>JASAUF010000471.1:11814166-12513333 GCA_030180095.1 Magnolia changhungtana | reverse complement strand
TTATGGTAACATGATAGTTCCGAAGCGAATCATGTCCTGTCCCAACTGAACCGAAATCGATCCAAGCAGGGGCTTTGTGATGGCCATCATGATATATTTGGTTTTATCCACACCATTCATCCATTCTTCCACATCATTCAAAAGATAAGCCCAAAAATGAGATAGATCCAAGGCTCAAGTGGATTATACCATAAGAAGCAGTGGTGATAATGATGCCCACAGTTGAAGCCTTCCTTGAGCCCACGGTGATATTTATTTGCCGTCTAACCTATTCATAAGATAAAATATCAATTTGATGCAAAACTTCTATGGCTCCCAAAAAGTTTTTAATGGTGGGCGCTCAATTCCTACTATATGGGCTCACACATTAAATTATTAAAATTGTAAGAAAGGCGTGGAAAAAAAAAACCATACATCATAGTGGGCCCCACAAAGTCCCTGCCTCTGCTTGGACTGATTTCGTCCAGGTGGGGGCAGGACGCTAACTGCTTCGGATAAATCCTGTTGGGATGCCTTGCACAAACCTTAGGATCTAGCCTCCCGAAACAAACCAGAATTATGGATAATAAAGCAATGAAATAAATCAAAGCATCAATCACACACCACACAAGAGATTTTTACGTGGAAACCCTCAAAGAGGTAAAAACCACAGGACCTCGTCCAAATCAACAATCCACTATGAAGTAGAACGTTACAACCTTCTTCACTCACGCAGGAGTGGATAAACAATAAGAGAAATAGAGAAAACGGAGAGATCTAACCGATTATGAGGACATAGAAGCGCTGAGATATAGATTGCACAGTAGAAAACCTCCACGAGCAGAACCTCCCTTCTATAAGCTTCCTTTCTCTCTTTCTCCCTCTCTCTCACCTTTAATAGCCCTAAACCCTTTAGCAAATTCCTTGTAAAGCTTTAGGAAACCTTCTTGTTGTACCTGAAAAAACCCTAGGCAACCCCTTTTATAGTTTAGGAAACTTATTTCCTCATCCTTGTTGCGAAAGGACTTAAATCTGCAGTTTCGCGCAAAATCGCGGAACAAACTGCGTAACCTTCGACTAGTCGTAGGACCCCTTCGACTAGTCGAGACATCCCTTCGACCAGTAGTAGCTACAGTAAAAAATAGCAAAAATACTCGCTGGACTTTGAGTGGAAGTCCTCGACTCGAACCTTCGACTGGTCGACCACCAGCCTTCGACCGGTCGAGCAAGGCTCTCGACCGGTCGAAGATGGGTCAAAAAAATCCATCAAATCTCTCCCTTTTTGACCCAGGAGGGATCCACCTTCTTCAAGCCAGCCAGGTTTCTACAAACCTCAAACTTGCCCTTGAGCAAAGCCTTGGTCATCATGTCTGACCCATTATCGTCCGTGTGGACTTTCTCAAGCTGTAACACCTTCTGTTCCAAAGTATCCCTGATCCAGTGATACCATATCTCAATGTGTTTCAACTTGGAATGCTGACTTGGATTCTTGCTCAAGTGTATAGCACTCTGACTATCGCAATAGACCACGTGCTCCTCCTGCTTTAGGCTAAGTTCCTGTAGGAACCTTTTCATCTAAAGCATCTCTTTACATACTTCTGTGACTGTAATGTATTCGGCCTCTGTCGTCGACAATGCTACGACCTTCTGTAGCTTGCTCTGCCAAGAAACCGCTCCCCCTTCAAACGTGAACATGAACCCCGATGTAGACTTCCTAGAGTCTATCACCTGCCATATCTGCATCTGTGTAGCCCTCTAACACAGGTTTTCCGTCATCATAGTATAGGCTCAACCTGGATGAGCCTCTTAGATACCGTAGTATCCATTTCACCGCTGCCCAATGCTCTTTTCCAGGATTGGCAAGGTACCGGCTGACTACACCAACCGCATATGCTATATCTGGGCGTGTACACACCATAGCATACATCAAACTTCCTACAGCTGACGCGTAGGGTATTTTCTGTATCTCTTCCACATCTGCCTTCGTCTTGGGATACTGCCTGTCGCTCAATCTAAAGTGACCATCCATTAGATCTTGGTACCAGGCTTCATTTGCATTCATATTGAACCGCTCTAAGACTTTCTCAATATACCGCTCTTGTGACAGCAAAGCTTCTGCTGCTCTCGTCATGGGTTATCTCCATTCCTAGGATCTGTCTAGTCGGGCCCAAGTCTTTCATCGCAAAAGACTTGCCCAACTCCTGTTTCAGCCTGTCAATCTTCTTAATGTCTTTTCCCATGATGAGCATGTCATTAACATATAACAATAGAACTAAGAAATCACCATCTGAGAACTTGCGCGTGAACACATAGTGGTCCGACTCCGTTCTGTCATACCCATGTTTCAACATAAACGAGTTGAACTTTTTGTACCATTGCCATGGAGCTTGTTTCAGCCCATACAAGCTCTTCCTCAGCCTACACACCATATGCTCCTTGCCCTTGACTTCGAACCCCTCTGGTTAGTGCATGTAGATCTCTTCTTCCAGGTTACCATGGAGAAAGGCAGTTTTAACATCTAACTACTCTATCTCCAGATCCATGCTAGCCGCCAACCCAAGCAACACCCGTATGGATGTCATCTTCACCACTGGTGAGAATATCTCTTCGAAGTTTATACCTTTCCTCTAACCAAACCCTTTCACCACAAGTCAGGCCTTGAACCTCGTCTGTGAATTCTTCTGCTCAACCTTCTTTCTGAGTACCCACTTGTTGCTCAAAGTTTTCTTCCCCTTAGGTAGTTTCACCATATCATAGGTGTGGTTTTTATGCAAGGATTCCATCTCCTCTTGCATAGCTTTCAACCACTCCCCCTTATGCTCGTCGGCTAGGGCCTCAGAATAATCTTCTGGCTCTCCCCCATTAGTCAGCATAATGTACTCATGTGGCGAGTACCTCTTGGACGGTATACGTCACCTCCTGATGACCTCCTCACTGTGGCTCAACAGGTGGATCAAGTGGGGGCTACTCCCCTGGTCCATCTTCTGAAGGAACTCCCTCGTCCTCTGCACCTTGTTGTACTCCCCCGTCATCAGGCACCACGAGAGGAGTAATCGGATCCATGTCCTCTAGCTCACCCGAACTAGGCTAATTCTTCTCTAGCTTACCAATGTCTTATATACACTGATCTTCAAAGAAAACCACATCTCTGCTCCTAACGAGCTTCCTCTTGGTCGGATCCCACATTCTGTAACCGAATTTTTCATCACCGTACCCTAAGAACACACACTGCCTGATCTGCATATCGAGCTTGGACCTCTTGTCCTTTGGTACGTGAACGGATGCCCTACATCCAAACACCCTGAGATGAGTGTACGATGGATCATGTCCAGTCCACACCTTCTCAGGTACTTCTCCATTCAATGAGGCTGATGGAGACCTGTTTATCAAATACACCATCGTGTGCATTGCTTCTCCCCAGAACGTCTTGGGCAACTTCGCATGGGATAACATACATCTGATTCTCTCAACAATGATGCGATTCATTCGCTCAGCTACACCATTATGCTGGGGGGTCTTGGGAACCGTCTGTTCATGTCCTATACCCAGGGACTTACAGTACTCATGAAAGTCGCCAATGATTCACCACCATTGTCAGTGCGGATGCACTTCAATGATCTACCTGTCTTTCTCTCGACCATAGCATGAAATAATTTAAACACACCAAAGACCTCGTCCTTGGATTTCAAAGCATAAACTCAAACCCTCCTAGATGCACATCTATAAAAGTAACAAAATACAATGCCCCACCCAAGGTTTTTGTCCTCATAAGACCACAAACATCAGAATAAACCAAATTTAATGCATGCACTTTATTAACATGAGAAGCAGTTTTAATAAATGAAACTCTATGTTGTTTCCCTGATAAACAATCAAGACAGATTTTGAGAGGTATATCTGTCACGTCTGGAAGGAGCCGCTTCCTTGCTAGTAGCTGAAGCCCTTTTTCACTCATGTGGCCTAGACGCCTGTGCCACATGTCAACAGCTGAATCTTCTGCTGTATTCAATCCACCCTTGCACATACTGACACTTACCTTGTACAGGGTGCAACACTTCTTTCCTCTGCCCACGATCAACTAACCCTTGATGAGCTTCCATCGCCCACCAGCAAACCGGCTTTCATAGCCATCATCATCCAACCTTCCCGTCGACATCAAGTTGAGGTGAAGGTCTGGGATATGCCTCACATCCTTGAGAACCAATGTGCAACCCACATCGGTCTTCACACAAATATCACTGACTCCCACGATCTTTGATACGCCAGAATTTTTCATCTTTACAGTCTCATAGTCACCTGACTTGTAGCTTGTGAAGAAGTCCCTGCGTGGAGTCGCATGAAAAGAAGCTCCCGAGTCAACCACCCAGTCGGTGTCCTGACTCGTAGCCATGAGACATACATCGTGATCTGCTGAAAGAATAACTACCATGTCGCCATCTGAAGCGACCGCAATGGAATCTGATTCATCTTCCTTCCCTTTTCCTTTCTTGTCATTTTTCTTACCACAACATTCATGCTTGTAGTGGCCCTTCTTGCTACAATTCCAGCAATCAATATCTTTTCTATTACTCAACTTGCCTCTTGATTTATCTCGGGCCTTCCCGCCCTTCATGTTCTTTCCTCTCCCTCGTTCCTGCGTCACAGGAGCCTCTTGCTGAGTACACCCCTGAGACTTCCTCCTTGTCTCCTCATTGAAGAGACAACTGGTTACCTATTCCATGGATATCTTTCCGTCTGGCGCGGAGTTACTTAGAGACACCACCAATGTCTCCCAACTGTCAGGCAATGAACTAAGCAATAGTAAAGCCTGCAATTCATCATCCAGAACCATCTTCATAGAGATGAGTTGGTTCACTATATTGCTAACCCCATTCATGTGCTCGGCCACAGAACCACCATCCTTGAACTTGAGATTCATAAGTCGCCTTATCAGAAATATCTTATTACAGCCTGTCTTCCTCTCATACAGCCCTTGTAATTTTAGTCATAGGCTTGCGGCGAAGGTTTCCGTAGACACATGGTGGAACACAGAATCATCCAACCATTGTCTAATAATCCCCACCGCCTTTCGGTCCGTCTTCTTCCAATCATCATCAGTCATATCCTTGGATTTTGTTTGATATGCCTAAGATTGGAGAATATAGGTCCTTTCAATAAAGCAAGTCCTCCATCTTAGCCTTCCATATGGTCCAGTTAGAAACATTGAGGCTGATCATCCTTGAGCCACCTTCCATAATTCAAAACCGATCCTACCCGTTCAATGAACTTAGCTCTGATACCACTTTGTTAGGATGCCTTGCACAAACATTAGGATCTAGCCTCCCGAAACAAACCAGAATTATGGATAATAAAGCAATGAAATAAATCAAAGCATCAATCACATACCACACAAGAGATTTTTACGTGGAAAACCCTCAAAGAGGTAAAAACCACGGGACATTGTCCAGATCAACAATTCACTATAAAGTAGAACGTTACAACCTTCTTCACTCACGCAGGAGTGGATAAACAATAAGAGAAATAGAGAAAACGGAGAGATCTAACCGATTACGAGGACATAGAAGCACTGAGATATAGATTGCACAGTAAAAAACCTCCACGAGCAGAACCTCCCTTCTATAAGCTTTCTCTCTCTCTCTCTCTCTTTCTCCCTCTCTCTCACCTTTGATAGCCTTAAACCCTTTAGCAAATCCCTTGTAAAGCTTTAGGAAACCCTCTTGCTGTACCTAGAAAAACCCTAGGCAACTCCTTTTATAATTTAGGAAACTCCTTTCCGCATCCCTATTGTGAAAGGACTCAAATCCACAGTTTCGCGCAAAATCACGGAACAAACTGCGTAACCTTCGACTAGTCGAGACATCCCTTCGACCAGTCATAACTACAATAAAAAACAACAAAAATACTCGCTGGACTTTGAGTGGAAGTCCTCGACTCGAACCTTCGACTGGTCGACCACCAGCCTTCGACCGGTCGAGCAAGGCTCTCGACCAGTCGAAGATGGGTCAAAAACACCCATCAAATCCAAGCCGTAATAATGTAGAAAGGATAGGTGAACTCATCAAACAAGAGTGGGTCGCCATCCAATGATCCTTTCCACATCATAGGTAGGACCCACTAGCTAGTGCAGTGGACTGGAGTCCATAGACAGTGAAATCCTCCCACTTCACAAGATCTCAAATTAAGATTGCATAGTATACGTCCCATCCTGAGAGTGCCGGATGTGGGACCCAGCAGAACCCATCAATAGACTTTTAGCTTTTGATGAGATATTTAGGCTCCATATTCCAACACCATCATATCATGAATTGGATGGTATCAGATCCAGAAAATGTCTTTTCACTCTACTCAATGTCCTCTTCAAGTACTGGCCCGACGTCATTTTCAAGTATCAGGCCCACCTCACATGAACTAGGCCAACCCACACATCCTTTTTTGAAATTTATCTCTACACATGGCATTTTTCCCTAATTTTTAGAGAAAATAAAATGATTTTTGAAAAGAATATAAAAACGTTAAATCTATATTTCTATAATTCTAAAGATTAAGTTTTGGCTGTTAACCTTTTAATATTTTCATGAAAATTATGTGTAATGGGTCGAATCTAAATTTTAAATTTATGAGCCAGAGCCTCTTCAAAATTTGATTTTGCCAATTTAGGCCAACTTCATTGCCGTTGGTTTATCATATCAACACTTTTAATTTCCACCATTCCAAACATATGTATTTCTTCCATAAAACCTTTGAAATGAAAATCAATTTTCATACGTTTTTCTTCACAAACAAACAGTGGAAAAAATATTTAATTAATTTTCAAAGCCTCCTAAGAATCCAAACAAACCCTAGTAAGAATCTAAGAACAATTTCTTACTCGATTTTGGTTGTGCGAGCATCACTACACTTTCTTCGTTCAATCATGTTGCCTACAATCAAAGAAAGCCGAGGATATTGACAAGTACGTGTAAGTGCACACATGAGCTTGTGTGGACCGAAACATACATGGGATGATGGGACCGTTTGTTTGGGAGTGTTACACGTGGACGGACGGTATACAGAAAAATAAAGGGGATTGGACCATTGTAGCCACATGTTCAGTGGCCTGAGAAATGAATGGTCCACATTCAATTAGAAAAGGTTGCAGTGGACGATCAGATATGTCTAGTTGCTACCATAGGCCCATATTTCATTCACATGTTTGCCGCGAATAGGATCTGCGACTACTTCTCGCCTTTCATGCAGCACATGCACCAACATGGCAAGTGTGCAGGACATTTGAGCCGTTCAATTGTTGCCAAGATGACCGTACGGGAGATCTGACCGGTTCACTTACCAGGCGGGCCGCGTGATTATTTGGAATTTACTTAAATGCGTCCATTCTTTTGGTATAGGGGTGGCCCACCTAATGAGTGGATCAGATTAAACTTTTGTTTTGGGTCACGAGCTGAAATGGGTTGGTCTCAGACTAGTAAGAGAGGCCCATGGTCGGTCTGATTAATAAAAAGGTCAGACCTGGCCCACCGTGTTGTGTATATGCAATGCAATCCATTCAATTGATGCACCCCACCAGGATGAAGAAACATGCTAAAAATCAGTCCATTCCAATACTCAGGTGGACCCCAATGCAATCAAGGGTGGCTGTCCCCTCCCAAATGTTTTCTTGTGTTGTTGCCCACCTGAGTCATTGATCATTGTGACTTTTGGGCCCTTGGCATGCACGAGAGTTTGTGTATGAAATGATACAAACATTGTAGTGGTCCACAGTTTTTATTTTATTTATTTATTATTATTTTTTGTATTGAGGCCCAATCGAAACACAAAAGAAGGCCCATTGATGATATTAATGGGCAGGTTTTGGACCAGAAATCGAAGGACCAATTACTAAATGGGCTAGGCCTTGGCCCAACTTCTAGTCCTAATTAATAATCGTGTTGGACTGGGCTGACCCGGACCCAGCCCAACATAGATGAATGCTATCACGCAACTTGTCTCATGGAAGTTGTAGGTCCCTGCGTATAGTGCATATGGCAAAAACGGGCCCGCTACAATCATCATTGCGGCCCAAGTAAGCCTTTGTCCATTCCATTTTCATTCGGATGCATGCAATAAACAATATCCGATCCTGACCGTCCAATGTTCTGATCGAGGCATTTAAATGTTGCATGATGGATCGGATCCATCCATCAACTACATGTTTTTCGATCTTGATCATCAAATGATTTGATCAAGGCATTTGATTGCCTTACGAAGGATCAGATCCGCATATCAATCACTTATGCATGTATTGTATTTCATCAGGATCCCTTATCTCGACCGTCTCGCATCCAATTGGAGCCCTTCAGACATCAAATGACATATCAAGTTCATTCCACTTCATCCGCGCATGCATTTCATTTCATCACACATCATTCAATCTTGATCGTCCAAAGCTCTGATCGAGGCATTTAGATGTTGTATGACAGATCAAATCAATACATCGATCACCACAATATCCGATATTGACCGTACAAAGCTCTGAGATCGAAGCATTTGGATGTCATATGACGGATGAGATTTGCACATCGATCACCACACACATCTGATCTCGACCATCCAAAGCTCTGATCGAGACATTTGACCATTGTATAGCCAATCAAATCCATACACACACATCGATCAAAAACATCTGATCTTGACTGTCCAATGCCGTGATCGAGGCATTTGGACGTTGTATGATGGATCAAATCCACACATCAATCATACACTTTTCAATCTTGACAATCAAATGCTCTGATATAGGCATTCTAACATTATAGGACAGATCGGATTTGGATATCGATCACACATCATGCATTTCATTTCATGTATTTTTTCATTTACCGGTGGATCCTTGGTCTTGGACGTCCCAAATCCACTTAGTGCCCTTTGGTTGTCGAATGATGGATCGATCAAATCCATTCCATACATTTGATTTTATTTTATTTCCCTGTGGATACTTGGTCTTGACTGTTCCACATCCACTAGGAGCCTTTTGGGACACTAGATGACGGATAAGATCCATTCTATTTTATCAGTTCATGCATTGTATTTCATCACACCACGCATTTGCATCACATCATGACCATCATTTCATCACATATCACGCATTTGCATCCATCTCATTTCCATGCATCGTTCAATAAGAGAACCCTGATTCCGACCATCATGACTGCTTATCTCAAATCATAATATGATTTTGACCATCCAAAGAGGATGATTGGACGTTGTATGATAGATTGTGTGTATCCCGAGCCATATCGTAAGGCCGATACTCTGCAAGTACAACGCCAAATCAATTTCATGCAAATGCTAGAAGGCAAGTATGTCTGCTCAATACAAAAGAAATTAAAAAAAAAAAAAAAATCAAATTTCTTTAAAAATATCAAATGCATCTGACAACCTATACATTAATTAGTCATGCTTACTTCTTAGTGGATGCCAACGTGACAATAAATTTGATTTTGGTTTGATCCCCAGCGGTTTTCTTCGAGATAAAAAAGCAGAAATAAGATGGTCGGCTTGAACTCAAAGTGTCAATCCAATCATTCTGGGAAAAGGATAGATCCTGAATAATTTGTTTTGATACCTGAATTAGCATAATCACGCTCCCATTTGCGAAAAGAACTTTTACAAACTACAGTGACAAAATTTAGAACTTGAATGGCTAAAGAATAATCCAGACAATTCTAATCCCAGACACATACAAAATTATTGCATTATAATGCGGGAGATCATAAAAGCCACAAAATGCATAAGCAACTGGCCATTACAAACAATAAGCTTGCAAGTGATCCTAGGGAATTATGCAGTATAAAAATTAAATTAAAATTTTTTTTTAAAAAAAAAAACTACTTTTATAGATCCAGTGCATGTTATCCTCGTAAGGTTGCGCGCACACAAGTTCTAACCACTTAAACATCCAATCTAGTAGATTTCTTCGATGCGTATGTCAATCAATGGTGTAAAAGGGTTGTAGTCAGATATTGCAACAATTTTCCCAACTTCGTAAATTGTCTGAGTTAAGCTTCCAACCAAACAAATTTCTCGATCATGACACTTTAGCAAGCAAATGAACCAAGCGCATCTTCATCTACTCTAGGTGGGGTGTGCACTCGCTTTGGCATTCGGCAATATCTCAACCTCTACCAAAGAGGGGTATTTGTAAACACCCCATAGTCGGCTGAGGCTCAGCCAATTACATACTTAGCATTGCTTTCACCAGTTGTGGGATTCGTTGCACAATGGTTCAGGCTCGATTTAAACAAGCCTCGTTTTACACTCTAGTTCAAGCTCGGTTTGCACAATCCTATTTTACAAAAGAAGTTACGAATCGGGAGAACCGAACTTGGCCACGTGTCCCTTTGAAAATACCTATAAAATGAGGTTTTTCCTTCACAAAAAGCAGGGGGTCTGGTGAGAGGAGTTTAGTAGAGGGTTGGAGATAGAGAAAGAAAGAAAGTGAAGGACAAAGAAAGAGAACACCAAGACTCTGCCTCTGCCCCTAATCTCTACATCTCCTTTTATTCTCTTGACCTCTTCTATTCTCTTAATCTCTTTCATTCTTTCAATCTCTTCTATTCTATTTCAACTTCAAAGCTAATGTTATATTCTTGATCTATCATTTTCCATTCTATATATTCCAACCCCACTGCTTTGAATAGCTGAGATACTAGGCTTTTCTCAGACATCACGCAAAATATGCTCTATAGTTGTCTCTCTTGAAGATGTTCTGTATTAGAATACATGACTTGAAAGAGTAATTGAAAACTATGTGTTCTTTTTCTTTTTTGTACTTCTATCGGAAAAGTCTTTTTCTACCATTATTATTTCATTCTTAGTTTATCTTTTATAATCTAGACATTTAAAACTTAGTATTTTATTAGAAGTTCTCTGAATTTCCTTTGAAAATGTAAAACCTACCAAAGTAGAGACTATATTTCACATGGGTGGTAAAATGGTACTTAATATCTTATTTTTCTGTAACTGAGGCCCTAACCCAGAATCCATGATGTAGATCAAACCAGGAGTCACTCAAGTCGAGAATTCTTCGATTTTCCCGATCTTAAGGCAATTCTATGGATTTTAGCCTACTGTGGATTATGGGGCCTTTATTTTGGTTAGTGACGACTCCAAAATGGTACTCAGTCGAGTCATTTTATTAGTCTAGTGAAAGATAGTGTACAACACAAAACCATACCGAGATATTACAAATTAAGTACACAACCCCTAGAAGAAGGAGCCCTTAACCCACAACAAATAAAGGAGGATTTATTCAATCACATAGTTTGGGCTCCTAGAATATGGCACCCTTGTAGTAATCTATTTGATTGTATCGAAAGGACCAGGGCTCAATGTCTAAGGATACAAGCATGTTGCATGAAGGGTTACGAACTGTATAAGTATAATTATTCGTTTCTCTTCTTAACCCCTCCATGAGGTTTAAGTATGAAGATCTTAGCTATGGGTTTTACTGGATCTAGATATAATTCGGATCTGAGCCTTCATACGTTACCACCCGCATTCACCAAACACTTAAAATTATAATATCTATTCTCAACTCCTCTGCGAAGTTCAGGTAGGTAGGTCTTATAGCTATGGGTTTCGTTGGATCTGGATAGACTTCAAATCTAGGCTTTCACATGTTATTGCCCATATCAATTAAGACAATAATATTCTAGGTTTACGAAAGACGTATGCTCCATGACTTATCGGGCATCTAGATCCTATCACATTAGAAATCCGAGTAAATTTTCATATCTATCACACACACACACACACACACACACACACACACACACATCCATCGTTCGACTCATGCAACCATCAAACGATCCGACCCAAACACCTAGTGGGCAGTTCGAGGGAAAGTTTCCTATCAACATTCACATTTACTATTTTTAGTAAGTTATAAATTTTTATATTTCATAGTATTTTAGGATTTGGATAATCCTCAAATAACTTAAAATCTTTATTTAAGTAATATAAAAGAGTTTAAACCAATTTAAAAGTTGTTTACTATTTTTAGAAAGTTTTACATTAAAAAAACTTATTATTTTGAGAAAGTTATGAATTCAAAGCTTAAGGTTTATCTAAGTTACATCAAGAGGCATTATAATGTAAAGTAGGCTGCAGACCTACTTGTCGCATAGTTGGATTGAAAGAAGCCCGAACAAAAGCAAACATAGTTCGTTAAATCTGAACCCAATCCTACATAGAGCATGGTGTAACTAGGCTTTAAGCGTGTCTAGATCGAAGAAATTCATTCCATATATGGATAAATCACCATTCAAATTATGAACCATAAATTTTCCATAACTTTTAATCCGAGTATCGTTACAAGGCACACGACCTATGAATTTTTACTATAACAGGCCATCTGAGATCAACCGACCCCATAAGTGGGTTACATCACTCCGTTTCATAAGAAAACACTTTCTTTCAATTTAAAATCACAGTTATAAAAAAATAAAAATATATATAAAATATAAAATAAAAAAAAAAAAAAATAAACCTTACTATTTTTAATAAGTTTGAAGTTAGGGGTATCTCCTGCATCTTAGATTGTTTACTACATGCAGTCTTCTTAGGCATCACTTCTAATCGTGCTAGGAATCATCCATCATGGTTACATTAGGATATTCTATTTTTAGTAAAATTTACTATTTCAGATAAATTATAGTTTAGTCGACTTAGGACTTACTAATTATGGTTTTTGCTTTTCTTTATAAGTGATGTAATTGGAAAGTCGAAGCATTATTTCAAAATTTTCTTTTTATCTAAAATAGACAGCGATCTTCCTCCTCACACCTTCCCCTGCATCATACTATAGATAGACTTTCATTTAATAATATTAATGTTCTTTCTGATTTTCACATATTTCTCTCTTGGAGAATTTAAGAGTTATTTTCAAGAAGAAAACAATAACCACTTCTCTTTTATCCACACACCCACAACATTATCTCGTACCTTAAAAAACGAAGCAATACGATGAACGAGCAAAGTATGACACTCGTGGAGTACTTTAAGGGCTTGTTTAATTTTCTAATTCATTGGTAAATACTGTGTAAATATATAATAATTATTTTCCCTGTATTTACCTCACTTTTTTCCTCTGTTTGATTTCACTGTATACATTTTTGACACAAAAATTGAGAACGCCACAACATATTTGTGGGTCCCACCGTGATGCGTATCGCTTATCCACACTGTTCATCTATTATATCTGATGAATTTATAGCATGAGCCAAAAAATAAGGCATATCGAAAGCTCAAGTGGACCACACCACTAGAAAAAGGGAATCGAACACTTACCATTAAAAACCTCTCAAGCCCACTGTTTCTTTTTGTGTGGGCCATCTGAGTGTTCAATCTGCCTAATTTTTCGGCTCATGCCTTAAAATATTGTGTTAAAACGGCTGGACAGAATGGATTTATCATATACATCGCCTTGGGGTCCACAAATTTAAAATAACTCTTTTGAACCGGTCTCCTAGGTAAAAAGTACGGTAGATTTTCGAACTATTTTCAAATGGGTGAAATGGTAATAATTACCCATTTCAAAGGTATTTACATAGCCACTGAAAAATCAAACACACCCTAAAACTGTTCATGTAGCATGCATTTACTCATGTTAAACACACCCAAATTCATAGCTCAACTGGCAAACTGAGTGGAGATACCTCGTTTCAACACTTGAGGTCTTGGTATCGATCCCTAGGGGGGTTGGCTAACATGGAGTGTGTGTACACACATGGGTGTGTACTAACCAAAAAAACTCATGTTTACCCTAGGGGGGTTGGCTAACATGGAGTGTGTGTACACACATGGGTGTGTACTAACCAAAAAAACTCATGTTAAACAACTAAACTGTAGAACCCTCACATTATCAAACAGTTCCTAACCTTGTATATAATGATGGTCACTTGTTTGTTGATATAGGACCATTTATGTATTTTCCATTTTTAACTGTCCACTATATATCCACATAGCCAATATTCAAATAATGAAATAAGCTTATGGTTTGGTTCATAACACACCTAAACTTGGAACCATAATTTGAACCACATAAATTAAGTTGGTGCTATGATTTTCATTTGTAAGTAATTTCTAAATACCTATGTATCATCTATCAAACTGGGCCAGTGTATTAATTAAAAAATTTATTTTCAAAATCCAAACATAGAAAAATAGAAACGAATAAAATATCAAGGATAGAAACATGCTATGGAGTCATCTTTCCATAGGAAACGTGGCACAATAAGATATCAGGAACAGGAAAATGATAGGCCATCTTTCCACGGGACACGTATTAGAATGATATAATATCAATCAGGTCCACCTACAATGGCCAATAAGACAAATGACGTTTCTTTTCAAAACTGTTGTATATTTGACCGTTGACTGTAGTTTGTTACGTTACATATTTTACCGTTACGGGTCTCTCTCTTATTTTAATAGCCACAATCAGGTAATTACAATTGTTTAATATGTATGGAAGATGGGACAAATACATGCATCTGATTTACACATCAACGGCCAGAGAGGTGGCACTGCTACACAAGTCCCATATCTTCCCACGTGTACTGCACTTGCAGTGCTCCACACGTCTCACATCTTCCCACGTGGAATGCACTTGCATTGCTCCACACGTCCCACATCTTCTCACGTGCATTGCATGTGCATTTATTAGTAATTAATAAAATACCATCAGGTCAAGTATAGATGCAGTGGTCTTCGAGTCGACCGGACCCAATTGGGCAACAGACTAGACTTTTGGGTTTTTGTCTTTTTGAACTGAGGTGCACTCCAGCGGTACCGTGACACCCTAATCTCTGGTAGTATACAGAGCAGAAGTGGGGCCTGAGTAATTTTATAACAATATCTGACCGTCCATCAGATGAATATTTATCTACAAAACCTAATTCTTAAAAATCAGTCGAAACGTATACTCATGTGAGCCACAAACAAAGAACAAGTTGTTAGGAGACGCCCACCCTTGAATTGCATGAGGGTCCATCATGGTTTGTATAAGGAATCCTATCCGTCAGTATCCTTCATCGACCATTTATAAATTCTCATTTAAAAAATCAGGCTGTTCTGCAATTCAGGTGGGCCCTGGTGAAAATAAGTGCAGGTGTTCCCTCTCATCTTGTTCCCCATTATATGGCGAACCAGAGTTTGGATCTTTCTGATTTTCAGGACCTTGGAGTAATATGAGGAGACACATCTTATGGACGGCTCGGATGTGATGTATAAACTACGTGGGACCCACTTCTTCACAATGCCACCATGAGCAGCACACGAGCCCCCTAATTAGGCTGTTTGCTCATATTTGGATGTTGGGCACTGAACCAATGAACAATCCCAGTAGGCGCGGATTGGATACTGACAAGGTCAGTAGCCAAATCGCTACTGAAGTGACGTCACCATGCTCTGTGGACCCCACCATGATGAATGTGTTGTATCCATACTGTCCATCCATTTTTAGAGATCGTTTTATGGCATTACAAAGAGAATGAGATAGATCTAAATTTCAAGTGGACCCACCACAGAAAACCGTGGGAGCCATCACACCCACCGTTGAAACATTTATAGGGCCCAAAATGATGTATTTTTTAGATCCATCCTATTCATAAGTTAACATAAAGATAGATGAAGTGAAAACAAAAATATTAGCTTCATCGAAAACTATTGTGCCCCTAAAAAGTTTTGAATTCCCCACTATTTTCTATAGTGGGGTCAACTTGAACTTTATATCTATCTCGTTCTCTTAGTATTGCCATAAAACGATCTCTAAAAATGGTTGGACGGTATGGATACAATACATGTATCTAGGTGACGTCATGGATCTAGGTGACGTCACTTCAGTAGTGATTTGGCTACTGACCTTGTCGGTATCCAATCGGCGCCCAATCCCAGAGGCGTTTCACCTAAGTGGGTCCATGCATAGGTGGACCAACTATCACACATGTGTTTCATTCCCCCACGTACGTAGAGTGCCCTTAGCAGCCCCAGTCTAGAAGTGGTACCATTCTTTCAAGTCTTCTCCAATGGTCGTCATAAACTTGCTAAGCTGTCCCTATTTTTCCCGCACTAAGGCTTACATCATTAAAAATCCGACCCTTGGTTGGTGGGCCCGGCCAAATTCATAAATTGGAAGGTTTGAATATTATAAGAACTAGAGGTGTGCAAAATGGGTCCGATCCGGCGGATCCGACCCGATCCGCCCCGACCCGCCCCGATTCGATCAGGACCGGTAAGTTGAATCGGCTAGGTTCGAGGCGATCCGAATCAATTCGGATCCTAAGCAACCAAACCGACCGACCCGAACCGAAATCCGAATAGTGTCTTTGCTCCTCTTTCTTCATCCGTTCGCTCCAAATGCTGTTTTCTTTCTTCCCTTCCAGCAGCTACCTTCGACAAAAGCTTTATCTTTTTAAACAGAAGAAGGGATTCCAAGAAGATAAAGGTAGATTCATCTCTCCTACTTTTTTTTCTTTTTTTTTTCGTTTTTTCGTTCTTTTCTTTTACTTGGTAGTGGTACCAATTACGACAAAAAGCTTCTTATCTTTTTATAAACAGAGAAGAAGGGATTCCAAGAAGATAAAGGTAGATGGCTCATCTCTCCTACTTTTTCTTTTCTTTTTTTTTTTTTCTCGTTTTTTTCGTTCTTTTCTTTTACTTGGTATGAAATTTTTATCTCCGGCTTACTTTGTTTTTCTCTTCATTTTACTCATATTCTTTATAAAAGATTTTACTGATTTTCTTTTCCCTGATTCTTTTTTTTTTAAATTTCGACGAAGACTCGCTTGTTTTTTCACTTTTTCATTTGAGTAATCCTACGTACAGGCTAAGATATAAGCGCACAGCGCACGTGTTTGATCTAGTACGTTCATCGTCCATAGTGAGTTTGTCGTTATTATGAAATTAGAACGTGTGAGATTTCCGTGTGCTCATTCGAGTGTTATCTCTTTCATGAATGTTACGTTGCCACACGATGAGTAGACTGTCCCTCCTGAATGGGATGGTATGGTAGGGCCCATCTGAAGCTCTCTATCCCGTAGGTTTTACTATTTGGTGGCTTCTATTAGTGCATGCCGTCTCTAAGAGCATTCAACCATTTTCTTTTCCGCTGTAGTGCCGTATGTATTCTTTGAAGTCTACTCCAATGGTCGTCATAAACTTTTCCCGGACACACGTAACGAGCTGTCCCTATTTTTCCCGCACTAAGGCTTACATCATTAAAAATCCGACCCTTGGTTGGTGGGCCCGGCCAAATTCATAAATTGGAAGGTTTGAATATTATAAGAACCTGTACTATTCGATGGAATGAGGAAGCACGTGCTCGATCAGATAATTTATATATTCGTGGGTCTCAAGTCTAACTAGTAGGTCCACAAGATACAGTCCACCAAGTGGATAACTTCTAATCTGTTAAGTTCATGTGAAATCCAAACCTTCCAATAGATTTTAGCCACCACGAGGATCATCTGGTGAAACAATCAGCCTTATTGACTCATCATATGGGCCACACTATAAAAAAAAAAGTATGATAAATAGAAAACTATAAATTTGGTCCATTTGATGAGTTGATATGGAAGATTTTTGAAGAATGTGATCCTCATGGTGAGGCCAACCTACTAGATTGGTTAGATATTGCACATACATGAAAGATTTGAAGTTATTTACTCAACTGACTGTAATTTAAGATCAAATGGTTTGGACTGGATACCTACTCTTTTATATATAACCTTGTGTGGCATGCATATATGCTAGAAGTCCTAACCACGACTAATAAAAAAGCTTTATGAATAATCAAAATCATAATAAACCCTACATAGTCAAGGAATGACGCGTGTTGGAAAGAATGATGAAAAATGGGTGGGGCCTACTTTAGATGGTGGGACACACCCTTGTTTGACACTAAGATGAGAGAATTGATACTAATGTGACAATCTATATGCATGTGGACATACACCATACACGTGTCATCTTTGTACCTCATCCAAACCATCCAAATAATGGGACCCACTTTAGACGGGGCATCTATCCAAAATATATCTGTTGTGCAGTCCACAATTGTATGTTGACTATTTTTGTATGGACCGTCCATTTGATTGCCAGGCAATTAGTATCATATTTTCAGCAAAAGATCTTTTTCACGACCATCCACAGCATGGTCTACCATTTGGACGGTTTGGATCGAAGTACAGGCATGACTATGGATTTGCATATCAAGAAAAAAGAAAGGCCCACCTGATAATATTAATGTGTAATAATGGAATATGAGTGTAACAAGCTCAAAAATAGTCTTAGCTAAAGTGACTTTTCAAGAGCAACGAATGGAATCAATGGCCCCAGTATAAGGTTCCCACCAAGAAATTGGATGATAGATTATCATACTCGGCCTAATAACACGCGGATTCTCAGTTTGAACAAGTGGGGCCATGTTTATGTAATCCAGGGGGTTGATATGATGGACCATCTAATAATTAGCCATGTCCAAAAGTTACTAGATTGGTCCTTTTTTTTCCAGATGAATGTGGGCTGTTGCTGTATTTTCATTATTAACCTTCATCTGTGGCCACCAGTCAAAGGGTTAGGAGATTTTCGGTTGCATGGTCCATCTATGGTGGGACCCATGAGAGAAACGGTCTGAACCACTGAACCATGGTCCCCACTGGATTAAATGAAAGACCTAAGGATCCGCATATACTCGTCGGAAGATCATATAATTCTTCTTGAATGATTCTCGTGGAGGGTGATAAGGCAGCCTCATGTCAAGTGGGTCCCACTGCAACGGGAAGGAAAGTTCACGCAACGGGAGTCGTAGGTTGGATTATGATGGTTAAACGACAATGAAAAGCTGCTTGCTGGGGTCATTACTCTTACTCCGGTGGTAGACTCTCAGGAGTTTCAACACCTGGTCGAGGGTTTAGGGTTCGAGTACCCATAGGTGGTGAAATTCCACTATGGCGTGAGTGTGTGGTGGTGTGTGTGCGTTTGTAAAAGATTTTATTTATAAAAAAAAAAAAAAGCTGGTTGCGGGCACAAAGAGAAGTGATCCGTAATAGACAAGGAACCGCTACTTGTGGTACCGGACCCACATTCCTGCCAGCATGCCACTTGTGTAGGAAATCAGTACCATCAAATCAGTGGGCCCCACCATAAAGATCAAGTGGTTAAAAAATAGGCCAGGTTACTCATCAGGTGGGCCACTGTTGGAATTAACAGACGATAATGGTTTGACTCAACAAACAAGCTTGTCGCCCACATGTGACAATTAGATTACGTGTTGGGTTGGCCATACAGTCGTGTTCGACTCGAATCCAACTGAACACTTGTGACCCTAAGTGCTGAATTAGCTGGACCAAGATTAGATTTGTGAAGATTGGTTAACTATTCGATAATTAATTAATACAGTGATCAAGCAGTTTAAGAACGGAGGTATTAGGTTTTTTGACTGAGCTTTTTTTTTTTTCATTGAAGATAATAAATTTTCTATCAAAGATAATAGCTTAAATAGTGTTTTTCAATAAAGCAATAAAAGACATGCAAATTAAAAATAAAGAGAAAAAAAATTTTAGAGAAAATTACCTACGACAGTCTATGCCCACAAGAATGACCGCGGAAAATACCAGGAAGTCATGGTGTGAAATTAAGAGAATGTGATGGAAAATATACTAAATAAGAGCTCAATAATTTGTACATCTAACCATAAGGTCATGGATACTTATGCTAATTATACTATAGTGATCGATGCGCTAGAGGATAGCAAAACTAAGCTAAGAAACTAAACTAAGAATTTTGTGCCAACGTGGTGTTAGGCAGAGGTGAGAGAGCTAAGCTAAGAATATAATAAATGTCTATAAAAGATGTAAGAGAAAAGCAACATAGAGATGAAACAATGTGTGTTTATAATAACATGTGGCCTTGAACTCATCTTCAAGTGTTACTTTCAACACTTGGATTGGCGATGGCTATGCATAGGATTCTATTACTTGCGTAAGAGTCTTCCAATTATGCAATAGTTGTTGGACCCATAATGTACAAGCACAATGGAATATAGTACAATAAAATTTGATCATGGAATCCATGCAAAGAATCATCGTTTGCAATAATATCAAATTTCTACAATATATATATATATATATATATATATATATATATATATATATATATATATATATATATATATATATATATAGATTATACCTGCATGTGCATGCAAAGAGATATCTATGATCTTGATTTATTGATACCGATCTCCTAAATGAAGGAGTCTCTCCTCGATCTATTCCAATACCAGAGAATCAAAGTAGCCCAACTCTAATCCTCTAATGGGTGCTAAGGAAAACGTATACCATCCACACAAGTGAACCACAGTTGATGATAATATAAAGGATAAAGTGGATCTCCACTCTCTCAAACTTGCTCTCTTTTTCTTCGCACTCACAAATTCTATGGGGTGGAGATGTCTAGGGTTAGCTGTTCCTCTTCTATGGGATATGATCATATAAATAAGGACGGATTATGGTTTCAGGGGTACATGGTGTATGGTGTCCTATGGACTTTAGTGTAACATACTGTGAAGGAAGCTCATCAATCCACCTCATTCATACATATACTTATGATTCAATTCCTCCATTGCCATTGTAATAATCATATCTAGAGGTCAAACTCGGCTCGGTTCGGTCAGTAGCTCGGGCCAGTTCGAGTCGAGTTTAAGCCAAGATCGAGCTGAGTTCACCTGTGCAGCATTTTCACAAACACATGGGTTGCACATGCAAATTCTCACTGTATGTAAAACAAGAGCAACAGTTTTACAGGAATTTCATCAAACACCTTGTAGGCAAGGTCAAAATTAAGAAAAAAAAAAAGGGGCGGGGGTTTTCTTTTATATACATACCTTCCTTGCACCAACCTCCACCTCGTTAAGTCATTTCATCAAACACTTAGTAAGCAACATCAATATCAAAGTAACCAAGTCACCGAACTGGTTTGATCCGAGTTTGTTTCAAGTTGGGGCTCACTTCGGCCAAGCTTGAACTCAGTTCAAAAAATCAGCTCGACTCAGCTTGAACTCAGTTTCGAACCGAGTCGAGCGAGCTAATCGAGCTAACTTGGTTTGTGTACAGCCCTAATCATATCACGTACTAATCAAAAGTAGACAAGATATCAGGTCTAGGCCATCATGTTATCATCAAGTGCAACCAAAACAAATTTAACAATTAAAACAAAAACTTTAACAGTTAAAAACTTTTAAAAAATCAATTAAAAATATTAAGAGTGTTGGGCCTAACGAAAAAACTACTTGATAAGTCTCTGATCCATCCAGATCAAGGCCATAAACATATTTCTAGGTAAACTAGTGGATCCCTTATCGGCCCGTGCAATAATCAACGACTCTTAATAGAAGTACACAACTACGTCCACTTTTATTGGCCTCTGCATAGACCTTATAAGAAGAGTCAAAGCCGACCTGTCAATGTGACCCTTACACATCTTCATATATTAAAATTAAACCATTTTTCATGCATCATTAAGTCTTTATCTCACGATCACAGTCTAAGCTAATGGGCTTCGAGACTGTTAACTTGATCTCAACCCACAAATGTAAATGAGTAAAAGTCCAAACGTAGATCATTTGTTTTATAACACACTCACACTCTTATGTAAGGTAAGAGCAGGATATAAATCGACACTAAGTCGGCTTCCGATAGTAGAAACTATCTATCATAACCTAAGTTAGTTCCCTCACACAAGATGATTGTGCATCTCATGAATTGATGTTGACAGATGTGTCCCATACACCTCTAAATTTCATAGTTTAACAAGATACTAAAATTCATAGACAACGACTCTCCCAAGTCAATGATCATCATGTCCAATCTCAACTTCTCAAGAACTACCGGAAGAATCACTCATCAACAAATGCAATGATCATAAGATGAGAACAATACTAAATTATATATGTCTAAGGCACATGCATGTCCAAAATAAGACCCATGGTCACCACGATCAATGGCTGAGATCCTTCCAATCACATCCATGTGGCTGGTGGATAAGAGCATTGATGGCTTTCTAGGGCACAGACTCCAATAGCAACCATATCTTACCTGGATTTAGAGCACTTGTTGTATTATGCCATTGTAAATGATTTTCTTTTATTTCCTGCTAGCTTCGTTGTTTATTCCGACTTTCTTGCAATTTCTAAAAAGATCTTGGACGTTCTCCGGAAGAGCTTCCTGTTAAAATCTTGGGATAGCCATGGCGTACGATTGATAGCTATGGAGAATCCAGCAATGGTAGATCTTTGGATAAACCTCCTCTACACGCTAAAGGTATTACATCCATTCGTCACATGTCATGTGAGAGTGGACCGTCTTTCTAATTTTTTGTCCATGCATATGATTACGAACGACTAGGCTTTTTTTATAGGATATGTACGTGTCCTCAACAGATAGGCATTTGTAGCCTTTCCTGTTGTAACTAAGTATGTTTCTCTATCTCCTGCTTTTCTCACCAGTGTGCCGATTCGTGGCGGCTTCTCAATCAGTAATCTAAACTACATCAGGTCAAATGTAAACAATGGGTCTACATGATTTTTTTAAAGGGTCATCTTCGTGGTGAGGCCTATCATTTTCACACCACTCATTTCCCAAACAGGTGACAATGGCGGGAGGCTAGATATGATGGCCCGAGTTGTATAGTTGCTTGTTAGATGAATGGTCATCTTGATCAAAAGCCAAATGCAACCTCTCCCACAGCTTGTCGTACCGGACCATCTTTCCCTATGCGTGCCACTTGTGCAAGACATCAGTACAATGGCACTGGTGGGCCCCACTCCCAAAGATCAGTGGATAAAAATCAGGTCCACTCATAGGTAGGCTACACTGTTGGAACCAACGGTTTGACTGATCAACATTCATGCATGGCCCATCCAGTTAGTGGATCACCTGATTTTTTTAGAAAAGTTGAGCCTATCATTTTCATGGTACTGATTTCCTAAACAGGTGTCATGTTGGGGAGAAGGTGGTTGTCCCACCTAGATAAAATAAAAAATAATAAATAAAATCAGACAAGTCCACTCTATTAGGTAGGCTTTACTGTTTGAATCAATGTAGAACCAATGGTCCGACTCTACATTCAGATGTGGCCCATCTAGTAAGTGGATCAACCTGATTTTTTCAAGAAGGCAATCTTCCAGATGGGCTTCATCGCATTCATGGTATTGATTTTCTAAACAGGTGGCGTGTTGGGAGAAAGTGGTTGTCCCACCATGAAGACCGTCCATATTAAAAATCATGCAGGTCCACTAGGCAACACCGTTGGAATTGATGGATAACCAACTCAACATTTACTCATGGCCCATCCTACAGTCGATCAGTTTGATTTTTCAAAAAGGCCATCTTCATGGTGGGGCCCATCGTTTCATGTCCTGATTTCCTGAACAGGGTTGTATGTTCGGGGAGAAGGGGATAGGGTGCACCAAGCTGTACAGTTGCTGGTAGGTGAACAACTCTCGGAAGTGGATTGCCTGTGACCCACGGCATGTACATGTGCCTGGGGCTGTGTGGGCTCCACAGAGATGTGAGTGACAAATCCACTCTGTCCATATGTTTTTAAAGACTACCATAGGGCATGAAAGTAAAAAATCAGGGATATCCAAAACTCGTGTGAGCCAAGCTAATGAAACAGTGGGTAGAGTTGGGCATCAAGTCGAGTCGGACAGAGTTAGGGCTGACCCGACTCGATCCGGTTTTGAAACAGGCCTGACGCGAACTCAACTTGACTTGGTACCGAGTTCAACATGCCTAAACCGATCCGAATCTGGGCCTGGCCTGGACTAATCCGGATCGAGTCCGACCTGGTAAAAGTTACCGAGTCAGTTCGAGTTGTCATCAATTCGGATTGAGAGATGAGGGAGGGAGGGAGTGCAGAAGAGAGAGAGGAGGACGGTGGTGAATCCAGCGATGGTGGTGGGTTGCTGTCGGGCGACCGTCAAGCTTGGAAAAGGGGAGAGAGAGAGAGGAGGGTGGTGATGGTGGTGGGTGGTTATCTGGCTTGGAAGAGGAGGACGAGGAGAGAGGAAGAGAGAGTTTAGGACGGGGTTGGGTGCCACGTATAGGGTTAGAGATACTTAAAAATTAGAATTCGGATATCCGAATCGGAGTCCAGTCGGTTTCAGATCGAGGAGTTTTGGGTTGAGTTATTGGTAACTCGAACTCTACTCGGCGAGTAGAATTCGGACTGGGCGAAGCCTTCTTGGTTCGGACCGACTCACCCATTCAGTTCGGGTCGAGTTCGGACGACTCAAGTTAGACGAGTGGAGTCCGTTCGTGCCCAGCTCTAACAGTGGGTATGGAAACGTCCGCCATTGAAATATTCCTGGAGCTGACTATGATGTTTATATACCATCCAAACCGTTCTTAAGGTTATTACTGCTCAGATAAATGGTAGTAACAAATCTCATCTTGATACAAAACTCGTGCCACCGCAGGGTCAATCCCTACTGTTTCCTGTGATATGGACGAACAGGAATATCTCTGTGCCCCCTTCCACAACTCTCTTCAAAGCTACATGCAGCCAGTCATACAACTTGTGGTGCCAGACCATCATTTCCACCATCATGCCCCTAGTGTAATAAATCAGTACCATTAAATCGTTGGAAACCACCGTCAATATTTCCTGGATCAAAATTCAGACAGAAAACCCATCAAGCGGACCACTGTTTTTAAATCAAAATACAATCAACAGTTTGAGTTAACATGCACACCTGGCCCATCTATTAAGTAGATCTCACTGATTTTTTAGGAAGATGATCATTGTTTTAATGGTACTGATTTCCTAATTAAGTGCCATGTAGATTGAAGGCTCAAGTGAACCACACCACAGGATGCAGTGGGGATTGAAAGATTGCTTTTATTATTTTATGCATGAGCCCAAAAAAGAGGTAAATTGAAGGCTCAAGTGGACCACTCCACTGCAAGCAGTGGGGATTGAAAGTTCACCGTTGAAAACAAAAATGGTAAGCTTTCAATCCCCACTGCATCATGTGGTGTGGTCCACTTGAGCCTTCAATCTATTTTTTTTTTGGGTTCATGCTTAAAAATTATTAGCCAAAATAGATGGACAACGTGAATAAAACATAAACATCACAGTGGACCCATAGAACCCTTGTCAGGACCTTCCGTCTCCTGCTAGGTCCAGGTGGGGGTTGTACCCAATCCGCACCCAGATATACAACACATACATGAAGGAGGGCCCCACGGTCAAGTACCTACTGACTGAAGGCTAATCAATGGCCTAGATACCACAAGCGTGTGCCATGGTGGCACACGTACATGTCAATTTGTACAAGGACATTGGCTTTTGAAAAGGAGCACAGCCCATTTTGAGAGTTTAGTCTCATCACGAGTCTATGTGACATTGAAAGGCCGGTTTGACTGAAAGGTGAGTTCAGTGTGGGGGAGCAAAAGAAAGAAGATCCTTTTGTCACGTGATTTTAGAGTTTTTCTAGGATAAGGTTTCTTGAAAATGACTATGTTTTAAAAGCATCTTTCAAATTCAAAGCTTCTCGTTTTCCTTTGATTCTTCAAATGCCATTTTCTTAAAGGTCTTCCTTCATTGAACTGTAATCCCAGCTAGCTGTAAACACGGCCCACCAAAAAATAAAATATAATAATAATAATAATCTTTTTTACATAATTTTCAAGCTTGCTTGGTGCAATTTCGTCCTACTAGTTGCGTGTGTTACATCCGCTCCGTCCATCACAAATGTACTCTCATGTTCACTGTGTAGATCAAAAAATAGACCGATCAAAAACTTAGGTGGACCATACCAGGAGAACGGTGTAATTCACACATGCGTGGTGTGGCATGCCTGAGTCTTGGGTTTTACTGATTTATGACGTGTCCATTTATCCTCGTGAGACGAACTTGATGAACGGATTGGATGGGATATACATGTTATGGTGAGCTCAAACACAAACCTATGTTTAATATTCCCTCCCAAATGTTCCTAGTGTGACCCATGGACCAAGCTGATTTTTTCCCATACAGTCTAACATTGAAAATCTCGCCCAATGGATGGAACAGATGTCATACGGTCAACACAAAGTAGGCATAAAAATGCTTAGATGTTGTACCCATTGTATGCAACAGGTGTTTTAGAGTATCATGGTCCTTAGTACTGTGCAATTGGGCGTAAAGGCGTTTTGAAAGTGAATCTATATTCTCTCCACCACACGTTCAACGAATAAAACCTTTGATGCTCTGGGAAAGCATTACAGTTAATATACAGCCAATGTGATATTGACCGCACGACATCGAAATAAGTGAAATTAAACCATGCATGGTGGGCCATACCTTAGCTGGACGATATGTGTGCGCGCGTGCTCCCCTACTAACGGTAGCTTAGGGGAGCCACTCGTGTGCTACCTGACCAAACAGTGGAAGGCCCACCCCTAATTTTTTAGGAGTGCCACTTTAATGTGTATGCACAATCCACTCCGACCAACAGTCGCTTCATTTACTGGTAGGCCTAGCACTGAGAAATCAGTTTCACTCGTGATTCAAGTGGGCCACACCAAAGAAAAAAGTTGGGAGAGAGACACGCACTGTTTATTTTTCACCGGGGCATGACGATTATACGAAATTATGTGAACCATTAAATGCCACATAACAATTTAGCGAGAGGTCCAAAAATCAGGCTGACTCGTGATTCAAGTATGTCATACTAGGGAAAATAGTTTGGAAGATGATCAGGATTATGTTATACACTATTTTTAATCATGTGGTCTACTTGAACGAAAGATTGGGCTAATTTATTATAATCCTATATATAATATTGAGTCACCAACCCAATGGTCGAAGTGGAAGTGGACTTCGTATCTCCTCATTTTAGGGCTCATGCCCTAAAATAATTATCCAAAATAGATAGACCGCATGGATAAAACACATACATCATCATGGGCCCATTAATGTAGAGTGGGTCACAGAAGTTATCCGTACCGTTAGACCTTAAATCGGACATATGTCGCAATCTAGAATTAGTTATTCAACGTACTATATATGATTTTGGAGTAGGACAAGCTACTTTAGCCAATCAACCTGGGAATGTCAGGTTGCGCACGTCGAATTTACGAGATTCCATCAGATCAGCGGTTGAATTTCCTGTTTATTTCTATTTTTACTATAAATAGTAAGTTTTAATTTGATTATAATTCTTCATCCCTTAGGCATTAAGAGTTGCGCCCAACGTAAAAAGTGCTTATATAGAATAATTAGGAGAACAGCGTGGTGGAGCCAAATACGACAATTACTATTTTTGGTCGAAAACCTTGTGCACTAATAGACATCACGACCGTCTATAAATAGTAAGTTTACTATTTATAGTAAGTTGTGAATTCTAAGAGTTTTACTCATAGTTTGATTATGAAATTTCTTTTATTGCTTAGTATCCATATATAAAGGGTTGTGAACTCGTTTATTTCATTCATCAATCAAATTACGAATTTTATAGAATTTATTTCTATCTTTCTTATTTTTTTCTTTGTTGATTCAAGAGTCTCTGTGATGAGTCTAGAGAAGCACAATGGTTTCGGAGTTGTTAATTTTGAGGAAGACGGTGATTGACCTCATCATGCTCATTCCTGTGTCACCCACAAAATCGACCATTTCAGAATGTATCATAAGTTAGCTCTCTTGTACACACAATTATAGGCTAGGATTGATTTGAAGATATGATTTTTCAAATTTGGGCAGTTAAGTTTAATAGCATACAAGTTCTAAATGCACGTGTATATATAAGTGATTCTCCATTTAGAATAACTTCTCCACACCTCTCTTTCACGCTCCCTAATGAAATAAGGTCTCTCTAGCTAGGTCATTTTATCGTGGGACCACTCTCTTATATTTTCCCCACTCTTACATTTTTTAATGTTTTGTGCTGCTAATTAATGGGCCGTTATAAAGTCATAGCATATGACAAAAAAAATAATAAAATTAAAAAAAAGCTCTTATAGGGCACTTTTTTCCAATGGAATTTTCTTCCATGGTTAGTATGAGGCATGGACCAAGTCAATCTTTCTTAACTTGAAAACAAGGTTGTGGGTCCCATTCATAGCTAATCTAAATCACACAACTATTTCAAGCACATTTTCAAACCATCTATTTTCTAACCTTCCATGCGTTTGTTGCACAATGTCATGCTCGCCGCGGGTGCGCCTAGCCGTCCAAAAATTTCCGTTGACGCCAAGAAGATTTTCAGTTAATCATCTAGGTTCAGTGTAGCTGTATCTCCACAAGATTAACTCTACGACTATCTACATAAGCAATGATGTGTCCAAACACACATAAGAAGTGACGTGTGAATGTTTATGCACGTGCACACATTCACATCCACACGTGGCCAATGTATCAGGCGGTGCCGTGTATCACATGTGAACGTGTCACATCATGATTGGTGAATGGACAAAAGCACATGGGCATGACACACGCGCGCACCAACACGTTGTGGGTCCGAACCGTACGGTGCGGGCATAGCACATGCGAGCTTAGGAACCAGTATATGGATGTGTACATGTGTAAATGACAAAGCTGGGATGAAGCCATCAAACTGGGGCAACCAACATGATTAATTCATCATGGGGTTGCATCATCTCATTGAAAAATATCATACCTTTCTCTTCCATTCACCATACTTTATTTCTTTGTCATGGTAGGATGCTATCTATACAGTGGATGTGGTGCCCACCTTCATTTGAAAAGTCTAGGGGCATTGTGGTGGGAAAACCCTGTTTCCTAGTATCAGTTCAAGAGATTGCTAGCTAGGAATTCAACCGAATTGGTTGTTGAAATTTACAGATTCCAAATATATATATATATATATATATATATATATATATATATATATATATATATATATATATAGTTGTGTGCGTTTTGAACATGTACTCCATCAGTCAGATGCACCATTCCATCATGGGCCTAGATCTCAAAAATCAAGTCAATCAGTGACTTGTGTGGGCCACACCACATACAGAAGTGGAGAGGGGCCGTGAACCATTAAAAATTCATAACCATTTTTGAGGGCCCACCGAGATGTGGTTTGAAAATCCAGCCCATCCATTATGTGTGTCCCACTTGAATGAGGGTTCAGACCAAGTTTCAGGCGCATACAAAACTCAGGTGGGCCCCGCCAAGTGCTTTTATATGTTTTAACGGTGTCTTCACATAATTTTATATGTTATGGCCCACCTGAGTTCCATATACGGATGATTTTTGGGACATCAAATAATTTAAAGGGGACCCATCAAATGAACGGTGTTGATGGTCGAAACACATTACAGTGGGGCCGACACAACTCCTCACAGGAGCTTATCGTCAGCTCAAGCGCATTGTACCTTTTCCCATATATATATATATATATATATATATATATATATATATATATATATATATATATAGAGAGAGAGAGAGAGAGAGAGAGAGAGAGAGAGAGAGAGAGAGAGAGAGAGAGAGAGAGAGAGAGAGAGAGTCTGAATGGTCTATGTGATGTGTCACCCTATAATATCTTTGGGCCAACTTCCAATCGTGGGCCATAGCAGGGAGAGCCGAATAAAAGGAAATTGTTTTTTTTTTGCCATAGTTCACCAAAGTTTTGGATCAAACTAAAAGTTAGGCCTTGAGGTTTAATAAGGTACTGAATTATGTGAACCGATCAGATGATGAGTTTTTAAAAAGTTCTCGTCAATTCTCTGTTAAGCATTATGGGCCCACCATAATGTGTGATGGACATCCACGCTGTGCATTTGGTAGGTTCCCTTTAGGTTATGAATGTGACAAAAATTAATCATATGCAAAAATATTTAAATGGACCACACCATTTGAAATCATGGAAAATCATGTCTAAAACATTTAAAAGCATTTGACGGGGCCACCTGAGTTTTAGAATGGCCTAAAATTTAGTGTGACCTATCATCCAAGTGGAACACATATATAGAATGAATGGGTTGGATGTCTAAACCACATCTCACTGAGCTCCATATATAATCACGAAGGTTTCAATGAGTGAGCATCCACTCTCAACTCTCAATTGTTGTCTATGGTATGACCTACTTAGGTCATGGATTAGCCTATTTTTAGGCTCATGAATCATCATAAAAGGGTATATCTAATTAATGGGATGATGTCGATCACACATTAGGTGCAGCCAACAGAACTCGACCTCACTGGGAAGCTTCTATCAGGTGGACCTCATTACCTTTTCTCAACCTAACGCCAGCTACCTGTGATGGAGCTTTGTGGGGCCCATCGTGACATGTATCAAAAATCCACACATGTATTTGTTCAATGCCCTCTAAATAATAACATATCTAAAATATCAGCCGTATCTAACACTCAAATAGGCCACACAATCTGAAATCATGCCTAAAACATCTAAAAACATTTGTAGGGCCAACTTAAGTATTGAAATGGCCTGAAATTTGGCATGACCCTTCATCCAAGTGGGACTCACACAATGGATGGGTTGGATGTCTTAACTACATCTCCGTTGGCCTCATCAATAATTGGAAAGGTTTCAATGGGTGGACATCCACTCTCAACTGTTGTCTATGGTGTGACCCACATAAGCCATGGATTAGCCTAGCCCATGCCCATGTCTTCCATGCATCTAATGCACGGTGTGGATGTCAGATACACATCACGGTGGGGCTTACATAGCTCGACCTCATATGAAGCTCCCATGAGGTATACCCCATAGAACCTTTTCCCTGCACATACATACATACATACCCAGGTATACATATACATTTGCAGAGAGAGAAGATCTCAAGTCCAACAGGCTGGACCACAAGTTAAGCTCTAGCCACTAGATAACTTCTAAATTATATAGTTCACTTGACATCTAACCCTTCAAATAGGTTCGACATACCATGAGGACCATCTAAAGTAAAAATTATCTGTATATAGAGATCAGGTGGACCACACCATAGAAAATAATATCATTCCATTAATAAATAGAAAAGTACAGGTTTGGTCCATACGATAAGTCAATATTGCAAATTTTTACAGAGATGATCATAATGATATGGCCCACCTATTGGATGGCTTGGATATCGCACAAACATCAAAGGTTGGAAGATATCCACTGGTTGGATTGTAACTTATAGTTCAGTTGGTTGAACTTAAGACCTTATACATGCGCGCGCGCGTGTACATCTCTGTATATATATCTTCTAGTAAGGGATATACACATTATACTTGGTTTTTCAATATTCTCCGAAGGGGCCATAATTCATCAATCTTGTCCATTGGTCTGTTGGGACCCATCATTGATATCCAATTCCCCAAAAATCTCCCAGGCTGCAATATCCCAGCCACCAACCTTGGGCCTTCTTTTTAGTTGAATGCAGACTGTTGTTGTATTTATCTTATTAATCATCTATTTACAGGCCACAAATCAAAATACCAATATTATCCTGTAAGGAAATTTGGTGAAACGCAACAGACCAACGGTCTGGATGACTGAATTACTGGCCCACTTGTACAAAGATAAAGCTGAGTATACTGTGCCATGTCCTCAGGTAGAGGATGATAGATGAAAGTGACCACAGAAGATCCTCTTAGTTGGCATTGGACCCAAAGTCAAAAAGAGCAATTGATGCCACACACACCCACAAGTTCATCTTCCAAACACATCTTTTCCATCACTTGAAAAATGCATATTAAAACAAAGAAAGTTGTTTGGAGTTCAAATTACAGTCTCCAACTTTGAAACTAACACTAATACATTTAATGAAATTCACATTAATGAATTGCATTACAAGTAAAGGGTATCTAACCTCCTTTGATGTTGGTTTTTGACAAAGATTTAAAATTAAAATTAAAAAAAAAAAAAAAAAAAAAAAAAAAAAAAAGGAGAGAAGCATTAGGTAGGCCTCCCTTGTAGCTGTTTTCTAATTGGCCACAACTCATCTATCTCCCATAGACCAGCATCTTCCATACAATCAGCCCAATTACTGTCAGACACATGGTAGTCAGAGATTGGATAGGTGAAGCTTGATGCTGATGTGGCAGTTGGGTTTGTTGCCTGTAAGTCATAGCTGCTGTCAGCATAGTAGCCCTTGAAAAATGGGCTGTAGTCCATGTTGGTAAATGCATGGGAAGGGCTTGTTGGGAATTCTGAGATTTCAGGGATTTGCGTGATGTTCATGGAATCTGAGGAGATGCTTGGGCTGCAATCTTCTGAGCTGGACTTGTCAAAATGGTTGGAATTGCTTGATGTGTTGTGTACACTTGTGATGATGGACTCTTGTGGGGATGCTTGTGGGGCTGTGTTGAACAGAGGAGTTGAGTTGATAGATGCTTGGATTGATGAGGATCCCATCTTCTCAAGCAATCTTGGCATCCAAAAGCAGCGGATCGTATCCCGAAACCTTGCGCTATTCGCGTCGATCTTGAGTTGTCGGGCTTGTTTTTGCACCCGCGTCCTCCAATAGTTCTTTATTTCGTTGTCTGTTCTTCCTGGAAGATGCTGTGCAATCCTAGACCACCTAGGAAACCACAAGAAAGACAACCTTAGAAACTTATAAATAAATATAATATAATTAGATAGTTATGTAAGTTTCTAAATACAGATGAATAAAGAAATTGCATAAGATACTACTCTGATACCATGTAAGTATTAGAAATAGACTAATATGATTGAATTGATTGAGTCCTTAAAGCGTTAGGTCTTTTGTATTGGGAAGGCGGCTGCTACCATCTTCCTGTTTCGAAATCTGGCTAATTATTTTTCTTTTTTTTTTTTTATATAAGCATGGTTGACAAGGCCCCCTAATGTAATTTAAAGAGAAACATTACAATGGGTGCTATCCATTGCAATGAAAGCTGCCCTAAAAAATCATGACAATAGCACTAAGGAGTAAGTGTCACTAAGCTATTTATGCATGCTTGCGTGCATGCGTGTGTTTAAGAAGGTGAATAATCATGATAAAGAAGATGAATGATCACAAAGATTGGGGCTGAAATGAAACAGGACCACTGCATAGAGCTTTCGCAATCTGACAGTATTTCCTGGCTTTTCTTAATTAATCCCTAACTACACACTCCTTTGTATAAGATGGCTTTTGAAATACAACATTTTTAGATCACATGGATATGAAATCCACTTGTGGCAGAAGCCTTAAACTCTGATTGAGGCTGAGTTAGCATCCCCAACAATCAGAACCATAGAAATTGATTAACAGATTATGATCACGTCAAAGTTACGATGTGGGCCACACCATGCTCAGTTCTACCATTCATGTGTCCATAGAGCAAGTACATGTAAATTATCAAATAGCTTAGATGGATTTGAATCAAACTACCTGTTTCCCCACTTAGAATGAAGGTCAAGAATCAAGATCTGTTCTTCGGGGCTTAGGTTCCCGCGCTTCACATCTGGTTTCAAGTAATTCAACCATCTCAATCGACAACTCTTTCCAGTTCTCTTCAATCCTACATAAAAAATCAAACAGAACCCATGTAAGAAAGGCATGATAAGATTGAAATCCACCACCCATTACATGTCCAACCACCTAAATATGAATTGGGTGTGTCAGATTTTACCTGAACATCTAGCTAACAGATTCCAACGGCCTTCGCCATGACAAGTAATGTACTGAATGAGGAGAGAGTCTTCTTCAAGTGTCCATGGTCCCCTTCTAAGCTCAGTATCTTCTTCTTCTTCTTTGAACCCTCTCTTACTAGTAGGAGCAGTAGTAGACATTGGTATGAATTTCAATGCTTTCAAGACCCAAAAACCCAAAAGAGGTAGAATGGTTTTGGTAGTCCTTAGAAGTTCAAGCAAGAAGAGTAACAACCCAGTATATATAGACTCCCACCAAAACCAAAACAGGAATAGATTTGAAAGACTAGATAAAAAGTAAACCTGACTAACTATCCATTCATTCCTTCTATTCCATGCCTTTGAACAAGAAGGGTGGATTGATTAGTCTATGGACTACTCAAAATTGTGGTGCTGGGACCTGATTGTGTGTGGGGTCCACTCTCAGTGATTGGAATTACGTGTCGATTGGGTCGCGTAAATGATGGTTTGGGCAATCCTCACCATCTAATCGATAGATTTCTTTTAGAATGTGAATTGTTGGATTTTGTATTATTGAGGAATTATATGATCCGAATGTCGTCACATCCGTAAATAAGTGATCAAGGCAGCTGATCTAATGGGCCATATCGCGGATGGTGGGTGCCGAAAAATTCTCCCATATTCGAAGATCTTTACCATTGGATTAGTGGCATACAAACAGAACATTGAGGAAAGAATATTTTAACATAGCCTACAGTCTTTCACCATCCACCATCCATGTGGGGTTCAACGCATCAATGGTCTGGATCATCAAATTGTAGGCCCCACAAGTAAGAAAATGGAAGAATAAGCAAAATTTTAAATTCATTGATGCTGAGGATCCTAAACGCTCCATCCATCCCACTGGACCATCCAACCGGTAGGATCTATTTCTGAAAGCGGGACCAACCCAAAGAACGGTCCCGATTGCCGGGGGTAGCCGAATTATACGGTCAAGATACTAAGGATAGCCCCATGGATTACTTTTCTCTTCTTCTTCTTCTTCTTTTTTTCTTCCTTTTTTTATTTACCCTTCAAGCAAAATGGAACAAAGGTGGATTCTCGAAAATGAAATGAAATCCGGGTTTTGTGGGGGATTGAGATGATTCAAGCAATTGGGTTTTTTTCTCTAGATTCTCTTTCTTACATGAAACGTGTTTGACTGACCAAAAACATCACCACTACTAATAAATATACAAATCAAACGTCCGCAATATTTCTAGTCTGGCGGCATTTTAGACTAACAAAAACACTACCTCTTTACTTCAATTTCAAAGGATGTACTGTTTAGCTGCACACATTAGGCAGTATTTTATTTTTTTCCTATATAGATAAATGCATCCAAACCATTAGATTTACAGATAGGGACACCAATCTAGATCATTGGAATCCTGGGACCGCAGTGGATGGGCCATACCCTGAAAATCGAGCTAAGTTTGTGGATTTGGACCACTTATGAAATCGGACAGTGAAGATTGATAGACGGTGTGATTTTCAGGCTGTGGTCCATCTTTCATGGGGCCCAGAATTTTTTTGGTGTAGATTGGTATGCATGATACACGTACATCAATCCAGACCGTCCAATTTGTTGGACCCATAGTAGATGTTGGAAGGTCCAAAAATTGTACTAGTTGGAGGATTCTAACCTCTGATTAATGCACTTTTTTCATTTAACTAAGACCAAAGAATATAAGATCATTTTAATGGCCCCACACCCAACCGGTAGGATCATCTTTTTTTTTTGCAGTGGGGCCCAATATTTGAACGGTTTGGATTAGTGAATATCTACACCGTGTGTACCGTGGCAGTGTACATCAATGGTATTACTATGTAATTTGTCCTAGATCATTGGACGGATTTATTTGATACTCTTGCTGGGTATGATACACAGGAAATGAAAAAAACGTGTGGTATATATACATTAACTCAAATTCAACCAACTAAATTGTGTAACTCTGGTGTTATTGACCCATCGTACCAAAATCTAATTAGTTGATTAATCCTAGCCTTTAATTGATGGACACTTGTTTATTGAAATTAAATCATCAAATAATTTTCATTTTTAATTATCTATTATTAAACTGGAAAGGGAAATTTTATAAGATAGACGATATGATTGACCGTGCTTTATGGGCAGAATATTGGACAGTTAAGGAATAACCTATCTATATATAAGTGTAGCTGAAATGAGAATGATGAGATGAATGACATAAACAAGGAAAAAAATTCGAAATGAACGTATTCAAAAGAATTTAGGAATAGCATCCATAGATAAAAATGAGTTTTTACAGGTTGAAGGCTTTCAAAAAGCAAGAAAATGCTCGAAATAACATAAGTGAAGGCAATAAGGAAAGACATATTAACCCATTGATGCAAGGAAAAGCATGAAATGACAAAAAGAAAATTACTATCTTCTTTAAATAATCAAAACCTTGAATCCACAAGTGAATTCTTGAATCCACCAAAAGTAAAAGAAAAAATTTGGATATTTCTTATTGAATAATAATAAAATTATTCGATTACATCATTTATACCAAAGACCCAAAACCCTAATTTATTTAGAAATTTTTTGAAATAGTAAAATATCTCATAATGCCTAATTTATTAAAAATAGAAATGTCCAAATAAACTTTATTAGAGCATTTCTAATATTATTATAAGTAATTTCTCAAAAAAACAAAACCCTAAAATTGAAAGAATAAGAAAGCATGAAGAAAATGAAAATTTCTAAAAATAGTATTTTTTTTTTTTTTTTCTAAAATCAACCGGGGTATCAACCTATTGACCTCTGAAGCATTGTTACATAAAGAGCAATAAGTCGTATTTCCTTACAATGCCTAGATCAAATTTTAAATTCAATACTTTGACCGACAATTTCTCCTTATCCAAAATGAACTTCTTCGAATTGGACAAGCATATGTCTTAATTATGTCATGCCATACGTAGAACTAGCCCTAGTTCTGACAAGCTACTTCTGTTTTCATTCGGACTTTTTTTGGTCCAACTACGCTAAGAATGATTTGTGACCCACTTTATATCACCTATGTTCACTAAAGTCATGGCCTTTAATATAGTGGAATGGCATAAAATCATTCATGTAGCAAGACTCCAATTCATTACGATAAAGCTTACATGATGATGATGATGATAAATCAACTAATAAACGTCCACTAATTTACTAGTCTAATAATTAAATAAAAGGTAATTCTTTGTTTTTTCAAAATAATCTAAACTAGGACATTAATTCGGACAATTTAATATGAATTACTTTTATGTCAAATAAGCAAATTTATAACTAATCTCTAAGGGCCCACTAATGATGATTCATGCTTTGCCGGAATATCATAGCTTTTCTCTTTATTATTAGATAAGGGAAGGAAGTGAAAGGAGTATCAATAATTGAAGTGGGGGAGAGAGAGAGAGGACTGTACTTGGGTTGCATGAAAAAGGAGGAAAGGGCTGCCATTTAAGGTCCAAAGTTCCATCACTCATGATATGATGCTTTTGTCATTAGCTGATTTCAAGGCAAAAGTTACATTCTCACATGGTGAAATCCCATCACTTCATTTATTCCTACAATAATTGTATGATGAAATGATAATATGACCATCATCACATTCATAGATTCTTCTTTCCTTTTTCATCTCTCTCTCACACACGCACATTCGTAGTATCAACTTTAGTAATCATTTAATAGATTCACATGCCCATTGATCTCAACCGTCAATTTGATGGGCCAAAATACCCCTTTTCTTTTCAAATCCCTTCCACATCCTTTGAATATTCAAGCTTTCCCATTTTTGTATAACTAATAGCATTGTGACCCTACATGGTATGGATATATACAAAGGAGAAATGCTCCAGTGCGTGCTGCACTATAAATTATAGTGCCCCTAACCACATCAATTCACTTCGACAGTCCAATGGATCGATCTGAACCGTCTCTTGAGTCAATGACACATTTCATGGCCTACCATAGAGAAAATAATACTAATCATATGGTTGATCATCCCTGATATGACGTTATTTTCTAATGGCCATCCCTTTTCCAAGCCTATGATTGCCTAACAAAACTGATTGTTTGGAATTATAAGCAATCCAGGGTTGGTCCTAAGTAACAATGGGATAGATTGTTGATTGGACCTATTTTTGCATCAACAATCTTGACCATCCAAATTGGCATCCATCGATCAAATGGTTGATATTGGCCCGAATGGTGCGATGCTTACATGATAGCACATCAATAGATCGGACTCTCTAAGTTATAGTAGCACTGTAGCTTACAGTGCTGAGCATTGGATTCTTTAGAAAGTATATGTAATATACAAATAAGAGAAATACTCCAATGCTCTTGGAGCACTGTTAAGTTATAGTGCTCCACGTTGCATTGGAACATTTAAACAGTCCAATCCATTGATCTAGACCGTTAGATTCAATCCATTGATCTAGACAGCTAATTACATCTAACACACATTGCATGGGCTACCATGAAAACAACACACCAATGTGACAATGTGTAACATCTGTATAATAGCCTCTAACATGGATGGTCAAGATCGTTTACACAAAAGTAGATCCAATTAATAATTTAATCTATCTGTTAGGACCAGTCATAGATTGCTTATGATTCTGAAAAGAATCACTTTGGTTAGTCAATCATAGCCGTCAGTTGATTTTTTTTTCCTTAAATTTTAAGCTCTGATTGATCAAACGGTTAGGAACATACATGCGGTCGGTGACCATGCACATTGGTCCAACGGTGGAGATGACTCTCCATCAATCTATTAAGTTTTAATGCATGATTCATACGTGGGTTTCAGTTATCAAAAGACAATTAATAGTAGTAACCCAATTTCTCAAATGTGTACAAATGAGTATTATTTCGCATAGAATCTGTACATGTGAATACATCCCAATTTGGTTGTACCATTTCCCAAAATTGCACTCATTTTAATATCCTAACAACCCAATCTTCTGCACTTTTATTCATTTAATGTAGATGGTTGTGATTTTCTCTTAACAATTTCCAGGACAAAATTATCGACGGATTATAACCGTCGATCTAGGACATTTCTGATTAAGTGAACCATGGACCCCACTTGCCGTTTAGATGGCATTTGTGCATTCACAAGTCTAACAAAGAACAGTAATGCTAATAAGGGCATAGTCGGATGTATGTGCCATACATCTTACAATATATATATATATATAAAGCAATGCGGCGTTAGCAAGGCATCAACTGACCATCTCTGAAATCCAAACTGTTCACCCCCGGATGGCCCACAATCTTAGGTTTATTGCCGGGAGCACAATGCATTGAAATGCAGTTTTAGTGGCACCCAAACACGCCTTAAGCTCATGTTTTAAGGCCTGTTTGCATTCGTGGTTCGGATCAAATTCTATTGGAGTTGCCCCAATTCCCTTTCATCACGAGCTAGAGAGTGGATGGCCTGATCGAGTTGGAATGGAGTAGCCCAATCCATTCAATCTCAAGCCAGAGACCAGGTCGATTTTAACATGTTTCAATTTCTTGGGATGAACCAAACAGCCTACTCATTGGAATTCAAATCCCTTAACAATACAATCCGTAAAGAAAAACACAGTATTTACCTTCCATCCAAACAGGCATCGATTTAAAAAGCTACAAACATTTGGGAAACAAAATCAACAGAAAAGTAATAAAAATATATATCCAAGTCATATACTGTAATCATAACACAAGGTAAACAAGAGCAAAATACAAGTTACTCAATATTCAAATAAAAAATCATTCACTGAGTCTATACTTTCAAGCATTTCTCTAGTCGAGATATCCTTCTTTTTTCCCTTCTTTTCCCCTCTTTTCTCATTTCTGCATTTGGTTTTAGTTTTAGAAGGTCAAAGACAAGATACAAAAATAAACCATATTCCTTATACATCAAGGTATTTACAAAACACCTACAGCTGTTACATAATGTAACAGTGGTAACCATTACGCATGACAGGACATAACAACCGTAACGGCCAATATGGAAAAAATGGCCCCTAATGGTTATGTTATGGGCCAAAATATTTTTTTTCCAGAAAAAAAAAAAAAAAAAAAAAAAAAAAAGGTCATAACAGCCGTTATGGCCCATACCTGTAACATAACGGCAAAGGCAGTGACCACTACAAACATCATTACATCATGGGGTACCTTGTTCTACTTTCAATCTTTTAGGAAAATAGTAATTTCCTATTTTCCAAATGAGAACCAATCACCTGCAGGCAATGGTACCCTACCATCCTTTACACTGACACAGCATTTGTTTAGAAAATTAGTACCATGAAAGCAATTGAACCGCTCATGATGATTGCCCCTTTCAAAAATCATGCTGATCCACTCACTAAGTGGTCCTCATCTGCAGTCATCCATTGGTTCAATTAGTTTGGTCCATCTTTATGAGTGGCCTGGCCTGATATGTGCTAGGTGATCTTCATCGTGGGCTTACCTTTTTCGTAGTACTGATGTCCTACCCAAGTGGCATGTTGGCAGGGAAGATGGTATGGTACTATGGTTTTAAGACTCGGACTTGTTGGGACCCAACCAGTTCAACACCACAAGTCACCCCTGACTCAACTTGAGACTGGATGAGTTGATCTGAGTTAGAGTATTTAAACCATGTACGGTACCATAAATGGTAGTACCTTCTCGAAAATCAAGCCGATCCACTTAGTAGGTGGGCCACACCTGTGGTCGTCCATTGTTTCGATCCACCTAATGGGCAGACTGGCCTGATTTTTGTGCCAGGTGGTCTTCATGGTGGGCCTACCTTTTTCATGGCACCGATGTCCTACGCAAGTCGCATGTTAGTGGGAAAGATGGTACGGTACATGGTTTTAAGACATGGACGGAATCCCATGCAACCCGTCAGACTCAACTCGGACTCGGTCAGACCTGACCAGTTCAACATCGTGAGTCACCCAGATGAGTGGCCCCTGACCATGCTCGAGCGGGCCTCAACTTGACCCGAGACCAGATGAGTCAGTCCGATTCGCCAAATCTTTTTAACCTTGGGTACTCCAAGTTGTCGTACCTTTTGCCCGTAGGTGATTGGTTATCTTCCCAAATTCCAAAACTAGTGTCGACATATTCAGATATACTTGAAAATTGATGATACAAAATAGGAAAAAAATAAAAAAATAAAAAATTGGAGGCATATCATGTAAGAGGAATGAGATAGAGACAGGTTCATCATACAGAAAAAGTGGTAGACCCCTTGAATGGTGCCACCCATCATGGTCCACAAGAAAATAGAGGCTATCAAGTGGGCGGGCTGGTCATACAGTACCAACCATTTGGAACTGCTTTTTTTTTTCCCCTTTCCTTCCTGATACTTGGTTTCACCAAGGCAGAAAAAAATATGTATATATTTGAAAGATTGGGCACAGTTTACCTGTTAAACTCGTGGGCAATCAACTTGCGTTCTTTCTAGAACTTCTATCGTCTTTGAGACTGTCACCTGCAGCTAACTTGTGTTACAATCATTTGTTGCAAACAAGAACAAGAAGATTTGATGGTTGATACTATTAAAAAAAAAAAAAAGCTCTGGAACTGTCCATCCTGCAGGCACCACCATTGATGAACCATGCAAAAATCATAAGGGTAGCAGAACCCAATTGGGAACCAACGCCGCATGCAAATATGTGGTAGAAGGAGAAAAAAAAAAGGTTTGTGGAGGATTAGGATAATCCAGTTGGGTGATTTTTGCAGGGTGGTCCATCCATGATAGGACCCGCCACATGGCTGGTTCTGATCATTAAAGGTGAGCTGCTCAAATGGTGCAGAGTGGGCAAAACTCATGCTGGAGTAGAGTCGAGAAGTACCAGATATTTCTGCATATGGAAAACAATGTCAAGGTGAGCTGAGTTTGTCATGAAGAGATTTGACTGTAAACATTTTTAAAAACGTGAACCATCTTTTACATGTGAAACTGCAGAGTATACACACTCTTGGCTAAGACATGGAAAGCACATCCACTGCATAGCAAATAAACGCAAGTGCAGCGCACATGCTACTAACCATAATCATATGTTTGACAAGTGGGGTCCATCTCTTCATAATAATAATAATAATCATTATTATTATTATTAATGATGATGATGATGATGATGATGAAGTGGAGACCATCACTGACTTCAAGTACCAACCTGCTCAGTTGGATTTGGACCCAAGTATTACCACAATCTAACACAACCAAACAGGTGCATATCACAACAAACCTTCAATGTATTATAATCATCTTAGCCTTTCTCTAAATAATTTTCAGGTTGGCTTTTAAATGCTAGATTAGAAAAAGCTCTACGATCAGTTTCCCACTAGAAATCAACATTCCTATTGTACTTGGGCTCTTGGAACCTGCCATGGTAAAGGTTCACATTCATGGTTAAAAGAACCAGCAACTTGGGCCACCTCATTTGATCTCGAGCAGGGGTGGCTCGTGGTATCAAACCAGATTGGGTCGGGCCGAGTCTGAGTCGATTCAGACAAGTCACATCAGATTCATCCGAGTCTTAAAACATGCCCACATTGATATTGCTCCCATGCCAACATGGTCCCCCCATTATTATTATTATTATTATTATTTTGAAAGATAACGGATTGTATATTAAAAACAAAAACAAAATACAAACATGGGCACCCAAAAGAGCAGGCAAGCAAAGTTGGGCCATAGAGGTAGAGTTGCCAGTAAAACTAAGGAAGCATACACATACATGAAAAGTCACATTTAAGTAGTTGACTGAAACATATAGCAGGGAACCCACCAATACATGAACACTTCACATTGCACCTTAGCACGCCTATCGCGCTACCCACAGCCACCACAATGATTGTTTTAAAACCATCTTTTGTGTATAATACCTAATTCACACAAGGAACTTTCTGATTTTTAGATTCAGTAACTTCACAGGTCCAAAACATCGGTTAGATCTTCACCCACCTTGAAATTGTGCTCACTTAACCCACAACCAAAATTCAACTTTGTCTTAGTTTACAGTTTCAAATGGTGTCCCAAACAAGAAACAATCCTTTACAAAGGCATGCTAATACAGAAGAATAAATCATACCACCTCATCATGCTAGTAATGCATTTCAAGAACTACCAATATTTTCATATTCCACATACATAAGAAAGACCACGAGATTAACCGGCAAAGGGAATTTTGCCAAAATAGAGAAACAAATACCTTGAAAGAATCATTGCATAGCTTGTTTATTTAACTTGCTTAGCCACGATAGGATTACCCGAGCTCCTTTCTCCCATGACATATCAAGCATCATATCATGGGCAACCCCTTCCACGCAGACTGGCGGCACCCCATAAAACCGGGCCGTTTCGCTGAGGCCTTCCATATCCTACAATATCGTAAATTTTCAATTATGCCAAACGGCCCATGTATGCTTGCATTCAGTACAATAGTATATACAAAAGGGACAGTGATATCACACACCTTACATCTGATTTCACCTTACATGGGTACACATGGGTAAATGTAGCACATGTACAACATCTGTACCATTCATCTGGTAAGTCGACCAACGTTTCTCTATCAATGGCAAAAGTCTTCATTTGAACAGTTAGGATTGTCCAAGTGGTGTGGCTTTTCGTTGTGATCCACTTCATCTGGTAGGTTGCAACATGGGTGGATCACAACGAAAAGCCACACCACTTGGACAATCCTAACTGTTGAACAATCTATTTTTCACTCAAAAGTCCCTCCAATCAAATAGTTAGGATCAGCTGGCCATGATTGTAGGCTATGGCTCCTCCATAAAGAGACCAGCAGATAAGTGGTATGAATGTCGTACTCATTTGCCATGCGTTCCCATCAGGTGCTTGTCACTAGCATTACTCTATATACTATAGACCAACCCATCTTTTGGTGATGGCATCTACAAGATGGGACCCTCATGATCATGGTCCGTAAAGGCTGTTTCACAGGGTCATAATAGCCATTACGGAACGAATGACCCGTAACAGCTGGTACAGCTCCCGTAACAGCCCATTACACCCCCCGTAAAGGCTGTAATGGCCCGTTACGCCCCCCATAACAGTCCATTACAAGGCCAATACAGGTTTTTCAATTTTTTAAAATATAAAAATAATAATAATAATAAAGAAATAAAATAAAAAACAGAGAGAGAGAGAGAGACCGTAACAGCCATTACTTACGAGGGCCGTAAAGACCCTTACAGCTCATATCGTAACCGTTAAAGAATACCTTGCTCATGATCAGTGGATTGCATCTCACATATGTTAGCATGAGTGCACGTGTTAGTGTGTGAATAGAAGAGTGCCTGTAGCCTATCAAAAGAAGAAGGGTGTCTATAAGACTAGATACATCTATATACTTTCTTATCCTGAACTCCTAGATTAACTTGCTTTGTTAAGACATCTCAGACAGAGAAATAATGATTTAGCAAACTCTTGAGTATGACTTAACACAAGAAATCAATACTAACCACTATAAAGTCATCACTTGCTCCCATTACGAGTATTTCCACAAAATCTTTTGGCACTGAAGGAGGAGGCAGCATTGCATTAAGCTTCTTCAAATCAAAGAGCGGCATCCTTGAACTTTCTTTCATTAGCTCCTGATAACTGCAACAAGACAGAAAAAAAAAAAAAAAATACCAAGCTTTTAGGTTCAGAATGCACCACATGATTTCATGAGATAGATGAAGGAAAACCAACAGAAAGATCCACTCAATGTTCTTAAGCTACATTTGTATGGAAGTAAATAACTTATTATAGTTATATACTAAAAGAACATTATGCATAAACCTACAGCCGTATTTTACGAATAAGATAAAAACATTAAACATAAAGTAGAGAAATGTTCTGTGCTCTCAGCACCATAAGTTATACTGCTCCTACTTGAATCAGTTCACTTGGACAGTCCAATCGATCAATCAGAACTGTCCATTAAGTAAGAACACATTTCTTGGCTACCATGCATAAATCACACTGATCAGATGATCTAATTCATCCTTAACCTGACCTTATTTTCTATAGCCATCCTTTTTCAAATCCATGGATGGAATGGTTATGATTGCCTAACAAGTGATCCTTTAGAATCATAAGCAATCCAAGATGGCCCCTAGAAAATAGATGGATCAGAATGTTAATTGGACCTATTTTTGGGTAAATGATCTTGATCATCATGTTTAAGGCCATTGATCAAATGGTTAAAATTTGTCAGATCATTTTGATGTTTTCATGATAGACCATGAAATATGTGGTAGGCATAATGAACAGTCTAGATCAATGGACAGGACTAAGCGTCCCAATACAACTAGGAGCACTATAACTCACATTGCTCTAAGAGCATTGGAGAATCTCTCCATAAACTAAATTACAATGACAATGAAATATGCATATATATAGGGAAAATTTTCCCCTATGAGCATCTCCCCCATGGACAGACTATGCACCCATTTGAGGTTTTTGGGATCCTGCAAGGGAACCAACCCACTGTTCTGTGAACCAGTCCATCCATCCAGTGGATAGAACACGCACCAACATCTTCCCATATTGGAAGATCCTAGCCATAAAAGGGTAATGATTGTTCAACCAGAGACATTTTTTGGACATGGTTCAGATTAATAGACTTGGATCACCAAAATGTGCCCCCTTCTAGGAACTCAGGGCTTGAGAATACTGTAATAAACTCAGCCATGGGAGTATTGTGGTTGGAGTGTTTATTTATAAAGGGCAATCCATGAGGCAATGCATCAATTATGGACTAGGGTAACTGGAGCATTTATTTAACAGAGGCAATCCATCGACTCGTGTGAGCTGTAAGGGTATTTTGTGCGTATTTGTTTAAGTTAGTATGTGTACATGTAAGTGAGGGTATTTCTGTCATTTTCTTATGAAAAGACTTTCAAATAAAATAAGGGGAAGACGTGAGAAAGAATTCACTCTTTTCATTTTCCCCTTTCTCTTCATTTTTTCCTTCTTCTTATCTCTCCATTCATTCTTTCGAAGTCTTTAATCTTTCATCTCAATTGTCCACCTAGATGCTCATATGTTAATCTAAATTATCCAACGGTTGATAGAGCATAGCCTGAACATGACACCAATCAAAAAATCCTCCTTCTCCCATTAGTGGCTTCCTCCTTCCCTCTGTACACCAATACAACTCAAGTGATAGTGTGATACCGAGTCATATTGGACGATATTTTGAACCATTTTCTCACAGAGCTTCCATCAAATTTCATATTGTACTTAAGAAGTCATAGGTCCCAGCTCGAACTCTCATCAACATTGAGTTTGTGAGAACAAACCAAAGTTTTTTCTTTTCTTTTCTTTTTTAAGGAAAAGGTAAGAACCAAACGGACCTTTCAAAAAAAAAAAAGAACCAACCAGTGTTGCCCCTAAAAAAATAAAATAAAGAAAGAACCAACCAGAGTTCTTTACATCTTGGGGGCAACATTGTTCCAGATCATCTTCTTTAACTTTGACACCTATAGACCTATAGACTATCTCCCAGTTTCAACTAAAATTTTGGCACCTATAGACCTAAAACTCCTTCCTAACATGGATGGTTGACAACATTGTTCCAGATCATCTTCTTCAACTTTGACAATGGGCTACTTCCTCACCAAATAGTGCATTATTTCCTTCTCCAAATGGCAGAGGAACAGATTCTTCATAAGATTCGACCATGTTTCCCAGAAAGGAGTGTTGCTTTTTTTACTGTTTTGCTAATTTCTAAGCAGTTCTCTGTGTTCTTGCTTTATTGTGGCTTTACTACCCAAATAGTAGCCATGCACCATTTTTAATATTTTAACGTGTATGAATGTAGGTGTATGTGGTGTCATATGTCAACATGTACAACACCCTATACATTGGTCTTTGGTGAAGATCACTGTCCAAGTCAAATAATTTGCCACCATGTGATCTCTACTTCATTATCTGTTCTCACCCGCTCATTAAAATCTAATGGTGTGAGACAGATAGAGAAACACAACCAGTATTAGCTTTAACATGCATGAACAAATAGGTGCTAACAACTCATTATAGACATATGCTGGATATTAGCAAAGCTCATTATGGACATTCCCAGTAAACTGGTCAGCTTGGAAAAAAAAAAAACTACCATTATATGATAAAGATAGATGACGTGTACAGCTAAACTGGTCACGGCAATGAAACTGGGGGGATGCTGGCCAAAATTAGTCATATAGGCTGCATTTGGATGCACTATTGAATTGAATGACAATAATTAGTTCCATCAAGTTAAATTACCAAATCTGAATTCCTTCACATATAGAATTTATATGGAATAGGCTCCAAATAGCAATTTTCTTACTTTCAAGCCGGACTTGAAAGGAATGAAGCTGCAACAAAAGGGCTACTTCCTCATTGTGAATTCTCAGAAATGTCCTTGCAATGTCACTATTCCCTACTGATTGAACTAAATTTTAACAATTCAATTCAGTTGTATGTCCAATCATAACCTTATACATGTAACAAGCTATTACATAAGGATTTGCCGACGTATCACCTAGCTTGTGCCAATATGATACGGGCCATGTTGGCTGATACTGGGGCCAAACCAGTCAATATTGCCCTGTAACGGCCATTTTTTTGGAGGAAAAGTCTCAAAATTTATTGGTAAATTCTAAAAAAATATGAGGATCCCAAATATGTTTTATTTTTTTAGTTTTTGACATGTATTTGATGGTGTAATGGTGCCATTCTTCGGTAAGAATGCTCTGTCAGGTTGTGTCAACTTGACATGCTGAAAGTGGACCATAAGCCTTGACCAAACAGAAATCAAGCATGATTTGGTGGTTTAGGCCTGTTACACATACATACAATAATAATAAAAAAGATGGAAAATAAAATAATAATAATAATAATAAAATAATGGTTTGCCCCTTTTATAGATATTTCCCAAAATGGTCAACTCTGTTTTGGTTCATCGAATCCCATTCAAATTTTGTGTTTCGATCCACAAAATAGGCCATCTAGTTTAAAATTAGCTCCTAAGCTTCCTTCATGGTTGAAATAAGTAAAGAAGTGGAAAAACAAGAGAAATACCATAAAAACTTTCAAAATGAGCCCTTTATGGTTGTATTGGCAAATAACTCCGTATTGGGCCCATAACAGTGCCAATAAGGCCCTTTTTTCATAATGGACATATTCACCCCCATATTACATAACGGGGATGACTGTTTCTTTTCTGTAACAGCCAAAACAGACATAATGTAACTGTTCTTTAATACCATCATGTAATGACAAAATTTAATAAACAAATATTACATATCCATTTTGTTATAGTATATATGAGCCTGACATGGGCCCCTAGTTTGGGTTGTGGGCCTCTAGGCCTATTAATTTTTATGTTATTTCTTAGATTTTTTCCTATTTTCAATTTTGCCCTTTTGCTTAGGGGTATTTTATGTAATTTGTAAATTTTTCTAATAAATAAAATAGGGTTGGATGTCCAACCCTATTGGTTTTTCATTTCTTTCAAAGCTTTTCTACTTTACATGGTATCAGAGCCTAGGGATTGTTCTTAGGGTATTTTTTCTTTGTTCCTTCCTCTCTTGATCTCTCTCCTTCAAAGCATATTTCTTTTTCCTCTTTTCTTCTTTTTTCTTTTTATTCTTCTTTTTTACATATATTTCATCTTGTTTTGAAGGTTGTGGGTGTTTTTTACCCACTGATCTGATTTGATTCGAGAGGAGGAGACCTGCGGCTAGACATTTTTTAAGGTATTTGAGATTTGTGGTGGGGTTCGAATTGTGGGTGAAGCTTTCTTTGAAGCTTTGAGACTTGCAGCCCTTTTTTTGGGAGACCTGAGAGAAGATTTTGCTGGACAATCTTCTTCAATCAAGGTTCTGAGTTTCTTTAGGTGGATAAGTGATGGGGACATCACGCGCACACGCGCACTCACGCCGCCCCCCCTACGCACGTACGCCAGAATGAGGGCCCCACCATCGATTTGGATCAATGACGACATCTATGGAGGGCCTCCTAGTTAAAAGATGGAGTTTTGGTTCAAGAGAGTGGGCCTGATAGCCAAGAAAAGTCCATCACGGGATCTCATGATCATGGCCCACTAGTCGGATTGATTTCATATTTTAAGTTTTGCTTATTTATGTTATTTAGAACATCATGAACGCCTTAGATTTCTTTGATTGGTTTTTATTTTAGTTTACTTCATCGCCAAGTAATAGGTTGCGCACATGGCGCGAGTTTTGAGGTATAGGGTTTTCCCTATAAATAGGCACCCCTTGTAGTTCTTTTGATTAATTGAAGGGTAACAAAAATTCTGCGTTTTCCTACTCTCTAAGTTGTGAAACCTAATTGGGTGCGAAGTTCTCCCTTCATCGAGGGGTTAACTACCATGGTGCGATAGCCACATCTATCCCGATTTGCCCCCATCCATCTCCATCTCTACTACCCATCTTCTACCATCCCTTCTTCTCATCCCACCCCTTCATATACACTTCGAATCAATCATCTATTGCAACAATTCTCCTCCTCACAGAAGAATTTCAGAATCTGGCCCTACAGGAGGGCTGAAACTTCGGCAAAGCACCACGCATAAACCATACATTGGATCGAGCTGAGATTGGGGGGTTTTGTAGTCCATCCCTGGCCGACCAGGGCCAAGGTGGCCTTTTTCTGAATAGTGGACCCCGCACACGTGCGGTCGGGATCACACGCATGTGCGTCTGGGCCATTGTTGTTGTCCATGCGTGCGGTACTTCTCTGGTTCGTCTCTCTCCTCTCTTTTACTAAACCTAACGCTATATTACTCAAATCTCCACTTTTATGCCCATTTTCTTACCCTAGGGTTCCCCAAATTGGAATTTATGAATCCCTTAGATTAAGGACTGATTACTATGCATGTGTGGATGATTATTTCTTATCTTTGAGTATCGTTTGGTTCATAATTTTTATTGATCCAGCCCTATCATGTGTAGGCATGGACCCGCATAGATTCCCCTTAATTAAATGTTTGGACTTTCATGTGGGATATGGAATTTGTGTAATTGTTTCTGAATTAGTATGATCTAAGCCTGAAATCTCGCATATCGTATTTAAATCTCATGTCCTGCATCAAATTTGGTATCAAAGCTTAGGGTTCTTATAGAGGAATACATTACATGTTTAGGGTTAGTTTGTTTGAGTCATCATGCATTCAGTTCATCATATGTAGCTTTTAGAAGGCCATAGTCCCTGATATTAGTTACTGAAATTTCTGTTAGCAGGAAGTTAGCAATTTGCATTGCTGTAACTTTCTGTTATTCCTTTATTTTGACAACTATATTGCTGGATTTTAGTAGCACTGCGTAGTTTCCCTCATATAGAGTCTCATAGGATCATTTAGTCCCATATAGTCGTCGTAGAAAGTCCTTAGGTGGAGTTGCAAGTTGTACGCCCACACATACGGGTCATGGTTTTGGCTAGCACTACGTAGTTTCCCTCATATAGAGTCTCATAGGATCATTTAGCCCCATATAGTCGTCGTAGAAAGTCTTTTGGTGGAGTTGCGAGTTGTACGCCCACACATACGGGTCATGGTTTTGGCTAGCACCCTACACTAAACATGGAACAACTGCTAGAGTCACTAAACAAGCTGTCCCAGCAGATCGAGTCGTGGGGTAAGCGCTTGGAATAAGACATAAATCAACGCCTTGACCAAATAGAGGTCTCCCTCAGGACAAACCCCACCATTAGGGAAGATGACCAATCTCAGGCAAGTGGTCAGGAGGATAGACCAATGAAAGGAGGTAGCCAAGGAATCAGTCATGGGCGTGCACCCATACCCCCACCCCATGAGGGACATCTAGACCATTATTTTGAGGGGTACAACATATGCGGCCTTGTGGCTAGAGAGAGTGCACCAGAGGCTAGTGTAGAGTTACCTACTGAGGTCATTCCGATAATGGATGAGTTTCATGATGTCTTTCCTGATGATCTACGAGATGAGTCTCCCCCTAGGAGGGATATAGAGCACACCAGAACATGGGACACCGTAATACCTATAGCCGAGTTTGAGTTTAATAGTTCTGTCGATAGGTCCAGAGGTCTCAGTCCTTATGAAGTCGTTACTGGTTATAAACACGAGAAACCTATTGATCTTGTCTCTATGTCACTGTCTCATAGGCTGTCAGAGCCTACAGAGTCTTTTGTGCATCACATTCATTCATGGCATCAAGAAATCAGGCAAAAGATCACTACTAGTAATGAACATTATAAATTTTCTGCAAACCAGCATAAAAGTTTCAAGGAATTCAATGTAAGGGGCTCTGTGGTGGTCCGCATCAGGCCCAAGCGGTATCCTCCGGGGGCCGTTCGTAAGTTACACGCATATAGCGCTGGACCCGTCAAAATTATAAAATGAAACGATCTCAATGCGTATGTGGCAAATCTTCCACCCTCCATGGGAATTAGTTCCACATTCAATGTGGAGGATCTAGTTGCATTTCAAAGGGTCATTGATGCATTATCCAGCCTTTCGCCTAACCATCTTGATTCATCAAACATTTCCCTTGATCCATGGCCCCCTCCCGACCCATTTTCCCAACCTTTACCTCCCATACCTATCCGTCCCGACCCATCTTCCCAGATACTACGTCCCATACCTACCCATCCCGACCCATTTTTTCAACCTCTACCTCTGATACCTACTCGTCCCGATCCATTTTTCCAGCCTCTACCTCCCATACCTATCTTGTCCTGACCCATCTTCCCAGCTATTACGTCTCATACCTACCCTTCCCGACCCATTTTCTCAGCTTCTACCTCACATACCTACCCTTCCCACACCTAGAGAGGAAATAAAAGATATCCTGGACCATCAAATAGTTTCAACGTCGAAGGGCGGGTTTCAAAAGTACCTGGTTAAATGGAAGTCACGCCCAGCTTCAAACAGCACATAGCTCACTGAGGAGAAGCTTCAGAGACCTGATCCTGACATCCTGGAGCGGTTCAGGAGTTTTATTTCGCCAGTAGCGAAATCTTCGCAGCCGGAGAGAATTGATGGGGACATCACGCGCACACGCGCACTCATGTCGCCGCCCCTACGCACGTACGTCAGGAGGGCCCCACTGTCAATTTGGATCGATGGCGACGTCCAGGGAGGACCTCCTAGTTAGAAGATTGAGTTTTGGTTTAAGAAACTGGGCCCGATAGCCAAGAAAAGCCCATCACGGGATCTCATAATCATGGCCCACTAGTCGGATTGATTTCATATTTAAGATTTTGTTTATTTATGTTATTTAGAACATCGTGAACGCTTTAGATTTCTTTGATTGGTTTTTATTTTAGTTTACTTCATCGCCAAGTAATAGGTTGCGCACATGGCGCGAGTTTTGGTGTATAGGATTTTTCCTATAAATAGGCACCCCTTGTAGTTCTTTTGATTGATTGAAGAGTAATAAAAATTCTGCGTTTTCCTACTCTCTGAGTTGTGAAGCCTAATTGAGTGCGAAGCCCTCCCTTCATTGAAGGGTTAACTACCGTGGTGTGAAGCCACATCTATCCCGATTCGCCCCCATCCATCGCCATCTCTACTACCCATCTTCTACCATCCCTTCTTCTCATCTCGCCCCATCATCTACACTTCGAATCAATCATCTATTGCAGCAATTCTCCTCCTCACGGCAGAATTTCAGAATCTGGCCCTACAAGAGGGCTGAAATTTCGGCGAAGCACCACGCACAAACTGTACATTGGATCGAGCTGAGATTTGGGGGTTTTGTAGTCCATCTCTGGCCGACCAGAGCCAAGGTGGCATTTTTCTGAATAGTGGGCCCCACACACGTGTGGTCGGGATCACACGCACGTACGTCTGAGCCATTGTTGTTGTCCACGCGTGCGGTACCTCTCTGGTTCATTTCTCTCCTCTCTTTCACTCCGCTTCCACCTAAAATCCCTAAACCTAACCCTATATTACTCAAATCTCCAATTTTATGCCTATTTTCTTACCCTAGGGTTCCCCGAATTGAAATTTATGAATCCCTTGGATTAGGGACTGATTACTATGCATGTGCGGATGATTATTTCTTATCTTTGAGTATCGTTTGGTTCATAATTTTTATTAATCCACCCCTATCATGTGTAGGCCTGGACCCGCATAAATTCCCCTTAATTGAATGTTTGGACTTTCATGTGGGATATGGAATTTGTGTAATTGTTTCTGAATCGGTATGATCTAAGCCTGAAATCTCGCATATTATATTTAAATCTCATGTCCTGCATCAAGAGGTCTTATTTTGGGTGGTGTCCCTTGGTAAAGCATCATATTCACTTCTTTTTAAAAAAAAAAAATAAAAAATGGACCACATCCCCAGCTGGTTGAACCACAGGTGACTTTGCCAATGGAGCCATTTCCCTAACGATACTCAGAAAGTCTTTATTTGTGGTAGCTAAATTAGCAGAGCGGCCTTGCGGTGGTCTACCATAAAGTACCAAGTAAAAATCAACAACATTATCAACACCACGAGAACACCCATGACCTGCATCACGACCTCCTGATTTAGTAGTTCTACCTCTTCCAGTACCAGCATTATCAAAACTTTTAAACCCGGTCACAAGATTAGATTTCTAACCCACGGCAGGCCCATATATACTATAACACATTTAGATGAGAGAATAAAGAAAAACATTATATACAAACCTCTGGACTATATGATCATCCACTCCTGCCGAGAAAAATGTTTCTTTGCATAGTGGCAAGGAAGTCATGAAAGCTTTTGCAGCCAAGCTGAGTGTCACCTGGTAAGGAGTTCAGGAATCAACAAAAGGATGAATAAAGTTCCAATTCCCTCATCTATAACTCAAATGAAATAAAATCACATATAACTAGAAAAGCTGGTTTCAAAAATCTTACATTGTGTTTTGATGCACAAGTAAATTGAATTGTGAACAATCAATTTAAATAAGAAGAAATGAACAAATTGTTACACAGCCACATGGTGAGCAAAGAGAGAACTATTATTTTGCCCTTTTACCAAAGAAATTAACAAATTGTAATGGCATTCACTACTACTTATAACGAGGAAGAGAACCCATGTTGCAGTTAACTTCCTTCCATGTCCTACTTGGGGAGGTAATACTTCAATATTACTACTAAGGAAGTAATTGCAATTTGATAGGTCCACTTTATTAGATTAATAATTGCAATTTAATTCAATGGTTATTGTAAAAGTATAGAGAAAGAGAGAAAAGAATAGAAGAAGGAGAGAGAAGGAGAGAAGGTTGGGAGAAGAGAGTGACCCAAATTACGGTTGACGACCCCAATCTCCCTCTTTTAAATTAATGAATTTTCATAATGATAAAAGTGCCCTTAATAACAAAAGCAAGAATTTTCATCATGTCCTAAACCACTGTTAATGAAAGAGCAAGCATAGAAACAGATCTAAGTGAGCCTGGGGCCCACATCCACATCCATTAACCATTATCTTTCAAAAAAAAAAATAATTAATTAATTTGATTGTTTAGGGTGTGTTTGGTTGCACCAAATTTCATAAAGTATAATAAAATTTCACACCAATTCAACTGATTAATCATTAAATATCATGAAATTTCATGATATTTGGTGCAAATACAACCTTGCATATCTTTTTAACTTTAAACAAGATTATTGAATCCATAAACTAGTTAGCATCTAAAAGATTTAAGCATGAGTAACAAGATTACTAAATTTCACTTTTATGACACATTGAGAAACATCTTGTTGGGAAGCACATGGATAGTCTTACAACAGAAGCCTTACTTCCTGAAAGGAAGTTTGCTAGCATTGCTTGCGACTAGTAATAGAGATGGCTTCTCTCTCATTCTAGCACTCCAACGTGCACATATGATTGGAACCGTTGATCTGGTGAGCTACCACATGGACAGGACATAACCCAATATCGCATTGATTAATCCTACTCGTCTGATTGTGTTAACGCTTACCAATTGAATGTGGGCCATTGAACATTTTCTTGCTCAAAAATTTGGAACATTCCATAACTCATCATTCATACAACAATTTAGATAGCCAATAGCCCGTTATTTTAGGCCATAGCTTGTGCATATGGTAGTCCACTAGGCTATCGGTTCCAATCACCCTAGATGATCGAGACTTAGGTCTGCAGCTTGGTTTGGGTAAATCAGAACCCAACTTTTGGGGTGTCAAGGTCTTCAAGTTGGGTTCTAGTTGAGAAACGCCAACCCAATTCGAGTTTGAGTTGTGTTCATGCCGAGCAAATTCAGGTCAGGTTAGGTTGGATTGGGAATAATCACATGTATTAGGGACGGGTTGGATCAGGTCAGGTCGGGTTGGATCGAGTATAGAGGACTTTGGGTTGGGTTCAGGTCAGGCACCTCGAGGAGTTTTGGGTTGCGACCTCTTGAGGTTGGGTTGGGCTCGGGTTGACCCTCAGCCTGACCAAGTTTTGCCACTATCATGACGATTAAGTGGATTGCTAGAGGTGAACAAAAACAATGCTAGCCAACCTCTCCTGAAAAAAAAAAAAAAAAAAAAAAAAAAAAAAAAAAAAAAACAGCATCTAAAACCAATAACCGCAGTTATGAGTAAACACCGAATGCACATCTTTAGCTAGGAAGAATTGAACCACTTGCATAGAAAGTTAGATTTTAGAACTATATCCATGCACGAGAAAAATAATTACATGCACTACATTTGTTGAAAAAGAATAAAGAAACAAAAAATAAAAATAAAAAATACCTTGAAAGCAGCAATAGGTTTCGACAACAGATACCGCCATACCAACCCACTAAACAAAGTAATACACCACACGTTAGGGAAGATTAATCACATTCAAGGAAAACACAAAAATTTATGCAGGCAATCACCTATTCCCTGAAGGAGGTACGGAGCACACAAGCACAGATCCTGCAAGTGTTGGGTGCAAACCTACCCTTTCTGCAATCAAGAAATAGATTGGTTCAGCATGGATTCAAGACCATATCACAATAAAATGAGGAAAAGAGAGCATGCAAAAGGCCAGTTTGTTGGGTCATCTCACAACGCTTGGACATTAGAAAAAAAAAAAATGGACTGTTTCCGTTAACCCCAGTACACAGTTTGGGACCACTTTTTGGTGATCTAGATCATTCTTGGGCCCCATATTTGACTGCACATTCCCTAATCTCCCATAAGATAATCCTAGCCATGGACCCATGGCTTGCAAATAATACTGCCCAAGGTCTCACATTTCTTAAGGCCCCCATCACACCATTAGCATCATCCAAGGGAAGAGCCCTTTTGGGTTATTTCGCTTCCATATGAACAGCTCTGATCACTGAAAGGTGGGCCTCAAAAGGCCAGTTTGTTGGGTCAAGCAAATTGCTCAGCTGAAATTTGTTTATCCGTCTTTATCAAGTCAGCTCCAAAAAACAGCATAAAAAATGAAAACCATACCACTTAAGACGAATTATATGGTGTGCAGCTCACATCTTTGCACAAGGCACAGGTTCCCATTTCCGACATGTGGGGCCCATGGTTCAGCGATCCAAATCATTGGCGTGTTGGATCCAACGTGTATTGGCATGCCCTAGAAATATCCCAGATTGGAAGACACAACAGCCTATATTAGGATTTTTTTCAGGTGAATCGGACCATTGTAGTATTTCTCTTATTATAGAGAGTTTGTGACCATTTGGCGATTGCCCATCCTATGAGGGCAATTTTGAGGCATATTCCATCCATGGTCGAACATAAGAGACCAAAGGTCTGGATTGTCGAACCATGGGACCAACTCATCAAAATTGAAAAAACATGCATGTTGCACAAAGATGCGAACCACTCATCATAAATTCCTCACCGCCAAAACATGGGCTTAGACCACAGAGACGAATCAAAAAGATGACACGAGGACATACCGTAATTGGATAGTTTGTCTGAGAGATGTTGAGGCATCAAATTTGAGATGTAATACTGAACTATGAGTCCTCCAAATGAATGTCCAACCAACACTGGTGGTAGCCCAACTTCCTTCTGAATGAAGTTAGCTACATCACTTGCATGGGTCTACTGCAGAATTTCGGAATGGATCATAAAGCAATGCAACCCATTGAGTAAGCCTGATATTCGTAAACAGTAAAGATAAAGACATTGGAAGTTGGCTGGCCAAGTGTGTGAGAAAATACCTGAAGAGTACCAGCTGCTGGCCCATTAGGCAGATCACTTTCACCCTGACCACGTCACAAATATGGTGTTATGTGGGGCCCATCAAACTGCCTATAGTTAAAAAGCCTTTAACTAACCCACCTACCCGACTATGTGGGGCCCACCACGCTGTTCAGAAGCTGATACACACAAGGATGACGGGAAAGCACGAATATCAGCCTCATCTAAAACTTTTGTGGGCTCTAATAAAGTTTCAATGGTGGCCATTCAATCTCCAATTCCCCACTGTTTCCTGCAACTAGGCCTACCCGAGTTTTGAATGTGCCTAGCTTTTGGACTCATGTCCTACCATGAACTGGCGAAGTGATGAATGGGGTAGATGTAACAAGGACATTGTGGTAGGCCCCACCAAACTTTGGGTCGCGCAAGCTCAAAAAGGGCAAAATTGCCATTTATGTTGGTCAAAGTAAAACTTGCTGCTTTTTTTACCATATACTATAAGGTATTTATTTGCAAAACTTTAAAAGTTGGCGGCTTTTAGGAGATGCACTATATGATAGTGATTATATGGAAAAATCCCTTTCTAAAATTATTCCAGTTTTCTTATTAGTGGGCATTTGTTTGTGAAAACTGACTGTTGGCTATATGAATAGGATTGGTGGTTTTTTTTTAGGATAATGAGATTGGTGTGTGTTGAAGTAGAGCAAAATGCTACTCTATCGAATTATCAAATTAAGAGAATTCAAATTATGAAATGGACGAACTAAAAACAAATCAAACAAGCCTAACCGAACCAACAGATAAATTTTGAAAAGTCTTGAACTGCGAACTATGAATTCACATGTGAATCGATCAAATTGCATGTAGGAAAAAAGGGTGTAGATAATTGAGGAAATAAGAATATATGAGATAGAAAAATGACAGATTTTTGTGTTCAAATCCTAAATGGAATGAATTGTCTCCATTGTGAGTAAGTATAAATGTCTTAATTATAGGAAGTATACACAATTGAGGAAATAGTGATATTTGGGAGGGAAATTTTGACAAATTTTTGTGTTCAAAGCTTTAGTTCAATAGTCAGCATCTCAAGACAGCTTTGATACCTTTTTCTAAATATTCAAGCAAGTGCAAAGGGAAATGGCAAACTATCTTTAGGATATAGTAGGCTCACATATCCAATTTTTAAAATGAAGATTTGCACTTCTAAGTGTTAAACTGGTCTTCAAGAAAGAATCCAGTTTATGCCTGAAAAATACACTCAATATGGACATAGAGAGAGCAAAAGATGAATGGAATTTATAAAGGGCTAGAGTATCTGGGACTTGAGTGTGTTCTAAATAATTCTCCTAGACAAGATGTCCTGGATTTATTGTTCCTAAAGGGAATTGTTCAGAGTATCCCAGATATTATCGAAATATCTCTGATATTATATATATCTCCAGCTCGGTGATACCAATAACACTGGTAGCAATACCGATAACACTGTATAGCTAAGTATCGTCAATGTATCGCCAATATTTTCAATTGTGTTAATTCCAGGTGTCGATTGTATCGCCAATGAATTGCCGATATTTTCAATTGTGTAAATTCCAATGTCACTTATATCGCCAGTGTATCGGCGATATTTCAATAATATCGCCAAAAATCTGTTTATTAAAAAAATTCATTTCAATTTTTTTATGTACGCATGGTTGCGGTGTTCAAATTGTCAACGATGATATCGATAAAAACACGATATTATCATTATTTCAACATGGGCAATATCGAAAATAGAGTCTTTCATTTACTTTCCAGTTGCTAACGATTTTACATCAAAATATCGTAAATATCGATGGATGTTTGGATGGAAGGTTGGATGGTTGGATGGATAGATGAGATTGCTGGGATGGACTGATTTCTTGAGACAGCACATGCTTTTATGCCCCCACTGAATGGAAACTTATTATATATGCATTCTTTTTGTAATTTTTTATTCCTAAATATGCAAATATTTTTATTTTAGCATCTCCTGAAGTTTCATTGAAAAATTCCACCGTTTTCCCCATATTTCATCAATCCTTCCCTGCATTTCCAGTTACTAGTGATATCAATAATGTTTCCATATCTCCGACCAGCAAAACTTGTAGCGATGCCAATACTTCAAACACTGCTTAAGGGACATTGTGTCTTTCTTGGAAAGACACGTCTCTTAAGAGATTTTCACACCTTTTGACACAATTGTCTACTTGGTCACACCCTTTGACATAATTGTCTGCTCGCTCAGCATTTCATGTCACTAGACATGCCTTTTCAGTTTCACTAGTCATGGATTGGCAATTCAACCCATCCAAGACCACTCCGACTCAGTCGGAACCAAACCGGTTCAACCCCAAAAGTAAACTAGACGAGTCACCCCCCAACTTGCATGACTCGACTCAACACCAAACAAGTTAACCCATGTCACGAAATCTAAAATTCATCCTTGCAGTACCACATGCCACAACAATCCACCATCCAGGTAACCTTGGGGGCATCAGTTTCCAGCCCTGTAATGTACACCAGTTATCGGGCCTGGGCCTGATTTGCAGGTCTGAGTGACAAATGGGTCCGCCTGGGTGGGCCTATGTTTCAGAAATTCCTTGGCTCAGCCCAAGAACAAGCACATTTGTGTAATTAACAGGCGGGCATGGCCTTAGGCCGGATTACCAAAATGAGTCGGGTCTGGGCCCGACTATTAGGCCCGATAAGAACTCAGCCCAATACAGGCCCGTTTGTGCAATTAATGGGCGGGTACGGGCCTAAGACTGTCTTACCAAAATGGGTCAGGTCTGGGCTTGATTATTAGGCCCGATAAGAACTCTGGCCATTCCAAACCTGGCCCTAACGCATCTCGACCAATCATCGCCGCCTCTATGCCCACCCGCATGGCTCAATCATGGATTCACATAACATGGGCCAGAGCTTGAATCTCCCCAAAGCCCAAAAGGAATGGCCGATCCCAATTTTCTCTACGAGACCGGTCTGGCCGGGCTCTGTCCTACTGGACCGAGCCGGACTTGTTTTCAAACTCGGACCATTTGCAAGGCCCAAACCAGTTTTTGAGGCCGAATGATTGAACGACCCGGACCCGGACCCGGACCCGATATAAAAAAGAACAGAAGATAGCCGCATTACCTGGCCCAGAAGACTAACGGCGTAGCAATCGTATCCGGACCCGGAAAAGAACGGCATCCAGTGCTCGGCCCAGCACCAGGCTGCATGGAAGCTCCCGTGTACGAACACGAGCGGCGGTTTCTCCGCACCTGTGCCAGTACCGTTAGGCTTCTGGAATATCACCTCCATCTTCAGGCCGGAGGGGAGTTCGTGGAAAAGACGAGACTGCCCCTGATTCAGCTGGTACGAGGCTCGCATTTTGTATCTTTGGTTGGGAACTGACAGGAGCTTTTTCGTCATTTTGGGGGGTGTGAAAATTAGAGAAGGGAGGGGATTGTGATGGATTTGGAGAAGGCAAGACATGGCTGTCGCCAGATAGGGAGGCGGCTGTCTGTGTTTTGGGGTTTTTATATGGGGAAGTTATTTGATACTCCGGCTGCGTATGACGCTTGATACGCATGGACTTATAAATGATACACGTGGCATACACTAACCCAAGTTAAACCGAGTAAATTGTGAGTTCTTCAAAAGTAAGGTTGGTTGAACGGTCGCAACCTCTGATTCGTGGACACTTGTTTTTGAAACATGACTGGAATATTGTCCAAGTTCTAACTGTCTAATAAATATCGAACCATGCAACATTTTGATTGCTGAATAAAAGTAATTTTTTGGTTGAGTACATAGTTTGGACCGTTTGATTTGAAATATTTGAAATCCATGTAAGCATTTTTTTAGTAATGTCTGACTGCTTGCATATCATCTACCCCACCAACATAGTATCAAATAATTTCTCTATTTTCAACTGACTAAATTCCATAATACATGTATGTGCAACTCAATTGTTATGTGTAAGGGGTATATGATATAAATGAACGGCGTGCATAAAATGCATGCATCGATAGATGGCCACAAATGTTGTGGATTTCAAAATTCATTAGTAATCCCATTGTATCTCCAGCTGTGACTGGATGATTCTATACATGGATTAATCTAAGTTGTGTTGTCATTTCCAAATGCTGGATGAAATTTACATTGAACCAAATGCAATTTTATACCACATGTTGATGCAAGAATATGAACCACCTTCTACCGAGCTCCGAGCGCTCGAAAGAAACCCCGGTCCTGCACAGAAAGGTAAGCAAAGGAGACCCTGGCTCAAGTAGGGGACCCTCCGATGCCTAAGTCAGGCTAAGGAATTTGGGTCTAAGTAGCATAAGGTGGAGAGGGTGTGAGATATTGCGTACCCGTTCCCGTAGAAATGTACTACTTTTTATGCATGAGGGTCGCTCAGGACATGCCCGATAATCTAAGCATGGTCATAGCCACTACGCAAGGGCTACGCGCACGATAACTGGCTGTTATCCCAAGATCGTGTCGATTGTGCCACGAGCACTACATGATCATAGCGCGAACATCGCCTCCGTCGAGACTTAGTCTCTATCCGAGCCGACCTCATGGTCCGATCCTCACTCGGTGATCCAAGTCTACGGATGTATGGAAGCGGGTTGACGATATACTAAGTAAAGAAGCTCGACTCGAAATACTAGTCCTCGGTTTGGGACCCTCGGCTCAATAGTATAATGGTCGAACAGATGCTCCTGCATTCCAAGTTGTCTCAATTGGGTCGGGCGTGACGTTACGGCTCCGAGGCCCGACCCATCTTGTAGAGTGCACGACTTATCTCGAGTCCAGGGTTGGTGTCATCATTCAGCCAGAATCGTCGGATCGGACATTCGTCTCGGGTCGGATATGCGTTTGCTCGGGGGCCCAATCACTGATGTCAGAGTTAACCTTGATTCGGCTCAGTTCAGATTTCCTCATAACAGAAGCCCCCTACTCTCTAAGTCCGAGCTCGGACTCAGATAGTAATGGAAAGCGAATCGAGGCCTAGGGAGACGAACCATCGATTTCCCTGTAACGATTAGGCTGAACGAAGCATCCCTATTATGGTATTTGGGATCCATGTCTCTCACGGAGATGGCCATCGCTCCCGCGCCGTTGTGCATCGGCCACGTGGTCGTGGATGTCGAAGCGGCTCGGCCGAGTGAATCAGGGGATGGCACGTGTATCTCGAAATACGAAGGGTCGTCGACGCATAAGACAACGAGTCATAAGACAATGAGAATGGGGTTTCCCTTGTGGATGACTGGGTTGTAGTCCTGTAAGCCCAGAGAACGAACTGGAGCTCGTCCGCCCAGTTACCTTTAGCTTTTTCCAACTTCGTCTTGAGGTAGTGTTTGATAACCTTATTCACGACTTCCACCTACCCATTAGACTGTGGATGACAAGGCGAGGAATACACATTCGAGATGCGGAGCCCCCTACACTTGCCTCTAAATCTATCGTTATCGAATTGCTTCCCGTTGTTGGAGATAATGGTATGCAGGACGCTGAACCGACAGATGATATTCTTCCAAACGAAGTCAGGCACCTTCTGTTCTGTAATCTTCGCCACCGATTCGGCCTCAAACCACTTGGTGAAGTAGTCGACTGCCACAATTATAAATTTAACTTGCCCCTTTCCGGAGGGCAGAGGTCCAATGATATCAATCCCCCACTAAGCGAATGGCCACAACCCGCTCATAGGGGTCAGCTCTTCCGAAGGTTGCCTCGGCACAACAACGAATCTTTGGCGCTTGTCGCACCTCTGGACAAAACCCTTGGAGTCTTCTTGGATGGTCGGCCAGAAGTATCATTGGCGGAGTATCTTTTGAGCCTGTGTTCATCTACTAGAATGATTTCCGTAGATTCCCTCGTGAATCTCTCGGATCACATAGTCTGCCTCATTGGGTCGGAGACACCTGAGGTACGGCTGTGAATACCCCTTCTTGTATAGGGTCTCGTTCAGGATTATGTATCGCGCCGCTCTGATTTTTAAGCGTCGGGCCTCCAGCCTATCTTGAGGGACTTCACAAGTAGTGAGATATTTGAAGATCGGATCGATCCAGCTCGGAGTTGTCTGCAATGGATTGATCATCTCTTGGTATGCTCGGTTGATACTTGGGCTATCTAGAAATTCCACAGGGACAATTCTGGGAATCTTCCCTTCAGTAGTCGAGGCCAGCTTTGCGAGGGCGTCAGCCCAAGAGTTCTCAATCCTCGAATCTGGTTGATAGTGCAGCTTTTGAATTTTTCTATCAGCTTTCGGGTCTCGGCCAAATAAGCTATCATCCTCATCTCCTTGGCCTCATACTCGGTGGATATGTGGTTCATGACGAGCTGAGAATCACATCATACCTCGAGGAGCCGAACTCCCAAACTAGTCACTAGTCTGAGTCCAGCTAGCAGAGACTCATATTCTGCCTTGTTGTTGGAGGCTTTAAAGTCGAACCTAATGGCGTACTGAATGGTGGTTGAGTTGGGAGCGACCAGGACGATCCCTGCCCCGGCGCGCTTAGCGTTGGATGATCTGTCCATAAAAAGAGCCCATCTGCTATCTCCCCCTTTCGGTTATGTACTTTTGAGAAGCGGGAGAGTTGGATGGGCCATAGGAACGGTCTCTGCACCCATGTCCTCAATCTCGCACTCGGATTGGTGAATTCTACTATGAAGTCGGTCACTGCTTAGCCTTTGATCGCAGTCCTCGGCCGATATTGGATATCGAACTCTCCAAGTTCTATTACCCACTTAGTAAGCCGCCAGATACCTCGGGCTTCTGAAGAACTTGTCGGAGGGGAGAGTCAATGAGGACGATGATGGAATGCGCCTGAAAGTACGGACGCAGCCTCTGAGCCGAGACGACTAGGCACAGGGCTAACTTCTCCATACTCGAATATCTGGTCTCGGCCGGTACCATCGCCTTGCTCACATAATAAATAGGACGTTGTCTGCCCCCCACCTCTCGGATAAGCGTAGAGCTGACGGCTAAGGCTAAAACCGCTAGGTACAGGAATAGGGGCTCACCCTCTTCAGGCTTGGAAAGCAGAGGTGACAAGCCCAAGTACTGCTTCGGCTGCTGAAAAGCTTACTTGCAGTCTGAGGTCCATTCTGCTTTCTTGTGACCCTTCAACTACTGGAAGAAGGGAAGACACTTATCAGTGGCTTAGGATATGAACCGTCCAAGTGTTGTTACTCGTCCTATGAGGCACTGAATCTCTCTCGTCATCCGTGGCGAGCTCATGTCGATCAATGCCTTGATCTTGTCGGGATTCACTTCGATGCCCCTTTGGCTGACCTGGAACCCAAGAAATTTGTCCGAGCCTACACTAAAGGCACACTTGGCAGGGTTCAAATTCATGCGGTACTTTCAGAGGATCGAGAAGGTCTCTCCAAGGTCTATGATGTGGTCGGATGCTTTGATGTTATTGACGAGCATGCCGTCGACATAGACCTCCATGGTCCGACCAATCTGTCGGGCGAACATTTAGTTCACCAGCCTCTGATACATCACCTCAACATTCTTTTGGCCAAAAAGCATTACCCGGTAATAGTAAAGCCCTTTGTCTATGACAAAGGTCGTCTTCTCCCTGTCTGGGGGGTACATCGCAATCTGGTTGTACCCGGAGTAAGCGTCTAGAAAGGAGAGCCGCTCGTGCCCAGTTGTGTTGTCAACCAGCTAGTCGATCCGAGGCAGGGGGAAGTTGTCCTTGGGGTAGACCTTGTTCAGGTCTGAGTCTACACAGACCCGCCACTTTCCGTTGGCCTTCTTCACGAGGACGACATTTGCGATCCAGTTCGGGGAATGTATTTCTTTGATGAATTTAACGTTGAGGAGCTTCGACACCTCGTCTTCTATGACTGAGTACCTATCGGGGTCGAATGTCCTCCTCTTCTGTTTTATCGGCTTGTGCTCTGAGTCCACATTCAGCCCGTGGACTATGACATCTGGAGAGATGCCCGACGTGTCTTCATGCGACCTTGCGAAGACGTCTTTATGTTGCCGACGAAAGGTCAGCATCTAGGACCGCTGCTCGGGATCCAGCGATGATCCGAGTTGGATTGATCTGCTCGGGTCAAATTCCTCGAGCAAGACGGTCACCAAGTCCTCCATAAGGGAGTCTTCTGCAGGATCTCTGGGGTCAAGCACATTTATGGTGAGGGCCTGTCTACTGTGCCCTTTCTGACTGCTATCGAGTAGCGCCTCCGTGCCTCACGTTGATCTCCTCGGACGTATCCGACCCCTCCCTCCGCGAGGAACTTCATCATTAGATGATAGATAGACACTACCGCTCTCATTGCATTAAGAGATGGTCGACCCAATATGACATTATGCACCGATGGCACATTCACTATCAGGAAGTCCACTAGGAGAGTTACTTGATGTCGTCCTTCTCCTGTTGTCACTAGGAGGGAGATGACGCCTTCAGAGATCACTTTATCTCTAGCGAAGCCGTGCAATGGAGTCTTCACAGGTCGAAGGAGCAACCTATCGATCCCCATCTTATTAAACGCCTCAGAGTGAATTATATCGGCCGAGCTTCCGGTGTCAATAAGAATACAGTAGACCTTGTGATTATCTATTATCATAACCACCACCAGGGCGTCGTCATGAGGATGCTGGATCCCGTGCGCATCATGCTCTATGAAGGTTAGACTGCACGGGCTTACTTGGGGCTCTTTCCTCGACCTTTCAGTCAAACAGACGTGATGCTCAGGGTCGGAGCTCCAAGAGTGTGCCTTCCAAGCCCTATTCGAGTCACCACCTCCAGACGGTCCGCCGTAGATCGTCCAGATCTCTGTAGTTTCTTCTGTGGCCTTGCTCAGCTAATTCTCCTTCTGAGTAGGTTTCTACTCCTTCAGATACTGGCGCAAATGACCCTTATGAATGAGGGTCTCTATCTCCTCCTTCAGGTCAACGCAATCAATGGTATTGTGGCCGTGATCTTAGGGGAAGCGACAGTACTTGTGCTTATCTCGGTGCTCGGCGTCTGCCTTCATGTGGCTTGGCCAATGCAATAGTTTCTGATCCCGGATGTTAAGTAGGATCTGCTCTGGGGATGTGTTGAGCGGAGTATACAAGTTGAACCTGCTCGGTCTTCGATCCCGGGATGGACCGTCGTCCGACCTCCTCTTGTTAACTTGCTGGGGCACTTTTGCTTCATCTTTTCATTTCTTCTCTTTAGATGATGAGTGCTCAACAGTCTGGTCGCTTTTGCATGAACTGAAGAATGCCTCAGCATTCGTGTATTTCTGAGCTCGGCTCATGAACTCGCTCATGGTGGTCGGCGGGCTCTTCCCTATGGAGAAGAGGAATTTCCCCTCTTTGAGTCTGCTAATTATGGCAAACAAGGACATCTTCTCGTCGTAATCGTCTACCTGTAGAGCTTCCTCGTTGAAGCGAGAAATGAACTCCTTCAGTGACCCTTTACTTCCCTGTTTGAGGGTAAACTGATGAGCCGATGACTTGCGACTCTTCTTGCCGCCGATGAATTATGTCATGAATGCTCTGTTGAACTCGGAAAAGGTGCTAATCGACCTTGGCTTGAGTTGTCGATACCAATTCTGGGTAGCCCCAGAGAGGGTTATCAAGAAGGCTCTGCAGATCATCACCTCCGTAGCCAACTGAATCTGCATCCAGGAGCAATAAGATTCTACATGCTCCATTGGATCTCCAGACCCTGAGTACTGAATGACAGGGGGCATCCTGAACCTCGGAGGCATCACCTCATTCATGATTTCCGAGGTGAAGGGAGGCTTAGTCTCTTCCATCATCGTTTGTACTACAGTCGGGATGGGGGCTGATTGGTTCTGCTATAGAGTTTGGATTTGGTTGCGGAGTTCTATAAGCTGGGCTTCCCAAGGATCTCAGCTCTCAGCCACTGTCTCTCACGGAGCCTCGACCTCTGGAGTTCCGCCCCTTCTTCTCCTCTCCAGTTCATGGCGAAGATTTGTCAGGGCCAACGCTGAGGTGACCGAAATGTTAGTCGGAGCCTGAGTCGTTGGATTACGAGTAGGATCTGGGACCTTAGCGGATGAATTTTGAGACACTCCCGGCCTCGTGCTCAAATGCTAGGATTCAGCCACTGCTGCTGGTGCGACCACTTCCCGAATGGAATGTGACTTTCCTTGTCGTTGCTTCATCTAGTTAATTTCGTCCTGCAACGCCTGGAGCTCATTCTGCATGGCTCAGTATTTCCTTCCTCAGTTTCGAGAACGCTGAGACGGTCCTGTTGGAGCCGACTCGGCATGAAGTACCGAGGAGGAGCGCGCCTGCTCATTTAGATCGGGCTCCACGGCGATCACTTTTTTCTTTCCTCTAGCCATCTTTTGTGTAGAGCGAACAAGTCTTCTTATTTATTTCTCACAGATGGCACCAAAAATGTTGATGCAAGAATATGGACTACCCTCCGTTGAGCTCCGAGCACTCGGAAGAAACTCTAGTCCTGCACAGAAAGGTAAGCAAAGGAGACCCTGGCTCAAGCAGGGGACCCTCCGATGCCTAAGTCAGGCTAAGGAATCTGGGTCTAAGTAGCGTAAGGTAGAGAGGGTGTGAGATATTGTGTACCCGTTCCCGTCAAAATGTACTGCTTTTATACCTGAGGGTCGCTTAGGATGTGCCTGATAATCTAGGCGTGGTCATAGCCACTACGCGAGGGCCACACGTGCATGGTAATTAGCAATTATCCCAAGATCGTGCCGATTGTGCCGTGAACACTACATGATCATGGTGCGAACACTGCCTCCGTCGAGACTTGGCCTTTATCCCAGTCGACCTCATGGTCTGATCCTCACTCGATGATTCAAGTATACAAATGTATGGAAGTGGGTTGACGATATACTAAGTAAAGAAGCTCGGCTCGGAATACTAGTCCTCGGTTCGGGACCCTCGGTTCGGTAGTATAATGGTTGAATAGATGTTCCTGCGTTCCAAGTTGTCTCAATCGGGTCGGGCGTGACGTTACGGCTCTGAGGCCTAACTGTTGAGACTCAAATATTGCATAATTTTCCCCATTTACATCTTGGTTTTATAAATATGAATCCACTTAATATTCTATTTTACTCATGTATGTGTTGCAAGGTGAATTTATGTGCTTGGATTGAAAAAGTAGACCAAGATTGAAGAATTTGATGCTAAAAAATCACCAAGGCAAGAGATGGATCTTAGGAGACCAAGATTGAAGAATTCACATGCCAAATATCCAAGAAAACCGAGTGAAGAATAAAGAAAATCGAAGATTTGAAGTAAAGAATCCTGAAATCGTCCTAAAAAAGTGTATTCTAAAGCTGTGAAGTTTATTTTGGGAAACTGCGCAGCAGGAAGTCTGTTTTGAATGAATTATGCAGCGAGAAGTCTATTTTGGAAAAATACGTATATTTGAAACGATTTCTAGGGTTTTTCAACTTTATACAAAAATTGGAGTTCCCTACTTATAAATAGGGGTTCCTAGGGCATTCTTAAACATTATTCAAGGCATCCCAAAGCAAAATTTAGGGTTTTTAAAGAGTTTTTAGTTTTATTAAAGCTTTATAAGTTTTTTTTTTTTTTTAGATCTTTTCTATTTACATTTTTTTCTTTCTTTCTTGTTGCTTTTTATTTCTGCAATTTAATTATGCTTTTCTAAGTTCCTTTTAGCCCAAGCTAGAAGGGAAGCACATGGATTTAATATTTCTTTAAAATTATGATGATTGATTATTTTAATGATGGGAAGAATGATGTATGCATGTTATCTATTATTTAAGTTTTATTTTTATCCTCTTGTGAGATCTATATGTTTCCATCATATGAGATCCACATTAATGGATAGGCTTACCCTAGATCAATCAGATTTCCTAGATAGGAGAGGTTCTCAACTTGTTATATTTCTTTGATATTCATTATCTTATAGATATTGAATACTTAAAATCACTGACGCTTGAGAATATATGTCAATGGTGAAAATCCATAATTTTCTAATATTTTATATCATTTATTAAAATACTTAAACTATTTTATTTTCCGACTAGGCTGACCATAGTGCTCAGATCCTAGTTGTGTTATCCAAGTCATCATGATTTTGGAACATTAACGGATGTGTGGAACTTTGAAGCTTGGGTGTTATTTTATTCAATTGAATTACATCCATTCAAAAATCCCAAAATCAAATCATCAGATTAATTTTTATTACTTAGTTTATTTTGCGTTTGATTTTTTTCTTTTCACAATTCATCTCCCTGTGGGATCGACCCTGTATTCACGGGATACTACTTACAAACCTCTGCACTTGGAGGCAAGCAAACACCAACCCATCTTGTAGAGTGCACAACTTATCTCGAGTCTAGTGTCGGTGTCATCATTCAGTGTAACGCCTCGGATTCCGAGGGTCGAGCAAAGCTCAACTCCCGAGATTCAACACATCACTTATATAACATGGATAATGATGTTTAAATATTGTCCATATTAATGCATTAAACATGAATGAGATTATACTAAAACAACATATCATACTCCAGAGATAATGTAATTTAGCAAGTGGAAGTCTGAAATATATGTATTGAAGTAAGTAAGCGGTTCACAGCCTCCAGAGTGTGATAATGTAACAGGGTTTAATATATATAATGCTTGTTTTAAAAGATACAAAATATCAAAATGTAGGTGTTCATCTAATCCATGTAACCCTATAATCCCAACAAATCAGTACAAGGTCTACGTAGACCTGCCTGATAGTTGAACGTAGGAGAATTCCTCCTCTTCATCCATGAAGTCCATTTCAGCTGCATAGACTCCGTCATCACCTGCATCTACAATAGGGTCTGGTTGGTGTTTTAAAACACCATCCCAGAGTGGGAGTGAGTGATCAACTCAGTGGTACTATAAGGCAAGGGTTAACATGTTATCAATTCAATTAAGCAGTAATGATAAAGCAATACAACAATCACTTCTTAGCTACTCTTGTTAATGCAGGGATGATGTGCAATAATGATGCATGCCCTCGTACAAGGCTCCCTCAAAAGTGACTTCATCAACCGTTCGCGCATGACAAACTCACTAAACATGCAACTTCCTCACCAAAGCACATGCAATGCGGTGCATGGTCGTGTTAGCCAAGTGCTTAATTAGGCTTATTCATACAGCAGATTCGGGAAGCTAAGGTACCTCCCTTTATATCATTAACCCAAACCGAAGGATCCATCTAGAATCGTTAATCCTAGTTAATCACATACAATAGGCAAGTTGTAGGGCATCACCCCTAATGAAAAAGTAGTGGATAGGCAAATTCAAAAGTTTATACTCGAGGTCACTACGGGGAGGCTCGTCACCTCAGCGTAGGCCAATAGCTCGAACACAGTGTCCCATACCACTATATTTGACTCACGAGTTTGAGTTGCTTACTGGTCACTACGGGGAGGCTCGTCACCCCAACGTAGGTCGACAGCTCGACCACGGTGTCCCATACCACCATGCCCGACTCATGAGTCTTAGCGGATCATGGTACCATGTTTGAAACGAGTCTTTACATTGGTAAGTGGTACCTTAGATTTAAGCATTGATGTCCATACATGGTAAACACACAATAGGCCCATCGGTTTATTAGATAAGTTCAATTGATACGAGCGCACGCCGAATAATCGACATGGAGCGCATAAACACTCCACGTGGCCTAACCACTATTGACAATTGTCGTACGACCTAGATTCACCGAACGTATCAAATGTGGCGAGACTAATTCGGCCACTCAACGAAAATCATTACCGATTGCCTGGACTACGTTGCAGTCCCAATCTTACTCGGATGTAGCATGTAAATACATATAGAAGTCATATCAGCATTTGACAAACAATTTAAATCAATATCTCATTTGAGCATTTCATCAAACATATTGAACGTGTTACCAAACATTGCATTTCACCCATAAATTGCGTAGACGAAATTAAAATTACATGAAGGAAACTATACACATAGATAAGGTAATTGAGAATCCTATCTCGATACCCTTATTAAATTCAACTCATCAACAATTTCTCATTCAGACATTTCATCAAACACTTAGACTACACAACTAAATACATAGAATAGATTAGTTACGACATGAACTATAACAATTCATTACATAAAAAAATCATGATACACACAACAAACATGAATCCTAGATTTATAGTCATGACAAGCATAAATCGCAATTTCATATTCATTCAAACATTTCAACAAACACATGGAATGCATCATATATTCAACACAATTCACACATGTGTGACTTGTCGAAAACGTTGTAACTAAGATCATATGGCAGCAATCAAGTCAGACATAAATCATTAGCTGACATTGAAAGCCTTGAAAACCATAACTTAAACGTATATAGTCCACACCTTTCATCGGAATACTTGCTTCAAACTCGGTTTGAACACTATGTTCCCGTAGACAGAACGTTGGACACCTAAGCAATGAAATAGGTTAGCTATCTCGTAGATTACTTTACTTGGATCTCTAAATCAAGATTAGGGTTAGGATTTCTTACCCAAATCATAGTTGAAATGGTTCGTGTAGCGATGGTGGGGAGGTGAGTCAGCACGTGGAGTAGTGGGAGAGAATCCCGGTAACGATCTCCCAAACTCCCTCTTTTCTCTTTCTTCTTTTCTCTCCTTCTCTCTCTCTCTCTCTCTCTCTCTCTCTCTCTCTCTCTCTCTCTCCCCCTTAGGGTTTGGAGCAAATTCATATGAGGGAGAGCTAGGGTGGTTTAAGGGATATATATAGGCCCAGAACTGATGCAAATGGCCCTAAGGCCATGGTATACCTGATTTACATCTAAAGGGTGACTATTTCTGACGAATGGGGCCCATCGGGAGGTCCATTACTCACCTACATCACAGAGTAGTTCCCTGACAATGGATCTATGCCAAGACATGATTTCGGTGCATTTGGATAGGCCGATCGGCCGGGAAGGACCTGTATCAGATCAACGGTAGTTGTCACTCGATCAGAGACACAAGTATACCGTTATATGCAAGAAAATTTTCCTGATCCATGGGTGAAGTTCGGTCAGAAACTGACGGTCCAAAATCTTCAATTTCGCGGGTAAGCGAACAGCCCAATTTACTTAAGTTTCATTACGTTTTCTAAAGATATTCGTGTTTCTCACACACTTCGCTCAGGGCTAAAGTTGTACATTTCTAGAAACTATTTGGACTCAATTTCCGTGATAGTTGTCAAGCCCAATAAGACGGTCATAACCTTATAGTGTCATGGTCATCGGACTTTCGACGTGCGATCCAGGTCCGATATAGAGTTTCAGTGTATTCCCGAGAGCAACAGGCTTTTGAGATTTTTTTCTAGGTTTTTAAGTAGTGTTGAGTTAGCGATTTCGATGGTTTTGGGTCTTGCCATTTGTATGAATAGTGGTTCAACTAAATCCACCGATTAATTTAGTTTAGTATTGAATTAATTTTCGCCTAAATTTCTACAGGATATGGTCCTTAGGGATTTCTAACTGAGGTAGTACTCGGGCCTTTATACGGATTTTTCCGAGACGTTACATTCAGCCAGAATCGTCGGATCAGACATTCGCCTCGAGTCGAATATGCGTTTGCTCAAAGGCCCGATCACTGATGTCGGAGTTAACCTCGATTCGGCTCGGTTCAGATTTTCCCATAACACTACCTAATCCTACATTTAAAACAAGCCCTAAATAAGATTAGTTTTTTATTCACACTGAAATATGAGCACGTAATTTGTATAGTTTAGTTTAAATTATTTGTATGAAAATTTTGAATAATTTCTAATAGCATGTATATCATCCTTTGCACACCATAGTATCAAAGATTTTTATTTTTTATTTTTTTTTTAATCCCTTATATATGATCTCCAAGATTTGCCCTTATAGCTTGTGAAAATTTTAAAAGGGAGGCCACTTTCAGGCTCTCTTTCTTTCTTATATCTTGTCTTTAGCTTGGTCCAATTTTGCTACGCGCCACCAAATGATTTATAAAATCATATCTCACCACAAAATAGCCAAACCCACCCTTATATCCTGCACCTCCCACTACCACATAACCACATTCGCCCTTGTCTGATGATGTTATCGTCGATATGCCCCCATTAGCCTTGCATTAATCGAACCTCCACCCATGTCGACTACCGATGCAACTCCATTTGAGTCATTGGATTATTCTCACCCGACTTCCATTACTCACTCAGTGCAAATTCAGTCAAATTTTAGAATAATTTAGCCTAAATCATGGGTAACTCACAAACACCCTCTACTTGTTGCGTTACTTTCCTCAGTTATTTTAAAAGAATCAATATGTTACACATAGGTTATAAAAATCCTTGAACAGAGAGGGGCCATGGCCGCTAAAATCAGTACCTTATAGCAAAATGGTATATGATCCCTTATTCCAGCTATTGACATATGTGCTCTTGAAAGTCAAATCTAGACATGATGAACATATATTTATTTATTTTATATGAAGTTATATTATCATCATATGTGTGTTCATGCTTATTTTCATGGGTTATAATTAATTATGTGTTATGGGGAGTGACCACAAAACTACGTCATGAATTTGTATTGAGCTATGTGCATATGGTTGAGCTTATGACATAAAAAATATATAACCTAAGGAACATTGTTCATGAAAAATGGATGTTCACAACCATCATATGCTTAGGCTAGCATGTGTATGGTTCTCATGGACTTAATGACTGAAAGCAGTATTGCCCTGTCTCAAGCAATTTGAGTTGAAAACCTACATAAGTACATCAATATGCACAACATCATGTTTGGGATATTTAGGAATGCTCCCAGGTCTTATATAAAGAGTTATATTCACTTTCTTCAAATCTTAGTATCATTAAACCTGAGGATTGATCATGGAGACTTCGTTATCTATAAAAGTGCTTTTGACGTTCGTCATGATTCCTAAGACTTGGGAAGGCATACACTTGTGGTTAGAGCACTTGGACAAAAGCATGTTTGGTCACATGAAGTTCTAATAAGAAATCCCATCCCCTCATCTAGACTGTCGAATCGGCGATATTCATTCACGTTTGAAGAAAATGTTCAAATCAAACGTGGAAACATGATCTTGGCGATTGGTGTTCTTCTAAAGAGGTTATATCTTATTTCTTATCGGCTCTTCATCTTATAGAAGTCGAAAGCTTTTATTGCTTCATCAATAGTAAAAAAGGAAGAGAGCAATTGAAGATAATTCTATCTACCTTTGGCACTTATGACTAGGGTCATCCCATGTGAATAACTTGAAGAGGTTGAATGAAAATTTTATCCCTTACGTTTAAGACAAAACCTGCCTACCCATGAAGCCTATATGCTTGTGAAGATCTCAAAATAACCCTTTTCAAAGGGAGTAAGGATAAAACTAGTTGCCCCCTATAGATTATGTATATTAATGTGTGTAGCCCGTTCGATGTTAAATCAAGAGGCAGGTATGAGTATTATGTCACCTTTAATGATGATTACTCTAGGTTTGGTTACCTGTACTTAATACACAATAAATTGAATATCTTTGAGATATTCCAAAAATACAATGCCCAAGTTAAAAACAACATACTAGGAGTATCAATGTACTGAGGTCCAATCAAGGTAGAGAATATCATTCGAATAAGTTTAAGAAATTCTTAAATAGAGAGGTCATTGTTACTCAATAGAGCATACCTTATTCATCCTCAATAGAATAAGATTGTTGAGAGGAGAAATTGTATATTGCTTAATGTGGTGAGGTCGATATTAAGATTTGCTTCACTTCATGTTGCCTTATAGGAATATACCGTGAAAACAAACATGTACCTGCTGAATAAGGTCCTAACAAAAGCGACACCTAAAAACCATAGAAGATGTGGACAAGCCATCCACCTATTTATACGGGAATGCCTTGAAATTATTCGAAATTCTAATGCTAGTAAATTAGAACCTAGATGAACAAAATATCTCCAAATTGGATATCTTAAGGAGTCAAAGGGATGTGAGTTCTACGACCCTGTGGTACAGATGACATTGATCGACAGAGACGTAATTTTCCTAGAGGAAGATTTCATGTAAAACGGCAAACATGATCATAAATCTCAACGTGAAATCAAAGGAGACACAATCGAATGCTCTTGAAATACATTGTCCAAATGGGCCAGATCCTAAGACTTAAACAACACCTATTTATGCCAGAGTCAGAGACAACACTAAGAGCCTAATCACTTCATTTATCTCAGAGAGGCTTTTCTAGCGATGTTAGATAGTTTTCTGCTTGGCCCATCTTCCTATCAAAAGAGCCATGATTGATATTGATACAAGACACTTGGTAATAGCCATGAATTCTGAAATAAAATCAATGTATTCCAACCGCGTTTCGACGCTTGTAGACAGACCTAATAAGATTAAATCAATTGATTACAAATGAATCTATAAAATAAAACATAATGTGGAAGGAAATGTCGATCCATATAAGGCTAGACTCATTGTAAAAGATTATACCCAGAAAAAAATGATAAACTATGCGGAAACATTCATACATGTAGGTATGAGGAAGTCTATCTATATCCTATTGGTCATAATTGCTAAACTGGCTTGACAGATGAACGTGAAAACTACATTCTTTAATTGTTTTATAGAGGAAGAAATTTATATGAAGACATAGGATGGATATCGCCAACTTGAACAAGATTCAAAGTTTTGCAAGTTCCTTAGAACAATATATAGCCTAAAGCAAGTATTTAAAATAATAGGTTCAACCAGGTAGTCCATACATATGGTGCCATGCCCCGAAATTTGGTATCTAAGTTAACCAGAATTGATTCCAAGTTCTAAGATATGATCTATATTTTAAACAATCATAATCACAAATTTCGTACAATTCACATATCAATAAATCTAATGCAAGTCATAATACAATGCTTTCTCATCAGAGCTCTCTTTACACATTTTTTTTTTTACATTGAATATACTAAAAGAAGAACTACATTTAGAGTTTCACCTAGATCTTCACTTCGCTTCACTCCTTAATTAAATCCTGCTCTCTACAAAACTGTCTAAGTGGGAGTGAGCATAACAACTTCATGGGAACATTCACACCTAAAATTTAAATTTTTCAAGTTCGTTCATACATAAGTTCATCATGTAAAATTTATAAAAAAAAATAAAAGCATGTAACAAGTATTAATTAGCATAAATACTTAACATTGAACATTTCACAGGAATGATAAATCAAATCAATAATAATTTTCTTATAAGATAATTTTTAGAGTAATCCAAGATAAAGCATCTATGTGATTGACCATTTTAGGGAATGATCGAGGATAGACCACCCATGCTGACCATTTTAGAGAGTAATCTACGGCAAAACACCTGTGTTGACCATTTTAGGGAATAACCCAAGACAGAGCACCTGTTTTAATCATTTTAGAGAATATCCCAAGGCAAAGCACCCATGATTCAATTTTATTTTCCGTTTTAATATAACAGTTGAGCAATTAACACAATCTAACAGTCATAATAATCAATAATTGATTTTTCATGAGTTATGTATTAAAATAAGAGTAAACTTGCATCCACTTCCATTCCATGCTAACTAAAAAATTAAAAGGGGAAGAATTTAAAATTAAATCAATAAATTAAGCATAAATGAAAATCGATACAAGTACTCTAATCATCATACAAGAAAACAATGATAAAAAAGTATCACGTATATAAACATGAAATTTGCAAAGTAGGAAAGGATCACCCACATTCTAATCCAATATGACTATAAATTAAAAAAATGAGAGAATTCAATATTTGATGTAAAACATCAACATGTTAAAGCATAGACTAGAATCAGGGCAAATCTATTCATTATATGAAAAAAATGAAATACTATATATAACATAGTTATATAAACATGGAATTAACAAAATAAAAAATGATCACTTGTTATAAATGCGAAAATCTAATGTATCACTGGAAAACACACACGTTCAAGCTTTGGTCCCAATTATACTCAGTTGGATGCAGTTATACAAAATGTGACTTGATAGGCATTTCTATGTGAATTGGTGGAGATCTATACATGGAAATACATATATTAATTTCTCATCATTTATTATAAGTTTGTGATTTGCTTGTAGCACCTCGAAATTTTTAATACTCGGGCATTGAAAGTCATTGGGTATTATTATGAAATTTTAATTTAGTGTATATATTTGTGGGAGCATAAATAACCTACACATAGAACTTTTAGAAAAATGCATACAAAAACTTAATCATTATGAATTTAGTAGGTCGACTATCATAAAGAATACTATGAATAATATATAAGAACTGCTGTAATTCTGAGCCACAACAAACTCGAATTAAATCTAAATATTAGAGATTCGGATCTAATACTACAATCAATCTTGCGCTTTGTGAAAGCACGTTCAAAGAAAATAGAATAATCAAAACTAGAAACAACCAATTAAGCAATCACAGACACACAAATTTTACATGAAAAACCCTTGTGGAAAAAAACATGGCACAAAGTGACAAAGATCCCACTACAATTGACACCTTAGAGTTACATCACTCACATTCTCTAATTACGGAAGCAACCTGATCTCCCCTTACAATGCACACCCTAGGAAAAACCCTACCCTTTGAGAAAAATCCTTTTTGAATCACTTCCAAGTGTATAAAACCCTCTCACCCTGCAAAACCCTTACCCTAGTCTCTTTTAAGCCTTAATCGAATTAGGACTTAAATAGCTCAACTTTCGCAAAATCGCGTAACAGAGTCCACGTCCTTTAATAAGACCAATCACACCGTCGGTCGGACCGACTCTAACCGATAGAATCACATTCTACTCTTGAGGAAACCTGCACTATGCAGGTAGGACCGACACCCAATTCGGTTCAACCTATAGAACCATTCATCCACTCTCAAACTATGGAGAATCTAAGGCATTTTACACAATAATCTCCTCCTTGACATGTATTCTACCAAGTCACCATGAAGATCTCTCATGTTAGCCTCCACTTTGAGTGTAAACCGCTCCCTATATCATCCACCTGGAACGCAGCTTCATCCACGCCCCATGGAAGGGTGCCCAATCTTATTAATGGTTGGTGAGATTAATTAAGCCTACGCAATGCTTGAACTTGTCTGTGGTCACCGGGTCCATCAACATATCTGCGGCATTTTCGTCCATGTGAGTATTCTAAAACTAAATCTCTCCTAAAGCAATCAGCTCCCGCATCTTATGAAACCTGATCACGTTAATATGATTGGATCTCACATGACACACTTGATTCAATGCTAGATGGATATCGCTTTGACTATTGCAATGCAACCGATTCACTTCCTGCTTCAACTTGAGTTCTCTAATCAGACCCTTAAACCATAATGCCTCATTTGACGCCTTCGTCACTAACATATATTCCGCCTCTGTACATTGCCACCTACCATGTGTAGGTGGGCTAAACACATCCTATAGATATGGACGTTCAATCCAATGGGTCATGCCAAGTGAGCCCCACTTGCACAAACATATAATCTAACTAGAGATGTACATGAACTGAGTTAGCTTGGTTAACTCACTCGACTAGACTCGAACAAGCTTGATTCGACTCGGTTCAAAACTGAGTTCGAGCTGATTTTTGGAGCTCGAAATGCTTATCCGAGCTCGAATCGAACCCCAACTCGAATCGAACTCGATCGAGCCCGTTTGGTGACTTGGTTGTTTTGATATTGATGTTGCTTAGCAAGTGTTTGATGAAATGACTCAACGAAGTGTTGGCTGGTGACCCTTGTATCTTGATTTTGATGTTGCCTACTGAGTGTTGGATGAAATACCTGTAAATTACTGTTGTTATTTTATATACTATGAGAAATTGAAGGTGCACTCTATGTATTTGAGAAAATGACGCATAGGCTTGAACACCTCTCTCTCTCTCTCTCATCACCATACGGATGGCACAAGTGAAGAGAGACGTATGGGCTAAATTCCCATGGGCCCCATATACACTGTTCGATCAATGAATGCCTCGTCCATCTCTCTCTCCATTACTAACTCTTTCAAACAACCCCAATATGCCTATGCGATATTCAAGTGGTGTGCTTGATGGTCCCTTTAATGGTTTTGAATAAACACCTCAAAATTTTCATCTTCTAAAATGAGCTTGCGCAAGCCGTTCCACTTATAACGATCACAAGATGGAAGAGAACAATATTGTGAAACAAAACCAGGCTCTCTTCCCACTCTCTATGCTCTCTCTCTCTCTCTCTCTCTCTCTCTCTCTCTCTCTCACTCACTCATGGATGTCCAATGGGTATGAAAGTCGAAGGCTTCTCAAAAATCATTTCTCCTACAACAAGAGCACTATGGCTATCAACAGGCCGGGCTTGGGGTTGGCCTCTGCCCAAATTTTGAACTGTTTTGAATTGGGCCATCTAGCTGGGCCTATTTAAAATTTTAATTTTATGAGGCCCGAGCCTAGCCCATTAATAGCCTTAAATAGTACCATAATATAATATTCTCACTCTCATAGAGCTTCTATGTACTATAAAAGAAACATGTACACCCTCTTCATTCATGCACCCTAAATGACTTTCAGGCCACAACTCCAATGCAAATCAACCTAATTTTTACAGGAAAGGTGTCTACATAGTGGGTCCCACCAAATAACATGCTTGGATCTGGCATAGATGGGCCACACAAGATGAGTGACTGTCTTAACACTCAAGGCTAGCTGAATGTCAAGCACTTACAAAATGTCAAATTTCCACGCACGTGTCGGACCCCTGGATGAGTGGACCAGGTTAATGTCTGGACCAGGTCATCTGTGTGGTGGGCCCCACGTGGGTCTCTTAAGTCATTCGGATTTGGGGTTTGCCAAAATTCCAAACGAGTGGCTGTGGAGTTTGATTCCAAAATTGAACAGATAACAAAATGGGTAAAGGCATCCAATTTTCATCCAAAGCATTAAAAATTCTGAAATTTATGACATCCCAGTATGCATCTAGACTCCTAGCATAGTTCACCACCACTTTATAAATGGTAGGGAGTCTTTAATCATACATACTACACAGTTTTACTACAAACCGCTGATGGTTGAACACAAAAATTACACAGTGCTATTTGGACGCGAAAATGGTTGAGTATAACATGGGTTGATTGGCATGAATTTTGAATCATCTAAAGAACTTTAAAAAAATAAGAACGATTTATAGTAAAGAGGTAGAATAAAGCATGGATAGCATATTTCTATAAAAAGGTGCCGTCTGAACGGTATAGCCCTTACTATGGGTCCTAACTTGATGTATGTATTCCATATCCATGATCTCCATTCATTTTGGAAGATCATTTAAAGGCATGAGCACAAAAATGAAACGGATCCAAATCTCAGGTGGACCACGCCATAAGGAAATAATGGTAATTGACTATTAAAAACCTACTGTAGGCCAGAAAAGCTTTGGATCAAGTTGATATTTGTTTTTTTTTTTTTTGCTCTCTCCCGCTCCCCCGTCCGACAAATGAAGACAAACCTTAGACCATTTTAAAAGATGAAACTTCTTCCCTACTTCCTTGCCTTGCCATAAAAATCCCGCCTCGCTTTATCGATAGACTCTCTGATTGAGGTCGGACATTTAAGGAGAGACATGAAATAAATCGGAAGGTTAGAGAGAGCGGATTTTATTAGCATGAGACGACCACCTAACGAGAGATATCGGCTCTTCCATCTTGACAGATATGACTAGACTCTGAAAATCACTTTGTCCCATAGAGTTTTTGGGGATTGAGCAATGTATAGCAGTAAGCCCACAAAAGAAGACGGCAGCGAGTCAGCGGAGCAGCCAAATAATTGAGCGAGACTTTCGACCTCCACTCTTTCCATATTAATCTTGAAAATTTTGGATTTAACCAAGTTTACCTTTAAACCGGATATAGCTTGAAAACAATGGATGGTAGTTCGAAGATTGACCACTTTCTCGGCCAAAGCTTCAAAGAAAATTAAAGAATCGTCCACATATTGGATGTGCGTGATAGGCCTTGGCATACCTTTGATGTGAATCCCTACTAGAATACTCTCCTCTTGCCCTCTAAGGAGCATTTTTGACAAAGCCTCCCCCACAATGAGAAATAAGAAGGGAGAGAGAGGATCTCCCTATCTCAATCCTCTAAAACTTTTGAAGAATCCTTTTGGAGAACCATTTAATAGAATGCAAAAGTGGGCTAATCCGGTGCACTCTCGCATCCAAGCTCTCCATTTCTCTCCAAACCTCATACACTGAAGCATATATTGCAAGAAATCCCAGTCCACATGATCGTAGGCTTTTTCGATGTCTAGTTTACCAACAATATGCTTCCGACCCGATTTTACACTAGCATCCAAGACTTCGTTAGCACTAAGGGCTACATCTACAATCTGCCTACCTGCAATGAAAGCACTCTGATTTTCTGATATAAGCTTCCCCATAACCTTTGTCAGTCGCATTGCCAAAGCCTTAGCCAAGATCTTGTAAGCCCCCCCCCCAATAAACTAATGGGCCTGAAGTCTTTAGGAGATGCGGCGCCCATCATTCTTGGAATCAAGGCTATAAAGGTAGCCCCTAAGCTGATAGAGATCCTGCTCCTGTTATGAAAGGCCTTGAACCATTCCATGACATCAGATTGGATAACCTCCCAAAAATGAGAAAAGAAGGAGATCGAGAAACCGTCTGGGCCCAGGACTTTTTCGGCCCCTAACAAGTCGATGGCCCGTTTGATCTCTTCGGCAGAGAAAGGAGCCTTTAAAGATATAGTTTCCTCCTCTGAAATAGAATTTAATTGGATACCATCTAGCTTGGGCCTGCACCACTCTTCTCCCTTGAGAAGGGATCTGAAATAAGTTATCATCTCCTCTGCGATCTCGTCTTTATCGTCTATTCGAATTCCGTTCACCAAAATACTGGAGATTCTATTGTTTGATGCATGCATGCTTACCATAGTATGGAAAAATCGAGTATTCCTGTCACCTTCCTTTAACCAATTCAGACGAACCTTTTGTTTCCAAGATATTTCTTTTTGAAAGATGTTATTAGCAATGTCTTAAATCACCTAAAATCTTTTGGCCTGTATATCGGGAGATAGAAGGTCTGTTTCAGCCTGAGCATCCATGGCTGACAGTTCAGTTATTAGTGTTTCTGCATCCTAATCCTTGTTTTGAATCTCTCTTACATGCCATTGTTTTATCTCTTTCTTTAGCTTCTTCAATTTAGAAGACAATCTGAAATCTGCAGAGCCTTCTACTTGGAAGCATGTCCACCAATCGGCAACCTTTTTGGAGAACCCCGCTATTTTTAACCATGATAGATCAAAACGGAAAGGCTTTGGTCCCCAATTCTGCTCTTCCACTGCAAGTAATATGGGGCAATGGTCAGACATGGTTCTGGGGAGAATAGATTGAGAAGTTAGGGGAAATTGATCTATCCAGTCTGTAGAGATCAAGAACCTATCCAACTTGCTCATCGAAGGGATCATTCTCCCATTGGACTAGGTGAATCTTGCCCCAAGAAGAGGAAGATCCATCAACTCCTCTTCTTCGATCCAAGAAGAAAAGGCATTCATAGCTGGGGAAACAGTTCTGCCGTGAGATTAAGCTCCCGAGAATTTCTGCCTAGAGTCTGAAAGTTCTTTCCAGAAAGATCCCCTGTCTCCATCCTGAATAGGCCCATAAACTGAGGAGAAAAGACAGACGAAACCTGATGAAATATGTTGGAGGATAACTGAAACCGAGAAATTACCATTCAAACTGTTAAGGGCCTGTCAAAAAGACGACTTCCAAGCTATAAGAATACCACCTGTGCTGCCGAGAGAGTTTTTCGCCACCCATTTCACATCTGCATCCCTCTAGAGAGTTCCCATCAATCTGTCATCGAAGTTGCTGCACTTGGTTTCCTGAAGACAAAGAATATCTGGTTTGTATCTGACGCATGTATCCTTGATAATTCTTCTTTTTTGTTTGGACCCCACTCCCCTCACATTCCATGAAATCAACTTCATTTAGAAATGGAGCTTCCCCGAACGCCCTGGCTAGAGGCCCTTTTCGATGGAGTTTCTGAGAATCTTTGCCCTGATAGAAGACTTAGCAATTCCCTATTAGTGAGTGGAGTTAATCTGCGTCCTCTAGGTGATTTCTGTTCTGCAAGGGGTCTTCCACTAGACTCTACGCATTGGAATAGCGCTATAAAATCCTCCAAACAATCTCCAAAGGATAGGCTAAGAGATCTGCCGACACATCCCAAAGCGTCTCTGATCCATTTCTTATTATGGATCTTATCAACCAGATTAATTTATTCCGAGCCTATTATCTGTTGGGAAACGTCTTCGACTGTAGTCTGGTTAGCTCCCACGCAATACCGCAGCGGTTCAGCTTCAATGATCTCTAAATCTAGGTGCTCTTGGAACATGTCAAGAAGACCATGGTCTGACCACTTACGAACTGACGAAGGAGGTGAGGATCAGACCGATAGCTGAGATGGTGGATTGTCGGAGCAATACGATCCTTGGTCTAACTCAGGATTGTCGATTTCTTGAATCGTTTTCTTCAGGCTAGATTGGGAGCTTGTAGGGGTTTGTTGCGACTGATGGTGGTCGTAATAAGGAATGAGAGCATCTGCGGGTATTGGACGAGTCGATATAAGGCTCTTGTCTATAGACAGGTATGAAATAGCGGGGAGATTTAGATTAAAAGACGTCGGGTTTAAAAACGTAGACCTGGAAGCCTTTAGACCCAAAACGTTGGGTCTAATATTGTGCCTATGAGGACCTGGTATCCGACTATTCGGATTTTTTACGGAATCGGGTCTGATACTCGATATGAGATGAGACACATCGGCACGCCCGCTTTTCTTAAGAGACACGACACTCAATGCAATTTCGCTATGCGTTTCAAAGTTCGTATCGAAGCAGCACAATGGACGGTGAAGACTATTTTTGGGGAACGTGATCGCAACGCTCTCGGAATGAGTATCTGGGATACTGCCATCTGTCCCGAGATCGAGATTAGCGGCTATCCCGCGTCTGTTTGTCTGACAAAGGACACTGTTCCGAGCGGTTGGAGTCATCGCCTCCTGACAGAGCATTGTAGCCGCATCTAGTGTTTTGCGGGAGTTCTGCAACTGTGCTTCCCCGGTCTCAGCTCCGGTTGGTTCAATCCTACCGGAATCAACAGTGGGTTCTTTGGCACGCCATAGATCACCCCATCTCGGGCATGGTGATCGTTTGTCCTCTTGCTGAGTTGGGAGGAAGATCTCCCTGTCTTCGACAATTACCTGAATCTGAGTTGGAATGGGGTCTCCCTTCTTCCTTCACACTCGCATCCTGGCAACTGCCACTTCCTTGCCGATCTTGGTTTTTTGATCTAGTTCCACTAACGGCCCGAAGAGTTTCGCAACAGTGATAAAAAACTTGTCATACCAGAGTTCAAGGGGAATCCCCCAGATAAGAATCCACACCTCCTCGAAGCCAAAAGGAGAGAACTCCCAGCTCAAGACTGAGAATACAGGCCCGTCGTTGTATACTGCTCCTGCCATGATAAGGATATCCGGATTCAGCCCCGGTGATAGTTTTACCCCAAGCTCATTGTATCCAATGGGCTTGATGGAGTATTGAGAGGCTCTGATTCGACAAACCTCGTCGATCCACTTCCTAACCTGTGATATCGTCACCCCTTCTCTAGTTCTGATTACCATCGAGTCCTGCAGATCCTTCTTGGATTGTTCTATACGCTCTTGGCTAACGGCAATCGAGAATGCTTCCTTTGGGTTCGTTAGTTCTCTCTTTCTTCCACCTGTATTTTCCGATTTGGTTGGGACAGAAGGTTGGTTCCTGATGTGCGTCTGCTTCACCAGAACATCACGATATGAGGTGATTGATGTGGGGATAGTATTTAAAACCAGAGTCAGTCGACGATCCGATTTATCTGAGGTGGCTCCCTTTCTTTAGTCTCTCTCCGGTTCGAACCTTGCTTGTTGTACAAGCAGCTTGTTCCCCCCAAAGCTCTGTCCATGTAGCATCGATATAGTTCTGGATAGCTCCTCTTCCAAGCTCATCCTGATGAGAGCAAATCCCCTGTAATCACCAGTCTTTTTATCGTTTGGCATTATCATGTCCATGACCGCTCCTGCTCTCTCGAAAACCCTTTCTAGATTTAAGGGAAACCAACCGGAGGGATATCCCTTGACAAAAATCGTTGGAAGAGAGTCATATCTATTGGTACCCTTTCTTCGACCTTATCAACAAGTTGAATGGTAGATAAGCATTACTAAAACTATACATAAAGCCAAGTTTTTTAATAGTGTTCAATCACCATTGTTTCCTATAGTGTCATCCACATGAGATTTTAATCTACTTTATTTTTATGGATGGCATGGACATAGAATACATATGAAGGCAAACCCTACTTTAAAGGCGGCACTTAGTCAACATCCAAAATAAAGATGAGAAAACCTTATTGATATTTTGTGCACTTATAACATATGGTATATATGTTGGATCCTTACTCTTGCTCCGGTGGTAGGCTCTTAGGAGTTTCAACACCCGGTCAAGGGTTGAGCATCCATAGGTGGTGAAATCCCACTACGGTGGGAGTGTGTGCGGGTATGCGTGTGTGTAAAGAAAATTAAAATAAAAATAATAATATAATAATAAAACATATGATATATTGTGTGACTATTTAAATTCAAGTATTACTAAGTATGTCATGAACAATCTTTTAAGTACTCAACATTTGGCCATATTACATGTGACATTATTATCATTAGGATACGATTGTACCCATTTGATTTTGCACCTTTGATTTGGACCACTCACCATTTACTTTCCAACGGTTAAAATTACTTGATCCATGTGATTCTACCACAGCACCCAATTTAGATGGTATAGATACCTGATGCATAAGAGCAACATGCAGGGAAGATGGGTCACCATCAATTTCAAAATGGTGGTGAACTATCATTGGAATTTAGGTCCCGGATTTCTCATGAAATTTCAAACTAAATCTAAGCAGTTTAAATGCAAGGTGGAAAGTTCAAACCATAATAAAACCCTAGATTTTAATACCCATCATACCAAATCATCTTTTTCCTTTTCTATGGTATGGATTTTGACCTTCATATCTTACCTCTTTTAGAAACTCTATTTATGGTGATGTGCCAAACGCACTCTCCCACACTCTCTTCTATCCTATTTGAAGTCTGAACATGTATATACAAAGGCCCATAACTTGTATCTTTCAATACTCTTTAGGGGATTGGAGGGAAAGACTTTAATACTCTGAAAGAGTGTGATGGTTCATACACATGCATACAAATATTGTACATCAGACATACATGGGACTCAAAGTAAACCGTCCAAAATATTATTTGTCTGATTGCCGGCCGATTGCTGGATGTTGGATGAAATGCGAAAACAGGAATAGTCGATGGCGCCGCAAATCCAATTAACAGATGTGTGTTAATCAGAGGTTATGAGGAGAGGCCCATTAAATGGATGGTATTGTTTGAGTTACATGCATATCAAGTGAGTAGTTTTTGTGTCCATGAGTAGGAAGAATCATACTATTCTAGAGTATCAAATGCCTCCTTGTGATTGAATGGTTCAGTGGAACCTCTTGTACCAGAATTCGGTGTAAGTGATTGGTCAAACCATCCTATCTTGATCGTGTGGGGACCACAATCAACTGAGCCCGTCCTGATTTGTTTCATGTTGTGGTCCCACACCTGACAACCATCCAACCAAAGATCATAATATTAAGTTATCTTTAAAATAAATAATAAATAAAAATTCAGTGCCAGTGATTGCACCTGATGATTCCTCGTAACAAGAATACTTCCTTTATTCCATCTTCCTCTCTGATATGAAGTGTGGCCCACTATGGTATACGTCATTGATTTCTGGTCCCAAGGGTAGCAATGGGTTCGGTTGGACTGTGGGTCAACTGGGTCGAACCAGAGGCGGGTTTGGTTCAAGCTAAATGGACAGTGGGTCAGGTTCGCTTTACAAAATGTGGGTTATTTACATGGGTTGGGTTTGGATTAAAACCCATTTAGATGGGTTGGGTTCGGGTCGAGCCCTACTCAAACTGACCCACCCAAATAGCTAATCAATGGCATGGACCAGATGACTATGACTCACACCCAGATCCATAGCTCAACTGGCAGATTGAGTGGAGATGCCTCGTTTCAACACTTGAGGTCTTGGTATCGATCCCTAGCGGGGGTGGCTAACATGGAGTGTGTACTGACATGGGTGTGTACTAACAAGCTAACCCAAAAAATTAAAAAATTAAAAAAAAAAAAAAGATGGCTATGACTCATGGTTTTAAGACTTGTATGAGTCACCGGCTTGAATCGATTGAGTCAACTCAGACTCGGCTGGACCCAATCGGGTTAGACACAATGAGTAATTCGAGCGACGACTCAAGACTGGATGACTCGGTCAACCGGGGAGAGTATTTTAACCATTTTCTTAAATCCAAGCCGCGGTCATGCCGGGTTGTTTCCGATGGGACCCAATTACAATTAAACGGATAAGTTTCTGTCGTGCTTGAGTTAAGCTTGATGAATTTTAAGTGGGTCGCATTGGGCTAGTGGGTAATGGGTGGGGAACTTTGATTGGGTACTGGCCCGTTAGGCGGTGAACCGGTGGGATATGATTGGATGGCAGGCCTGAGCGAGAAATGGCTCAAGAAAAGGGTGCTGATTGCATTCTACCCCCAACAAGACTTAGCTAGAGAGGGATGCTCCTGGCAGGGGCTCTATAAGACCCATTTTGATAAATTATTCTAGGGCAAAAGCCCAAAAAGGATGCATATCTAAGTCTTGGGTGGACCACACCATAGGAGGCAAGGGTGACAATAACACCAACCATTGAAAACTTTATAGGCCACCATGATGTCTATTTGCCATTCGACCTATTTATAAGGCCAGACAAACCTGGACGAAGGGAAAGCATAAATATTAGCTTGATCCAAAGCTTCCATCCCCCCTTAGGTTTTCAACTGTAGGCATTCCATCGACACTTTTTCCTGTGGTGTGGTCCAATTGAACCTTAGATTTGCCTCTTTTTGGGATCATGCTATAAAATGATACGTCAAAATGGATAGATGAATGGCGTGAACAAAACACATATTAAGGTGGCCCCCACAACCATCCGTCTCTAGCCAGGTGGTACCCAATCCGTGGCCCAAGCAAAGGGACTCGGATTGGGTTGTAGCCCCAGTGCAGTACTCTCCAGTGTTAGTCAGTGTTATGTGGGCCCACCATAACACATATGTTTTATCTAAGCTATTCATCCATTTTTTTTAATTTTTTTTTACTTATTTTTGGACTTAAAATAAGTGGATACAAATATCAGGTGGACCACTCCAAAAAAAAAAAAAAAAACAGTAGTAATTGAATGCACAACATTGAAAACTTCATCAGTCCACTGTAATGTTTATTTGCCGACCAACATGTTGATTAAGTCTCACAAACCTTTATATTTCAGCTTGATTCAAAATTTTCATAGATTCGAAGAAGGTTTTAGTGGCAGGCATTCAATCACCATATTTCCTGGGGTGTGGTCCACCTGTCATTTGAATCTAGCTCATTTTTTTTTGTGCTTTAAAATGAGCTGTCAAAATATATGGAAAGGGTGGATGGTGGGCCCAAAGATCACGACCAATACAGACCTTCTTACCCAAGGGGTCACTACGAAATCCCAGTCCACGTTCCAAAGCTATTTATTAGTGGACAACTAGACCAAGACCTCTGACAGTAGCCGGTGGCCCATCAAATCCAGCCACGTCGGCACTCGGTCCTGCAAAGGCCAGTACCCAATCTGCATCCATGGGTGGCAGGTCACATCCGAGCTAAAATCCTTGGCCCCATTTAGTTAACTTGTCGGGCTCGGGCTGAACCGGACCCGATCCGAAGCAGAACCATCGCCACCCTTCATGACTCTGCTCCCCACAAAATACAGGTGTCCTAATATTGGCTGATGCATTTACATCGATAAGCCTAAGTAATCATCGGCACCGTTAAAATACTAATTGATGAATGATCAGAGAAAAGTGCATACACTGATGATTCGATGTATATCCCATTCATCAGCCGTTGATCATGATCAATGGGGATCCTATGTGTAGCTTTTATTTTGATAATTTCTGTGGACGTGCGATTCACCGGTAATAAGTGGGCCCAACATAGGCAAGTCCATACTTTTGCAGGTGGTGGGGCCCACTTAGTAGTCGGCAGTTCTGGCTAGTGGCAATCCCCTACACATCACCACCATCTAATCATGATCAGTTTGCGTTGAATACAACGAATGTTCCATGTACATGCACAGAACCGATAATCTCTCTATGTCAATGTGGAGCCACTGTTTTTTTTTAATACTCTGGCAGAGTATGACACTTGATACGCAGGCACTCAGAAATCGTACACGTTGAAAGATCAAAGTAAATTAAACAGTCTAAGTCACTGTCCCATAATTAGATTGGTTATACGATCTCAGACCTTGACCGGTGGACACTTTTTTGGTGAAAGAGAATTTTTGGATGCTTTTCATTTTAACCGTCCAATAAATGTCCACCAATCCCAAAGTCAAATAAACGGATGTTTTTGGTTTCAAGATTCATTTAATCTGGGACACATGATTTGGACAGTCATTTTATATTTACTCATATGCCACTTATGCGATTTCTAGGTAAGTTCTAAGTGCCTGAGTATCATCCATCGCAGTCTGCCAGAGTATTATGTTTTTCTCTTGATTAAAGACACGATTCTTTCTATTTTTGGTAAGTAAGCCCACACGTGTATAGACAGCTCATCAATACGCCGCAAAAAATTGTCAGCTCGGACCTCTCGTGCTAGATCTAATCCATCAATCAGGTGGGTGCCACCAGATTGATCCCCTGTCAGGAAAATCAGGCCATTCAACTCATTCAATAGGCCACCTGTTCGGAACAAATCAAGCACATAGTGCATCTGTACTGTGGGACCCACCTGATGGATGGTTTAGATCTTGCACAAGCGTTCGTGCTGTATATTTGGGCTCACACACAGGGTGTGTCAAAATCAAACCGGTTGATACACGCTTACATCAGTGTATGCACTCGAGCCTTCTGTGTGCAGTGTATTTCCTAAAACAGCCAGGGCAATCAAAAGCTTTTTGGTGTCCATTGTAATGTATACGTGGAATCCATCCGTCAATAATTTGAGAAATAAAATTCTAGGATATAATCCAAAAAATCAGGCCAATCCAAAATTTAAGTCGACCACGCGAGAAGGAATAGGAGACCATTAAAAACTTCCCGGGACCCACCATGATGTTTATTTCAATCTAAACCATTCATAAGACAATTACCACTAGGAATATAGGAAATCCAAATATGATCCTGATCCAAAACTTTGGTGGGCCCCAAGAAGGTTTCCTTGGTAGGAGTCCCCATCCCTCACTTATCCTGTGGTGTGTCCTAATTGATCTATGGATCGGATTTAATTTCTAAATCACATTCTAACATAATCTGGAGGAAACAATGAACGGAATGGATGTCAAAGATACATTACGATGGGCCCCATAGAGCTTTTGGTTGCAAGAGCTCCATACAACCGTGGTTGTAGCAAATCCCTGTCCAACCACACTTCCCCCCATTTCAAAGGATCATCATTTCAATGCCTTTCATGAACTTTCCCGTCTACAAATACTTCAATGTATTCACCAAATTACCCGACCTTCTATAAATCCAACACCAATCCAAAAAATCCCTGGTGGGGACCACCCATCTGGATAATCTTTTGAAGAAATGGTGGGGCCCAGCAATGGAGAACAACAAAGGAATCCCAAACTGCCACGTGTTCCCACTGAAGCGCTCAATTCCTTAATGCAAGCACATACACCGTATCCAAACCATATATATGACACTCCAAACTCTCCCACTCCCACTCTCACCCTTGCATTATTTAAACACAATCTGAGATTTCCTGAACCTTTGCAATTCAAATCCATGGCTGAATTCACAGAGGATTTTCAGAGCTTCAAACCATCTCACCCATTCCTTGAGATAGATTCCAGCATGGATTACATAAACAGCTTGATGGGTTTTCCCAATGACTGCTTATTTCCACAGAAACCCGAATTCCCGATGCCGTTCGATGAAAATCTCTCGGGTTTTTTCACCCCCGAATGCCCGGATTCGACCCCCTTCTCTCAGTCCATGGCTTCTGTGGGAGATGGGGATAAAGAAAAGAAGAAGAGGAAGACATTGACAGTATCAGAAAGCAGTTCTGGAAATTCTTCTACTCTGGTTTCAGAAACTGGTGGAGGAGATGATAAAATTAAGAGAAAAAATGTATGTTTTTCTCTGTTTTTTTTCTTTTTCTTTAATGGGGTTTTTGCATTTGGTGTATGATTTTCATGGGATTGAATTTCAGCCTTTTCGGTATCTGTTTTTGCAGAATTTTGGAAGAGGAAAGAGTGGGAGATGCAATGAGAAGCAAGAAGACAAACCAAAGGAGGTTATTCATGTGAGAGCAAGAAGAGGCCAAGCTACTGATAGCCACAGCCTAGCTGAAAGGGTAATTTAATAATTTCTCAATCCAAATTACTAAAATACCATTAGTCATAGGTGATTTTGATTAGTGTTGAAATGGTACTTAGTCATTTTCATTATGATTAGATTCAATCTATTGTTTTCTGTACTTTTTTTGTTTTTTCGGTTAATTACATTTTTAGTTAATGGACAAAGTTTGTAATATCTGCATCATTTTGTTCCATCTATGACGGGTGGGAATTCCGCTGCAAATTTGAAAAAGAAACGTTTTTGAAATGCGTAGAAATTCCCGCCTACGATCATTGGATGGTGGGAGATGAGTGTCCACACTATGAATTTTCATGTGATTGAATTCTATGGCTTTGGTAATGGATTAGGTGAGAAGAGAGAAAATCAATGAAAGAATGAGACATTTGCAAGAGCTTGTCCCTGGATGCTACAAGGTAAGAATCAATATTAGATACATATAATTTATTATTTTTATTATTTTTCTTAATTTCTATTTTCTACTTCTTTTTTTCTAATAGCATGACTATTGATTTTGTAGACAATGGGAATGGCTGTGATGTTGGATGAGATAATTAATTACGTCCAATCGTTGCAAAATCAAGTTGAGGTGAGTCGAATCGGACCATTTATTTTCGAAGATTGGCTAATTATTAAAATGGAATTCTAATAAATTTCCTTCTTTGGGGTCCTTTTTGCAGTTTCTTTCCATGAAGCTTTCAGCTGCCAGTTCTTTCCATGACTTCAATTTGGACACGGGAACTAGTGAAACACAACAGGTACAGAACATGTGTGTATTTTTTTTTTTTTTTTTCTGAGAAGGAAATTGATTTATATCCATCCTTCTTTTTTTGTAGATACACCCTTTTTTTTTTTCTTTTTTTTTCTTTTTTTTTTTTCTTTTTTCCTTATTTCTAATAATCAAAAGGCCAACTTTGTACTATTTTTCACCAAATGCAGGAAAAGGGTGTATTTGTTAAAAATGATTGGTGTAAAAAGTGACTTTGGAGGCTTTAGGCATGATTTTACATAGGGTGGCCCACTTGAATTGGCCTGATTTTGGTACCAAAGAGAACATGTGGGAGCATAGATGATAGACAATTAGATGTCATGCACACATCACAGTAGGCCCCACATATTGCGTTGTAGGTTATAGGTTAATTAACTTACAAAGCTTTGTAGCGGATTTGACCTCGACCCGAAAACTAATTTTGTCATTGTTTTCGCGTCGCATGAAATGTGATATATGAGCGACGATGCTACATATTTGTATATATATGGATGTACATGTCATGCATATGTATGAATGGATGCACCAAGTTAGCTCACCCAGAGAGGGACACTTGGGGCATCAGGGCATTGTATCAGTGCATTAATGCTAAGCTTTGCAAACCGATTATGTATGTGTATATACATATACATATGTATACATACACCCATAACTTATGTATACTTATGTATATATACATACATAAATGTCATGATTTACCCATAAGTTATATATGATGTCTCAAGTCCATCCAGTTGGAACACAGGTTATGGTCCATCTAGCAGTTAAGTTCTAACTTAGTAAGTGTATGGGACATCTGACCTGTTCAAAAGATTAGCCCCACCATGAGAAATATATATATATATATATATATATATATATATATATATATATATATATATATATATATATATATATATATATATATATATATACAAAATCAGCCATATCCACTCATCCAGTGGACCACACTTGTATTTTGCTATTTATCAATGGCTATTTATATGGTGTTGCTTGCTTGATGAGTGGATTGGGTTGATTTTCTCCTAGGTGATCCTTACATGGTGGTGCCGGCCTATTAGGAGGATTGGATGTGTCACAACAGGTTCAGAAGTTATTCACTGGGTGGACTGGACCATAAATGTGGTCCAACTAGTTGTACTTAAGACCTAATCATACATCCATACATGTGGGTGTTTGTGTGTATGTGTGCATGTATGTAAGATGAATGATTTTGGATGTTTTATGTTGCAGGCGACAAACCCATATGTGGCCCAAGAAATGGATAGGTTGCTGAGAGAAGGATATGGAGGTTTCACTAGCTTCCACTCAACATGGCCCCTTTGACTCCACCTTTGGCCCTTGCATGCACATGCCCTCTTCCTCACTCACACCAAATCAAATCTGCTCCCCTCAGGCCTTACATTGTAAACGTGCACACCAAACATGTATGCCCACACGTGTGGGACCCTAACTTACTGATAAATAAAGGATTATTGTCCTTATTTCAATTCATTGATATCTTAATCTCAAACAGAAGGTAAGGATTGAATCATTGTTAGCATGGATATATAGTGAAATGTCGGGCATGTCAGCATGGAGTGGGATTAGATTTGACATCGACCGACTTGATTAGACGCCGGCTTTTGGTTATGTTGTGTGTATTGAAAATCAAGCAATGCCAATGAACATACAGTGCGTGTCGCACAAAAAGCAAGAAGAATAGAGAAGATTGTTGTTTGGATGCATTATTGAATTGAATTGCAATTATTAGTCTGATAAAGTAAAAATAACCAAGTCGTCAATTTCATTTCCATTCACATTGTTGGTTTAAGCCTCAATTGAAACTAGACTAATTTAAAGTTCGATTTGAAAGGAATATAACTATAGTTTAAGAGGTTTACTTATTCATTATGAATTGGAAGTAACATTGTTTCCTTTCCTCATTTTCTTTATTTAATTGAATGTTTGCAATTCAATTCACTTCTGCATCGAAATGGGTCCCACAACGCACTCATTCCAACTCGACTATGGAAGGGATTTGATTTTAAGGGTGTTTTCCACTCCAAAAAATGTGTTATTAGGTTAGAGGGGGGAAAAAAAAACAGTGCAAGAGAAAATGAGGTACTTAAATGGTATGTTTGGATGATCAATTGAATTGAATTTCAATAAATTGATCTGAAAGAAAGTCCCAAATGAATGCAGCCCTAGTGACCCCATTTCCAATTCCATATATTTCAACTTAGGAAGTTGGATTTCCAAAGATGATGATGGTAAGTCAGGAGTGAGTCTGGCACTATGATAGTAAAGAGGTTAGCCCCACAAAGGCCATTTCCTTTTTTATTGAAGTGAGTTATTGCAATTCATTTCAATTGCATACCTGCCTCTCTACATGCTTCGAATACTATTATTATTATTATTTTAACTTACCCCAACTCGAAAAGGCCTAGAGGCTATTTGGAAGGGGGGAGGGAGGGAGAGAGAGAGAGAGAGAGAGAGAGAGAGAGAGAGAGAGAGAGAGAGAGAGAGAGAGAGAGAGAGAGAGAGAGAGAGAGAGAGAGAGAGAGAGAGAGCTAGTCATGCCATTACAGACAAATTGAGGCAAACCCATGTGTAGTCCATTGATAAATTGCATGCTTAAGAGCCCAATGATAAGTGGTTATTGACTCTCAACCTCAATCATGGTGTTTACACTTCATTTATGAATAAAAGACAAATGAAAGAATCCCAAATCCCAAGTAAGATGGGCCCAAATATCAAATAATTTAGGCCTACTGGTCCAATATATGAAATCAACGTGACCTAAAAAAAAAGCATAATTACAATACTAATTCTTTACAATTGATTCATATCCACAGATGGCATCCACTCACACCCATGTGGGCTCACAGGGAAATGCATACATCAGAAGATAGGAAAAATAGGAAAACAACAGTCTTATGTGCTCACCAAACAAAATTAATTATTCACTTCCTTGATGGGCCCCACATTTCACCAACCTCTATCATCACCATTGATGATGAGCACACACATTCAGATGGACTAATAGTTTCACATGGTGAGAGTCTCTTTGCAAGAATGTCTAATTAATTAGTCATTCTTTTTTAATTGGATTAATTGCACCTACCTCTCTTCATTTATATGAGAAATATATTTCCCCTCCTTTTGTTGTGGATTATTACATATATCTCCTACAAAATTTCATACAAGAAATGCCATCTATTTAGGGCTGGCAATGGACTGGCCATGGCCCAAGAAAAATCAATATTTTGAATATGCCCCACCCAGCTAACTCAAAATAAGGACCCGAGGCCTGCCTGTTGCTAGGGGCACATCCATTAGCAAGGCTATCTTTCAGCAATTGATCTGCTCCCTCATCTCATGTGCAACAATATGTAGATGTATGACCCAATATAATGCGTTTGCGTCATTCAACCTGTTCAGTATGGTAATTCCACTGAAAATATAAGATGATACCAGATTTGTCACGTCTAAAAAACGGAGCCCAAGCCCCGGACTCTACTCTAAGGACTCGGCGCAATGAATTTTTTTTACACTGTTGAATATTAATCAATGGTGTTTCATAGTTAATGGTGTTTCTTCTTAACTATGATATCTGCCTGAAACCCTATGGCTTAGTAGTAGACTCACAAGAGTTTCAACATGAGGTCATGGGTTTGAGCACCCTTTGTGGTGTGAGCGCACGGGCATATGTGCAGTGTGTGCGTTCACGTGAAAAAAAAAAAAGAAACTATGATATCCAACATCACAACCAAGATGTGAGAGCAACCCAAATAAAATTTTTATTCCACTATGTTTATAAATAAGCAAATGCATAAGTTCCAATTACATAAATACACCATAAAATTTCAAAAGAACAAGACATTAGGATGCAACTAATAAAGTCCATGTTACACTACTTCAAGTACTATTAGACTGATCCATGTTAATGCGGAGGTTTGCTATCTAAATGATGCAGGGATGAATGTGATGATGTCGATCACTGTCTTCCTTAAGGATAACTATTCCAAATATAACTATTCCAAATCCATAGAGCTTCTCTAGACTTCTCAAATCCACGAGTAAAAAACAAGAAATAATATAAATAAATTCTAGAAATTTTGTAAAGTGATTGATGAATGAATAAACCAGTTTACACCCCTTTAAATAGGGATACTAAGCCATGGAAGAAGTTTTGGAATTAAACTACAACTAAAACTCCTACAAATCGCCACTTACTATAAATATTAAACTTACTATTTATATACGGTCATGATTCCTACCAGTGCGCATGGTTTTCGGCAAAAAATAGTAAGTGTCCTATTTGGCCGAACCATGATGTTCCCCTAACTAGTCTAAGCACTTTTCATGTTGGGCGCAACTCTTAAAGCCCAATGGATGAAGAGTTATAATTAAACTAAAACTGACTATAAATAGTAAAAATGAAATTAAAACAGAAATTGGACTGTCAATCTGATGGTATTTTGAAAATTCAGTGTCGGCAACTCGGCCTAGCGGGGTTAGGTGGCTAAACTACCTCGTCCTACCCCAAAATCATATATGGTACGTCCGATAGCTCATTTTCCGATTTACAAGATATGTCTATTTTAAGTTCTGCCGGTTAGGATCACCTCCGTTTCCGACTGGGCCTTTTTTGAACCATCTTGTCCATGAAACTATCCACGATCCGCTTTACATTAGTGAATTAGGAGGTTTTTTTTTTTTGGTGGAGGTTGAGACCATCGATAAATACCCAAATAAGGAAGAGAGTGTAGTAGCGTAGTTGATTGTAATAGAAAGTTGCTCTTTCTAACTATAGATGTTTTTTTTTTTTTCCCTTGAGTTGTTCCTGTATATTTGCATTGGGATTGCTAATTTCCAATCCATCATTCTAGTGGTTGGATCATCAATTCTCTCAAGGTAAACGATGCAGCTCTCATTTGGGTAACACTAATCCTCTTCTTAATCATGATTTTAATGGTTTCTGTTGTATAACGGGTCGTGGATTTGTTCATGGCTAAGATGGATTGAAGAAAACAAGTCAAGAAGGATTGACCACACTCAGCATAGTTTGTTCCACCAGAAATTTCAGATTGTTTGTTGACTGATTTCTGCCAATTTAGACAGGTCGAAATACTGTTTACAGGTTTATTCGACAGATCAAAATACTGTTCGACAAGTCGACAGAACTGTTCAATAGGTTGAAATATTGTTCGACCGGTCGACAGAACAGATCGATAAGTCGAAAATCACAAATTTTTTTTTATTTAAATCTATGGACACTTTCTGGCTATTTTGACTTGTCGAGTCAATAGAACGATAATAGGTTGGAGCGGTTATGTGGTGCTGCTTTGGTTGACAAACGACGGAAATTTATACGTTTTTGAAATCTATTTCCTTATTTGATTAGAACTTTTTGATTACATTTTTAAAGTTATTTAAAGGATGTTAAACTCATTTTTATCATTAATTCATTCAATAAATTAATTCCTTGAAAATTTTCTTCTTTCTCTCATGGATTCGAGAAAGCTCTCGTGGATTCAAGAGAGCCTTGTGGAATCAAGGTAATTATCGATTGAGGATGATGGTGATCGACCTCATCACATCCATCCCTACGTCAGTTTCAGAATAGTTGAATAAATAACATTGACAATAAGAAATTGATTGAAAGCTTAGTTAAAAAGTTGTTAGAATTACCCATGATCCCCACCAGAAAAGGATAAGATGAAGAGTGCCCTCATGGCCATTGATCCAACCATTTTTGGGTAGTTGTTCGTTGTTATTATTATTATTTTTACACACGCACACAAACCCCACACCCTCATGCCGTAGTGGGTTTTCACCACCTATGGATACTCGAACACTTGACCGGGTGTTGAAACTCCCAAGAGTCTACCACCCGAGCAAGAGCAAGGATCCAGTTGTTCATTATTTCTTATGGCATTACATTAGCTCAATTTCTTTAGTAATCAAAATTTCTACGGTGGATTGACCTTGCCAAATAGGTTGATCGCTGTTTAGACAAAACCAACTCTAGGATTTTTTGTCATTTGGTACAGATTCCTCTAACCCTGTACTGTCTCTAATGGAAGGAAATAGTATGGCAAATACCACCAAGATTTAGAAAATATCAAGATATTCTCACAGAAAATTCATTAAATGATATATATTATAGATTTTCAAAATCTTGACAGTTTTTATTTTCTCGTGATATAAAATTTTCTTTATCTAAAATTTAAAATTTTCAAATCATTTATTAATTTACAATAAATATTTTTTAATATTTTATTTTCAATGAGATTTTCCAATATCATCACAAAAAAATAAAAATAAATAAATAAAAAAATCAAAATCTGAAAAATCTCCCAAGAACATATGCATGTTGAGAAATTGCAGACAATGATTCCCTTCAATAATCCTAAAAAGGAGGAGTCACACATAAATTTCTTCTAAAAAGGGGATGTAGCCACAAATAATCCTTTTTTCAATTTTTTAATTTTTCATTTTGGACACTAACGCCTCAACAGCCACACCGCAGCATTGGTGGGAGCTGCACCACACGTAGAGTACCACAAATCTATGTGATGTAGCCAAAACAATGGAGTGAATGATTGAAACGAGGAAGTTAGAGAAATTATTTTTAAAGGTATCAAAAGGGCATATGGCAGATGCATTGCACCCATGGATTTGGTATATAGAAAAGGTTGGTATCCTTTGGAGGTGGACAACTTCAATGGGCCACACCATGCCCATAAGAAGATGGGGCAATGTGGGTACTCCAACCATGCAAATGATGCACGCCATCAACCTTTTTATAAGCTTTTAAGTCACTTTCCCTTTGACTCTCTTTTGACTACTTTCCTTTCCTTAGCATGCATGCACAAGGAAGGGTCTATGGCCCACCTTAACTGAATGGATGGGTCATATACTAGATTTAGTGCCATACACTTGTAAGATGCTGTTTGTACCTTGTAGAGTGGAGTTGGAATGAGAAGTGCAATGGGCAAGTTCCAAGGATCTAACTACATTATACATTCATTTAAGGGCAGTTAGATAGTCAGGAATCCTATTTAAGATTGAGGAAAGGGACCACATGCTCCTAGAGAGCATCCAAATTGTATTCCTTTAGATTTGGGACATGATTTAAGTGATTGGAAACCATTGGAGGGGTAGGCCCATCATGGATGGAACATGGTTTGTCCAGACAGAGAGAATCTAAAATACCATGCGTTCTTTAAAGGGTTGTTTGGTTTTTCAGTTACTATGGTAATTTCTTGTGAATGAGTAAATTTCTTTAAAAAAAAAAAAAATCCAATCTTCAATGGTGACGTTTACAATACCATGTTTGAACGGATTTGATTGCAACAACTGAGGGAAAGGTTACCCTAAGTGGAGTGCCTAAAACTGTGGGGCCACATGGATGTATGGTTGGTATCCATGCCGTTCATCCGTTTTGCCAAATCATTTTAGGGTACAAACAATAAAAATGAGGTAAATCTTAAGTAGACCACGCCGCTGGAAACAATGGGAATTGAATGGCTACCGTTGAAAACATCTTAGGGCCTACAGAAATTTTGGATTAAGCTGATATTTGTGATTTATCCTGATTCATGTCTGTATGACCACATGAATAGGTTGGATGACAAATAAACATAATTGTGGACTTAGGAATGGAGAAGCTTTCAATGGTGGACGGTTCTACAACCATTGTTTCCTAGTGTGGCCTACTTGAGCTTAGAATCTACCTCATTTTAAGCTAATGCCTTAAAATGAGATGGCTGAACTGATGAATTGCATAAATAGGACACATACATCATGGTAGGACCCACATATTTTACTCATGGCTCAAATAAATCATTTTAATGCATGCAATCCTGAAAAATGAGGAGAAATTTTGGACATTTTTTCTTCTCTTCAAAAGAGGTGTTAGAAGTCATTATTGTGTATTTACAATTATTTATGTGTATTTCATAAAAAAACCAAATGCTTTGAAAAAAAATGGGTGTATACCTTTTTGAGTAAAAGCTTAAAAATTAAAATCGTTTGTCATGTTTGTGTGTTTTTTTTCTTTTCAAAACAATGAAAAAAGTAGGATTATGATGAAATCAAATTCATCTCCAGAACGCCCCAAAATTATTCTTTGGATAATCATAGCCCTTTGAGAAATAGATAGCATAATGGTCCATTGCACTTGGTAGAAGTGCATTGATTGAATGGTTAAAATCATCCAAGAGCTGTTGTTTTCAGCACCTTTCATGTCCAAGGTGGGTGCTGGTGTGGTTTTTTCTTAACCTCTTTAATATATTTCTTAGCAAAATATTAATTGTTGTCCATTGTCAAGTATAATGCGGTGAAGAACGGGACACCTATTTATGTGTGCTATTATGAACAAATGTTTTAAATATTGTGACATCGCATAGGATAGTTGGTCAAAGGTTACCTTCTCCGAGATACATTGTCTTTTCTATGGTGATGGTGGACTTATCTTTGCGCCTTGCTGGTCTTTGTTCAGCTGCTTTTTCATTGTCCAACGTTGCTCCAATTTCTTTGACATCGCCATCAATGTTATTTGGCTGACTTGGTTTAGTTAAAAAATTAAGTGAAGACGTGAATACAATATTACATTCTATTCGTAATTGTGGCAATGTTCGGAATGTTATTGTCATTGTCATAGCTTATTGAGCCAACATTTCTTCGATCAGCAAACCTTCATTCAAGGGATCTAAATCACATGATTCCTCCCCCAAGGCCTCGTTTTTCTTGACTTTTGATCATCTTGACCAGCCGGTAGATCTCCGAGCGGAACAATTGTTTTGGCCTTCTGTTTCCTATCAAAATTAATTCTCCAACCTTTGACTTGACCGGGAATATATCAACCATGTATAGTTGAGTTTTGTAATCTATTGTAGACAGGATGTTGCATTTTCATTGTTCTTTTTGTTGCCCTTTACTGCAGCCAATGACTTTTCTGAGTCCTCGTCATTTCTAACGAGAACCGTGGAAATTTGCGACGCACAACTCTGGTCCATTGATTAACTATGGTATCGGTTGGCTTGAACATCCTTAGTCATTTTTGGTGATCATATCCTTTATCAATATTCTTTTCCTTTGAGCTAGACCATTCTCTTTTTGGGCGATCAGCCTGTGGAATTTGCGTAATATGTGATCATCACTTAAACATGTCCATTTCTTTGCCTTATAAAATCTTTCTGTCAAATACTGTCATTGGATGTCTTCATGACAACGCTCACACAATCAGCTCTCTTCATCAATCAATTGACCCACAAAAGAACATTGCTCCCTAGTGTTCTTTTAAGGTTCAGTTGCTTATCGATATACTTTGGATAACTATCATGTTGCCTTGTTGTTGATAGAAGTTTCACCTTTTTTCTGGAGGTATTTCCTAAGGTTTTGTGTAAGGCCCCCAACAAAGTGGTATCAGAGCTAAGTTCATTGAATGGAGTGAGATCGGTTTTGAATTATGGAAGGTGGCTCATCAAGGATGATCAGCCTCAATGGTTCTAACTGGACCATATGGAAGACTAAGATGGAGGACTTGTTTTATTGCAAGAACCTATATTCTCCAATTTTAGGCATATCAGTAAAATCCAAGGATATGGCTGATGATGATTGGAAGAAGATGGACCGGAAGGCGGTGGAGTTTATTAGACAATGGTTGGATGATTCGGTATTCCACCATGTGTCTACAGAGACCTCAGCTGCTAGCCTATGGTTGAAATTACAAGGGCTGTATGAGAGGAAGACAGCCGGCAATAAGATTTTCTTGATTCGACGACTTGTGAATCTCAAGTTCAAAGATGGTAGTTCTATGGCCGAGCACATGAATGAGGTCAGCACTATAGTGAACCAGCTCTCCGCTATGAAGATGGTCCTTGATGATGAATTGCAAGCTTTGTTATTACTTAGTTCATTGCCTGATAGTTAGGAGACATTGGTGGTGTCTCTAAGTAATTTTACGCCAGACGAAAAAATATCCATGGAACAAGTAACCAGCTGTCTCTTCAATGAGGAGACAAGAAGGAAGTCTCAGGGGTCTACTTAGCAAGAGGCTCTTGTAACACAGGAACGGGGGAGAGGAAAGAACAGGAAGGGCGGGAAGGGCGGAGATGAATCAAGAGGCAATTTGAGTACCAGGAAGAATGTTGAATACTGAAATTGTGACAAGAAGGGCCACTACAAGCATGAATGTCGTGGTAAAAAAAGAAAAAAGGAGAAGGAAGATTAATTAAATTCTACTGCGGTCGCTTCAGATGGCGACGTTGTAGTTATTCTTTCAGCAGATTATGATGTTTGTCTCACGGTTACAAGTTAAGACACCGACTAGGTGATTGACTAATGAGCTTCTTTTCATGCGACTCCACGTAAGGACTTCTTCACAAGCTACAAGTCAGGTGACTATGGGACCGTGAAGATGAAAAATTTTGGCGTATCGAAGATCGTAGGGGTCGGCGATATTTGCATAAAGACCGATGTGGGCTGCACATTGGTTCTCAGAGATGCGAGGTATATCCCAAACATTCGCCTCAACTCGATGTCGACAGGAAGGTTGAATGATGATGGCTATGAAAGCCGTTTTGCTGGTGGGAGCTAGAAGTTCATTAAGGGTTCGTTAATCACAGCTAGAGGAAAGAAGTGTTGCACTATTTACAAGGCAAGTGTCAGTGGGTGCAGGGCTGGATTAAACGCAGCGGAAGATTCAACTATTGACATGTGGCACAGGCGTCTAGGCCACATGAGTGAAAAAGGGCTTCAGGTACTAGCGAGGAAGCGACTCCTTCTAGACGTGACAGGTATACCTCTCAAAACCTGTATTGATTGTTTATCAGGGAAACAACATAGAGTTTTATTTGTTAAAAATATTTCTCATGTTAATAAAGTGCACGCATTAGATTTTGTTTATTCTGATGTTTATGGTCCTATGAGGACAAAAACCTTGAGTGAAGCAATGTATTTTGTCACTTTTATAGATGATGCATCTAGGAGGGTTTGGGTTTATGCTTCGAAATCCAAAGACGAGGTCTTTGGTGTGTTTAAATTGTTTCATGTTATGGTCGAGAGAGAGACAGGTAGATCATTGAAGTGCATCCGCACTGACAATGGTGGTGAATACATTGGCGACTTTCATGAGTATTGTAAGTCCCTGGGTATACGGCATGAACAGACGGTTCCCAAGACCCCCCAGCATAATGGTGTGGCTAAGCGAATGAATCGCACCATTGTAGAGAGAATCAAATGCATGTTATCCCATGCAAAATTGCCCAAGACGTTCTGGGGAGAAGCAATGCACATGGTAGTGTATTTGATAAACAGGTCTCCATAGTCACATTGAATGGAGTACCTGAGAAGGTGTGGATTGAACAGGATCCATCGTACAGTCATCTCAGGGTGTTTGGATGCAGGGCATCCGTTCACATACTAAAGGATGAGAGGTCTAAGCTCGATATGAAGATCAGGCAGTGTGTGTTCTTAGGGTACGGTAATGAAAAGTTCGGTTACAAATTGTGGGATTCGACTGAGAAGAAGCTCGTCAGGAGCAAAGATGTGGTTTTCTTTGAAGATCAATGGATAGAAGACATTGGTAAGCCAAATAAGAACCAGCCTAGTTCAGACGAGCTAGAGGACATGGATCCGGTTATTCTTCCCATGGTGCCTGATGACGGGGGAGTACAGCAAGGTGTAAAGGACGAGGGAGTTCCTTCAAAAGATGGACCAGGGGCGCAGCCCCCACTTGATCCTCCACCTGTTGAGCCACAGGTGAGGAGGTCATCTAGGGACAGACAACCGTCCAAGAGGTACTCGCCGTATGAGTACATTATGTTGACTGATGGGGGAGAGCCAGAAGATTATTCTGAAGCCCTAGCCGACAAACATAAGGGAGAGTGGTTGAAAGCTATGCAAGAGGAGATGGAATCCTTGCATAAGAACCACACCTATGATATGGTGAAATTGCCAAAGGAAAAGAAAGCTTTGAGTAACAAGTAGGCATTTAAAAAGAAGGTTGAGTAGAAGAATTCACAGACAAGGTTCAAGGCCAGACTTGTGGTGAAAGGGTTTTGTAACATCCCAGATTTTTACTGTCTTGGATTTTCAAAAAATTCTTAAATTATTTTTTTATGTAATTAACTTATATTATCACTTACTGACCATTGACACTCAATGCTAGTTATACATGGGTGATTGTAATGTCCCGTCCAACCAGCGTAGTGTCCTGGGGCGTCCACGTCGGATTTGCCGCAGGATCGTTTGTTTAAACTACTCAGGGTAAGGTATCACAAGTAAATTAAATCTAAGATTAGCTTATTACACTAGACCAGTCGGGTCATGATCAGACCAAGTATGGCCCGCTGCCGGGTAGCCTTGACACACTTAGTGACGGCCGTGTGGGCAGCCAACCCGAGGAAGGTCAGAAAAATCTAAAATTTTAGAAAATCATAGATCTCACTGGGTTTGTGGTCCATCGCGGACTACGGACCCGAGACACCCAAAAAAGTACCATCTGGCGCTTGCCCAATGCGCCCCACCAATGCCAGATTGGAATCTGGCACTTACAAATAAAACCGGGATACCAGGCGTTCCAGCCATCGGATTTCTTCCAAATTTACAGTCAAGGTTTGATGTATTTTTCTACGCACGTCCACCAAATCTGGGGCCCGATCGTGGCACGGTGACCGTTGATCGCAAATTGGACCCGTACGACTAAACCCCGCATCCGTTCGTTCCCAAATTTTGCAAGGCCCTTCATCGGGCCATGAAGCACTAACCCTATAAATTTCATGGCCAGAGGGCCACTAGAAATGCCTCATCAATCAAAATGGCCCCTAAAGGGCCACTTAAAGGTCGGAAACGCTTGCTCAAATCATATATTCGCTCATCCGTTTGCCCTAAATTTTTGCATGGACCCTAGTCAGGCCATAAGGCAACTATACACCGAATTTGGTGGCAAGAGGGGTGTTAGGGCCACCCCAACACCAATAGGGAGTCTCATAAGTCTATTTTAAAAAATTGTGGAAGCTTGAGGCCATTTGCACCAAATCTGGAATTATAAAAAGGGGTTTCTTTTGGGCACCCCTCTCCCATACGAATTTGCCCTAGGGAAGGGAAGAGAGAAAAGAGAGAAAAGAGAGAAAGAAGGAGGATGAAGAGAGAGTGAAGGAGGAGTGTGGACCCTAGATCGAGGTGGGGCCCAAGGAAGCAAATCTTGCATCTTCCCACCTCTTCTCCAAGAAGAAACCTCACCCCACAACTGCTATTTCGTCCGTTGAGCAACTAGGTAAGCTTCATTCCCTATTTTCTTTGAAACCCTTGTGATGAGGGAGATTTACTTGGGATTCTTACAAGCAAGTGGTCGCCTTTAGGGATTCCGGCCGATCTACCTCGAAATCCACATCTCCTAGGTCGTTTCCAAGCCTCCATCGAATCCAAGGTGTGGACTATTGTTCTTAGGTGGCCTAGCACCAAATTTTACTATGGGTTTAATGATTTTGATTGTTTGGATGTTATGATTGGAGAAACTAGAAAAACCCTAGGAATTGCATGATTGTTGAAATTCATATGGGATGCATGTTGATTCTCATTTGGTGTTGCTATTGCCTCTCACATGATTGGGTATTTGGATGATTAGGTGCTCATGCCTTGTTGGTTTTTTCCTACATTGTTGTTTCATAGAATGTATGATGATCGTGTGCATATGATTTCTTGCAATAGTGGAAGTGCTTAACTTCCTCCCACACACACACACCTCACTTGCACTTGCATTATGATATTGTTGGTCTTGCTTGGTATGAGAATCTGAATTGTATGTTGAGAAGCTTGAAAACATGAAGGTTGTATATGCTAGATGACGCATTGGTAGGCGGCATGCTAGGGATTGCTACTCGTACCCTTGGGTTGGTCAGGAAACATGAGGAGAGCGAAAGTGGCTCCATTGGTAGGACTGCCTAGAGGCTAAACCGTGGGTTTTGGGCGGGTGTGCTCGGGCGGCTGTAGTTCGACTATGTGGGACCCTTGTGCCCGAGGTCACTCGTCTCACACTCGCCTGACTCATGCGGTCTAGCCTACTTGACTGATCAACCTGTTTGTTAACCCTGTGTGCTCACATATGTATGGAATCTGAACCATCCTGCAACCATTGTAGCCTATCGATAATCCACCTGAAACTGATCCACAGCCTCGTGAGCCGGGCATGGTGGAATGGGACACTATGTTCGAGCTGTCGGCCTACGCTGGGGTACCGCGCCTCCCCGTAGTGACCGCGAGCGATCCATTCCTTTCGGCACTCATGTGCTTGGAGTCGGGGATGAGGAACCCGACGGGATCACGGACCGCGAGGTCTCGGCCTCACGCGTTGATGGGGTCTTGGCCTCGTAACCAGCTTAGAGCAGTGATACGTAGGGTGAATCAGAATCCCCAACCTGCTGGATGAATGGACTTAACTAATAACTCGGCTAACACGATCGCATTGCACGCATTAGTTAGGGTGGCGACTCGGAAGTCGAGGTCGCTCTGAGGGAGTGTTGTCATATGCGATCGTTAGATGGAGTCGCTTGAGGGAGTGTTGTGGCGAGGGCATGCATCATATCATCCCGCATGTATGCATTTTAAATAAGAGTTATTAGGTGTTGATGATTGTCTGTTTTTCATTAAGTTCGTATTACAATTGATGCCTGTTGTAACTTGAGACCAATAGTTCACACTGAGTTGATCACTCACTCCCACTCTGGGACGGTGTTTTAAAACACCAACCAGACCCATTCATAGATGTAGGTGACTCAGGGCATGAGGAGCCTGGCGAGGCGAGCTTGGACGAGGAGGACGGACTCTCCTACTTGCAGCTGATGGGCGGCTCTCCATCAGCTTGATCAGGCTGAATTTGGATTTGCTCTTTTGGACATAGCCTTCTTTTGTTGTTCTATTGGGCAACGCCTTGGGCGACCCTTTATTATTTTAGACCTGTATATATGTGGGATATCCTTCATTTCAGTAGACTGGTGTGATTGTGCTTCTTGCCTCAGGTAATTCTAAATTGCGCAGTTAAATTTAATTAATCATTAAAAAAAATCATAAATGCATGATAAGTGACACTCGGGAACTCGGGAGTCGAGTATATGCATGACCCCCGATTTTTCGGGGCATTATAGGTTTGGTCAAAGGAAAGGTATAGATTTTGAGGAGATATTCTCACCAGTGGTGAAGATGACATCTGTATGGGTGTTGCTTGGGTTGGCAGCTAGCTTGGATCTGGAGATAGAGCAGTTAGATGTTAAAACTGTCTTCCTCCATGGTGACTTGGAAAAAGAAATCTACATGCACCAACCAGAGGGGTTCGAAATCAAGGGCAAAGAACATATGGTGTGTAGGCTAGGAAGAGCTTGTATAGTCTGAAACAAGTTCCATGGCAATGGTACAAGAAGTTCGACGCGTTCATGTTACAGCATGGGTATGATAAAATAGAGTCAGACCACTATGTCTTCACGCGCAAGTTTTCAGATGGTGATTTCTTAGTTCTGCTATTATACGTTAATGACATGTTCATCATGAGAAAAGACATCAAGAAGATCGACAGACTGAAATAGGACTTGGGCAAGTCTTTTACGATGAAAGATTTGAGTCCAACTAAACAAATCCTAGGAATGGAAATAACCCGTGACAGAAGCAGCAGGAAACTTTGGTTGTCACAAGAGCGGTATATTGAGAAAATCCTAAAGCGATTCAATATGAATGCAGCGAAGCCGGTCAGTACTCCACTGGATGATCACTTCAGACTAGCGACAAGCAGTGTCCCAAGACGAAGGCAGGCAGAGGTGGAAGAGATGCAAAAGATACCCTACGCGTCAGCTGTAGAAAGTTTGATGTATGTTATGGTGTGTACACGCCCAGACATAGCATATGCGGTTGGTGTTGTCAGCCGGTATTTTGTCAATCCTGGCAAAGAACATTGGGTAGCGGTTAAGTGGATAATGTGGTATCTGAGAGGCTCATCCAAGTTAAGCCTATGCTATGGTGATGAAAAACCCGTGTTAAAAGGCTACACAGATGCAGATATGGCAGGTGACATAGACTTCAGGAAGTCTACATATATCAGGGTTCATGTTCACATTTGCAGGGAAAGCGCTTTCTTGGCAGAGCAAGCTACAAAAGGTCGTAGCATTGTCGATGACAGAGGCCGAGTACATTGCAGTCACAAAGGCATGTAAAGAGATGCTTTAGAAGAAGAGGTTCTTACAGAAACTTAGCCTGAAGCAGGAGGAGCACGTGGTCTATTGTGATAGTCAGAGTGTTATACACTTGAGCAAGAATCCAAGTCAGCATTCCAAGTCAAAGCAAATAGAGATTCGGTATCACTGGATTAGGGATACTTTGGAACAGAAGGTGTTACAGCTTAAGAAGGTCCACACGGACGATAATGAGTCAAACATGATGACTAAGGCTTTGCTCAAGAGTAAGTTTGAGGTTTGTAGAAACCTGTCTGGCTTAAAGAAGGTAAATCCCTCTTGGGACAAAAAGGGAGAGATTTGATGGAATTTTTGTCCCGTGCTCGACCGGTCGTGAGCCTCGCTCAACCTGTCGAGGGCTGGTGTACGACCAGTCGTGGAGTTGAGCCCTGACTCGACTCAAAGTCTAACGACATTGGACTATTTTTTCCGGGGGTGCTTGACAGGTCGAGGGTGGTGCTCGACCGGTCGTGGGTGGCGCTCGACCGGTCGTGGTTACGCAGATTTGTGCGGATTTAGAGCTATCAAAGTTATGAGAGAAAGAGAAAAAGAGATAGGGAAGCTTGTAGAAGGGAGGTTATGCTCGTGGAGGTTATCTACTGTGCAATTTATATCTCAGCACTTCTACATCCTCATAATCGGTGAGATCTCTCCGTTTTTCCTTTTATTCTCTCATTGTTTATCCACTCCTGCGTGAGTGAAGAAAGTTGTAACATTCTACTTCATAGCGGATTGTTGATATGGACGAGGTCCCGTGATTTTTACCTCTTTAAGGGTTTTCCACATAAAAATCTCTTATGTGGTGTGTGGTTTATGCTTTGATTTATTTCATTGCTTAATTATTCCATAATTCTGGTTTGTTTCGGAAGGCTAGATCCTAAGGTTTTTGTGCAAGGCCCCCAACAGTATTCATGTTTCGCAGATCGATAGTTGTCATGTTGATTCCCATCGTTATGGGAAATGGATTGGCATTAACTAGCATGACTTCACTCTCTCTTTCCGAAAACTTAAGCATTTCTGAATTGATGTTGTCTTGAATTGCATTTCTAAAAGTAATACAGTTTCTAGCAGAATGAGATCGGGATCCATGCCATTTGCAGTACTCTATTTTCTTAAACTCATTTGCCAAAGGAATCCTCTGCTTTAGCGAAAGTTTAATGAGTTTAGCGGCTAATAAGAGATTAAATATCTCATCGGCCTTGGTAATGTTAAAAGAATACCTTTTACTCTAAGCAGTCTCCTTCTTGGTATCAGGATCTTGAGGAGATGACCCGCCCTCTAATTTCATTAAAGTTGCATAAATAAATGATTTATTGAGGTATATTTCAGCTAAGACTATCTTATAATTTGGATCACGGTAGTAAGTTTCCAAAAATAAATTTCTCCATTGGTTTTCTTCACGAAAAAGTTATTTGTATCTGGTCTCTCTATCTAATAGATCGACAAGATCTTCAAAGTCCATTCCTTTGAACTTCTTTCAGAGTTTGATGTTTAGACTTTCTACAACCAACTTAACAAACTGAGTTTGCGAAATGAAAATCCGATACTTGTTCTTAGCTTTTTTAAACCAAGCAATATACTATTAGGCCGACTCGCCAGGTAATTGCCTTAAGCGTGATAACTCAGCCAAAGAGAAATCAGGTTCAGTTTAATAAAATTGAGCATGAAACATTTCCTCTATATCTTGCCAGGATTGTAATGAATTCACCGGCAAATTAATATACCATGTAAACGCAGTGTTCATTAATGAACTTGCAAACCACTTCAACTTTACATACTCATTTGCTAAGAATTCACTGCATTGCACAGTAAAACGACTAATGTGTTCTACTGTAGATTAGCCCGTGTCTCTAGAGAATAATGAAATCTGGAATCTTGGTGCCTCTCAATACCTCAACATACCTATTAACCCAGCCAGGATACGACCTAAATAAGCAGGCCAATTGGTATGACAACCATTTGATCCATATTATCTCTATCAACTGACTGTACATGAGAGTAAGCATCGCAACCAAATACTCGTAGCTCCGAGCAGTCTACCTGCTAACAACTCCACACTTCCTCTAGAATTTTACAATCAAAGTCGTAGAAGGAGACCAATTCACCGAGTAATAAGATGTGTTAAAGGCCTTATTTCACATTTCCTTGCCCCACCCATCATTACTCATCATGCATCGGGCCCTCTCCAAGAGAGTTTGATTAATCTGCTCAGCCACACCATTCTTCTCTGATATGTGGTGCATTGTGTTGTACCTCACGATATCTTTATTCTTACAAAACCGATTGAATTCCCCAGAAGTGAATTTTCCATCGTTATTTATCATTAACACTTTCACATGTTGCCCTGTTTGTTTTTTCATCATTACCTTCCACTACTTGAAGTTGTTGAAAACCTCATATTTACTTCTCATAAAATAAACCCGCACCTTTATGGAGTACTCATTAATGAACGTAAGAAACCATGACGATCCTCCAACAGAAATTATGGGTGATGTTCCCCATACATCAAAATGCACATAATCTAAAACCCCATTACAAATATATTTTCCAAACTTAAAAGACAACATTGATTGTTTACCATATATACAATGATCGCATATACTAAAATCAATACTTTTAAAAGCTGGAATCAAATAATGGCTAGAAAGTACCTTCATGCCCCGCTCACTCATGTGGCCTAGGCGCACATGCCACATATGTGCAAATGCGGAATCCGCTATAGCCGTTGCAGCTCCACCCGATGAGGTGCTTCTGATACACCTATAAAGGTTACTATTTCTTTGTGCCTTCATGACTACAAGTGCCCCCTTTTAAACTTTAAGGATACGATCAAACCTGGTAAATTTGCACCTAGTGCCTCCAGTACTCCCATAGATATTACACTCGTCCTCAACTCTGGAACGTATCTCACATCGGTCAAGATACGCTCCATGCCATCAAACATCTTAATGTGCACCGATCCAACACCAACAATGTTACAAGCATTGTTGTAACCCACAAATACCTAGCCACTATCGCACTCCCGTAACTAGTAAACTAACTCCTATAAGGGTTCATGTGATATAAAACCCCCATATCCAATATCTTTTATCGCTAAAATACTTGGATTTTGATGCAGTCAACATGTTACTACCACTCGTCTCTTCACTAAATTCCACAGTGTTGGCATCTCTAGAAGAATTATTTGATTTCTCCTTCCTCGACTTAGTATTCTGACAATCTTTCTTCATGTACCCTATCATGTCACATTTTCAGCGCTTCATCTTGACTTTGCCCTTTCCCTTAGATTTGTATCTCGATCATGAAGATCTACTATCCTGCTTAGAATTCCTCCCCTCGCAACTAGTGCATATGTAGAAGCACCCATGTCACCATTTTTTCTTTCTCATCGCCTTCGACTGAAGTATTGAGATGATGGTCTCAAAGCTAATGGTCGTCCTATCGGTGCAAACAAGTCTTTAAATGATTCATACTATTTTGTAAGAGAATTTAACAGAATATGTGTCTGATCTTCATCTTTCATCGTCTCATCTACATCCTGTAATTTACAAATGAGCAAATTGAAGTTACTGATGTGGGCCTCGAAGTTAGCCTCCTCTGTCATCTTCAGATTGAACAATTGTAGCTTCAGATACAAGCGATCCTCAAGAAACTTCTTCGCATAGATATTTTCTAGTTTCGCCCATGTACTTGCTATAGTTTTCTTTCTTATAATAATATTAAAAAAAAAAAAAAACCTCATCCGTTAGACACAATTGGATTACCCTTCTTATCTAACTTGTTTCATTCTTCATCTTGCATGTTTTCTGGTCGCTTTCTAAGAAGTGCATATTCCAATCCTTATTGAATTAAGATGACGTTCATCTTAACTTTTTATAGTTCAGAATTATTTTTACTGGAATACTTCTCTACATCGAACTTTATGTTAGATGTCATTGATACCTTACTTTCAAATTCAATACACTTCTCAATGTTAGCTCTAATATTACTTGTTGAGACTCGCGGAAGACCACAAAATAGAATCAAGCAGAGTAATCACAATCGTACAAATAAACCCAACAAGAAGACAATCCGAATTGTACGCGGAAAAACCATTACGAGAAAAATCATGGCACAAAGTAACGAGTAATGCACTATGAAAGCAATATTACAGGAGATAGTAGATCTTACCAATTCGAACAACCCTTGAATCTCCTTTGAAACCCTAGTTATACCCTTGAACCCTTTGGAACACCTTAGAAAGCCTCAATCACCTCTAATATTTTCCATAATCCCGATTACACCCGATATATACTACCCAATTGAAATAGAAAACAAATCGTGCACTTACGTGAAATTGCGCGCGTCTTCAATGAGTCCTTCGATGGCATCAACGGACATCAAAGACCAGTCAATGGCATTGAAGATCCTTCAATGTCATCCGATAATAACTTCCAAAATTGTTTAGCAATCAACTAGAATTTTTTCAGATTTTTTCGATAGGATCGAGCGGTCGCTGTCAACAGATCTATTACAAATAGATTTAAGACATTCAACAACAATGACTTAAAAATGAAGCAGATCTAAAATTTAAGTGGTCCACACCACGAGAAACAATGGAAATTGAACGCCCGGCATTGAAATCATCTTGCGGCTATAGAAGTTTCAGATCAAGATGATATGCATGTATATTTTCAGTTGATCGCCATGGGAATAACTTTCTGAACGGTTGGGATGGCATACAAACATCACAGTTGGACCCAGGAAAGTTTCAATGCCGTAGGGTGGCCCACATGAGTTTTGGACCAGTTGGGTGCTCTTTATGGCTTTGTGCAGTGAATGTGAACCATTTAATCTAACCATGCATTTACCTCCAACAAAATAGGTGGATCGTCCAACTGTCATTGTTTTGGGGCTATGGCCCAGCTATTATGGGTCCAACCAGATGTACAAATGTCCCGTGCATGGACAGACATCCAGTGTATGTGATGTTTGTGTTTGATATTGTACGTGTGATGCTAGTATTCTCTATTATCATAGTAGATGTATGAAGTGCTAGGTCCAGTCTGTCCGAGAGATTGAGGTGGACCTCACCTGATGAACTGCCCCTAACTCGCATATGTACTTCTCAGCTTTTCTTTATAGATAATACTAACAACTAGAGTGGCCACAGGTTGGGTTTGGGCCCAACGCAATGTAAGGGCCATTGGATGCATGGGCTTTTGTCAAGTTAGCTTTTTAGCACTTATTTCATACCACAGATGAAGTTTACAAAGTGCATCCAAACACACAATACAAACTGAAATTTAGTATAAAAAAAAAGTGTCTATTAGCAGCAAATGGACCTTTTGAGAGTGCATTCAAATGGGCTCTAGGCCCAACACCCGAGCTGCGGCTGAGCCTGGCACGAGCCTAACAACAGGCCAATACTATGTTGGTTGGGCCCAGGCCTAGCCAAAAATTGATCAAACCCTTATATCGCATATAAATGTTTCCGATCGGTTGATGAAGCGGGCCATAACACATGTACGTGTGAAGTTAATTGGGCGAGTCGGGCTAAAATGAATTGAGCCCAAGCCTAACTTGAAAATTGATCAGGCCATAACATTTTAAGCCCACGTCCAGCCCACTGTCCAAGCTTGTAGGTCCAAGCCCAGTAAAAATTCCTGTCCACCTGTCGGTTACACCCTTGCTAATGATAGCTAACTGGGCCTTATAAAGCATGGGCATATTTTGAAACTACGGCCCAGATTGAACCTAAGCCTATGGGCCTTGCTGTGTATTGGAATGAAAATTACCGTATCGGATTATCGTACTGAGTAAACTCTGTTGGGCCCACCGTGAATGTATCTGGTCTATCCACGCCGTCCATCCATTTTTTCATCTTATTTTAGGGGTTGAGACCAACATGTAAGCATACCCAAAGATCAAATGGATCATACCATAGGAAACAGTTAGAATAATGATTTTCACCGTTGAAACCTTTATAGGGCCCACATTGATGTTTATTTCTCATCCAACCTGTTAATAAGATCACAAAAACATGGATGAAGGGAAAACACAAATACAATATTGATCCAAAATTTCTGTGGCCCCCAAGAAATTTTCAATGGTAGATGTTCAATTCACACTGTTTCCTGTGGTGTGGTCCAATTGAATTTTGGATATACGTCATTTTTGGGATAAATCCCTAAAATTATCCGGTAAAATGTATGGACGGAGTGGATAAAATACATAAATCAAGGTGGACCCCACAGAGTTTACTCAGTACGCTTAGCGTACTGAGTTACTCAGTACGCAATCCGCTTCCGAAAATTACACTCTTGGTACACTTTGAAAGTACGCTTGCCTCACGTGAAAAGGTGCAGATGTTAGTGCCGTATGTACGAAGCCAAGCAAAATGGTTGGACAAGATCTGGCAATTTCAAATGGACGGTGTAGATATGGTCACGTGGCACGTATAATATATTTATATTACGTGATAAATATGCAGAGGACAACCCATTAACAAGCAAATTTTCAAAGAAGGCTGCCTTACACGTTATTTCGAGATAAGAGCTCCTAACCTTTAGGATTATGTCAGCACTGAAGAACGTGCAAAAGACGAAACGGGATTATCGTACTGAGTAAACTCAGTTGGGTCCAGTGTGAATGTATGTGATTTATCCACACCGTTCATCCATTTTTCCTGCTAATTTTAGTGGTTGATCCCAAAATTGAAGTAAATACAAAGCTCGAGTGGGCCATTCCACAATAACAGTGTGGAATAATGATTTCCACCGTTGAGACCTTCCTGGGGCCCACAGTAATGTTTATTTGTCATCCAAACTGTTCATAAGATCACAAAGACATGGATGAAGAGAAACCATAAACATCATCTTGATCCAAAACTTCTGTGGCCAAAAATATTTTTTCAATGGTAGAGGTTCAATCACACGGTTTCCTATGATGTGGTCCACTTGAGCTTTGAATATTCTTACTTTTTTAGATCAAGCTATAAAATTATCTTTTAACATGCATGAACAAAGTGGATAAAATAAATAAATAACGATGGACCCACAGAGTTTATTTAGTAAGTTAACTAAGTAGGCAATCCCCTTCTGCAAAAGACTATCAAAGAGATAAGAATGCATTAAACAAGCAAGATTTAAGTAAAGATAACCACTACGTTCTAGCTGGAAGCCTATAAGATTGCCACGTAGACAATGCTTGTTCTCGTGATTGTATCATGAAGTATATAAATAATAGAAGAAAGCATAATGATTCATGATCAATTAACCTGATGCAGATTGTGTCCTACTAATCCGTCCGGGAAAGGCTCTGTGGGACCCACCGTAATGTAATTGTTTTATCCATGCCGTTCATCGCTTTTCTCATATCATTTCATAAGATCACAAAGACATGGATGAAGAGAAACCACAAACATCATCTTGATCCAAAACATCCGTAGCCAAAAATAATTTGTCACTGGTAAAGGTTCAATCACAAGGTTTCCTATTGTGTGGTCCACTTGAGCTTTGGATATTCTTCGTTTTTTAGATCAAGCTCTAAAATTATCTTTTAACATGTGTGAACAAAGTAGATCAAGCTCTAAAATTATCTTTTAACATGTGTGAACAAAGTAGATAAAATAAATAAATAACAGTGGACCCCATAGAGTTTACTTAGCACGTTAACTCATAGGCAATCCCCTTCTGGAAAAGACTATCAAAGAGATAAGAATGCATTAAACAAGTAAGATTTAAGTAAAGATAACCACTACTTTCTATTTGGAAGCATATAAGATTGCCACGTAGGCAATGCTTGTTCTCGTGATCGTATCATGAAGTATATAAATAATAGAAGAAAGCAGAATGTTTCATGATCAATTAACCTAACGCGGATTGTCCTACTAATCTGTCCGAGCAGGGCTTTGTGGGACCCACCGTAATGTAATTGTTTTATCCATGCCGTTCATCGCTTTTCTCATATCATTTCATAAGATCACAAAGACATGGATGAAGAGAAACCACAAACATCATCTTGATCCAAAACTTCTGTAGCCAAAAATAATTTGTCAATGGTAAAGGTTCAATCACAAGGTTTCCTATGGTGTGGTCCACTTGAGCTTTGGATTTTTTTCATTTTTTAGATCAAGCTCTAAAATTATCTTTTAACATGTACGAACAAAGTGGATAAAATAAATAAATAATGGTGAACCCCACAGAATTTACTTAGTACATTAACTCATTATACAATCCGCTTGAGCAAAAGACTATCTAAGAGATAAGAATGCAACAAGCAAGATTTAAATAAAGATAACCACTGCTTATAGTTGGAAGCATATAAGATTGCCATGTAGTGATGATTGTTCTCGTGATTGTATCATGATGTATATAAATAACAGAAGAAAGCAGAATGATTCATGATCAATTAATCGGATGCGGATTACATCTTAACCCTGGAAGGTAATCAGTCCGGGCAGGGCTCTATGGGACTACCGTGATGTAATTGTTTTATCCATGCTTTTCACCGCTTTTCTCATATCATTTTAAAATATGTTATTAAAAATTAAGCAGGTCCACATCTCTAGTGAACCACACCAAAGGAACCTGCAGTGATAATGACACCCTACTGTTGAAACCTTTCTAAGGGCCACCATGATGTCTTTTTACCATCCAACATATTCATAAGGTCACGTAGACATGGATGAAGATAAAAAAACAAATATCAGTTTGATCCTAAACTTTTACAGCTCCCAAGAATTTTTTAATGATGGACGTTAAATCCCAACTTTGTGGTTCACTTAAGTACTTTACCTGCCTCATTTTTTGTCTCGTACTTTAAAATGATCTAAGATAAACGATAAACAGCATAGATAAAACACTTAAATCACGTTGGACCCCACTGAGCCCTGCCTAGACAAATTACCGTCCCATCAGGGTAGGATGTAATCCACGTCACATTTGACCAAACCCAATATAAAAAATCAATCCACTGCAACGCTGCAACTCTAGTCATCTTAGACACCTATTTTACTCTATAGGAGTAGTTCATGTCCGTCCTTACAATTATGCCGGACCGATGTAGTGGTAGCCAATAGATATAATTTACATTCATCTACAGATGTATGCTGGATATGAAGGAAAACCTTAGCTTTAAAAATTATCTACCATCTCTCGTACGTAAGTCAAGCACTGTTTGACGAAGTATCCCACTTCTCTCAGCTGTAATGGTAAGTTTCAATTTAAATTGGACTCAATCAATTCTGGCACACTTGCATATCTCACGTGTGCATCACGTGGCCAAATTTTAAACCAACACAAACATAATATTCATTTGGATGCTCTTAATTAAATCTCGCGGTGTCATTTTACTCCATTGTGGACTTGGGAGCAAGTTCAATTGTGACGAATAACACCAGTTACATCATAACATAAAGTAGCACTATTTCATTGGTCTGTCGGACACTTGATAGAAACGGGCCCACCAGTTTCCAAACAGTTGTCTTTGGATCCAATACCTCAAATGAGTCAATAAAACGATGTAGCAAAATAACGCTACATTATTATCTGACAGAACTTGGTATTACCCTCGCCTACCAAGTGCAATCTGATCAACGGTCTTGATCAATGAAAATCGGCCCAGCAGAAACAAAGGCATCAAAAGACACTTTTCCGGTTCTACTGATGCATTTGTAACCTACAGTGCCATCGTTTGGGGCAGATGTTTCATATGAACGGATATGACGACATATACAGAACACGGAGGAAATCAACAATAAGTGCCCTCTCTCAATTGTTTTCTCTAGTGTGTCCCACCTGAGCTATGGATCATCCCCGATTTTAGGCTCATGCTAAAACGTTGGAGTACATGCAAGATGGTAGGAGTGGATTTCATCAACAAATTACCATGGGGTCATAGTATTCGTTTGCACCACAATGAGACGGTGAAAACGTTGGCACTTGATAATTTCCCGCTAGATGGTTATGGACTCGGATTGTGTCCTACCCCCCGCCCGTATCCAGCTAGGAACGAGTAAGAACTTTGGGTGGCCACCGTGATGTATGGGTATTATTGTCACGCTTCAAAATTCGGTACCCGAGTTGGCCAAGCCCGAACTCGAATTTTAGGACTGTGAGTTGTACTTAAACAAAATATATTACACAACCCACATAATTTCCATGCATTTTCAAGGTAACTAGATTCAAATTAAATGATAAAATAAATAATAACTCATTTTCATTAATTGGAAGCTTACTAAACCATCATCAAATCTTTATTACATTGGAATAAAAATAAACTAAATAATAAATTATTATCCAAAACACAAATTAATCATAAAATAAAAATAAAATTAACATATTGTCTAGCTTACTCGCATTATTCCATCTTTGTACCTGTAAAACAATCTATAGAGGTGTGAGCGCTATGCCTCGTAGGGTTAAATCATTCCCAAAATTGGAAATACTACATTGACATTAAGTATAACTTGATAAAATAAATAAAGTCAACACAACATATCATAAGTAGACATATTACAAAAAAGAAAATACCAAAAGGTCGGGTCGTAATGCATGGTATCACAGACTGGTATGGGCCTAGCACCGAGGACTACAACTGACGTCAGTCCCATACCTAATATACGAAGTGATTCTATGGTGATAGGCTCCCGATCCCGATTAATCTCATAACTATTGGAGATCGTGGCCCACAAATGTGTGCACCAAAATAAACCAAATTTTTATTTAGGCATCCACAACCCGAATATAAGAAAACATTAACATTTTAATAATATCAACTGAAATTCTAATAAATGAGTCAAATAAAAAAAATGATTTTTGATCCATTTTTGGACTTGACCGTGACAGAGCACTCGTGTATAAATTCACTTAACCTTACATAAAACAAATATAACTTGCATCATGGAACACGGGCCAGAAATTAAATATTCACATACAACATACATCCTGAAACACGAGCCATGGATCGAATGTCCACAATTGCTAAATTTTAAATTGCAGCATAAAATAAATATCCTTTTCGGGAATGACCCGAGCAGAGTACCCATAACAACATGATCATTTCTAGGCAAAGCACCCATAACGACAGTCAATTAAATGCATTTTACAATATAAAACATAAATTAAATAAAATTTATACTACAATCCAATGCTCAAATAAATCTCTATAGGCTCAAATAAATCTCATTAATCTATATAATGAGAATCAAATAAATTCCAGTAATTTCAATTTACACAATGATGCTCAAATAAATTCAATGTATATATTAATTATCGACTAAACGATGCTCAAATAAATTCAATGTACATATTAATTATCGACTAAACGTAAGGTAATATTTTCAACGGAGAAGACCACCTACTTGATTGTGAATCCCACGTCTGATTGTTAGCACTAAAATTGTGTTGGAGCAACAAGAGCCAGCGGATCTAAATGATTGAGCAACTGACAAGAGTTGAAAAGTCTCACGCGATTGCTTAATTAGTTTCCGTATTTTGAAGAGTTATAGAGAGAGAAACGTTAATAATGATTTGTAGATTGGTAAAGCGGATAGATCCAAGGGATGAGTTGATCGATGACTAGGATTGAAAGGATGGACAGAAAGGATTCTCTGGAAAGTGGAGGGAGTTCGGTAGAAGAGGGGTTTCCTGCACAAATTATGCACCCCAAGAGGATTAGTTTCCGGTTTTGATGGGATAAGGTAGCGTGAAAAGAGTCCAGGCTTTTCGTCAGTTTTGCAACGTCATGAAGGGTTGGGTTAGGAACTTAAAAATAAAGAAGATTGGAATCACATGTGGGCGGCACTGAGGTTTTGGAGCAAAGGACTGAAATAGGTGGAGTTTTATTGTATTCTGATTTGAATGGACGGTTTGGATCCTGAAGGTGGGTCCCAATGATGATGGTCGGTTAAAGGCAAAGGGGTCAGTTTTCTCTTTATGAAACGAAGAAGAAGGAATGTGAGAGAGAATCGGAGCATGGCACGTCACTTAAATTCTCTCTTTTTTTAAGGGCAGTGGGCCCCACAGAGATGTCATCAAAAATCCACTCCGACCATCAGTTTTGCCCGTTAAATTTAGGACATTAGCCCAAAAATTAGGCCAATCCAAAGCTCAAATGGGCCACATCATAGGAAACAGTGGAACCCGCCGTTGAAAAAAATGAAGCATTATAATTATCCACAACCAGGGTATAAAAGCAAAAATGAGTCAGATCCGAGGCTCAAGTGGACTACACATTGGGTATTAAACTTTTACCGTTGAAAACTTCTCATGGACCACAAAAGTTTTAGATGGAGCTGAAATTTGTGTTTTCTCTTCATCCAGGTGGATGGAACTTTATGAATAGGTTGGATGGAAAATAAAAATTACCGTGGGCCCTAGAAAAGTTTCAACGGCAAGAATCGTTATCACCGCTGCTTCCTTTGATGTGGTCCACTTGAGAATTAATATGCCTCATATTTTGGATCATATCCTAAAATGATAGGTAAAAAAGTGGATGGACGGTGTGGATAAGACCCTTACATCATGGCCATTCAAAGCTCCTGCCCGTTCCCAGCTGGAGACGGACGAGGGTAGGACACAATCCGCGTCCAGATGGTTACTGGAAGTGGTCCGCTCAAGTCGACCACACCTCAGAAGATGGAATGCTAACAGTTGAAAACCTCTCGTGGGCCATATAAGTTTTGGATCGAGCTGATATTTATCATTTCCCTTCCTCCACGTCTATGTGACATTATAATGTATGGCAAACAAACATTACGGTGGCCCTAGGAAGGTTTCAACGGTGGGTTCATTGCCACTACTACTGCTTCATGCAGTGTGGTCCACTAATCCTTCGATCTGCCTCCTTTTTGGGCTCCTGCCCTAAAATGATTTTTCAAAATATATGGACGTCTTGGATAAAACAAATACATCATGGTGGGCCCCACAGAGCCATAGTAGGACCGTCTGTCTCTAGCTAGGTCCGGGTGGCGTAGTATCCAATCCGCGCCATTCAACCACGATAAGACCGCAATTTGGATAATAAAAAGCAGTACATCTGTGTCACATGTGTGGGTGATGGGCCGCTGCAATTTTTTAATTGGTAAGAAACTCACATAGAAGTTAGCCACGTTTCAAGCGACAGATGTTGACATCTGATGTGCTCTCTCTGGATAGATATGAGACGACTAAGATTTGTAAAAATCTTTAAATAAAAATTCTCATATCTTCGCACACTACGCTCGCGTTCTAAAAAATGGGCCTTCGATTTGGTGATCCAAACCGTTATTTAATTCACCTAGGTCATGGATTAATAATTTTCCAATAAAATTCAAGTTTTAACGATATTAGTAATCTAAATTAGGAGCTCTTTCAATTGAGGGTGGGCAGTCGATGCATTCTATTATCAACCGTCTAATAAACAAATTAAAATGTTAATAATCTCTTGTATATTTGAATAATCATATAAATTACATGATGTAACAGACTGGTAGACTGGATTAGCGAAAAATGGGTCCCACCCTCTTAAGTGAAAACGCGTCTCATAAGATCTTCTTTTTGTCTCTTTCTTTCTGGAAAGCGTATCGTGGTCGTCGGTGGTTGGACATGTGAAATTATACGGTAGAGGAAGAAGAATCGGAATGAGGTAGACCCATATAGATGGAGCACATGTGGCATGATGGTAGGTGGATGGGGACCGTCCATTTATTTGGAATTTCTACGTATAGCATATATTTTTAAGTACACATAGATCTGATGATCTTTACCATATGAAAAATATCCTTAAATTCGCTGGTAGAAATAAAATCATTTAATGGTTAATATTAAATTGCCTAAAAGAAAATGAGAATAATCTCTATGATGATCTGATGACTATCATTTCCATCAGTAATTTTCTTCACCAGGTAGACGGTCCATATCGGCAAATAAACATGTCATATACGCTGTCGAGAGATGGACCTACAACAGTACATTTCAGCTCTTCGGGTACATTCCCTCAGCATCTTGGACGTGGTTGTGGGGTGGATTTGGACCTACTAGCTGACGTGGCCATACCTCGAGCTGACGTGTCACGGATGTGTGACCTTAACCATTACAGTGGGCCGGACGCGGATTGCGTCCTACCCTCGCCCATCTCTAGCCCGAACGGGCAGTTCTGCGTGTGGGCCCACTGTGATGTATCGAGGGTGTACATGAACCAGGTTAGCTCGCACGACTTGACCCGAAAAAGCGCAATTCAATTCGGTTTGAAGTTGAGTTCAAGCCGAGTTGAGTTGATTTTTTGAGCTCAAAAATGAGTTTGAGCCAAGTTCAAATAAGCTCAGCTCAACTGAATCCAACTCATATTGAACTCAGATCAAACCAGTTTAGTGACTTGGTTACTTTGCTATTGATGTTGCTGACCAAGTATTTGATAAAATGACTCAACAAAGTGTGGCTAGTGGCAAGGAAGGAATGTACATGAAACAAATATTTTTTTTTTCTTGGTTTTTATATTGTTTAGAATGCATTTGATAAAATACCTGTAAAACATTGCTTCTGTTTCACATACAGGAGAATTTTGAAGATGTAGTCTAGGTGTTTGTGGAAATGCCTCACTGGCGAACTCGGCCCGAGTTGCTAACCGAACCGAGTCGAGTTGGCCAGTCAAGCTCGAGGACTGAGCTGAGCTGAGTTCGAGCTAAGGTCAGCCAGTGGCCGAGCCGAGCTGAGTTCAAGCTAAGGTTAGCCAATGGCCGAGCCAAGTCAAGCTAACGCCAGCTCGACCTGGTTCGACTTGATGTACACCCCTAGATGTATTGGTTTATCCAAGCCATCCATCCCTCCTCTTGGATTATTACAAGAAACTTGCAAAATATTAGTCAGATTCAAGGCTCAAGTGGACCACACCAAATAACAAGCTGGGGTTGCATGAAACGATGAAGCATTAAATGCAAAAGTCGTATGTGGTACACGTGAGCGTTGGATCTGTCTTTTCAGGTAATACTTCAAAATGATCCCATGGAAGGAATGGACAGCTTAGATAAACCGATACATCACAGTGGGCCCACCCACAGATCTGACCGTTCGTGGCTAGAGACGGGCGGGGTAGGACGCAATCCGCCTCCCAGCGGGCCATTGGAAATCTTTAATGGTGGGCATTTAATAACCAAGGTTTCCTTTAGTGTAGTCACCTGAGATATGTATCTGCTTCATTTTTGTAGATATACAGCTCGTACATCGAGATGGCCCCACAGTCAGGGTCCTACCTGCATCGCTGGTTCCGGGTCCCAACCAAATCTCGCCCGTCCAAATGGTGGGTGGCAAAATAGATATGATGTATGCCAAAACCGAAGCTGGTAGGGTATTCTATATGGCCAATTGGTAGGAATTTCATGGACAAGAAAGGATAAAAATAATTAACGGACTGGATTGAACAAACAAATGGCAATTAATCGGAAGAAAATGTGGTTCAATGGTGTCAATTTTGTTATTATAACCTACATATGTTGGGTCACGTAATTTTAGCCGTTTAAATTAACTGATGGTAGTGGGCACATATACAATTTTTTAGTGCCGGCGTATCAACCGTGACGTTCTTCCAGAGTATAAGCTAACTCCACTCTTTTATTTTTAATCAAATGATTTTACCATATTTTTCACCGCACGTGAAGCTCACACCGAAGCACGTTCTATTGATCTGAACCGTCCATACTATGGGTCGCAACCTTATAAAACAATGAGTCTAATCGGATATTTTAATTCACGATTTCTTCAGTTGAATCTGGACGGTTGACCATTTCAATACGAACCGTCCGTTCAAATGCTAAGACACGAACGCTCTGCATGTTTTTCTATGGCCCACTCAATGTGGACCCAACAGATTGACATCTCCTATCATCCAAGCTCGCCCCATGTGGATCCCATCCACGCACGTAAAGTTGATGACTGCAATGTGTTTGATACGTTGGTGATCCGCGGTCTACCGAAATTTCTACCGTGTTTGCTCACGAGAAATTTGTGACCGTAGGCCCCACCTTCTATCCCGCGGGTTTTACGGAGCAATACAAACTTTGAGACCGTGTTCCAGGACGAAAATACCCCTTATTTTCACTGCGTGTCTTTTCCTCTCTCTTTCAACCGTTTGCTTTTCCTCTCCCTTTTTTATGCTGCTTCACTGTTGTTGCTTTCACCCTCTTTCCTTACCCTGTTAGAAAGACTAAGAAAACCCTTTTTGTGGGCTCCCTTATTAGCATTTCATCTTCTCCTAAAAATGGTCGGTCCAGTGAAAAAAGCACTCACCACAGGTATATTTTAAACTCAGTTGGGCAAACATTGAATGTATGTAGTAGAGGAAACGGATTGGCTACTCCCCCTGACACCAGCCCCGTGGCTAGTGGTCGGTACTTTGTGGGCCCCACCATGATGTACGTGGCTGGTGCTCAGTACTCTGTGGGCCTCACCATGATGTATGTGTTTCATCCATTCCATTCATCCATTTTTAAAGTTCATTTTAGGACTTTATCCTAAAAATAAGAGGGATATAAATCTTAGATGTACCACACTACAGGAAAACAATATTGATTGGATATCCATCATTTAAATCCTCCTGAGGTCCACTGTACTGTTTATCTGAAATCCAATCTGTTTATTAGGTCATAAAGACCTAGATGAAGGCTAAAAACAAAGATCATCTTGATCCAATACTTTTATGGCCACCAAAAAGTTTTTAATGGTCGATGTTCCTTAAACATTGTTTCCTGTAATGTGGTCCAATTGAGATCAGGATATACCTCATTTTTTGTATAATATCATAAAATGATCTATAAAAATATATGGACAACATGGTTGAAACACATACATCATGATGGGGCCCACAGAGCACCGAACACCAACCATTGGCTGGTGGCAGGGGGAGTAGCCAATCCGTTTCCTGTAGTATATTCACGTCGTCCATCCGTTTTTCTATCTAATTTAAAGGGTTGAACCCCAAATTGAAGCATATCAAAATATCAAGTGGATCATACCACAGGAAACAATGGGCATAATGATTTTCTAGTTTGCCCCGCTCAATTTCATATTTGTCCCACTGATTTTTTAGTTTGCCTCACTCAATTTCATGTTTGCCTCGCTGATTTTTTAGTTTGCCCCGTTGAATTCCTAGTTTGCCCTGATAAATTTCATGTTTTTCCGGCTGAATTTCATGTTTGCCCCGCTCATTTTTTAGTTTTTTCCACTAAATTTTCTGTTTCCCCCGTTGAATTTCATGTTTGCCCCGCTAAATTCTTAGTTTCCCCCGCTGATTTTTTAATTTGCCCCACTGAATTCCTAGTTTGCCCCGCTGAATTTCATGTTTGCCCCTCTCATTTTTTAATTTTTCCTACTGAATTTTCTGTTTCCCCCACTGAATTTCATGTTTGCCCCGCTCAATTCCTAGTTTGCCTCGCTGAATTTCATGTTTGCCCCACTCATTTTTCAGTTTTTTCCGCTGAATTTTCTGTTTCCCCCGCTGAATTTCATGTTTACCCCGCTCAATTTGCAATTTTTCCTGCTGAATTTCATGTTTCACCTGCTGAATTTCATGATTTGCCCCACTGAATTTCATGTTTCCCCCGCTGAAAATCAAGTTTACCCCGATCAATTTCATGTTTTCCCCGCTGAATTTAATGTTTCCCCCGCTGAATTTCATGTTTACCCCATTCAATTTCATGTTTGCCCCATTCAATGTCAAGGTTCCCTCCCTCAATGTCTAGGTTCCCTCCCACATATGGGGTTTTGGTGTATACATGATCTGATGAAAACGGAGGGGTATTACATAATCTGATGAACATGATGTATTACAAATAAAATATCATTATGGGGCATAGCAAGTGTAATCAGATTGCGTATTGGGTTAGTCAGTACGCTCCCATTGTACTAAGTAAACTCAAATGGACCCACATTGAATGTATGTAGTATATCCACACTGTCCATCCATTCTTCCATCTAATTTTAGCAGTTTAGCCCCAAATTGAAACATATCAAAAGATCAAGTGGATCATACCACAGGAAATAGTGGGCATAATGATTTCCATCGTTAAAACCATAGTGGGCCCAACAGTGATGTTTGTTTGTTATCATATCTTACTTTTTAAAGAATTATATGAATGAACCGCTTCAAACATAGATAAGTAGCTTAACATACTTTTTTTATTGTCTATATCAATTGGCCCACCTAATCACTATTTGTAAACAAAGAAAGAGTGTATATTCTTTAGGACACATAAAAATATCATAATCAAGTATACCTTTCAAATGATGCAAAATCTTTTTCCCTACCTGTAGATGAATCTAACTTAGAAATTTCATGTGGTAATTAAGTAATTCCACAATATGCAAAATGTTTAGGCTAGTATGAGTCAAGTATTTAAAACTTCTAATCGACAACTTGAAGCCTTTTAGGATCTATTAAATTGTTTTTCTTGTCCTTGCTCAATTTCAACTTAATTTCTATGAGTATGCACACTAATTTAGAAATTTTCAGCTCAAAGATTTTTAGAGTTTCATGAATATACGTGTTCTCAAATGTAAAAATTACATCATCTATTTAATTTATCCTGATTCAAGATAATATCCCATAAGACCCATAATTGTTATTTCAAATTTACAAACCAGCTTTTATAAACTCATCAATCATAACACTATCATTGTCTGTGAAGATTAGATCACCAATGTATAAAGATGTCAATAATACATCACCATGGTCATTGTGTTAACATGGATAACATGCTCATTGAGATAACTTGTTTGTTTGTTATCAAACCTATTCATAAGATCATACAGACATGGATTAATAGAAAACACAATTGTAAGCCTAATCCAAAACTTCTGTGGCCCCTAAGAAATGATGAACATGACAAGTTCAATTCAAAATTTTCATATGTTGTGGTCCATTTGAACATTGGATACATTTAGATTTATAGGAGCTTTATTTCACATTCTTTTTGTAAGATACAAAGGTGATCTAGTATTTGAGATTAGGGGGAGGCGATTGCAGTTTACCGAAATGGACTTCGCCTTTATTACCGGTCTTAAGACTAGAGATCTTACTGTACCGAAGATTTCTTGCACTACGAGTACATTAAGTAACAAATACTTCAAAGAATATTCATTGTTAAAGAAGCACCTATTAAACGTGTTTGAGAGATTAGTTTACACCAATAAGTATGAGGACATCGTGAAGGTTGTCTTACTTCTAGTTGTGGAGTACTTTCTTAGGGGAACCGAACCGAAAACCATGTGCGACATGGATTATATTCACCTGGTGGACTCGCTAGACGATTTCTATAGGTATCCCTGGGGTAGTTTGGGATACAATACAATGTCACAAGGAATCGATTCTGCCATTGCCGCATCAAGTTCCCCTCGGTACACTATATGTGGTTGCGTCCTTTCTCTACAAGTAAGAACACCTTTTATTTTCTATTTGTTTTCCCTCTATAGTCAATTTTGAATTTTTAACCTGGTGCAATTTCATTCTAACAAGTATGGGCAGTACAGATATTACCGGCCCTACAAGAGTGTGTTGTTTCATATGTTCTCCATCAAATTTCACGCTTCATTCAATATCGAGGCTAGAAGGGTTGGAGGTACAAGAGAATACATGCTATTTTTGAGAGCAGAGCTGTAAGTTTATATATATCTCTAGTATTTCCTTTCCTTAACTTGACGTATACGGTTTTTTATTTAACATTACTCTTTGTTCTTTTGCAAATATTAGTAGTAATGAATTTAGAACCAACGCTACGAGAATGGGAAACGGATGTCGTTCGCTTGGTGCATGACGGTTTCCAAGTGAGATGTTATAAAAAAAATGAACTATATTTTATCTGTCATTGTAAAGTTATCCTTACTCTGACATATCCATCTATACATTTTGTAGCTCACTAAGACCCGGGAAGATGATGAGGATAATGAGAATGATCATGAGGAGGATGACGAGTTAAATGATAATAATGAGAAAGGCGTGGAGAAAGAGGGACCGAGGGTGGGTATTATGAAGAATGTTGTTTTTATGGAGGAATTTCGGATTGAGAGGGAAGAGTTAATGTAACATCCTATACTTTTCAGTACTCGGCCCTGTACTTTTCAGTTCTCGGATGTTACCCGATAACCCAACTTATGGAACTGCTCATCTTCATTTTGACTAAATCTAACCATTTTAAGTAATCTCCATCTACAGGTCAAGCCACCCATCTATTGACTCTCGAGATGAATCGTCAAATCAGTAGATCCACTATTCATCAGGGTTACAACGTTCTGTTGTACGGTCCACTCTTTGAAAACACATAATGAATTATATGGTCTTCATATCCAACTCCCATATCACACCTAAACTTACTTAGGATCCCTAGGATTATCGATGACTAAATGCAAGTTAATCCAAATGTTGGATGATTGGAGTGGTTAGGATGTCGGGAATTGGTAATTCGACGTTCATGTGGTGTGGCCCACCTAATAGTTAAAAGTGTGGCACACCTAATGGTTTAAATACTTTAAGAATTAGATCATGATTCATACATGTTGATCCACTACAAGGGTGGCTCTGTTTAGAAGCAGACCCTACAATTTTAAAATTTAGATGATAATATTAATAATAATAAAATAATAATAATAATAACTTATATTATGGATAATGCTATAATAAAGACATTAGAATTGAAAGTTCATAGAATAAGCGGTCCCAATCAATCCAAACAATCTCCAAGACCGTTGAAGTCCAGACTCGAATCAATCCGACCGCTAAATCGACCAAAATGATCAATTAAACACATAAATTGATAGATGTAGGCCTTCTGAGCTTTTAATCTACCCCATCTCTAGTCCAAGACCTTAGAATAACTGGCAAAGATAGATGGATGGAATAGATTTGCACTAACCATCATTGTGGGCCCCACATCCATCACATGTGTGCACTAAGAGTGGTACATTCGCGTTGCACGAGACCACGTATTCGGTCAAAACGGGTTTGACCCGATGAAAATCAGAGAAATCAGGGATTTCTCCATTTCTCCCGCCACTTGGAATTTCAAACGAACCGCACCGTCTGTTGAGGTGAAACGGCCACCATCAAGGGCCATCTTGAAGTTCCGAACCGTCCATCATATTCAGCAGGGATCACCGACCACAACCACGTTCTCTTCGCACGTGGCAGTACACATGCACGTACACGATCGTGCGACGCTGACTCCCTCGCCAGATGCAGTGATTCTCGCCAACTGTTACGCATTAGCGACTCCTCACTGGCAGTTTCGTTCGCCCCAAACACTTGGAGCTCGTCCACGCTGTCGGCTAGAGTCCACATCACGCGTGCCATTTTCGGAAATAACTCCCTATCTGGCGAAAGGCGGAGGGAACCTTTCCTTTTAAGGAACGATAAATCCCACCCATTTCTCCACTTTCTAGAAGCCTCCCACGAGAGATCTGGGACGTAGGATTTAGGGCGACTCGATAATCTCGTAACAAGCCGAGATTTTGGCGAGAACTTTGCTACAAGCGTGAGTCAGCTCCGTTTCAAAAGGTGTGTGATTAGCGGTCCCTGTTTCTCCATAGAATGGGACCCACGAGCCTCATGGGCAGTATCTGGACCGTCTAAACGCGTCAGATCCTCAAATCAATCGAACGATTCAAAAACACCATGATCAGCTGATCATCTTCTCCAAAATAGTTGTGGAACCCACCTTCCGTAATAACGATCCTAACATGGATCCTAATCACCCAATGCATGGCCCACCCTACTAGAAATATCTCTAGAATGACAGTTTCGGCCCACACAATCATGTAACTAAATAAGAGGACCTTCACAGTGGGTTTTCTCGGCATTTCTTTTGCTAACGGTGTGCTAATCCCTGGGATTAGCTGTGGAAATCTCTAGAAGTGGAAAGGCTATAAGTAGCCTCTTTCCTTTTAGGGCACGAATTCATAAAGGGAGAAAAGAGAAATAAAGAGAGAGGAATAGAGAAAGGTTGTCGTTTGGCTGCCGCACTGGGTGAAGCTAACTCGGTTCAAGTCGTTGCTTGTTCGGGCGAGTCCAGGATCCACTCCCTTTCAACAGAAGAAGAGAATCAGAAAGAAAAGAAAAGAAGAGGAGAAAGAGAAGGGGAGAAACGAAGAAGAAGAAGATCAGAGAGAAAGGAGAGGAGATTGCTGATGTCGGGTTTGCTGACGGGTCACAGTCTCAAGTCAAATCGAGTTGGAGCATAATCGGACCATGTTGACCAAGGTCAGGGCGAGTCTGGGTCGAGTGGGTTATTGCTGGTCTTCTCCAGCCAGCTACCTTCGAATCCAAGACTGCATATGGGCATTCTCCAACAAGAAGGAAGGTAGAGAAGAAGAAATGAAGGAAAAAGAGGAAGAAAAGAAGAAATGGGAGAGGGTTACAGAGTCTGGACGGGTCCAGATTGTTGGACGTTTTCAACAAGAGAGGAATAAAAAGAAAAGAAGAAGAGAACAGAAGGAAAGAAGAAGAAACGGAGCAAAGTGGTAGCTGCCGAGTCGAGTTGACTCACTTGCTTAACTCAAGACTGAGTTCAGTCACTAGATCCGAACTCAGGCTGGCTGGGTTCGGTTCTGACTTGAGTTCAAGCCCTGTAAGAGGACCAGATAAAAGAAAGAAGAAGAGAGAAGCTAGGAAGAAGACGTGATGGTGGGTCGAGTCGACTCAACCGAGTCGACGTACGTAAGTTGCTTCTCATCCTTTTCACAAATTAGATTCTTTATTAAATAGCTTTATTTAAAGTTAATAATTAGTATCATTTTATTACTATTGCCTAATATTATAATTGTAGTTATAAATTTACATTAGGTTGTATACTAACTAGTGGTATTATATTAATCTTCGTCGATTATAACCTCTACTACAAATTTTCATCCGATGTGCAACCTGGATTTTAGAATTCCTAAAATGGTTAATCATAAGCGTAGGTTGAAGATCAAGGCCTAAGGTTAGGTCTTAATCGTAGACGATGTGTGGAACTTAAATCTAAACCATCCAAGTTGGATTCATGCATTGGAGCACTATATTGCAAACACTTAATTTAAAGGTGAGGATTACCTTCAAGCTTTTCTACATCATGATAATTATCTTAGTTCGGTTATTTCATTATTTACTTGATTTAATCTTTAGTAAATATGAAGAGGAATGTTAGTTTCTATTTGAGTGAATTCTTCCTAAATGATTAATCCTTGGATTTACATTCAAGCGTCTGAACATGCTATATATCGTAAATTCTCTATCTTAGTTTAAATGAAATATTTCATATGAATGAGCCTGTGATCACTGTATGGTGTATGTAAAGGTCCTCGAATTAGTGGCCATTGGCGAAACGATTAAATGAAATTATACAGTGGACTTACTATCTTATGAATCATATGTTACCTAAGTGGCTTTTAGGAAATTTCCCTTTTTATCACATTCTTAGGATGAATCACTTGCCCTATGTGGCTTGATGTAATATTTGCCCTATGTGGCTTTAACGAACCGTCTTCGTATAATCTTACGATGGTAAGTTTCACTTGTGGAACTACAAATGGCCACTAGTTGAGTAGGTTACCTTTAAACATCCAATATGTTTGCCTCATGAGCCAGGGATGGTGGAATGGGACACTGTGCCTGAGCTATCGGCCTATGTTAGGTGACAAACCCCCCATAGTGACCTTTGAGCTTCCTTAAAATGATGGTTTGAAATTGGAATAATAATGGTTGGGTTAATTATGCATTTTTATGGCATATATTATTATGGTCCTTTCTGGGTAATTAGCTCTCCTTGAGCGTACCTTGAGTACTTTTCCGGGTGGTTAGATCTCCTTGAGCGATCTATATATTTTTATGGTATTTTCTGGCTAATTAGTTCTCCTTGGGCGTACCTTGAGTACTTTTCCAGGTGGCTAGATCTCCTTGGATGATCTATATATTATTATGGTCTTTTCCGGGTGGTTAGTTCTCCTTGGGCATTCCTTTGTGTACTTTTCTGGGTGACTAGTCCTCCTTGAGTGATCTATATATTATAGTCTTTCCCGGGTGACTAGTTCTCCTTGGGCTACTTTTTAGTAGCTAGATATGCATCCCCAGGTCTGTGAGCATGTGCATACATCCATGCATTTAAACAAGATTATCTTGTGTGATTTATTTAATAAATACGTATCTGATGAACCTTATCTGATTTTCATGGTAATCTTCATGCAATATTTGTTATACACTACCTTTGTTAACTATGTTTAATTATCTTGGTGATATGATAAATCTTGAGGGGTATACCTCACTGCGATAGCCATTGACGCTATCGAACCGTACTCAGTGTGCAGGAGACGCAGATGACGCATATACTAGTGTTCATGTGGAATGGGAGGAGCCAGATGATCTTGTGACTCTCGATTCCTGATTTTATTTATATTTAATTCAGATTTTTATGTTCATAAAGGTTAAGACATTGGTTTGTATAAGTTTTGGAGTATCAACTTAAAATCTTAGTTATTTATATTTGGACTCTCTCTTATACTTGTATTGTTTCCATCCCACTATGTAACACCCTGGAAATCGGGGGTTGAGCATAAGCTCCAGTCCCGAGTTCCAATGCATCACTTATGCAACATAGATAATGATGATTAAATGTTGTCCGTGTTAGTGCATTAAACATGAGTGAGATTACACCAAAACAACATATCATACTCCAGAGACAGTTAAATTACGCAAGCGGAAGAACTGTAATAGATATATAAAGTATATAAAATGTTGTAAGTCTCCAGAGTGTAAACATGTTACCAGGTTAAATATATACATGTATACTTCCCAAAATGGACCAAAAATGAATGTACATGTATGATTCAAAAGACAAAATGTCAAGTGTAAGGGCATCTAGTCAACATTCCAGAAGTCCCCGTCAATCAGGCCACGGCTCACATGAACCCACCTGAAAACTGCATGAACGAGAATGCTTCTTCATCATCCTCATAATCCGGCTCTGCCTCATAGCATCGCCTCCACCTATAACTAAGACAGGGTCTGGTTGGTGTGTACAAAACCGTCCCGTAACGTGGGAGTGAGTGATCAACTCAGTGGAACCATAAAGCAAAGGTTAACCTGTTATCAATTCAGTCAAGAAGTAATGATAAAGCAGTACAATCAAACATCCCTAAATACTCTGATTAATGCAAGAATGGTATGAATAGTGATGCATGCCCTCGACTACTCTCCCTCAGCGACTTCATCTCACAATCGCGGCATGAAACCCTTCCTCAGTGCTTGACCTGCTAGGCCAAATGCACACATAATGCGGTGCATGCTCGTGATTTCCAAGTTCTTATTAGTCCTTTTCATACAGCAGGATTAGGAAACTAAAGTACCTCCCTTATATCATTTCTCAAATAATGATCCATTCTAGGGTCATCAGTCCTAGCAAATCTCATATAATATTGTGGTTCTAGGTCACTACAAAGGGCTCGTTACTTGATCAGTGTAGGCATAGTTTGTACTCTAGTTGCTACGGAAAGGCTCGTCGCATCAACACAGTCTAAGAGTATGCTCAAGGTCACTACAAAGGGCTCGTCACTTGATCAGTGTAGGCTGACAACTCGAATACAATGTCCCATACCACCTTATTCAGCTCACGAGGCAGTATTGCTCACTGGTCACCACGGGGAGGCTCGTCGCCCCAGCGTAGGGCAACAGCTAGACCACGGTGTCCCATACCACCATGTCCGGCTCATAAGTCTTAGCGGATCGAGGTACCAAGGTTAACGGGGATTCCACCGGTGGGTTTGGTACCTTAGGTTCAAGCAGTAGTGTCCAAACATGGTGAACATACATCAGGCCAATCGGATTTTTTAACGAGCTCGACTAGTAGAAGCACACGTTGAGTTGATCGACATGAAGTGCGTAAGCACTCCGTGTGGCCTAACCATTGTCGACAACCCAAGTATGGCTCGGATTCGTCGATCACATCCTGTGTTGCGAAACAACTTCAGCCACCAAGTCGAGGCCTGTTATCGATTGCCTAGACTATATAATAGCCCCAACTACATTCAATTACAATGAATATTCATATAAGATAATTAAAGCAATAAAGGATCAATAATTCAAATCATACAATCATTTGAGCATTTTATGGAATACAACTTAAACATGGATCCACACATATACATTCCATACCTAAACAGGTTCTAAAATATAAAATACATGAAGAAAATCATACACCTAGTTAAGGTAGTTGAGAATCATATCTCAACACGCACACAAAGTACAATTTACTTAATACTAGTTCATTCATACGTTTTTACAAACACTTAGTCTACACAATCCAACATACATAACGTATGTTATAATATGCATTAGGGAAAATCCTTTTGCCAAGGAGTTATCGTATATACAACAAGCATATATCCACGACCGATAATCATGGCAAGCATAAATCCAAATTCCATACCGATACAGTCATTTCAACAAATACTTGATATACACTAAAATCAACATAATTCATGTATATACGTAAAGTGAAACAGACATCACATTTGGCATGTGAAATGGCACCCACGTTAGTAATAAATCATTAACCGACATTGAAAGCCTTGAAAACCATAATCTATACGTTTATAGTCCGCACCTTTCACTGGTAAATGAGTAACGGACTCAGTTTTAGACACTTAGGCTTTGTCAACAGTGGATTGGCAACCTATAACATGAAGTAGGTTAGCTATTTCATAACTTACACTATCTAGAACCCTAAAACATATTAGGGTTAGGTTTTCTTACCCAAGTAAGTTGTCGAAAATGCCAGAGTTGTGATACAGATAGGGTGGCTAAGTGCATGGAGTTACGGGGTCAAATCCCAAGTACAAACACCAGTTCTCCCCTCTCTTTCTCTCTCTTTCCTTCTCTTTTCTCTCTTCTCTCTCCTAGGGTTTCCTAAATTCGTATGGGATGAGAGAGTGAGGGTTTAAGGCCCTTATATAGGCTTAAAACTGATAGAAATGGTCCCAGGGCCAATGTATACTTAGGTTATAGCCAAAACCCATCTATTTCGGTTCAACGGAACACTTCTGGAGGCCCCCTTTTTGCCTGTGGTCGGACTTAAGCTCCCTGGCATTGGATCTAGGTTGAGATAAGTTTTCGGCCCGATCGGATTTACAGATCGACCGCGGTGAACCAGTTTCAATTCAATGGTCATCGCCACTCGATCAGGGCCACAAGTACACTGACATGTGTATGAAATTTTTCCTGATTCGAGAGTATAATTTGGTCAGATTCCGACGGTTTGAAATCTTAAAATTTGGCCCGCAAGCGAACGACTCAAATCACTTAAATCTGAGTTCAATTTCTAAAGATATTCGCGTTTCTCACACACTTCGCTCCGGGCTCAAGTTATGCATTTCTGGATACTATCTGGATTTAATTTCTGAGATGGTTGTCAAGCCCAGCAAGGAGGTCATAAGCGTATAGTTTCGCGGTAATCGGACTTTCGACGTGTGGTCCAGGTCCGATACGGAGTTTCGTAATGCTCCCGAGAGCAACTGGGTAATGAGATTAATCCTAGATTATAGGGTAATGTAGCGTCGATGATTTTGTAAGTTTTGGGTCTTGCAGTTCATATTTAAAGTGGTTCAAGCGAATTTTCCAGCTAATCCAGTGTAACACTGAGTTAATTTCATCTAATTTCTAAAGGATTTGGTCCTAAGTGATTTTTGCCTGAGGTGGTACTTGGGTCTTTGTACGGATTTTTTTAAGATGTTATACACTATATTATTAACTCTGATTAAAAAAAATGTACATGATTTATTTTTTGAGGAGAAGGAAAAGTTAGCAAATGAGAGGGAGGAGTTTAATAAGGAGAAGGAAGGTAGTCATACACAGAGGGAACATTTTGTGATGGAGGAGGAGGGTGAGGAGTTGAGGAAGAGAGGGGAAGTAAATGATACTGACGATAAAGAACTTGGACATGGGGATCTGGATGTGCAATCGTATAATAATGCCAAAGGTAATGTATTGAATGCATCCATTTCGTGCTTGCCCCGCTCATTTTCATGCTTGCCTCACTCAATTCCTAGTTTGCCCCGCTCAAATTTGTGCTTGCCCCACTGAATTTCATGTTTGCCCCGCTTAATTTCATGCTTGCCTCGCTCATTTTCTTGTTTGCCCCACTCAATTCCTAGCTTACCCCGCTCAATTTTTAGGTTTGCCCCTCTCAATTCCTAATTTGCCCCACTTAATTTCATGCTTGCCCCGCTCATTTTCATGTTTGCCTCACTCAAATTCGTGCTTGCCCCGCTGAATTCCTAGTTTGCCCCGCTCAATTTCATGTTTGCCCCGCTCAATTTCATGCTTGCCCCGCTCAAAACTAAGATGCATATATCACGTTTAACACCAACTAATACTCATATTATTAACATAATCTGGATGCATGTAAGTTTCTAAGTTGCAACTTGCAAGCGATTTTCAATTGTAAGTCACTTACAGGGAAGTGAGTGACTTCTCAGTTTTTTTTTTTTTTTTTTTTTTTTTTTTTTTTTTTTTTTTTATAGGTGCATGCTTAGCAAAACTCTATATTATATGATGCATTCTGATATCTTGAACTTTGGATGATATTTTTGATCTTGTATGTGCATGGGTGGATGTGCGTCTGGTGAATGATGTTGAGTCTACTTCGTCCTCTACAGTGGGGCCCAGTGTATCAATAATCTTGATTGCTAGAAATGGGCCCACTATATCAATAGTCTCTGCAGGCACTAGCATCGCAATCTCAGTATGACTCAACTTGTTGCAGGAGCTGTTCACCAATATAGCTTTAGAGGTTGATGTTTGAGCTAGGGGTAAGGAGCCAATGCATTCTCTGCTTTTCTTTGGACTTGAAAGGTTCTCAATTTCATGTTCACCCTGCTCAATTTCCAGTTTCCCTTGCTCAATTTCTAGGTTGCCCCACTCAATTTCATGTTTGCCCCGCTCAATTTCCTGTTTGCCAGCTGAATTCCTAGTTTGCCCCGCTGAATTCCTAGTTTGCCCTGCTAAATTTCATGTTTCCCCCGCTCAATTTCGTACTTGCCCTACTCAATTTCCAACGTGCCCTACTCAATTTCATGTTTGCCCCGCTCCTTTATGTTAGCCGAGATCTTGTCTTAATTCTTGTGAAAATCCTTCCAAAGAAAAAAGATTCCTAAATAATACACTTAAGAAAAGAATAATTGGGCATTTTTTAGCTAAGACATACGAGGAAACTTAACATTTTACTAATATAGTGAGGAACTCATGTACTTGTTAATGAAATAATATGTTCATGTCCACCAATTAATTGACATGAAAAAATCAAGTGCCAAAATCAATGATATTGAGAAAGACTTGTGCTAACATATGTTACTTAATAAACTAATAGGGAATGGTTACGAACCTCTATATTTCTTGACACCTAGTACATGTCCCCATCAAAATCACTATTCGCCATCTCATCTGCCAATGATCGCAGCCCTTTGGTTGGAAAGAAAATAGTTTGCCTCATTGAATTTCATGCTTGTCCCACTCAATTTGTAGTTTGCCTCGCTTAAATTCTAGTTTGTCTTGCTTATGTTGATAGTTTGTCTCACACAATTTCCGGTATTTCCTCGCTCAATTTCTTTCTCTATTTCATATGAAGTGGGGCAAGCAAGAAATTGAGCGGGGCAAGCATGAAATTGAGCGGGACAAACGTGAAATTTAGCATGACAAAGTGAAAATTGAGTGGGGCAAGCATGAAATTCAGCGGGGCAAATATGAAATTCAACAGGGCAAGCACAAAATTCAGTGAGGCAAACATGAAATTGAGCAGAGCAATAATGAAATGGTCGGTCCACTGAAGAAAGCACGCATCACAGGTATATTTTCATATATTGCCTATTGGATGAAGCTTGCATCTAGGCCTTTGGTTCATCTATGCATACATCATCCGATGAACATGATGGATTATAAATAAAACGTCATTGTGGAGTATAAAAAGCGAAATTTGGTTTTGGGCTCAAACCCTTAATATAGATAGAAAAACGGATGAATGTCGTGGATAGTCCACATACATTCAAGTTGAATCTTGGGCCCAATTCAGTTAACTCAACACGATAAAAGCATACTGATCAAAATGATTTCAAATTTCAAGTGTTCTTGGTCTATTTGACCTACTTCTCGGCAATATGCTCAAGTTGTCGCCGACATTTTCGGTTCATGATTGGTTGAATTTCCCAAGTAATGACCTTAAAATTTGATATTTGGATACTTCAATCGCATTTCAAGTTCATTGAAATTCATGTTAGGCTAGTTCAATTGCATTTCAATTATTTGTTAGGCTAGTTCAACTGTATTTCAAGTTCATTGAAATTTATGTTACCCTCGCTGAATTTCCAGTTTGCCCCACTGAATTTCTAATTTACCCCGCTCAATTTCATATTTGTCCCGCTGAATTTTCAGTTTGCCTGGCTCAATTTCCAGTTTGCCCTGCTGAATTTTCAGTTTGCCCCCCTCAATTTCATGTTTGCCCAGCTCAATTTTTAGTTTGCCCCACTCATTTCTCAGTTTGCCTCGCTCAATTTCATATTTGCCCCGCTCATTTTCTAGTTCGCCCCACTCATTTTCCAGTTCGCCCCGCTGAATTTCATGTTTGCCCCGCTCAATTTCATGTTTACCCCGCTGAAATTCAAGTTTGTCTCACTCAATTTCATGTTTGCCCCGCTCAATTTCTAGTTTGCCCCGCTGAGTAGTAAGCGTAATCGAATTGCGTACTGAGTGAGTCAGTACGCTCCCATCGTACTGAGTAAACTCAGTTGGGCCTACATTGAATGTATGTAGTATATCCACGTCGTCCATCCGTTTTTCCATCTAATTTAAAGGGTTGAGCCCCAAATTGAAGCATATCAAAAGATCAATCATACCACGGGAAACAGTGGGCATAATGATTTCCACCGTTGAAACCATATTAGGCCCAACGATGATGTTTGTTTGTTATCAAACATGTTCATAAAATGATTTAAACGTTGAGTCCCTGTTAAATTTAAGAGCAACTAATCAAATAACAGGCCTTTTTGTTGCATGATAATATGGAAGAATGTTACTGAAAATTCAAAATAACTTGAAAGAGTTATGGTGTAATATGCATACTTTGGCATGTCATATCTCAACTTGATAGGTATCATTTTTGCGTTGATTAGTGGATATTGTTAATACTTCTCAACTTAATTCAAAATTTTTAAAAAGAATTTTGCAATGGAATTGGATGGAATGTGTTGTTTGGAATTGGATTGAGTCCACTATCTAAATCAGTCCTATATGCATGCATAATTTCATTTTGAAATTACATTGATTCATAAGGTGTAGTGAGTTTTTACTTTACATCATATCCTACACTACTGCTATTGAAAAGATGTCTTGGGTTTGTTGCATTTTTGAAAATAAATTGAGGGCTTTTTCTCTTTCATGGCAAGTGATAGGTTTTAGGTGGCCATGATTGTTGGCTATAAAAAGGATGAACTTCTCCGGAATCTTAAGAATTGCATTTTGTGATCACCATATACAATCAAAACCACATGCATGTATCTGTATCTATATGTGCATATGCATATCTATATATTTCTATAAGTATGTATGTTTGTATATGTGTATGAATTTACAAATGCATCATCATCACCATTATTATCTTAAGTCTTCTCCTAAGAATTTGGGTTGACTTTTATGAAGTACATGGCAGAGGTTTTTACATAGAGTACTCTTTATAACTAACTCCAACCATGTGAACTACCAAAGCAACCAGAGCAACATTCATCACATTGGACATTTATCGAAGCCAGGCAGATGGAAGTTAGAAACTGAGTCAGACTTCAGATTACATGAGTTATATTATAAAATATATTATATTGTAATTCAAATATTGGTCTGATTGCATTCTCATCACTGCACCATCCTATTCTGGAATAGGACAAGAATCCTGTTAATACTTGCTCCTTTCATAATTTGAGCCTTCTCATGTTGTAGGAAGATGTTACCCATGAAGCTCAGATGGGCAAAACATTGCCTTATAAGGTTACATTTTCCATGGTGTCCTAATGCTTTGTTTCTTTCTTATTTTTTTCTTCTTATTTTTTGTTTTGTTTTATTTATTTATTTATTTTTGTATAAGTATTTGTGGGGAAAAGAGAGGAGAAAATGACCGTAGACCTATGGTTACAGATTATAACCGTAGCCATATATTGTAGATCATATCAACAATAGTCCAATAATATCAAAGATAAATGCCAAATTGTCTAGCAACAAAACTCGAAAAATTGATGAATTTTTGATATTTTCGAGATTGGTTCGATAGTATCGAGCATAAGTCATCGATAGTATTGAGAAATGGCTGAAAGTATCCGTACACCTATCACTACGGATTATAACCGTAGTAATAGGTATCGTAGCTGATCTGGCATCAACCGCAACCATGGGACAAGACATTAAAATGGGGGTTGGCTGATTTAGCTAAATCAGCTATGGTTATAATCCGTAGCCATGGATGAGCGCCATATCTGCATAGACCGGCTACTTAACAAGCAGGGTTATATTAGTCCTGAATTTCGCTGTCAGCACGTGGAGGTCTTAAGTTCTCGACGAATGTTGGTATTGTTTCAAAAAAACAGTTGGATAAAAGGTGGTGTCCACAGTCCCAAATTTCTCTTTGCTCATGTGACAGTGAACGACGCGTTGATTATCCGATCGCACATACCACATCACGAGTCACAACCGCCATTTTCTCTATTCCCCATTCTCTTATAGAAAAAATATAGTACGGCAGAGTATGATCATCCATAAGCATGCAAACTAGATCTGAAAACGTGGCACAAATTTACATTAATCTAAACCGTTTAAATGATGAGAACTTCTATAGATTCCATATAAATCGAAAGTAAATGTCGTAATCTGATAAAATTACATGGACCAGACTCCTATGCTAGTTTTGCCCATTTAAAAAAATACCAGTGGCTCATCATCCTCACCTAGCACCTATCCGAACCACCCAAGTTGCAGATCCCAGTATGGATGGAGCATGTATCTAAAATCATATAAGCAATCCTAACCATCCAACTAACGGCTGCGAAATGGATAGTGAATAGTGAAATAGTGAGTGGTCCAAGCGTTACGCTGCATCAACTGGGTCAGAGATCCCGTCAGCTGGATTTTGGTACAGATATTCCACGTGTACGTCTGAGACCCAATAATGCAAAGGACCCACTATTTGGACAGTTTAGATGGAGATTTCATGCTTGACACGTGTACAGTCCTTACTTGCATGTGTACAGATGATCATACTCTACCAGCGTATCAAACAACTCCTCCATCCTCCATTCCTACTACCAGACAAACCGTCTCACCCAAACAAGCCACCGAAGAGCTCTGTCTCTCTCTCCCTCCGAAAACTCACTTCATTCATCTCTCTCCATCTCCCTCTCAATTACCGAAAACCCACTTCATTAATCTCTATTTTTCAGCCTCTCTCTCTCTGTTACAAATACCGAAAACCCACCTCATTCATCTATCAAAAACAGAGCCATATCAGGTGGGTGTTACAATCCACAGAAGAAGAGTCTTCTGCAGAGAGAAGAAGCTAGACTAGGAATGGAAGAGGAGGTGCCGGCGAATAAAAATAAAGTGATGGTGGCAATAGACGAGAGCGAATGCAGCCGCTACGCTCTCGAATGGGCGCTTGAGAAGCTCCCTGACTGCATCTCGTCTTCAGCGCCTCTCGTTGTCTTCACCGTCCAGCCGATTAGTAATACCAGCTTCATCTCAGTACCTTCCCGTGGTTCTGCTTGTATGTCCCTCTCCTCAATCTGATTGATTGGACGGTCGTGATCGGATTGCTAGTCTTTGGTTTGTTTGAATTGGTTTTATTTATTTTTCGAATACTTTTCGCTTGATTCGAATTGGGTTGTCCGGTTTTGATTTGATTTCTGTACAAAAGAGTTGGGTTCTTTTTATTTTCTTGAAATTTCTGTTGAATTGTGTGGAATTTTTTACTGAAAAGTCCGGCGTTTCTTGACCTTTCTTCTGGTGGGTCCCAATATGGACCAAGCATGGTAGGGAAAAGCAATCAGTTGATTGTAATTATCTGCTGTGGGTCTGAAAATGGATGGGAGAATTGAATTTTTGCAATCGCTAGTATTGAACAATCAGATGGGTATGATGATCTTATCGGAGCGTTTCGTCTTAATGAGCGGACCCACCCAATAGACGGTCCAGATGACGGACTGTTTTGCAAGGAAATTGGGGTGTCGCGAGGAAATTATATTTCCTTTGATCAATTGGTTAAATTTGTGGAGTTGCTTTATTGTGTATTTTATGTGGAAAATTTACATGTTCTTCTCTGTTTTCTGTTTTGAATTCTAACTGAATTTTGAGTAATTCATTGATGTGGTGTGGTTTTCTACTTGGGAAGTGTTTGTTTGAATCAGTTCTGTATTTGGCCTTTTCTGTTTGATGTAGTTACTATAGAAAAAAAAAAAAAAACATGGGTTCTTGCTTGTTTGCTGTTTGGAATGAACATTCAGTGTGTGTGTGGAATGGGGTGGATTAGTTGAGAATTAAATGAAAAGTTGGATTTATGCTGCAGTTGGTTGATTCATTGGGGTCCATTAGGATGGAAGTTTGGAAGTAAGTGGAGGTAAAATGGCATTTGAGGTGTGTTTGGATGGGAGTAAATGCATGGAAATGAAATGAAATGGGAGTAAATGGGCATGCAAATGAAATCTTTTTTCGAAACAAGGATTTGGAAGTAAATGGAGTAAAATGCCTTTTTGAGAGTCACACTAGTAAACAAAGGTATCCCTACAAACATGTCCACCATATACATGGCTCGCTGATGATACTCTAAAACAATCTAATTATTTGCTACATCACTAAAATCACACCAATAGAATGATACAAACCATTCAAAGGTTGGCCATCTAAATGGACGGTAAAAAAAACGTCGGCAAGTTGCTGGTTTGTGATCCTTACGTTTTTGGCCCACCTGAGTCTCAAAATTTCCTCATTTTCGGCAAAAGTATATATTTCAATGGGTGTATTGTTGGGAGTGTTGCACAAAAACCTTAGGATCTCGCCTCCCGAAACACTAGAATTATGAGATATAATAAAGCAATGAAAAAAATCAAAGCACAAACCACACGACACAAGAGATTTTACGTAGAAAACCCTCGAAGAGGTAAAAACCACGGGACTTAGTCCAGAGCAACAATTCACTATGAAGTAGAACGTTACAACCGATCACAAGCACACACCGCTTGGATTAAACCTTCTTCACTCACGTAGGAGTGGATGAACAATAAGAGAATAATAAAAAACGGAGAGATCTCACCGATCACGAGGACGTAGAAGCGCTGAGACGTCAACTGCGCAGTAGATCACCTCTACGAGCAGAATCCTCCCTTCCACAAGCTTCCTCTCTCTCTTTTCTCTCTCACTTTGGTCGTGAAAACGCCTTAGCATGCCCTTAGCATACCCTAGAATAGCCCTAGGGACCCCTATTTATAGTTTAGGCAACTCCCCTTTCGCACCTCTGCGAAACCGCTTCAAATTTACGCGGTCCGTACAAAATTCGCACAGAATCTGCTTAACCCTCAACTAGTCGAGTCAGGTCCTCGACCGGTTGAGCTTGACCCTCGACTGGTCGATGCCAAAAAATATTGCTTGCTGGACTTTGAGTCGAGTGAGCCTCGACCAGTCGAGTAGCGCGGTAATGCCAAAATTTGAGACATCCGATCTGCATTACCTTTCCTCTGAACTGAGGAGGAAAACTCCATCAAATCTCCCCCTTTCCGACTCAGGAGGAATTCATCATCTTCAAACCAACCAAGTTTCTACGAACCTCAAACTTGCCTTTGAGCAATGCCTTGGTCATCATGTCTGACTCATTATCATCCGTGTGGACCTTCTCAAGCTGCAACATCTTCTGTTCCAAAGTATCTCTGATCCAGTGATACCAAATCTCCATGTGCTTCGACTTGGAGAGTGCTGATTTGGATTCTTGCTCAAGTGTATAGCATTTTAATTATCGCAATATACCACGTGCTTCTCCTGCTTCTGGCTAAGTTCCTGTAGGAACTTCTTCATCCAAAGCATCTCTTTACACGCCTCTGTGACCGCAATGTACTCGGCCTCTATAGTCGACAATGCTACAACCTTTTATAGCTTGCTCTACCAAGAGACCGTTCCCAGTGCAAACGTGAACATAAACCCCGATATAGACTTCCTGGAGTCTATGTCACCTGCCATATCTGCATCTGTGTAGCCTTTTAACACAGGTTTTCCGTCATCATAGCATATTTTTAACCTGGATGAGCCTCTTAGATACCGCAGTATCCATTTCACCACTGCCCAATGTTCTTTGCCAGGATTGGCAAGATACCGGCTGACAACACCAACCGCATATGTTATGTCTGAGCGCGTACACACCATAGCATACATCAAACTTCCTACTGCTGACGCGTAGGGTATCTTCTTCATCTCATCTACCTCTGCCTTCGTCTTTGGACACTGCCTGTCGCTCAATTTGAAATGACCATCCAGTGGAGTACTGACCGACTTCGCTACATTCATATTGAACCGCTCTAGGACTTTCTCAATATACCGCTCTTGTGACAACCAAAGCTTTCTGCTGCTTCTGTCACGGGTTATCTCCATTCCTAGGATCTGTTTAGCCGGGCCCAAGTCTTTCATCGCAAACAACTCGCCCAACTCCTATTTTAGCCTGTCAATCTTCTTGATGTCTTTACCCATATGAGCATGTCATCAACGTATAACAACAAAACTAAGAAATCACAATCTGAGAACTTGCGCGTGAACACGCAGTGGTCCAACTCTGTTCTGTCATATCCATACTTTAACATGAATGGGTCGAACTTCTTGTACCATTGCCTTAAAGCTTCTTTCAGCCCATACAAGCTCTTCTTAAGCCTACATACACCATATGCTCTTTGCCCTTACTTCGAACCCCTCTGGTTGGTGCATGTAGATCTCCTATTCCAGGTCACCATAGAGAAAGGCAGTTTTAACATCTAACTACTCTATCTCCAGATCCATGCTAGTCGTCAACCCAAGCAACACTCGTATGGATGTCATCTTCACCACTGGTAAGAATATCTCCTCGAAGTCTATACGTTTCCTCTGACCAAACCCTTTCACCACAAGTCTGGCCTTGAACCTTGTTTGTGAATTCTTCTGCTCAATCTTCTTTCTGAACACCCACTTGTTGCTCAGAGCTTTCTTGCCCTTAGGCAATTTCACCATATCATAAGTGTGGTTCTTATACAAGGATTCCATCTCCTCTTGCACAGCTTTCAACCACTCTCTCTTATGCTCGTCGGCTAGGGCTTCAAAATAATCTTCTGGGTCTCCCCCATCAGTGAGCATAATGTACTCATGCGGCGAGTACTTCTTGGACGGGTGTCTATCCCTAGATGTCCTCCTCACCTGTGGCTCAATAGGTGGATCAAGTGAGGGCTGCTTCCCTGGTCTATCTTCTGTAGGAACTCCCTTGTCCTTTGCACCTTCCTGTACTCCCCCGTCATCAGGCACTACAGGAGGAGTAACCGAATCAATGTCCTCTAACTCACCTGAACTAGGCTGGGAGTTCTCTGTTTTACAAATGTCTTCTATACATTGATCTTCAAATAAGACCACATCTCTGCTCTTGACGAGCTTCTTCTCTGTCGGATCCCACAATTTGTAGCCGAACTTTTCATTACCATACCCCAAGAACACACGTTGCCTGATCTTCGTATCGAGCTTAGACCTCTCGTCCTTTGGTACGTGAACGGATGGCCTGCATCCAAACACCCTAAGATGACTGTATGATGGATCTTGTCCAGTCCACACATTCTCAGATACTTCTCTATTCAACGGGGCTAATGGAGACCTGTTTATCAAATACACTGCCTTGTGCATTGCTTCTCCCCAGAACATCTTAGGCAACTTTGCATGGGATAACATGCATCTGATTCTCTCTACAATGGTATAATTCATTCGTTCAGCCACACTATTATGCTGGGGGGTCTTGGGAACCGTCTGTTCATGTTGTATACCCAGGGACTTACAATACTCATGGAAGTCACCAATGTATTCACCACCATTGTCAGTGCGGATGCACTTTAATGATCTACTTATCTCTCTCTTGACCATAGCATGAAACATTTTAAACACACCAAAGACCTCGTCCTTGGATTTCAAAGCATAAACCCAAACCTTCTTAGATGCATCATCTATAAAAGTGACAAAATACAATGCCCCACCTAAGGTTTTTGTCCTCATAGGACCACGAACATCAGAATAAACCAAATTTAATGCATGCATTTTATTAACATGGGAAGCAGATTTAACAAATGAAACTCTATGTTGTTTCCCTGATAAACAATCAATACAGGTTTTGAGAGGTATACCTATCATGTCTGGAAGGAGCCGCTTCTTCGCTAGTAGCTGAAGACCTTTTTCACTCATGTGGCCTAGACGCCCGTGCCACATGTCAATAGCTGAATCTTTCGTTGCGTTCAACCCACCCTTGCACACACTGACACTCGCCTTGTAAAGGGTGCAACACTTTTTCCCTCTGATCGCAATCAACGAACCTTTGATGAGCTTCCAGTGCCCACCAACAAATCGGCTTTCATAGCCATTATCATCCAACCTTCCCGTCAACATCAAGTCGAGGCGAAGGTCTGGAATGTGTCTCACATCCCTGAGAACCAATGTGTAGCCCACATCGGTCTTCACACAAATATCATCGACCCCTATGATCTTTGATACGCGAGAATTTTTCATCTTCACGGTCCCATAGTCACCTAACTTGTAGCTTGTGAAGTAATCTTTGCGTGAAGTTGCATGAAACGAGGCTCCCGAGTCTATCACCCAGTCGGTGTCCTGACTCGTAGCTGTGAGACAAACATCATGATCTGCCGAAAGAATAACTACAATGTCGCCATCTAAAGCGACCACAATGGAGTCTGATTCATCTTCTTTCTCCTTTCCTTTTCCTTTCTTGTCATTCTTCTTCTTATTGTTAGTAGGATAGACATCAAACCTACCATATATTGTTGTATAGTTATTTAGGAAACAGATCTGTAAATATCTTTCTTGAATTAGGGGATATAGATGTTGTAATTAGGAGATATTATGTTGTAATTAGGGGATATAGATGCTGCTATAATTAGGGGATATAGATGTTGTAATTAGGAGATATTATGTTGTAATTAGAGGATATAGATGCTGCTGTAATTAAGAGATATTATGCTATAATTAGTGGATATTGATGCTGTTGTAATTAGGAGATATTATGTTGTAATTAGGGGATACCGTAATTAAGGAATATATTGTAATTAGGGAAAATGATTTCTATATAAGAAAATGACCACTCGATTGAGGGTCATTGAGCAAATCTGACACGGTATCAAAGCCACTCTCTGCAACATTGTCTTTGGTCCAATTTTCGTGGTTCTAGGCTCTGGTTTCTTGGGTGCGGGTTCTGTTTTGTAGTTTTTTTAGTGCGTTTCGAGAGATTCTAGTTATGGCTAACAACTCTAACTTAGAAGTCTTTCAAACTCGGTTTACAGGGAAGAATTATGCTACCTGGGAGTTTCAGTTTCAACTTTTTGTTATGGGAAAGGAGTTGTGGGGTCATGTTAATGGGAGTGATCCAGCACCTACCGATCCTACGACGTTGGTTCAATGGAAGATGAAAGATGCTCGCGTGATGACTTGGATTGATCCACTACTTATACTCAATTTAAGGCCGCATAAGACGGCTAAATCGATGTGGGAGTACTTGAAAAAGGTCTATCATCACGATCATTCCCCCCGGCGATTTTAGCTGGAAACTGATCTTGCTGCCTATTCCCAAGGTACACTCTCTTTTCAAGATGTGGTTTTCAGAATCTTTGGGCTGAGTTTTCCGACATTGTGTATGCCGACGTGTCGGCCGAGTCCCTCTCTGCTATTCAAGCAGTTCATGAAGTTAGTAAAAGACAGTTTTTAATGAAACTAAGGCTAGAATTCGAGTATATTCGCTCCAACCTGATGCACGGGGATCCTTCACCATCTCTTGATGTGTGTTTTAGAGCACTTCTTCAAGAGGAACAACGTCTTCTTACTCAATCTTCGCTTTCGCAAGAGAATGTTGTCGCATACGCTGCTCAAGGCAAAGGGAGGGTTCGAGACATGCGTATAGTTCAGTGCTACAGTTGCAAAGATTATGGGCATATTTCTGCCCATTGTGCTAAAAAGTTCTGCAGCTATGTAAACAGAAGGGGCATATCATCAAAGAATGCCCAATACGTCCTCAAAACCAACCCGTGAATGCTTATCATGCTACTGCTGGCCACACTTCGGATGGAATAACCAGTACTCAAAATCTCGCTCCAGTGTCATCTTCCACTGCTGCTACACCTGTCCTTACACCAGAAATGGTGCAGTAAATGATTGTATCGGCATTTTCCGCTTTAGGGCTGCAAGGTAAGGGTACTATACGTATTGTACCCTCTCAATCTTAGCTTGTTGACTCCGCTGCATCCAATCACATGACCAGTTCTCCTGATATGCTTAGCAATGTTCGTAAGTACACTGGTTCTTCTAATATTCAAGTTACTAATGGCCATCGTTTACCGATTACTAGGGTTGGTGATATCGCACCATCACTTATTAATATTTTTGTATCACTTGGGATTTCTACGAGTCTTATCTCGGTTGAACAATTAGTGGATGATAATTAAAATGTTCAGTTTTCTCGTGATAGTTGTCATGTGCAGGATCCGGTGTCGAGGAGGACAATAGCGAAGGGGCCTAAAGTCGGGAGACTGTTTCCATTATACTTTTCCATTCCTAGTATCATTTCTTTGGCTTGTACTACTGTCTCCAATAATTGTGAAGTATGGCACAAACTTTAGGCCATCCAAACAATGTTGTTTTATCTCATTTGTTGAATTCTAGTTCGTTGGAAAAAAAAAAAGATTCTTTTTTACCTCATGTTTTGTCTTTTGATTGTTCTACGTGTAAAATCGAAAAAAGTAAGATTCTTATCTTCCCTTCTTCTTGGAGTAGGGCAAAGAATTGCTTTGACCTTGTTCATAGTGATGTATGGGGCATTACTTCTGTCATTTCTCATGCTCATTATAAATATTTTGTAACATTCATAGATGACCATAGTCGGCATACTTGGGTATATTTTCTACGCTATAAGTCTAAAGTCTTTGTTGTTTTCAAATCGTTTCTAGCATATGTTGAGAATCAATTTACCACTAGCGTTAAGACTTTACGATCTGATTCTGGTGGAGAATATATGTCTCATGAATTTCTTGAGTTTATTCGTTACAAAGGAATTGTTTCTCACCGCTCGTGTCCTTATATGCCTCAACAGAATAGCGTGGGTGAGCGCAAAAATCGACATTTGTTAGATGTCGCTAGGACTTTGTTACTTGCATCTTCTGTTCCTCCTAAATTTTGGGTTGAAGTTTTAGCTACAGCAGTATATTTGATTAATAGGTTGCCTTCTAAAGTGCTAAATTTCGACTCTCCATACTATCGTCTGTATAAACAGCATCCTAGCTTTCTTAACTTACACACTTTCGGCTGTGTCTGTTTTGTGCATCTACCTCCGCATCAACGTCACAAACTCTCTGTGCAATCTGTGAAATGTGTCTTTATGGGATATAACTTATCTCAAAAAGGATTTGTGCACTATGATGCTTCTTCCAATAAATTTCATATATCTCGTAATATCGTTTTTTGTGAGCATCAATATTTCTTTCCTAGTTCTATTACATCATCTCTTGCAGTTTCTGTTTTTCCTTTGATAATTCGATGTGCCCTCCTGAACGCTTCAAGCCTGGTTTTGTGTATGAACGTCGTCGACCAACTCTACCCCTTCCTGAGTATAATTTGCGACCTGATCCCGTTTTGCATCTTTCTCGACGATCTGGCCGTACTTCTCATCAACCGGATAGGTATAGTTTCCCTCATACCTCATTCACGGCTACCTTATCAACTGTGTCGATTCCTAATTCCTTCTCACAAGCTGATAAACATGAGTGTTGGAGAAAGGCTATGCAAGAAGAACTTCAAGCTCTTCAAGAAAATCAGACTTGGGACATGGTCCCTCGTCCTTCTCATGTCAAGCTAATTGGGTGTAAGTGAGTTTTTTCTGTGAAACTTCCGCCTAATGGGTCTGTCGATCGTTATAAGGCTCGTTTGATTGCCCTTAGTAACCGCCAGGAGTATGGGGTTGACTATGAGGAGACCTTTGCTCCTGTCGCTAAAATGACCACTGTGCGTACTATTATTGCCATTGCAGCCTCCCAGGGATGGTCCCTTTGCCAAATGGATGTGAAGAATGCATTTCTTCACGGTGATTTACAGGAAGATGTTTACATGACCTCCTCTTGGCCTCTGCTCATCGTCGACGACGAATGTGTGTAAGCTGAAGCGCTCTCTGTATGGTTTGAAACAGGCTCCCCGGGCCTGGTTTGATAAGTACCGGGCTACCTTACTTCGATTTTCTTTCATCCAAAGCCAGTATGATTCTTCGTTGTTTCTTCGTACGACTTCTGTTGGTATTGTTCTTCTTCTGGTTTATGTCGACGACATTGTCATCACTGAGACTGATTCTGCCCTCATTGATCAACTCAAGCAGCATCTTCATGATTCATTCCATATGAAGGATCCTGGTCATCTCCGGTATTTCCTCGGTTTGGAAGTTCAGTCTGATTCCTCTGGGGTTTTCCTGCATCGGCGTAAATACACGGAGGACTTGATTTCCTTGTCTGGTTTACAAGACTCCTCTTCCGTGGATACCCCTTTGGAAGTGAATGTCAAGTATCGACGTAAGGAGAGGGATCTCCTTCCTGATCCCATAGTGTTTCGACAGTTAGTTGTTAGTCTCAATTATCTCACTATTACACGGCCTGACACCTCTTTTGCTGTCCAGGAAGTCAGTCAATTTATGCAATCTCCTCGCCACCTTTATCTTGCTGCAGTTTGCCGAATTGTTCGATATCTCCAGGGTTCCTCTCATCGTGGATTGTTCTTCTCTACTGGTACTCCTCTTCGCCTTGTGGCTTTTAGTGATGCTGACTGGGCAAGATGTCCTGATACTCACTGGTCTGTCAGCGGGTGGTGTATGTTTCTTAGTGATTCACTTATCTCTTGGAAAAGTAAGAAACAAAATCGTGTTTCCAAATCTTCGACCGAGTCCGAGTATCGTGTCATGTCGGCAGCCTGCTCGGAGATTATGTGGCTTTGTGGCTTACTTGCTGAAATAGGTTTTCCTCAGTCTACTCTTACTCCTCTTCATGCTGATAATACGAGTGCTATTCAGATCGCTACCAATCCCGTCTATCACGAGCGTACCAAACATATCGAGGTGGACTGCCATTCTATTCGGGAAGCTGTTGATACTCGAGTTATCTCTCTTCCACATGTCTCAAGCGACCTTCAGATAGTAGACGTCTTCACCAAAACTATGACACAACTACGTCATCAGTTTCTTGTTGGCAAATTGATGCTTCTTGATCGACCAGCATCAATTTGAGGGGGGATGTTAGTAGGATAGACATCAAACCTACCATATATTGTTGTATAGTTATTTAGGAAACAGATCTATAAATATCTTTCCTGAATTAGGGGATATAGATGCTGTAATTAGGAGATATTATGTTGTAATTAGGGGATATAGATGTTGTAATTAGGAGATATTATGTTGTAATTAGGGGATATAGATGCTGCTGTAATTAGGAGATATTATGCTGTAATTAGGGGATACTGTAATTAGGGAAAATGATTTCTATATAAGAAAAGGACCACTCGATTGAGGGTCATTGAGCAAATCTGACACTTATGACATTCATGCTTATAGTGGCCCTTCTTGCCACAATTCCAGCATTCAACATCCTTCCTGACACTTGACTTGCCTCTTGACTTGTCTTGTGTCTTCCTGCCCTTTCTGTTATTTCCTCCCCGGATCTTGTGTCACAAGGGCCTCTTGTTGAGTAGACCCCTAAGACTTCCTCCTTGTCTCCTCCTTGAAGAGACAACTAGTTACCTGTTCCATGGACACCTTTCCATCTGGCGCAGAGTTACTCAGTGTCTCCCAACTGTCAAGCAATGAGTTAAGCAATAACAAAGCCTGTAATTCATCGTCCAGGACCATCTTCATAGCGGAGAGCTGGTTCAATATGTTGCTGACCTCATTCATGTGCTCAGCCACAGAACCACCATCTTTGAACTTGAGATTCACAAGTCGTCTTATCAGAAAAATCTTATTGCCGACTGTCTTCCTCTCATACAACCCTTGCAATTTTAGTCATAAGCTAGCGGTTGAGGTCTCCCTAGACACATAGTGGAATACGGAATCGTCCAGCCGTTGTCTAATAAACCCCACCGCCTTCCGGTCGAACTTCTTCCAATCATCATCTGACATATCCTTTGTCTTTGCTGATATGCCTAGAATTGGAGCATACAAGTCCTTGCAATAAAGCAAGTCCTCCATCTTAGCCTTCCATATGGTCCAGTTAGAACCATTGAGACTGATCATCCTTGATGAGCCACCTTCCATAATTCAAAACTGATCCCACTCCGTTCAACCAACCTGGCTTTAATACCACTTTGTTGGGAGCATTGCACAAAAACCTTAGGATCTCGCCTCCCAAAACACTAGAATTATGGGATATAATAATGTAATAAAATAAATCAAAGCACAAACCACACGACATAAGAAATTTTACGTGGAAAACCCTCGAAGAGGTAAAAACCACGAGACCTAGTCCAGAGCAACAATTCACTATGAAGTAGAACGTTACAACCGATTACAAGCACACACCGCTTGGATTAAACCTTCTTCACTCACGTAGGAGTGGATGAACAATAAGAGAATAATGACAAACAGAGAGATCTCACCGATCACAAGGATATAGAAGCGCTGAGACGTTGACTGCGTAGTAGATCACCTCTACGAGCAGAATCCTCCCTTCCACAAGCTTCCTCTCTCTTTTCTCTCTCACCTTGGTCGTGAAAACGTCTTAGCATGCCCTTAGCATACCCTAGAATAGCCCTAGGGACCCCTATTTATAGTTTAGGCAACTCCCCTTTCGCACCTCTGCAAAACCGCCTCAAATTTACGCAGTCCGCACAAAATCCGCGCAGAATTTGCGTAACCCTCGACTAGTCGAGCCAAGTCCTCGACTGGTCGAAGGACCCCTTCAACTAGTCGAGCCTAACGCTCGATTGGTCGACGCCAAAAAATACTGCTTGCTGGACTTTGAGTCGAGTGAGCCTCAACCGGTCGAGCAACCCACTCGACTGGTCGAGTAGTGCGGTAATACCAAGATTTGAGACTCCGATTTGCACTACCTCTCCTCTGAACTAAGGAGGAAAACCCCATCACGTATTACAATCATTTTGTTAAATATCAGATATGTACACTAATTTGGGATGTTAAAGCTGATTCGGATATTCATATGTTCCCGTGAATATACTGAAAAATTCCAAAGGATTCCAATTCCTTTCCCATTTACTTCCATCCAATTAGAATATTTGAATTTCAAATGCATTTCATTTACCGCCATCCAACCACAACTGAGAAAGCCATTTATTCCCGTTTCATTTATCTCAGTTTACAAGCTCCCAAACAAGCCTTAATGTAAGATAAGAGAGTTCAAGTGTTCCAGACTGTATCATTGAGTTATTCTGAAATCGAGTGGGAGGAGGTACTAAATGGTTTCGAGCACTGATGGAATATCAGAGTTTTGTATTCTAAATTTGAGACTAGATCCAATACAAAGCTTTGTATGTTAAGCCTAACATACAACGTAGCTTTAACTATGTCCAAGTGCATCTTAGTGCGTCTAAGTACACTTAAGTGCTTCAATTTAACCTGGATTTAATCTTATGTACTTGATGCAATTAGACGCACTTAGGCAGACATTGTTCGCTAAGCTTATCATACAAAACTTTGGATGTGGGCCATGCATTGCATCTTTGTTCATTGCTTGTGGAAGAATTAATAATTTTTGTTATTGTAATACAGCTCTGGAATTGATCAAGTCTGTACAAGAACATCGAAAGAAGATATCATTGACTCTCTTAGAACAAGCTAAGGAGATTTGTTCTAAACATGGGGTATGGTCAATTTGCTTTATTTGGGTTGTAGAGATGCATTTCTTTAAGTATATGAGGTTCATTGATCTTCATTTTGTGATTTTCCAATATCATGGTATGAAGTATACGAAGTTCGGCCCACTTGGTCATTTCAGCTTTTATTGAATCGATTTATCACAATTCACTTCAATTTCAAATCAGCAGCCAAACGCTGTGTTGACCTGCATGATAGAAGAGGATGCTAAAAGACATGTTTGAATTATAGCTCAAAGGCCTGTTAAAACTTATGGTTAGATGTATAAAGATGTGTATTAATCTTTCCTTCTATCAATGATACTCAGGGACCTTGGGGGGAAATCCTCTGTAAGAATTAGACAACCAAACTTTCCAAAGCAATATGATATAAGATAGGGGAGTGTGGCAACCCATACATGATTGAAAGATTTGAGATTGGCTTTTTGGATGCTATGAAGGGTTGTTATAATACTCTGTAGCCAAATTGATCATAGTATCTCATCGCCTGTATGTGGGGATATAATTCAGCAGTCTTCGTACTAGGTACCAATTATTAGTTACAATAGACAATAGCTCATATAAACGCATACAACACGCATGATGCATCTATTGTCCATTTTTGTAAGTAATGGTTTTGATAATCCATTTTGCGTTGCACACTCCAGTGGCTCCGGGCAGATGTGGGGCATATGTGATTCATTAATGAAATCTAACCCATCCATCAGATACTAATCGGTGAAGCAGGTGGGCCACACCAAGGGGTACATGTACTGAGGAAATGCCCATCCTTGATTAGCATGGAAGGACCACCCTGGTAGTTGGTCTGCATACATCATGTGGGCACCCAATCTCCCCAGTACCAATGTAAGCTGCTTAAGAGGGATAATGGTACTATTGGAGTGCGCCCCTTTGCGTCTGATGGTTCATGCACAAGGGATGGCTCGTTTATTTTCCACATGCGTCCCAACATGCCTGAATGGGCAATTGCAGGCAAAACCAAGCATGACGATATTCATGGTTGCCTTACCACAGGTAGTTGCAGAGACGATTGCGGAGGTGGGAGACCCAAAAGAAGTCATATGTGAAGCAGTCGAGAAGCTCAAGATTGATTTACTTATTTTGGGTAACCATGGCCGCAGCGCTCTACAGAGGTCAGTTACATGCTTCTCTAAGTTTGATAGCGTTCTTACCACATGATAATGCCGTGTCATGCTACCACTTTCGTGCATTGGTTTCCTAAGTACTATCTAGTAGTAAGGTTTTACTCTGTAAAGTTTTTCTATGACTACATGCATCAAAAACAGGTGGGCCCCTCTATGCAGGTCATCTGGCCAAAAAATCAGACCACTTAGCTCATCAGGTGGGCCACACGAGTGCACATAAGTATTGGACAGTTCAAAAGAATTGCCAATTGTCTGCATCCAACGCACTCATGTGAACTACCTGATTATTGGGCCATTTTATTTATGCGATGGGGCCACCTTATGCACAGCTCAGAGATATGTACCTGTGCATTGGGCAAAAAATTTACTTAATATGGGCATGTTTTTGTTAATGTTAACCCAACTTGTAAATGAATTCTTCATCATCGTTGTCATTTTATCATTGTCTATTTGAGGTCGGCTTCATCTTATTTCGCCAATCATTCCTATCAAAGGCCCTATCCCTAGAAAGTGAATAAACCTTCGTATAAATTCTCACCACCTCGAACCAAGTCCTTTCCAAGCCTCGGCCTCTTTTCCAGGCCCTCCAACCCTAGTCAAACTGCCCTCCTTTCCAAGGCCCGTCAACCATTCAACCCATTCGGCCACATTGATGTCATCACTTCATCTTCTTTCTGGGTTCCCCTCCTTACTGGGGCCATCACCAGATTCTAGAATCTCCTCCTTATTGGGTTCCCCTCCCATTCTTTGGCTGCTTAGACAAATGATTCAAACAAGCCAGTGGCGGATTTCATTTTTCTTTATTTAAAGAAAGGCATGCTTTTCATCACATCATTTCAGTATTTGGATCTAAATTGAATTTTATGAAGCAGGGCTTTTCTTGGGAGTGTGAGCAATTACTGCATGCAACATGTCAAGTGTCCTGTTCTCGTTGTGAAGAAACAGACATAAAAGACAGTTTGTTCCCATTTCCAACTGGAAGAAAATGTTGAAACATATCTGCAGTTTGTTAGTATGTTGTTTGATAGGGATATGAAGTGTGGTTATGTGCATAAATAAGAATCCACGACTTTTATGTAATCTAACTCAATGACCAAGTAGATGATGTGAAAAAACATACATATACAATTACAACACTTTCATTAGTTAATAAACAGATGTATTTTGTTGGTCTTTATATGCAAAACAAATAGACAATATAGACGTTAGAGAAAATATTTATCAGGTGGGGTCGACTGTGAAGAATGAGGTATGTCCACTTATCAGGTGGGTTTTTAGGTTGAATATGACACAAGGCCTACAATGAACATGCCTGCGGACAGGAATGAGGCCTGTCCACACATCAGGTGTACATATGTTGAATGAAGACCACAAGTTTTTTTTTCCCTAATGGGCCATCTTTCTCATACATGGCCCACCTGGTGAAGGGATCAGCCTAATTTTTGAGCAAGGGTATGTTCACAGTGGGCCAACCCAATGAAATGCATCAATCTTCACACAGCCACCTTGACACATGTCATGAAGACAACACTCGAGTGTTCTTAATGTATGGAACAACAGATAGAATGGATTAAGGGGTTCCAAGCAATTGTTCAGAAAACCAAATCCATAGTAATAGTAGTCTTCACCATTTTCATGCAACTAACTAATTTCCATACGAGAACTGGAACACCATTCTAGTTATTTAAAACCATATAAACGTCATACTAATCAAAGCAATTGCAGATTGAGATAAAATCTCTCTGCATTTTGTCTACAACCTCATAATGTCTGTACTGGAACCAGGTTTTGAGTTTCATCCAAAGATTCTGTTGAGGGTGGCTGCCAACCGAACTCCACCTTCAGCGAGCCGCAAATTCACAATCGGCAAGCGGGACAGGAAATAGTCATCTGCATGCAGCACTTTTGTTATTGTCCTTCAATGATAAACATTACAAAAATGCCGAAATGTTGTGTAGTACCACTGGGGGGGGGGGGGGGGTGATGGATTGTTTGTTATTTTGGGTCCACTTTGGATGGCCCATGTACTGAAAATCCCCAGATTGGAGAAAAATCCTACCCTTTCAATAGGGAGTACACAAATAGATTGATAGGATACAAATTACAGCCTTGGTTCACATACAACCAATTGGGGATTTGTGGTTCACGGATTATCAACGGTGAGGCCCATTTTATCAGTGTTTCAAATATTGAACCATTGGCCCCACTTCCACAAAACTGAAAAACCTGAATGGTGTCATATTGCCCATGCCTTGTATAATACCTCAAAGAAAATTAGCAAGTAGACGAGGGGAATCAACTTACCTTCGAGCACTGAGCCTTCAGTTACACCTTTGTATGCCCAATCACATGCAGCATTAATACTTTCAGATGCGTATCTGCAGACAAAATCAATCTCTATCAATCATCTATTATCCATGTACTATTTAGCTGCATGCTCCTCATGAATTTTACTACGGCATGTTGACAAGAAATACTGATGGAAGGGCTGTGTGAAATCTAAATCATTAGATTGATTCACTGCTGTAGTAGATTTATATGTAGGCTTTGAAATATTGTGGATATATTACACGTTTAACAGATAGCTACTTGGTGTTTGATGTCGGTGTCGACCTTGATATGGTCCATATGAATGCAGCAGGAATGTATGATTACCTAAACCGCTAACACCCCTACATTTTCCATCCCGAATCCCAAGAATCTATATTCAGAACGTAGAGATTTATACTTTGATTTATGAAATAACTTGCATATATATATATAGGAACCTGCAATCCAGCTAACTTTGGCCAATACATTCACACTGAAGATGTTTTACATATATCCCTTATCTAATGAGATGTCTACAGGGGGGTGTACATATCATTTACATTTTAATAATCTCATATTTTTTCCATTTTCTCTGGACCATCTTAGAAAATCAGGAGCACTAACCAATCTAGGAAAAAATATTCGAGAACACTTCCTACTAAGTGGGGTAAGCGTAACTTACATGTTTGGGCATGCATTTGCATTAGAGCTGCATTTCTCCCATTTCTGTACTTGATCTGCCCAGTCGCCCTGTTATTGAAATGGAGATATGTATAAAGCAAAGAGCAATGAACCATAGTTCAAAAACTTGAAAACTCAACTTGATTCAAAGTCAAGCCGAGTTGGGTCGACTCGAAGGCTTGATTGAGTCTTTACATGACTCAACTTGATATTTATTAATAATATTAAAATGGAAGGGATATTAATAAATAGACTCAATCAAGCCTCAAATAGCTGTCTACCCAACAAGTAACTTCCAACTTTTCATGTGTATGAGACATCCAACACATCCAATAGGTTGCCGGCATCATAAGGATCACCTTGTAAAAAAATTAGCCACATCCCATCGAGGGGACTACACTTGTACTGATTCGAGTTGACTTTGCGAGTTTAGAGTCAAGTCAGCCAGTTTAAGAACTATGCAATACACAGAAAAAGGAGGTGCTATGTATTAAGATGGATGCATGCAAAACAAGGTAGCTTTTAAAGAAATCTACTTTCCATTTTCATATGGTAGGTCATGTTAGATAGATTGTAAATAGTTATACCGTAATGTTTTGTTTGATCGCATCAATCATGTCTTCTACATTGGAGTTGTAAAATCTTTCTTCAGCTGTCTCAATGATGTTGTTATCCCAAACCTGCAAGCAATAGGATCAGTAACAGTTGCATGTATATCATCATTTATGTAGATATCATACGTATATACATATTTATCTTATGCTGTGTATCACTGTCTAACGAACAAGCATGCATACATGCATACATATACGTATGTTTATGTATGCATGCATATTAGTTTACATAACTGAGTTTCGATGGGACTGAAAAAACTCACGTGATGGAGAACTGACTTCCTTGTGTACCAATGTACATCAATGGTGTTGGCTCCCCTATCTGAAGTAAAACCTACATGCAGCGGCTGAATTACACCCGCAAGATTAGTCACAAGAACAAAGAAAAATAGGAAACTGAAACCAAAACCATGCGGACCAAAGAATACAGAGTCGAACTTTTATTTGGAAACAAGCTGTATACCTGGTGGATGTCTCCCATAAAGTGAGAAAGGAAGAGAAGTGCTTCTGTGAGGTTATCTGATATCCATCAACAATGACGATGAACGATCAAGAATCAGTTACAGTAGCCATATGATGTAAACTTTCGATCTTGAAAAGTACAACACCCCCCTTGAATGATTTGAGAAAGAGAACTTCGAAAATTCTGTCTTAAGCATGGTTTTAGAACAGAAAGCTCGACTCGACAGGTAACTGGGTCGAGCTAACATTATATTTAAATACCATAAACCTTGGCTAGTTTATTCAAGTTTTGTCTGAGTTTTATTGAGTCAACTCACTCAACCTAGTCACAAGTCACAACCTAGTTTTGACTAACTCAAATTTTGGAGTCTTGGTTAAATCTACTAGAGTCGAGTCTACTCAGCCAAGTATTTTTTTTTTCGAGTATCAAAACAGAAGTCCTCAGAATGAGTATGAGCAAGGTTATAAAACTTGGGTTTAGGGTGCAATATGGCTGGAGGCTGAAACAGTTAAAACTATTTTCAGTTAATGCTGAACCCACCAAGCTTCTCCTGCAAAAACTGAGTCAACCCATATGAGTCAACTCAATATGGGTGAGTTTTAATTCATTGGGTAGAAGCTAGAGAAGATTTGAAAAGGGTTCTTACATTGGCTTTTGGAAGAACCTCCATATGTAAGAAGCTGATCTGTGTAGTTGTTGATTGCCCCAGAAACACAGAATCCTTTCTCTCCACTTTCATCCTTACAATCCCCTGCATAAACACCAAAACCAAATGTTACATTGTTCATCTTAACTGCCAGACAGTACAATAGTCACTGCCAGCGTAGACAATAATGGCTGGCATTGGGAAACAATCTTGTATAGGATACCAACACCGAAACTCCGCTATTGGTTAACTAAGAAACAGTCCCAGCTTAATTGAATTAAAGATGCCACTTCTTATAAGTGATTATGTGATCGAGTTGACAGTATGTTCACTACTCCCGAGCCTTGACTTGGAACAAGTGGGCCCATGACTCAGTTATCTAGACCATTGATCCGACAGGCTCCATTGTGGGAATACATTTCATTTCCTCAATTACTTTTTAGAAATTCTAAAGACTATATGGTATTCTCTTCCCAACCATTTTTTTGCAGACCAAGATAGAAGGATTAGGATTTTCAATCAGTGGGGGATTTTTAAGGAATCATCCATATTTGGTTAGGTGCATTAGATCAACAGCCAAGATCATCATGATGCGGGCCCCATTTGTCCAAATTAGCCATAAATTGTTGTTGATGTCTTAATTCTGTCAATAACAGGGTCGGTCGATGCCATCGATATACCACTCGACGCCATCGAGCAGATGTCTATGCCATCGGAAAAATACAAAAAATCCATGTTGGTTGCTGGAGCGTTTTGGTGTTGATACTCGATGTCATCGAAGGTGTTCGATGCCATAGATGTCCTCGATAGATTGTCGATGCCATCAAAGGTCCCAACGAACGCGCACGCAAAATTACATAAATGCAGGATTTGTTTCCTATTCCAGTTGTGATACTTTATGCATCAGGTGTAAACAGGATTTGGAAATAGAGGAGGTGTTCTAGGGCTTTGTAATTCGTTCCTAGGGGTTTAAAGGGCATAGCTAAGGCTTGTGAAGTAGATTCAAGGCTTGTTCAACTTGGTAACACTCTATCTCTTGTAATATCTGCTTTTATAGTGCATTACTCGTCGCTTTGTGACTTGGTTTTTTCCCACTAGGGTTTTTACACGTAAAATTGAGACTGTTCTTGTTTGGACTTGCTTAATCCTTGGATCAGCAAAAGCAGGACTTCCGCTATTGGTGACCAAACACAAATACAATTTCCCTTATTGTTTCTGCTGCTATCCATTGGTGACCAAACACTAATAGCATTTCCCTTATTGTAACTGCTGTTATTGTTGTTGTAATCTTAGAACCCCAATATCAACAATTTCCTCAACATGATAATAATAATAATAATAATAATAAAAGAGTCTGGAATGCATCAAGTATACAATTCAAATGTACCTAGCAGAACATACAGGCATGTACATGCATCTGTGCAGGCACCTGGGTCGGCGCAAGCACCCAAGTATGCAGTGCATGTACATCCTACACAAACAAGTAGACATACGTGCAGGAAACATGCTGTCTCGAATAGAGAATGTAGACAGGAACTCACTGTTATATTGGTAGTTGCAGAGAGAATCTGGTGTATCAATGTAATGCAGGGGACTTGACCAGTGGTACCGGAACTTCACACGATCTGCCCATGCACATAAGCTGGCGAGGTCGTTATCGGCATAGTCTGGAAGCAGTTGCTTCACTGCATCTGCGGCAGTTTCACTCAACCGAGGCTGAAAGATTCAAAGAAAACAAATCATGGGCCTTAAAAACAACATAAGACTGAAATTTTTTTATAGGGATATACAAGAACATTCAAAAATTTTCAATGAAGGTGTGAAAAACAGATAACCTGAATTTTAAAGGCAGAATTTGAGTAAAAAGGAGTAGAAAACTAGACATTTGAATTGAACCCAAGTGAGCAAATCTCAGCCACTAAGACCAACCACAAAAATCTGGAAATTTGTACACAAGCACCATCAAAACCATTGAAAATTCATAGAAAGCATGACAAAAATGGAAATTTTAATACAGAAACAGAGAACATTAGAGAAAAAAATTGGTATTTGAAATTCTGTATAGAACACAAAGAAACCAGCTTTTGGGTGTTAAGAAAAACCACAAAAATACACACCAAACACCAAATTATCTTTGAAAAAAAATGATAGAAACAGAATATAAGAACTAAAGATGAAAACCCAAAAATCAAATAGAGTAGAAAATGACAAAAAATTTCATTAAAAAAAAAAAAGAAAAAAAAAAAAAGGAGAGAGAGAGAGAGAGAGAGAGAAGAAAAGAAAAAGAAAACCTGTGCTATTCTACAAACAACGAAATGCCCATCAATTCCCCATCCATGAATGACTGGAAACAGGAATGCAAGTAAGATTAGAGCTGATATTTGGATTTTTGAAGCCATTTTTACTGAGAAATGGTGAGAGAAGATTGATGGGATTTTGCAGAATTTTATATTTACAGTCAAGAAATCTCTATGTGTATATATATAGACACACATATATTTTCAGTCAAGAAATCTCTATGCGTGTATATATATTTACAGTCAAGAAATCTCGTCCGTTCCGCTAATTATTTCTATACATAGAAGATGAATGCTCTAGTTCCCTCAATGCATTAGAAGTTATAGTGCTCTCATTAGCATTTGAATACATAGACAGCTAAATCTATTGATCTAGACTGTTCATTAGATCCAGAACACATGTCACGGCCTACCATGCAAACATTACACTAATCATTCATATATTAACCATTTAATTAATGACATTTAATATGGACGGTACAGCAAGTTTCCACAAAAATAGGTCCAATGAACATTTTCATCCATCTAATTTTGAGTACCCATCATGGATTGGTTATGATTCTCAAGAATCAATTTTGTTAGGCAATTGTAATCATTCCCATCCATGGCTTAGAAAAAGGATGGCTGTATATGATAAGGCCAAATCAAGGATTATTTAGATCATCCGATCAGTGACATTTTTGCATCATAGCCTATGACAAATATTTTAGACTTAATGGACGGTTCAGATCAATCTATTGGACTGTACAAATGAAATTATGCAACGAGGAGCACTATGACTTCCAGTGCTCTGAAAGCATTGGAGCATTTCTCTGTGTGGAAAGTTGAAGAGATGATTGGAGGATTTCGGTGTGAAAGCGTTTTGAATGTGGTTTGAAAAGACCAAAGTAATGAGTGGATAATAGTACGGTAGAGCTGTAAAACCGGTTTATGGTAGAGCTATCTTGATATGTACACGTGTCAGTGTCATATGTCAATCAAGATTGTCCATCCAGTGGGACCCACTATCGTTGTCAATTGGTTCAAGACACGCATCTATTGGTTGATCCTAGCCATTGAAAAGTTGTCTTCAAAGCAACGGTTGTGGAGAGAAGAATGTAATGGTCAACATTAGTACTGGAAAGTAAAGAGACACTGACGTCTGTGACCGTATGACCAACGTGCGTTTCGAAACATAGGTAATCCTTGACACGCCCCACTAGATGGACAGTCTAGATTGACAGATCACCATCCCATGTGTAAGGTATAGAGATGTATGTCCCCTATTCAGGTCCTCTCGACTCTACCGTATCATCTCAGATTCTCAATGGCCGGATCTTCGGTTACGACAGACGAGCGAATAAGAACACCACTAATTCTAGAATTTTTTTATTCCCGGAATGCCCCTACTCCTATCAGTCTTTGGAAAAGACCTAATTACCCTTGTGTTTGTACAGGTAAGGAATTGTGATCCTGGACCATTGATCAGAAAGGCCTATGATGGACGGTTGGTTCCTGAAGTATCTTCTACAGTGGATGATTCTAACTTCAAATAAACGAATAGGAAAAACCAAAACAATGGTCCATAACGATAATGACAAATCCAATGGATAGAATCAGCTTACATGAAAAATATATGGCCATACTACATGGCTCCATCATATCAACGGTCTAGATCACCGTATCATGGGTCTAGGAATCCTGGGTCGCACTGGTATGAAATAGATGCACTAGGGGAGGGTGCATCAGGATCTTTGAAGTCCTCTGACCGTAATCGGCCACGTGGCAAATGTGCATGACAATCCAGACCATCCAAAATGTTGGCCCATTTTGGATGCAGCTATAAAATCACATTGATAGGAAAATTCTAACCGTCCAACTGGCGGCCACTAAATGGGCATTTACGGTCCAAACTCGATTTCTGATGAGCCAAAAGTTTCCTAGATTTGAAGAATCTTAACCTTTCAGGTATTCTCTACGTTGGATGGGTCGAACCCTGAAAATCACACTGATCGGGCAATCATGGCCGTTCTATCGAAGGGACGTTGTGGAAGGAAAATGGATTGCTATACGAACTACAAAAAGTTGCATGGATCTTTATTTCGCCTAAAAAATCTCCATACCAAGGGCTTTGATTAAATAATCTTTTTTAAATCTTCGTGATATGGTCCATCCAAAGTAAGACCTATATGATGATCGGTTGTGATTTTTTACACGTGTGCCACGTGTAGAAAAGTGAGTAAAAGTGCCCATTATAGATTCTCTCCTAAAATGGGAACGCACATCTGTCGTTCTCGTAGGTTGTCTTTCCGTTTTTTTGTGATGAATGTTGGAAGATGATACAGTAGAGCCGGAAGTACCAGAATACGGTACAGCCTTCTCTCCAAAGCACACAACGGAAGGGTGGATTTTCAATCGTGGCCGTCCATTATAGTGGACCTTATAATGGATGGATTAATTATAAAAATGTAACTATTAGATAACATAATACATTATTTCTGTTCAATTTCCAGCATTAAATGTTGAACCATTAGCTACTTCTTTTTCTACCGTCGTTTTGAAGGCCAGCGATAAGATGGATGGATTCAAAGATTATCCAGATGGGGGGAACTAGATGGACGGTTCCGATTAAAAGTAACCGTGCCACGTGTACCAGGCACAGATGGTTCTACCATACAACTCTACGGCGTGTACCGAAAGAAAGGTCGTTGCGTGCCGTCTGAGATTTCTCCCTAAAACAAACTGCTGTTTTGGATTTCAGTTTCCACGTGACAGGTGATGCACGCCAATGTCCTGCAACTGTTGTAGGGAGCCCGGAAAAAAAAATAAAAATCTGTGGGCCCAATGTTAACATTTGTGTGACATCTGCTCCCTTCATTTGTGCCAGCTCATGTTAAAATGTTAGCCCAAAATCCAATCAAAACTCAAGTGGGCCACACCACAAGTAACAGGCGTTGTTGAAATTTCGTGAGTGCCATCGTGACTTATATGCCATCCATGCTGAAATGACATCACCAAGTTCTATGGGCTCCACCATAATATATGTGTTGTATCCATACCGTCCATCCATTTGGAGAAACCATTTTAGGCATGAGCGAAAGAATGAAGCACATCCAAAGCTCGAGTGGACCCACCACAGAAAACAGTGGTATTGAATGGTTACCATTAAAAACTTCTTGAGGCCATAGAAGTTTTCGATCAAGCTTATATTTGTGTTTTCCTTTGGTCCATATCTGTGTTTACTGATGAACAGGTTGGATCTCAAATAAACATCATGGTGAGCCTGACAGTGGGTGTACTAACAAGCTAACTAAAAAAAAAAAAATCAGGGTGGCCTTAGGAAGGTTTCAACGTTGGGTGTCACTTCCCCACTGTTTTCTACGATGGGCTTACTTAAGCTTTGGATCTGCCTCATTCTTTGTCTTATGCCCTAAAATGATCTCTCCAAACAGATGAACGGTGTGGATACAACAAATACATCATGGTGGGCCCACAAAACTTAGTGACGTCACTTCACTAGCCAATCTCGCTACTGAACGCGTCAGTAGCTAATCCGAGTCCGGTCAGCTGGGATCTTCCTACCTTGGGGATATTTTGGTAATTTTACGTTTCGAACTAAAACCCCGGCTGAGAGATAGAAAGGAGTAAGTGCTTAGGATCTGGACGCATTACATATGGAACGCAATGATGGTCGGATTCAACGGCTGGAAAGGGGGCAATAACGCAAGGGAGATTACTCCTCCAAAGGCTTGCTACGAAATTACGAAAACATCCCTGGAAGCGCAACAAGCTCTGAAGCCCACCGGACCGAAGCAAGACAGCGCACAAAAGCTGTGGGCCCGGCCTGATCTTTATTACCAAAGCCGGTCGACTCGTATTCCCTAATGACCCTCGGTACTGGTTGAAGCTCTGTGGAGCCTGTCATGATGTATGTGTTTTATACACGCAGTACATCCATTTTGACATATCGTTCTAGGGCATCGACCCAGAAATGAGACAGATCCAAAGCTCAAGTGGGCCACACCACAGGAAACAGTGGGAATTTAATGCCTTCCGTTGAAAACATTTTGTTGTCTACAGAAGTTTTGGATCAATCTGATTTCTATATTTTCCTTCATTCAGGTTTATGTAACTATATGAACAGGTTGGATGGAAAATAAACATATCAGTGGGCACTAGGAAGATTTCAACCATAGACGTCACTATCCCTACTGCTTCATGTGGTGTGGTCCACTTGAGCTTTTGATTTACCTCAGTTTTATACTAGTACCCCCAAATGAGCTTGTAACATGAATGAATGGTGTGGATAAAATACATATATCATAGTGGGGCCCATGGAGCTCTTCCAAGTACCGAACAGTACTGTGGTGGAGAGGTCACTACCAAATCTTTCTACCATACCGAAAGCTCATATAAGTATGAATTGGGTTGTACTTTATCATGTAAATTTAATATTGGATAACTAACCACTTGATCTAAAAGCTCCATGGATAAAATGTGGTGAATCAATTCCTTTATCTTATGCCCCAAGCGGTACATCGCATGAATTAGGATCTCGGCCGAACCCCTCTTGTTGCATCCACGACACATGGGTTCCACTTCACACGGGACACCCGCCCCACCCAACTAAACCACCCCACTTGAACCTAGTGTGAAAATGCTCTTATATTAGTTTTTATACTATTTTCTTAATGAGGCCCACCTAAATCCTTGAATTAGTGTAATACCTAATAAGAAATATCATCCCCTCTTTGCATATAGCCCGTGGTAACAATAGCATATGCAGAAAAAACTGCATAAGGCCACACCATTGAAAATAACTAAAAGTAAGTTGAAACCTTTCACTTCTCCAAGTCATGGTTCCAAAATCTGGTTGGTTGAATAATCTTAACATTTGATTCAAGACACTCGTTTAATGAAATACTAACGGTGGATAATTTTTTGTTTTCAACTGTCCAATAAAATCCGATATTTTGAATTGTTGATTTATGATACACCTGAATTGGGACTCAGAATGTGGACAGTTTAGTTTGAATTGCTTATATACCTAATATGCAATTTCTGTATAATTTCTAAAGTTTGTATGCCTCATTTCCAATTTCTATGTAATTTCTAAGCCCTTGCATATCATCTATCACATTTAGCCAGAGTATCAAAGTTTTTCTCATAATAGCAAATATTAAGCTTCTTTTCAATGTGCACTAAATTCATTAATTTGAAATATTTTAATTGCCTAATTCTAGAATTATTCAATTGTGTGTTTGGGTTAGCCTTAATTGATAAAATTGTAATTGCCAAATTAATAGAAAAGCATAAACTTGGCAATTAAAAAAAAGGTTGAAATTTAGATATTGGAAAGAGGATGGTGATTCTTATTTTTGGTTATGTGTTGAGCGTCCATGCTTCCAGCAATTGATCCAACGGTTAGAATAATCACATCGTGTGATCCATTTCAAGAATGGCCTGTATATTAGACGGTCCACATTAATTAGGCATTCACCCTTTGAAGAGAATGGCATGAACTGTTCACCTCTAAAGTGTTGGTGTGGCCCATCTCTACTCCATTGGAGTCACATTAAAAGGAGGGATTTTTACGAATTCCTACATAGGCTATTTGCAAAGCGGTGCGTTCTACTGGCACCGGTACCACCTTAAGCTTACCAAGGTACTAGGCAAATGTGGGGCCCAGTGGTGTGTATATCACATCCAACCCATCCATCAGATGTGTTCCCTCAGGTTATCCCAATGGCCTTAAAATCAAAATCTGGTGGGCCAGAGGACATGAACAAGGTAGGAAAGGATGCACACCATTGATTCTCACCAGGGCCTATTTCAGTTATAGAACAGCCTTATTTTTGTCCTGACCCTTCATCCAAGGCAAATGAAGGGTATGAATGGCTTGGATTTCATATACACAAGATGGTGGGCCCCCTACGCAAATCAAGTGGGAGCCTCTCCTCTCAACTTATCCGCTCTGCTGTGACCCAACTGGGCTGATTTTTCAGAGAAAAGGTTAGTTATTCCACGCATATGATGGACGGGTCGGATGTCATAAATACATCATGTGGGCCCCACATCTTGTCGGTAACACCCAAGCATACCCCATTTGTCGTAACAGCAACAGTAATTTGTCATTATCACAGAAAGAGGTGCTCCAATGCCCCAAAAGCATTATAAGTTATAGTGACCCTAGCTGCATGGGTTGAGAGGAACAGTACCATCGATTGATCTGAACTGTTCATTGAGCCCAAAACACATTTCTCAGGCCACCATGCAAAAATGGCACTTATTAGATGATCCAATCCAAACTTGATTTGGTCTTATTTTCTATTACCGTCCTTTTTCCAAGCCATGGATGGAATTGTGATAATTTCTTAATGTTTGTACCAAAATTCGTACAACCAGATAAATGGTGCAGATTTAGCTACGTCACATTGAAGATATTTGAGAAGCATGCATCAAGGATTCGAGGATCAATTCACCTTTTTAAGACTGTTTTCGGCGTTTTTTGTTTTCTTCATATAAATGTGAACGGTTGTTCTAGTCACGTCAGCCCTAAGCACATTCTAAGCATCTGGTAAAGATAAGATCACGATCGACTAAATGTAACTGCTCTTTTTTTAGCTGGTTGCATGTAAGGTCCGGCGCAACGCTGTGTATGTAGGTTTAATTCTCCCCCATTCAGAGGCGGCATACCCTTAGTATAGATCTAGTCTCAGTATGTCCCTATGCGTATGCCGTATCGACTCTTAGTCATAGTCATTAGTAGTAATTTCCTTTCATCTATGCTTGCATGCCAGATCTGAAGTAAGATTTTAGCTTAAGAATCCATCACCCAAACTCATACATTGAGCTGACATTAGTTGTAATATTCGGCATTGCTTTTACCTCACTCATCAGCACATTGCTTTCAAAAGTACTCTACTGCTCTCAGCCAGGTCGGTTATCCTATTGTAGTGATAAGTTACACATTTTTTGCCCGCATTCATCTCTCCAGTATTTTTCATTTCAACCATACAATAGTTGTACCTTTGAAAATTTTTAAAATTTTAAGGCAAAAAAGAGCTCATTAGAGGAAAAACTCTAACCTTTGCCGATCACTTGAGTAATGAGCACACGACAATTGGCTGAATAGATGAATGGTCGAGCTCATAATCAAACATCGCTCTACCTCGACGCTAGAAGTCGGTAGTCATGGTTTGAATTAGACCCAATCAATTCTAGCACACCCTCAATCCACACACGTGTTCCACCCTATTATTCAGTTCTTTAGGTTAGGAAGGAAAGAAAGAATAAAAGTGGATTGAAACTCAATCAAACTCGAGTTCAGGATAGAATTAATAGTCAGAGAACAGAACCCAATATTTTTAGCATAAAGGCGACGGCTCGATTTGTACCCAGTATCTGATTCCCTTGGCATATCGGTGGGTGGCCGTGATGATAACCTACTCCTTTCTGGAATGAATCCCTTGCTTTCTGTGGATCGACCCGCTACCGGATGATTCGGCCAAAGTCAAAACCAACTCCTAATAAAAGTGATTCTTATAATCATAAGCAATAGATGATGGTCGCTAACAAATAAACAGGTCAAATTATTTATTAGACCTATTTTTGTGTAAATGATCTTGACTGACCATATAAAATACCTCTGTTGAGTGGTTAATATTTTTGATATTTACTTGCATTTTTTCCTGTATGTGATGCTTGCATGGTTGCCCATAACATGGGCAGTGGACCTAATGTATAGTCTATATCAATGGATTGGACAGTCCAACTATCTCAATGCAACTAAATGCAACTATAAGCGTTGTGTTGTATGAGCAATGGAGCATTTCTCTATTTCAAATATAGGCTATTCAACTAATCTCATACACTTTTGAACGAACTCCAGTTTGACCGCATAAGCCGGAGATAGAGAAGAAGCTAGTGACAAGCTCCACTATTGTAGATCCTGTTCAAAGCACTTCTTAAATCAGGTCTACCTCATCAAGTTAAATAATAATAATTGTTAGTTTTTACCAATGACTATTAACCATTTAGGCATTTTTTTAATGATGTAAATGTCCTCCAGCCAAATACACCATATGAAGGCGGAAGAACAAAAAGCCTACCATTTGCCAAGAAGTTTTTTAAAAAAATGGAAAGAAAATAGCACAATTTCCTCTCCGAAGAAGTTCACCATTCACATACATCAATTTCGATTAGGAGGCTCATTGGGTTCTTCCATATTTAGATATGGAGAAAGATCCAAAATGATGAAAAAAAAAAAAAAAAAGAGCGACACGGTTATACTCATTTTTGTTAGTTTTTAAAACTATGAAGCTCTTCTAAATTAAGGTAACCATTCCCTGTAAGATTCTTAGCTGAGATTAAATGGATAGCTTTTATGAGATAATTAGCTTATTTTCTTTATATGAATACCACTTTTCTTTATGGGAGGAAAGTTATAAAGGGATAAATCTAAAAGATAGCAAGAAAGTCAATTTGATTATCCTGTGATCATACTATCAATTTTGGTATACGGTACTTGTATAGATTAAAAAATTATTAATTTTCAAGCAAATATTTGAGTGTGACAAATCTAAGAATTTTATGTAGATGTAATACTACTTGATCCATGGGTAGATCTATATCATCGGATTGTTGAAGCAAAGACAAACTTCGAATCTGATTGCCATAACTGAAGGAGGGATCTTGTAAGCCTTATTTTCTTACACTCTCTTTCCAACTGTCCCTCAATATCTTTTCCTTTCATTCATAAAGTAGAACAAATGTAAATAAAGAAGAAGAAAAAGAAAGAAAAAAGAAAAGTTTTTAAAGGTAATAGTCTTTTTTTTTTTCCTTCTTTTTTCTGTTTTTATCCTTTAGGATATGGGAAATTTTATTTATGGGGTTCTTCCACACAATCTACATCGACTATTTGCAAGGTGTAACGATAGTGGATTCAAAAAATTCTTTATGGAGTGCTGACTGGTGAGGTTTATTATTGTATTATTATGGGTGTTATTTGCTAATGATTGGACAGTCAAACTATCTAGATGCAACTTAAATGTAACCAGGAGCACTATAACTTAATATTGCTATGTGAGCATTGGACCATTTCTCTATTACAAATACACATTTTTTTATTAAATTTTGCTAATAACCTCACTATAACTAGGAGCACTATAAATTAATACTACTTTCCTTTATGAGAGACAAGTTATAAAGGGATAAATCTAGGAGGGTTGGTCTAGCAAGCAAGTCAATTTGATTAGCTTGTGATATCATCAATTTTGCCATATGGTGCTTGTAGAGATTAGAAGACTAAGTCTTTAAGCAAATATCTGAGTGCAAGAAATAAAAGTCGTGTAGATGTAACACTACTTGGTTAGTGGGTGGATCTACATCATCGGATTGTGAAAGCGATGACAAATTTTGAATCTGATTGCCATGGCTAATGTAAGATTTTATACTTATGCCTCATCTTCTTACACTCTCGCCATCTCCTCTCACATTTTCCCTTCTTACCCGTCCTTCCAACTATCTATCAATGTCTTTTCCTTTCATTCGCAAAGTAGAAGAGATGTGAATAAAGAAGAAGAAAAGGGAAGAAAGAAGAAAAGCTTTTAAAGGTAACTGCCTTTTTTCATTCTTTCTTTCTTTTTCTCTCGTTTAGGATATGGGAGAATTATTTGTGGGGCTCATCCACACAATCCACGTCAACTATTTGTGAGGCCTCACAATAGAGGATTCAAAACTTCTATATTGGGTAGTGATGTTTTTTATTGTATTATTGCAAGTGTTATTTGCTAGTGATTGGATGGTCCAATTGTCCCAATGCAACTAAATGCAACTAGGAGCACTATAATGTATAGTGCTCTGTGATCGTTGGAACATTTCTCTATTGCAGATGCACTCTTTTTGTTAGATTTTGCTGATGATTGTTAACTTTGGTGCACTTTTTTTCTAAATGATGCAAATGTTGTTGAGGGTCAAATATTGCATATCAGACCCCAATTACTGCCTGGATTTATGAACATGATACCATTTAATGCCCTATTTTAATTGTGTTTGTGATGCAAGGTACATTTGCAAGCGTGGACTGAACAAGATGCTAACAGCCGAGATTTAATGATCGAATTTCACAAAAGTATGGGCGGACCCCAGGGGGATTCGATCTTAGCTCGGGTTGGAACGTGAGAGAGAGATACAGAAAGGAGTGTTTTTCTTCTTCTTTTCTTTTATTTTATTTTTTTTTAAAGGTTCCAGCCCATTCATGTTGGGCTGAGCCTCTTGGCTAGGGCCAAGAGGTGAAGCTTGTAGTGTGATGGGACCGATTCTACGGCGTTGATTTATGGTTATGAACTGATGTTTGATTCTAGTTTGATTAAGGAATGCCGTTTGTCTTTAATGGTTTATTGTGACTTCCATTACAATAGATCTGCGATGACTTTGTGTATCTCTTTTTCCTTTTATGATTATGAAGACAGGAAGCCCTGTTGTTCATCATCGTCTCCTGGGCATGGTTGGGTGACGAAACCATTCCTAATGTTCATAAATTCATTAGATTAGATGTGCATTGGTTAAACTTCTGTTGTTTGCTTTATCTCATGGGTATGGTTTTGTGATGGAATCTACTCTAATTTACATCCATCTTATCTCTTGAAAATTAGATCAAAATAAGTTCAGATTGTGCTTTGGTGATATATTTTCCGACTGGATGAAGAGGGACTCGAAGTCCAGTTGAGTTCATGAATCGACCCTAAATCACCCTGATCTCTACAAGTGGATCCTCTGAATCCCTAGTTTCCTACCTTTAAATTCATTAAGTTTAGATTAATATTTCACAATTATCCCTTATATTCACCTGATTTAGATTACATCTTATTTTAGTCCTAGTTCTGGTTAATTTCAGATTACGTACAAGTTTCAATCCCTGTGGATTCGACCTCGGTCTTACCAAGATTATTACTACATCACAACCCTATACTTGGGGAGTGAACAAGTTTTTGGCGCCGTTGCCGGGGATTGACAGTTGCATTTTCTGAGGTTAACTAGTTTTAGGATTAGTTAAAGATTAGGATTTTTCTAATTTTAAGTTAGAATTTTTTTTTTTCTATTTAAATTTTAGAAACTAACCTGTTTTCCTGTTTTGTAGGATCCTAACATACACTTCTAATTCGGTAATTTCTTTCTAATTTTCTACTTTTTCTATTTTTAGAATTATAATTTTAATTTTAGAAATTCTCTTATTTTAGGTTTCCCTTTTAGAGACTAACTTTCTATTTTTATAGGCTTTCATTTATTTTAGAAATTTTTTTTCCTTTTTAGAAACTCTTCCTAATTTTAGAAACTAACTAATTTTTCCTTTATTTTTAGAAACTTTCTAATTCTAGGTTTAGGAAACTTTCCTTTTCTAGAAACTAACTTTGTTTCCACCTTAGAATTTTCTAACTTTAGAATTTCTATTTTTAGGAACTAATCTCTTTTGGTTTCTTTTGCAGGATCTTAACATAGGAACTTCTCAATTGGTACCTTCCTTTTAACTTCTCCTCTTACTTTCCATACTGCTGTAGGATCTTTTCTTTTGTTTTTCTTAGGATTAGATTCAGAGTTTGGGTTTTACCATGTATATGCATGAGTGAGAATGTCAATATGCTGAGATAGCTTTTGAGCATGCGAAACAATACGAAGGGATGTATGATGATTATGATAAACATCAACCTATGTCTCAGATATTTCCTGAACCAATCATCGAGAACCGACCTGAGCATAACACTCCATTGGTTAAAAAGTCCTTACGCGATCATATACGGGAGAACAATTACACCCCACGAACAGTACGTGAGTGTTGGGGTTTTTATAACTATGGGAGTGAGAATTATTATCACTCATCTGAGAAAAAGAAAACAGTGCGTGATTATATTATGAGTGATAATAAGTATTACCAACCATCAGATTCTCCTACCTATGATCTGTATGACTATAACCAGTGGAAACATCAATGTCGGGAAACTGAACCAGCTATATATCATACTGATAATTCTCTTGGGTCATCTACCTTTGAAACCCAATCAGAAACAATCCAAGAGGATTCACTTCAGAAGCTCATGAAAGCACAAGGGCAGTTCAATCAAGTTGTCATACAATCATGTGAATTGCTCAAATCCTCAATTCCAATCATTCAGTCACAACTTATGGAGAAGGAAGAGGCTAGGTTATCCCAGCCTCATCCTAATCTAGAAGCAGAATATGAAGAAAGTGATCATAACTCGCTTGTGGTAGAAACTGAAATTACGAATGAGGAATTGGATTCCATTAATGAGCAGATGGTTCAATTTCCCGATGAGTCGATCTCGATGACTGTCCAAAGGAATGATCAAGAGACGTGGGTGTCTTTCAAATATAATGATTGTGACACACTTCACTCACATGACACACATGATTACATTGATGAGGTAGAGGATAGTTTATTCGAACCTCAACCCAATCTAGGAGTAGAATGTGAGGAATGTGATCCCATCCCAAATGCACACTGCACAGAACTTGACAATGATGAGTATTGGGATTCAATCTCAAGTGTGGCCCCTGCCGATGATCAAGAGGTTCAGGAAGTTGTCAACCATAAGGACCAACTCCACTCACCTGACATATCTGATTTAAAAGTGGATGAGCTCCTTACAACCGACCCTTATACCTCTTGTGAGACATGTTTGGATGATTCCTCCGAATTGAATGATGATATGATTCAGGAGATGGACGAGTTACTTGATATGACTCTAGAATTTGAAACCACCCAGTTGAGGCCACCATCTGAACTGTTGAGTTTTGACAATTCAATGCCTCTTCTGAGTGGTATCAATGAACAGAGTCCTCACATCAATACTTCATCTCCTGACCGTCAATTTGTTTGTGCAGGGTTGGAGCAAGAGAGCGTACATCGTCCACTTTAAAGGATGATGGATTCCTTGGGCAGATCATCACGAGCTCCAATGTGAAAAATAAGTCACACTCAGCTGAACTTCCCAACTCTTTGGATGATTGCTTGGTACACTATGCAGATTTCAACGATCCTATGATAAGAGACATAGTGAATTCCTTACAAGAGAATATCTCGGTAGTTGTCACAGACCGAGATAACCCTTACTCTGCAGCCCCTCCCTCCCTTTGTCCTTACTATCTACCATTAAAGGAGGAGGAGCTAACAATGGAACCGACGTCTACAACTTCGGAATCTGTTGAGGCTACATCACTTCCTGAAAACCTTTCTGAATCTTATATACTTGTAGTCTCTAATTCACCATGGGATACTAACATTGAAACTTCTTTTGTCACAGGTGAATCGTATATACTCTGGCTACCTCAGGCAAATCAACGCTAGATTTTTGATGCGGTACATAAGTTTCTTTGGAACGCCATGCTCCAGTGCATCCAAGCCTATTGCAAAAAAGGCTTTTAGATGATCCTGTTGAGGAACCTACTGAGAAATTTATCTAGATATTGGCCGGAAGAGGAACCTTGTGGCATTATTGAGTAGTCTTTCCCCTGCTTTCATAGGATTAGAGTAGTTTCTTTAGTCTGGCTGAAGACGTTAAACTTAACGCTCCTGGGAGGCAACCCAGCTTTTGATTCCATGATTAGTCAATTCAATGTTTGTGGGTAACATTGCTGCAAACCCTTACGAGACTACAACTCGTCCACTAGGGGTAACCTAGGGGTTTAAAGGCTTGTTGCATACGCTAAATGCAATCGAGAGCACCTGCGAAAGTGGTATAGGTAGGAGTTTATTTTTGTTATTTGTGTTTTACTTTCGATTGGTTTCACTCTTGTGCTGACCCGCTCTCATGTTGAGATCTCTATGGAAAAGTCTCTCTCGACTCGTTACCCAGGTACTATCTTCCCATCACTTCTCATTTACTTTCATTGTCCCATATGCATTGCATGCTTACCTCTTTTATATTGAGGACAATGTAGATTTTAGGTTGGGGGTGGGAGATTAGGTTTCTTAATCAGTGTTTTCTTGGTCTTGAGCAAAATTTGTGAAAATTTTTAATTTTTTCTGAAATTTCTTGTGAATTCGAAGTGATTTTGACAGCCATCTTTGATTTAGAATTACAAGATAAGTGATGTTGGTAATTTGTGACTCTTAGATTTCGTTGTCTGTTAGATTTCACAGTTAAGTTTGAATTGTTAATCCATGATTAGAAGTCTTAAACATTGATTGAGTCATGATTTCACATGTCACATCTCGCTTTCACATTAAGGGTTCAGTTTGATATTGAATGGTTGACTTGGTAATCAGTAAACATGAAAAGAACCAGCCTAAAATATATTGTCATCAGGGTATATATGAAAAAAAAAAAAAAAAAAGAATTGAAAAGATTGGGCAATTAATCTTCACCATGGGTTTGCTCCCTATAGGTGTGGATTCGATTCTTCATGATTAACAGTTGGAAAGACTTGGGCGACTAGTTTCACCATAAGTCTACTCCCTATAAGTGAAAATTTGATTCCCCTCTTGACATTCTTTTAATGAAAAAAAAAAAAAGAATGGAAGAATGACTCGTGAGGCAAGTCTTGGGTTAGGTTTTGGTTGTCATGGATGACCTTGTTGGTTACCAATGATATCATGAAAGAAAGACGGAAACTGAATGTGATAAGCTGAGATTACACTCCACACTCATGGATCTTAATGTTTAGAATTTGTCTGATTGATCGATTAATACCTTGAACTTGATTATGGAATTTACCGTGCACTTGAATCCAAAAGAAAGTAATGCCCAACATTCATGAATTCTAGAATTCTAGTATCTAGATTGTGTCTCAAAGATCACCTGAGTTCATAGAAATTGTTCTATAATTCTCAACTTAATTTTCGTATACTTTGCTCGGGACTAGCAAAATGCTGGTTGGGGGTTGTGTTGAGGGTCAAATATTGCATATCAGACCTCAATTACTGCCTGAATTTACGAACATGATACCATTTAATGCCCTATTTTAATTGTGTTTGTGATGCAAGGTACATTTGCAAGCGTGGACTGAAAAAGATGCTAACAGCCGAGATTTAATGATCAGATTTCACAAAAGTATGGGACGGACCCCAGGGGGATTCGATCTTGGCTCGGGTTGGAACGTGAGAGAGAGATACAGATAGGAGTGTTTTTCTTCTTCTTTTCTTTTATTTTGTTTTTTTTAAAGGTTCCAGCCCATTCATGTTGGGCCGAGCCTCTTGGCTAGGGCCAAGAGGTGAAGCTTGTAGTGTGATGGGACCGATTGTACGGCGTTGATTTATGGTTATGAACTGATGTTTGATTCTAGTTTGATTAAGGAATGCCGTTTGTTTTTAATGGTTTATTGTGACTTCCATTACAATAGATCTGCGATGATTTTGTGTATCTCATTTTCCTTTTATGATTATGAAGACAGGAAGCCATGTTGTTCATCATCGTCTCCTGGGCATGGTTGGGTAACGGAACCATTCCTAATGTTCATAAATTCATTAGATTGGATGTGCATTGGTTAAACTTCTGTTGTTTGCTTTATCTCATGGGTATGGTTTTGTGATGGAATCTATTCTAATTTACATCCATCTTATCTCTTGAAAATTAGATCAAAATAAGTTCAGATTGTGCTTTAGTGATATATTTTCCGACTGGATGAAGATGGGACTCGAAGTCCTGTTAAGTTCATGAATCGACCCTAAATCACCCTGATTTCTACAAGTGGATCCTCTGAATCCCTAGTTTCCTACCTTTAAATTCATTAAGTTTAAATTAATATTTCACAATTATCCCTTATATTCACCTGATTTAAATTACATCTTATTTTAGTCCTAGTTCTGGTTAATTTCGGATTACGTACAAGTTTCAATCCCTGTGGATTCGACCTCGGTCTTACCGAGATTATTACTACATCACAATCCTATACTTGGGGAGTGAACAAATGTTCTTCAACCTAAACTGCACTCTCCCTCGTCCTTTAAAGGGGGGAAAAAAGTTCTAGCTTAATTTCCTCTCCATCTCCTCTCACATTCTCCCACTCTTCCCCTCATTCCAACTATCTTTCAATGTCTTTTCCTTTCATTCACAAACTAGATTTTATTTATTTATTTATTTTTTAATAAAATGGAAGAAGAAAGAAGACAGGATTTAAAGGTAATTGACCCCCCAAAGATTTGGCAAAAATTATTTGTGCAGCCCATCCATGAGATCCACACCATCCATCTGCAAGGCCCCACAATCAATAGTGGATTCAAAAAATTCTTTATCCGAAAGTGAGGTTTGTTCTTGTTTGTTATTGTGGTTGTTATTTGCTAATGGACATAACTCTCAAAAGGGATTTTCTGCAGGAAAAGGGTTTTCCGACAACTTTATGAAAAACAAAATAAATAAATAAAAGAAGAAGAAAGAAAGAAAGAAAGAAAATTGGTCGGCTCACCCAAAATCAACCCATAAGTGATCTTTTTAGTGTCTATTTCAAAGAGTGGGCAATCAGACAGGGTTTGCAGAAGAGCATCCAAACACATGACACAAATTGGGGTTTGGCTAAGACCACATTTAGGGATCAAAGGCCCCTTTGAGGATGCATCCAAACAGACCCTACCTTGCTCACACAGGTGACTTCCAAACCAATCAACCATCCATCAAGTGGGTCCTACCACTGAGAACAAAATCAAAAGCTAGTGGTGTGACAATCATCACCATCTGACAACAGCCTACCAAGGACATTAAAAGAGAACTCTCTAATGCATATCCCTAAATGTTTGCTTTGATATACCCCATGGTATTACAATATGATAGCCATACGATAGCCCGGGCCTCTAACCACTGGATTCGAGCCTTTGTCAACAACACAAACCATTTATTTGTTGTCAAAATAACTCTCAGATTGAATATCTAAATCCATTAATTATATAAAAGTTACAGCGACCTTTCATGTTCAAAGCAGAAGATACAACTGCTCAAAGAGTTGAAATAACCCAATTGAGAGTTTTTATTTGTTGTCCATCCATCATGTGAAATGAAGCTTGTCGTATAAATAGTTTGGATCATCGGACGATGAATCATATTCAAAGGCTGAACACCCAATGTATCATATTACAATATGACGGGATGCATTCGAGCAAACCTCTTCGTAGAGAAAGCAGAGGGAGAATCTTCGTGAATGGGTCAATCAAAGGCGTGCCATGTGCCGATTCGTTGGTTTGGCTTAGAACAAAATTCATGAATACAATCAAAAGTTTTTTTGCAAAGAAATAGAATACCTCAAGGACATTCCTACTAACCACCACAATATACATTGCAACATAAAAGGATGCCTACAGACAATGAATGAAAGATTAAAAGAATAAAAGAATTACAAGGCTGGGACGCAGTCAAAACCTTCTCAATGCAACCAGCTGAAATGGTGGGACAGTGGAAGTTACCGAGAACCTTGTGATAAAGAATGAATGGAACTTATTTACAGACATTCAAAGTAAATCTTGAGTTAGATGCGACGGTCTGATTTCTCGAGGAAGCTGACATATTTTGTATCCTTGAGAGCATTGTAGACATCCTTCCAGTTTGCGACCTGCTCGGAGAGGGGCTTGGTGTGTATCTGTACTTGGCGGCTCTCCAATTTCCTTTGTGGCAATCTTAGGAAATCTTGAACATCTATCAGCTTCTGCAAGTGGCCCAGCAAATATGAGATCCAAAGAAAAAATAAAACTCGGTAGGAAAGAGGAACTATTGAAGAGGCCAACAATGTGGCCAATGGGGTCACTTGTGACAGAGTGAGGAATTCATCACTTTCTAGACACTATCTGATGGTTGTTATGGCTTGGAGATCGAACAGGCAGTTTGCTGCACTTGTGACAATTGGCACATGTGTGCGGTGGTCCATGCCATTCATCTGGTGGGGATCCAGCGTCAACATGCCTGGGCCCAAAGGTCAAGACTATCCATTCACTAGGGAGCTGCACGTTTACAGTGAATATCAAGACCTTTGGTCATCTTTCTCCTAATTATATGTCTCACATGTGATCCACGGGAAGAGCAGACTGCCTGGTTGTTGGGCAACAGTGCACAATCATGGTGGCGCCACCTTATGAATGGCCTGGATCAACACAAGCATGCCACATTGGCCCGCCTGCTGAGAATCACTTCTTTAATCCTCACCTCTACACAAGTCCCTTAGCACTCATCAACATGCAATACAGATAACACGACATTTCAGGAGGGGTCTGTGTTTGAAATGTTTTGAATGAATTAACAGTCCTGCAGCATCAGGATGTGCAGTTCCCTGAGGTGCCCAGTCTACACAAGTGGGGCCCATGGTTCACTCATTGAATTGATGGTCCCCCACCACACAACAGATGCCCAAAATACCTCCCAGATAGGAAGATCCTGTCTAATCAGAGGCTACAACTAACAAGTCATGGAAAATAAAATGATAGCCTGGCAAAAAGGCCAAAATTTATACAGCTAGGATCTTCAATGCAGAAGAGCCTTGGGTTCAAGCCCGTATCCCGGTGGTACATCGAGTGTGTTTCAACATTGAAATCTCCAGTGAAGCCAACTTAGCTAACATACCCAAAAAAAAAAAAGAACCGGAAGAATTTTAGGGCATCGCCCATCTATGACAGAGTCAATCAGATTAACATTATCCCTGAACCATGGTCCCACATGTAGGGGCATGCACCATGAAAATGTAAATGCCCCAAAGCACCAGGGGCGTTGCAGTTCCTCGATTGAGAAATGCAAGAAGAGACTGATGATTATATAACAAAGGACTTTTTCCACTGAGCAGTAGATGATTTACCGTGCGGTTGCTGACAAGATCCTCATAGTAGACAATAATGTGGCGAGTGCTCTTGAAGTATTCTAAAGCATTGACCGCCATCTCCTCAGCACGTTTCAGATCGGGAAGCAATAAAGTGACATTGATCACTGGCTTATACTGTGCGAGCAACTTGGCCTGCATCCAGATATCCATTATAATTGCAAGAAAAGCTTTTGCATGACAAGGGATTGAAGAGGTAATTTGCTGCTGATGTGCCAATCTGAATATCCGATACAAACACTTGAAATGATATCCAGGCCACTTACCAGGTCAGGTCCATAAATCAAGCCAGACCTCTCAGTCAGCCGCATGCAATTGTGTACTACGCCATTCATATTCTAACCAAACCGTGTCATTTTGGCATGTGCACAAATCACCTCATAGATCCCTTGTGCAAATCACCATAGTACTTTTCTGTGGGAATAGATATGGCATTCAGAAAATGAGAATGTGCTATATGATTCGTCGGAACACACATACACATGAATATTCCTTTCTAAAAGCAATGAGGTTTAGAGGTTTTTATTGTGACTAGTCTTTTACGAAATATAATGGTTTAGGATGCTATTGGGAATTTTAAATACCCAAAGGGTCATTCGCCAATGTCTACTGACCGAGTTTCATTTTCTGTGAGAAATGAGATCATTGGTGATTTGGCACCCATTTAACAAGAAAAAGCCAATTAAGCTCGCTCATTGAGGTGCTGTCAGTCCTTCCAACAACGAAGCCTCCCTCTTTCAAGCGGACACAGCGGAAATAGTACGAGCTGCTTTTCCAAACTCAGCCTTTAGTAATTTCACAAGCTGAGATCAGAAGGTTTAAAAGCTGTGACCTGGCTAGGCATTAGAGCTGGGCACGGGACGACTAGACTCAGCAAACTCGACTTGTCCGACTTGTTTAGATCCGACTTGATCCGAACCGAGTGGGTGAGTCAATCTGAATCGAGTTGACTTCGTCCAATCCGAACTTAAACCGAGTCAAGTTCGAGTCACCCAGTAATGCAACTCAACTCGAAATCCAACTCGGTACTTGCTCGACTCAATCCGAGTCGAACTGGGCTCAACCCGGCCCGGCCGGTCACCAGCCACACCCAACCCAAACCTGGCCCAGCCCGGTCACCGGGCCAACATGTCCAACCCGAACCCGGCCTAGTCAGCAATCGGGCGAGTTCGGGCCAGTTTCAAACCTTCGAGTTCGGGCCAGTTTCAGGACGAGTCGGGAAAACCTACGAAACCGAAAATAGCTGAAAACCTACAACAATAACATAAGAGTAAGAAAAAAAATTAAATCCCTCTTTAAAACGTCCACAATATAAAGCTGAAAATGGGATCGTACGTCCAAGATCGGATCCAACGCCATCACCAATCAGTTTGAAAATCAGAAAAAACAGCTTGAGATGTCATCCATGGCTAGATCTGATTCAGAAGTAGCAAAAAGAAATACCCAAAACCCCTTAAAATAGCAGGTCCGCTCGAACCACAAAAATAACTGAAAATCAGATCGTAAAGTCAGGATCAGCAGATCGCATATCTCTATGCAGATCTAACCTCAACAAAAACTGCTCGAAATCCGATCATAGATACAAGATTCAATACAATAACATGAAAAAAACCACAAACTTCACTGTAAGTCTGATCATAGATTCAAGATCAGATACAATAAAATAAAACCTTGTCGTAGATTAAAGATCCACAACAATAACATAAGAAAAACAACAAAATTCACAATAAATAAATAAACAACTCAAAAGACTACATATAACAGCTGAAATCCCGATCGTAGGTTCAAGATCATATTCAACAACGCCACCACATAACATGAAAATCAGAAACAGATAACGGAAATCTCATCCACAGTAAGATCTACACCGTAAATAAAAGATAAAAATACCTAAAATCCCCTTAAAATAGCAGATCTATTGATGTAACATCATCTATCTAGATCTAGGCCATGAAAAGAAAAGGAAGAAAAATAAAATTTCGGAATCTGAAATTACAGAAAGGAAAGAAAGAAAATGGACATACCTTGAGAGAGAAGGGTTTCAGAAGCTTTTTCTTTTTCTTTTTCCATAAAACAGGGAATATATACCCTAAAGGGCGAGTCGGGACGAGTCGAGTTGGGTTTCGGGCCGAGTCGGGCCAAACTGGGACCTATCCGAACTCTGCCCGAACTCAGTTTCGGGCCAAAGAAAATGGCCCGTCCCGACCCGAACTCAGTTCTGGGTCGGGCCGAGTCGAGCTTTTTTGGGCCGAGTCGAGCGAGTTAACAGGGCTAGCCCGGTTCATGTACACCCCTAGAGATGCCGTGTAGCTGATGGAAAGGCTGCAATTCTGGCAAGTGAATCTAGGCTTTGAGTGGTGATTTCAGCCCGTGAATACCCACTGCACCCAACCCGACTCGGTACTTGCGACCAGATCAAACTCGGTCCAGATTAGTCCAGGCCGAACCTGGACTCGGATCAGGTCATGCATGCTGGAATCGGTACCGAGTCGGTTCGAGTTCGGGTCAGGCCTATTTCAAAACCGGATCGAGTCAGGTCAGCCCTAACTCGGTCCGACTCAACTCAATGCCCAGCTCTACTAGGCATTTGCATAGAGTGGGATGGTTGTTACTTGCATCACTGTATTATATTAAAATAATAATAATAATAATAATAATAATAATAATAATAAATAAATAAATAAATAAATAAATAAAAATCCAAGAAGGGTTTACTCAGCAAGTACCTCAAGTCGACTTGCAGATTGGCCAAGTCCAGACTAATGAAGCATCCATATTTATCTTACAATTCATATGATAATTGTAAGATTCAGTTACAGTCATTTAGGATTTGCAATTTGAACCTACGATTCATATCATGTGGTGTGTGATACGATATGAATCATATTCGTATCACAAATCACACGATTTTGACAACATTGCCCTAGACATATATTGGGGTTGCAAATTAGGTAATTCGTCCCCAAAACATTTTATAATCACTTTGAGGAATCTAAATGAAAGGAAGATGAAAGAGTATTGGATAGTAAGAGAGACCTCGGTTTGTGAATGGACATGGGATTTATGAGTGCCATTGAGTAGCTTCACATCTCGGTCATAAGAATTTGCAAGAATAGAAATAGTCCTGCGCAGAAGATTTTTCCGGAGTAGAAAAATTGCAGAAACACCCTGGCTGTTGAAATACTCAACTATTTCTTCGTGATACTTCAGGACACCCTGCACTGACCATGCAAAGACAAAATCCTGATTCTTTCCCATCAAAACTAATATAGAACCAGCAGGATATAACGATGACAACATTCATTTTAAGATGCAACATTTGCATGCTGTCAAAGGCAAGTGATTGTTGGAAAATAGAAGGAAACCATATGCCACAAATCAGCAAAAAATAAAATAAAAAATCGTGCAGCTCTGATGTGAAGAAAAGGTGTCACGTAGCATTGATATTAATGAGGAATGCCACTTGCAAGTTCCCATCACAAACATCAATAACAAGTGATCCATGTGCACCAACATGGTAAACATGAGCAAGATTTGGACCAGTCATCAGGTGGGCCCATAGTGAATGTGCCCAGGCCCAAAAATCAGCCTGATCCACTTAGACATAAATGTCGAATGTAGACTAGGGCATCATGAGGACCACATGTATTTGGTGGTGAATGTTGTGTCCGCCTGCGGGGGATGCTTGTGTTCGGCATTGGCAGATGGCTGCTTGCAATTAGCAACATAGCATTCCTCGATATTATATCAAAATCTAGAACCCTTCTGTTCTCAAAGTCAGGAATGCTTAGATGAGGGATAAAGGACTCCTTCAATCATCAGTTGAATGGTGTCCAGCACCTACTGATGCAAGTTGGAGTTAGTCCAACTAAGATAGCACTGGGGAGTTGCATTCGTGTCGCACAGACAAGGGTGTGCTAAATTGTTAGCAAATCCATGACAACAAGCTCAAAAGGTGGGACAATATAACAGTTAGATGGGAGATTGATAGTTTGTTTAGGAGCACAAGTTAATATGTTTTTAACAAATCTTCCATCCTTTCATGCTTTTATTATCTAATAAGAATAGAAGTAACATTTCTCTAGCTTCTCTTCTTCTTGTTTTTTCCCTTTTTTTTTAAAAAAAAAAAAAAAAAGATTATTTCCTTAGTTTTCTAGACATAGAAGTGACAAAAATACCATTGACGCAAAGCATTAAGCTGGTGTACAAGGTGAAAAGATGATAGGTTCAGTTTGAATGAACATAAATGTCATCAAACAGATCCTATTGGTCTGAAAAATGTATTAAACTCTTTTATCAGAAAGACATGGTCAGAGTCCAAAAAATTGTTCACGTAAAACACTACCTGATTAAGCATCCACTTGAAGCCAACTGCAGCTGAGCATTCATTTTTGGAGGCACTACTAAACCAATCAAGATTGTACACTTTGTCCAACGTGCTTAGAACAGATGAAATATTACTCCGCCTTTCTTTAACAGAAAAAATCTCTCCATTAGAGCTAACATTGATGTGGCTGTTCAAGAAAGTTTCAAACCATCCACTTCCAGACCTCTGCATGGACAAAATTGCAAAGAAGCGGACAGGATTGCATATGCATTCACCCCTGTTGAAGTGCTAACAACTTTAAAAAGTGTGTTATTAAAAAAATATACAAAATGAAATGCGGAAATTTTGTAATACCTGCTATAAGTTTTTGGTTTCGGATAGTGCAAAAGCAAACCCTCCCCAGCCTGAGTGCTAGAAACCTGACACTGTTCCACGGTTACTTGGATTTTTGTGCCTAGCGGGATATAATTTGGATTCACACGTGTGCTAATTTGCTTTAGACAAATAAAGCAAATATAAATACCACAAAGCATTGCAATGACCAGCACAACCATCCTCAACACAATCGGTGTCCTCTTAGAAGTATTTGTGGGACACATGTCCTGTAAGAAATGCATCTTTTGTCAACATAACTACTTAAACAAGAGTCAAGTGTGATTTTCTAAATTGATTCACTATTTAAACAAGTTCTAAAATGACGAGCTCCACACTTCAGAAGTATGAAATTGACAGAGAAACAAAATAAGAAAAAGCATTAGAGAGAAAATTTAAACTAGAATAAAAGGGGGCAAACGAAAGACAAAGCATAGAAGATAAGGTGCTGTTCCACTCTATTAAAAGTGGCATAATTTAAATCAGAAACATTAAAAGAGTCTTAAACATATACCCTAAATAACATGTAGTTACTTACAAATTAAAAAACTGCCACCCCTACTAATAACTTCTCTAACACATCTTATAGCTCTAAAATGGGAAACTACTAAAGTCAACCTGAGGCAACCCAAAAGGTTGCAAAGGGAATCAAAGCAAAGAAATCGTGGGCCCCAAATCCATAGGTTCTGCCTCACACGGGCCTCAAATCCATGGGTTCTATGGGCCGCCCACCCCGAGTGTGCCCCTGCATCCCACAGGCCACCCCACTCGAGCCCAGTGTGAAAATGCCCCCGCATTAATCACCCCCGGTGAGAAGTCTCGAACACGAGACCTCCCGCTCTGATACCAATTTGATGCAAGACAATTAACCACTTGCTCTAAAGCTCAAATTGATAGAGCATGACGAATTAATCCTTTTATCTCATAGCCCAGGCCCCAAATCCATGGATTAGGTCCTCGGCCGGACCCTCCTCATGGGCCCCAAATCCATGGGTTCCGCCTCACATGGCCCCCAAATCCATGGGTTTTGCGGGCCACCCACCCCCGAGTGTGCCCTTGCATCCCACAGACCACCCCACTCGAGCCTGGTGTGAAAATGCCCCCGCATTAGATACCCAAACTACTTCCTCTGAAATGTAACAACTGATGTAAAAATGTTCTAAAAGGGAACAGTAATGGCGGAACCATACTGAAAGATCGTCAATGGAGAAGCCCTCGCTCAAAAAAACCACATTCGTCCATTGGAAATAGGTTAAGGTTTTGTTCCCATCTTTAGCTCAAAGTGTCTTGAAAAAGTAACTCATTAACCTCATATCTTGATCAAACATAATGTGGTCTTGGGAACGCCTTATAGCCAGACCACTTCTCTAAGAAAAGGTTTGTAATGTGCTTTGCATCATCCGCCATCTTGCATGGGATGAAATGGGCCATCTTGGAGAATTTATCAAAAACAACAAAAAAAGGAGCCATGGTCGCATTCCGTCCTTGGCAACCATGGTACAAAGTCCATGCTAAGATCTTTCGATGGGCCATTCAAAGCTGGTAACAGAGTGTATAGGCCAGTGTTGTGTTTACCTGCCAAGTTGGCACACAGTGCGGTTGTAATATCCTTCTTGCTTCCTAGCCAATAGAAATAGTCTTTGACCATGGTCATAGTGTTTCTAATCCCAAAGTGACTTCCCAGGCCACCAAAAATGTAGTTCGCGTACTATTAACCCCCACAAAGAGCCCGTTGGAATGCACAGCCTAGTGTCATAGAAAAAATATCCGTCATGAGAGCAAAGCATGGGTACTTGTCGTCTAACCCGACAGATAAATAAGCAAAGATCTTTCTGAAATCTTTATCGAATAACATAATCACTTTCGATCTCATCAAGTCCCACTACGGAGACTTATAACATGATCAATGGATGTGTCTTCCAGTTAAGTGCATCAGCAACCCCGTTCATTACTCCCCTCGATGCTTGAGATTGAAGGTAAACTCCTGAATGTAACTCCAATTGGCATGTTGCACACTCAATTTCTTCTAGGAGTGCAAGTGCCTCAACGCCTCATGGTCAAGTGCACTTAGTGGTGGCCCATAAGAAAAGTGATAACAATACTATATGGAAATTGGTTCAACTTCATTGTAATGCTATAACCAATCAACAACCATTGATTTGGTCCACAAGGTGCATCAAGACCATTGATCTTCCATCAAATGAATCTAAATCCTCAAAGTAGCCAAGAGTTTTCATCTCAATCGTTGGATAATCCATATTCTTGATTAGGAACCTTTAGATGGGTTTGATCATCGATGAAACAAGATCAAACAACATATTAGCCATTTGGTTGCATCATGAGGTGGTATGCCTCCTAGAACGCAAGGAAATTTTTTATGCATAAAAAAATAAGCATGTGTGGCTTTTTCATTTTCTTTTTTGGCTTCAACAATACCACAATCATCATCTATGGAAGCCTTGATGACTACCCACAATTCGCATTACTAATTTGTTGTTCATTCTAAGTGATGGTGTCCTCAGCACAAGATTTAACAAGGAACCATCTTCTTCTTCTTCTTTTTCTTTCTTTCTTTCTTTTTTTCATTCTTTTTTTTTTGGGGGGAGAAGTTAGGAGCCACCAATTTGTTCATTTCAGAAGTGATTATGTAGAAGACAGATGGTGATAGCTATATTCACTTGTGTCTCTAAAGTATGCAAGGGCATTTTTTTCAAAATAGCAAGCGCGCTTTCAATACCCCAAAAAAATGTTTAACAACATTTCATAATGAGTTATGCCGAAGACTAAAAAGCTCGGCAGCATTTATTGGAACATTGGCCCACTGAACTAAGTGATAATGAATATGACAAAAGGGGTAGTTAGAGAAACTTGACGTCTTTGCGTATCCAGCACCGGTTAGGTAGTATTTAGCTATGATAATATTTTATGAATATTTACTATGACAATTGGATAGGTTAATTAATTGCTTCTTGATCTAAGATCCATCACTCATCAAAGTAAAATATGCTAACAAATAGGATACCTTCTGAAACTATCAGATTATCCTCCTCTATTTCCAGTGCCGAACGCAAGACATAAGAATTAGCAGGCAAATCTTCCCATGTGGCAAGGGCATAATTGAAGCGCATATCAAACAATACATCCGTCATAAATAACATTCTGCAAATTTTGGTTGTGTCTATTTCAAAAACATCTTTCAGCATTGCTAAGAACCACTATTGGGACATGTGTGCCGTCTTCATGCCAATACAATCATAAATAATATTCTTCGATTTGGTTAGAATGTGCTCTTAACAAATTGATGATTATTTTGAACAATTATAGTTGTCTACCAAAAAGTATCAATTAAATCTTGGGTCATAATGGATACATTAAGGGGCATCAGAAGTTGATGACTTGAAAAAAGCCAAGTATCAAGGAAACAACTTCATTCAAAACTTTGCTAAAATGCCGACTATCTATCTCTCCAATATATTGAAATACCTCAAGGATTAGTTGATTCCCTTGCCCATGATCGAGAATTAAATGAAAATTCTTGAAGATATTTTGTCCGATTTAACAAGTGATGGGGACATCACATGCACGCACGCCGCCCCCCTACTCACGTACACACAGAAAAGGAGGGCCCCACCGTCGATTTGGCTCGATGACGACGTCCAAGGAGAGTCTCCTATTTAAAAGACGGAGTTTTGGTTCAAAAGAGTGGGCCCGATAGTCAAGAAAAGCCCATTATGGGATCTCATGATCGTGGCCCACTACTCAGATTAAGTTTGTATTTTAGGTTTTGCTTATTTATGTTATTTAGAATATCATGACCGTTTTAGATTTCTTTGATTAGTTTTTATTTTGGTTTACTTCATCACCAAGTAATAGGTTGCGCACAAGGTGCGAGTTTTGGGGTATAGGGTTTTCTTATAAATAGGCACCCCTTGTAGTTTTTTTGATGCATTGAAGTTGAATAAAAATTCCTGCGTGTTTTTTTGCTCTCTGAGTTTCTGAGTTGTGGAAAAATTCAAGTGGGTGCGAAACCCTCCCTTTTCGAAGGGTTAACTATTGTGGTGCGAAGCCACGCCTATCCCAATCCGCCCCTACCTTCTTCCATCCATATCTCTCACCTTCTACAATCATTCTTGCTTCGAATCCATCAATTTTTGCAGCAGATCTTCTCCCTACAGCCAGTTTCTAGAATCTGGCCCTGCGGGAGGGCCGAAACTTCGACGGAGCACTGCGCCCAGACCGCATGTCGGATCGCCGCGAGATTTGGAGGGTTTGTAGTCCCCCCTGGCCGACCAGAGCCTAAAAGGCCATTTTGGGATTCGAGCCCCCAGCGCACGTGCGGCCAGCCTCCTGTGCACGTGCGTCAGACCCGGGCCGCAGTCCACACACTGGAGCTGTCGTTTGGTTCAGGTTTTCTTCCTATTTTTCCTTTTCACACCAGTTTTTTCATAACCCTAACCCTAGATTGCGTAATTTCTACTTCGTTTGCCCCTTTTCTTACCCTAGGGTTTTCTTAATTGCAATTCGTGAATCCCTTGGATTAGGTACTGGTTATTGTGCATGTGTGGATAATTTCCATTTCTCTTTGAGCATCGTTCGGTCTATAATTTTACTGATCCAGTCCTAGCCTGTGTAGGCCTGGACCCGCACAGATTCCCCTTGCTTGAATGTTTGGACTTTTGTGTGAGATGTGGAATTTTTATGTTATTGTTTCTGAATTAGTATGATCTAAGCCTGAAATCTTGCATATCATATTTAAATTTCATGTCCTGTATCAAATTTGGTATCAAAGCCTAAGGTTCTTGTAGGGGAATACATCACATATTTAGGGTTTAGTTTGTTTAAGTCCTTCATGCATCCAGTTCATCACGTATATCTGTTTAGAAGACCGTAGTCCCTAATATTAGTTGCTGAAATTTCTAGTAGCAGGAAGTTAGCAATTTACATTGCTGTAACTTCTGTTATTCCCTTATTTCGACAACTATATTGCTGGATTTTAGTAACTCTGCATAGTTCCCTCATATAGAGTCTCATAGGATCATTTAGTCCTATTTAGTTGCATATAGTCATCCTAGAAAGTCCTTAGGTGGAGTTAGCAAGTGTATGCCCACACGTACGGGTCGCGGTTTTGGTTTGCACCCTACACTAAACATGGAGCAACTGCAAGAAGCAGTGGCCAAGTTAACCCAGCAAGTTGATTTCTTGAGTAAACGCTTGGAACAACGTATAGATCAACACCTTGACCAAATAGAGGCCTCCCTCGGGATAAACCCCACCATTAGGGACGATGTCCAATCTCGGGCATGTAGTCAGGAAGTTAGACCAAGGAATGGAGGCGGCCAAGGAGTTGGTCATAGGCACGCACCTGTGCACCTGCCCCGTGAGGGATATCATGATCAATATAACCCAGATGCGCAACTCTTCAAGGGAGTTAGAGTAGATGCCCCTACATTTGATGGTCACTTGGACCCTAAAGTCTTTTTAGATTGGTTGGCGGATATGGATCACTATTTTGAGTGGTATGACATGACGGATGCTCGTCGAGTCCGGTTCGCCAAGATGAAGCTTGTGGGCCAAGCAAAGAGGTTTTAGGCGACGGTAGAACAAAAGAAAGAAAGAGCGAGGGAACTCTCAATAGTCCATTGGGGAGAGATGAAAGAAACACTTAAGGAAAAGTACCTTCCTTTTTCTTATCGCTTACGGTTGATCGAGGAGTGACAGTCTCTTCGATAGGGTTCCATGAGTGTTGCTGACTATATTGAGAAGTTCGAAGAATACTTGACCCATTACGAGGTTGATAAGGACCCTGTACTTACCCTTGCTTGTTTTAAAACGAGCCTCCGTCCTGACATTAGGAGAGAATTGTTCGCCTAAGACATAGACACTATTGAACAATTGTACCAAGTAGTGTTAGATGTCGAGCAATATCTCAAAACGTCTGTGGGAAGGTAGTTTAACTTTCGTGAGTCCAGTGTTAAGGTCAACCCCTCTGTGGCTAAACCTAACACGGGATACCAAAACAAACCTTCCAACAATTTTCAGCTCAGACCCAAGGATGATAAGGGTAAAGAGATTGCTGGGTCTTATTCACGTGAAAGTGGGGCCACTAGGTGTTTTAGGTGTCAGGGGTTTGGTCACTTTGCCCACCAGTGCGGCACAAGAGAGGGCACCAAAGTACTCCTTATTGATAGGCAAGTAGAAGTAGTGCCCCTAGAGAGTGATAGTGAGGAAGAATATGAGTCAGTGTAAAAACCTCTAGTGATGATGAAGAGGGACCGCAAGAGTCTGCGACCCTCGCAATTGTGTATTGCGCCTTTGCTTAAGCCAAGAATACGGACGATTGGCGCCGCAACACAAACTTCTATACTTATGCAAAGTGTGGGGAAAAGAGCTGTAAGATGATCGTGGATAGTGATAGTTATGCCAACGTGGCATCAACTAGCATTATGAGTCGTCTGGGCTTAAAACTAGAAGCCCATCCTCAACCCTATAGTCTCCTGGGTTGATGAAACTTCTATTTCAATGTCACACCGATGTCTTGTTCCTATTCAGTTTGGATCTTATAAAGACACACTTTGGTGTAATGTTATTCTTATGGATGTTAGCCATATTATTCTGGGCAGACCATGGCTCTATGACAGGGATGTCACCATATTTGGTCGTTCAAATGTATGTACATTATAGTTTGAGGGCAAGAAGGTCAAGCTAAATCTTCTGCCACCCAAGAATACGACTGGAAAGGAGTCCACCACACAGAGTGGCATGAGCGGCTCAAAAGAATTGAAAGAGTCGAAGTCCATGTCCCAACCGCTCCATATTCTGAATGTTAAAGACTTTGAGCAAGAAATGGAGGCGGACTCGATGGTATATGCCCTTGTGGCTAGGGAGAGTGTACCAGAGGCTAGTATAGAGTTACCCACCAAGGCCATTCAGGTAGTGCATGAGTTTCGTGATGTCTTTCCTGAAGATCTACCGGATGAGCTTCCCCCTATGAGGGATATACAGCATGCCATTGATTTAATCCCTGAGGCAACTCTATCAAACCTCCCGCATTACAAAATGAACTCAAAGGAGCACGCTGAATTGAAGAGGCAAATTGATGAGCTCCTAAAGAAGGATTTCATTTGAGAGAGCATGAGCCCGTGTGTCGTGTCCGCCTTTCTTACACCTAAGAAGGATAGCACATAGAGGATGTGTGTTGATAGTAAGGTCATCAACAAAATCACAGTCAAGTATCGGTTTCCCATACCGCGTCTTGATGACATGCTGGATATGATTGCCAATGCTACCATCTTCTCAAAAATTGACCTCAAAAGTGGTTATCACCAAATTCGTGTACGCCCTAGTGATGAGTGGAAAACCGCCTTTAAGACAAAGGATGGGCTATATGAGTGGCTAGTTATGCCTTTTGGGTTAACTAACGCCCCAAGCACTTTCATGCGTGTGATGACCCAAGTGTTGAGGCCCTTCATGGGGAAGTTCTTGGTCGTATACTTTGATGATATCTTGATTTATAACATGACGAAGGAGCAACACCTCAACCATTTAAGGCAAGTTTGTGGGATCCTTAAGGCCAAGAAGTTGTGTGCCAACCTAAAGAAGTGTGCGTTTTTGTCTAGTAGTGTGATCTTCTTAGGTTTTATTGTGTCAGTTGAGGGCGTATTGGCAGATCCCGAGAAGGTCAAGGCCATCGTCAATTAGCCTGAACCCCGCAATATTCATGAGGTGCGCAGCTTTCATGGCTTAGCCACCTTCTATAGGCGGTTCATTCGAGGTTTCAGTTCCATTATGGCTCCCATCACGGATTGCATAAAAAGGAGAGTTTCAATGGACAAAGGCAGCCTCGAAGGCCTTCAAGGAGATAAAGGTCAAGATGACCGAAACTCCAGTCACGCGACTTCCGGATTTTTCAAATGCTTTAAAGTCGCATGTGATGCGTCAGGAGTCGGCATAGAAGTACTTAGTCAGGAAGGGCACCCTGTCGCATTTTTTAGTGAGAAATTGAATGAGGCAAAGCAGAAATATTCCACCTATAACAAAGAGTTCTATGCGGTAGTACAATCACTGCGCCATTGGCGTCATTACCTACTGCCGTAAGAATTCGTCTTATTCTCAGATCACGAGGCCTTTAGATACCTGAACTCTCAGAAGAAATTAAACCCTAGGCATGCCAAGTGGGTTCAATTCCTTCAACAGTACACTTTTATGCTTAAGCACGAGGCCGGTGTAGAGAATAAGCTTGCCGACGCGTTGAGTCGTCCCAACGCGTTAAGTCGTCGAGTCGCATTACTCAATTCCATGAGTGTCGAAGTCACAGGCCTCGAGCGCATCAAAGAAGAGTATTTTGAGTGCCCAGATTTTGGAATTATGTATGCATCGTTGTTAGAGAGTCCGTCAAGAGCTAGCAGTGAGTACTTGATTTTAGACGGATACTTGTTTAGGAGTGACCGCTTGTGCATACCATGCACCTCCCTCCACGATTTTCTTGTCTGGGAGTTACATTCGGGAGGGGTCGCAGTCATTTCAGTCGAGACAAGACCATTGCCCTAGTGGAGGATAGGTTTCATTGGCCAAGCCTCAAGCGAGACATGGCCAAAATTATAGGGCAATGTCATACTTGTCAACTGGCAAAGCGAAGGAAACAAAAAACAAGATTATACACACCTTTGCCAGTCTCATTCATCCCTTGGCAGGACATCAGTATAGATTTCGTGCTTAGACTTCCCAAGACTATTCGGAAACATAATTCCATATTTATTGTCGTGGACCGTTTTTCTAAAATGGCCCACTTCATTCCTTGTTCTAAGACCTCCGACGCATCTCATGTTGCCAAGCTGTTCTTTAGTGAGGTCGTCAAACTGCACAGGTTACCAAAAACCATAGTGTTTGACCGTGACGTGCGATTCATGAGTTACTTTTGAAAGACACTATAGCACATAATGAATACTAGGCTCCAATTTTCTTCTGCCTACCACCCTCAGACCGATAGTCAGACTAAGGTGGTTAATAAGAGCCAAGCAAGCTTGCTCAGATGTTTAGTAGGGGAGCATACCAGGACGTGGGATACCGTACTACCTATAACCGAGTTTGCATTCAATAGTTCTGTCAATAGGTCCACAGGTCTAAGTCCTTTTGAAGTCGTTACTGGTTATAAGCCTAGGAAACCTACTGATCTTGTCCTTATTTCATTGTCCCATAGGCCATCAAAGTCTGCAGTCTTTTGTGCATCACATCCATTCATTGCATTAAGAAATTAGGCGAAAGATCACTACTAGTAATGAACATTACAAGTTTTCTGCAGACCAGCATAAATGTTTCAAAGAATTCAATATTGGGAACTCTGTGATAGTCCGCATCAAGCCCGAGCGGTATCCTCCGGAGGCTGTTCGCAAGTTACACGCGCGTAGCGCTGAACCCTTCAAAATTATAAAACGAAACGATCTCAATGCGTATGAGGTAGACTTCTACCTCCTATAGGAATTAGTTAGTTTCACATTTAGGATCTAATTACTTTTCGGGGGACCACTGATACTTTGTCCGGCCCTTCACCCACCCATCTTGATTCTCCAGATTTATCCCTTGACCCATGGCCTCTTCTCGACCTTTCTTCCCAGCCTCTACCTCCCATACCTAGCCTTCACACACCCAGAGAGGAAATAGAGGATATCTTGGACCATGAGATAGTTTCAACGTCGGACGGCGGGTTTCAGAAGTACCTGGTTAAATGGAAGTCACGCCCAATTTCAAATAGCACGTGGCTCACTGAGGAGCTTTAGAGACTTGATCCTGACATCCTGGCAGGAGTTCTATTTCGCCAGTGGCGAAATCTTCGCAACCGGGGAGAGTTGATGGGGACATTACGCGCACGCGCGCCACCGCCCCTACGCACGTATGCACGGAAAAGGAGGGTCCCACCGTCGATCTAACTCGATGACGACATCCAGGGAAGGCCTCCTGGTTAAAAAACGGAGTTTTAGTTCAAAAGAGTGAGCCCGATAGTCAAGAAAAGCCCATCATGGGATCTCATGATTGTGACCCACTAGTCGGATTAAGTTCATATTTTAGGTTTTGCTTATTTATGTTATTTAGAACATCATGAACGTTTTAGATTTCTTTGATTAGTTTTTATTTTGGTTTACTTCATCGCTAAGTAATAGGTTGCGCACAAGGCGCGAGTTTTGGGGTATAGGATTTTCTTATAAATAGGCACCCTTTGTAGTTTTTTTGATTCATTGAAGTTGAATAAAAATTCCTGTGTTTTTCTGCTTTCTAAGTTTCTGAGTTGTGGAAAAATTCAAGTGGGTGTGAAGCCCTCCCTTTTCAAATGGCTAACTACTGTGGTGCGAAGCCATGTCTATCCCAATCCGCCCCTACCTTCTTCCATCCATATCTCTCACCTTTTACAATCATTCTTGTTTCGAATCCATAAGTTTTTGCAGCAGATCTTCTCCCTACAGCTAGTTTCTAAAATCTAGCCCTGCAGAAGGGCCGAAACTTCGACGGAGCACTGCCAATATAATTTGACAGTAGAAGTTTAAAATGCCAATATCACAAAAGAACAAAAACTCAATGGCCACACAGGTTTATATGTACTACCATCATAGTATATATCATTCATCTTATCTGTTAACAATGTGTATATGTGTAACTCAATAAGATGAAGAGAAGATAAAAAATAACCAGCCTGATAAAAGAAAATTAGGCCGGCTTGTGGACTTATCAGTCTTGGGAGCAATTTTAAATGGTTCACGCAAGTGCATGTAAGTTTCTAATTAAGTTATTTTAAATATTTGCTATCCATGTAATATTTATTACTGATGAGTGGAATGGATTTTATCATATACATATGGATTGGATGTTACATATACAATATGTTAGAGCTTAGAAATTTCTCACAAGCGTGTCCAATATAGGATTCGGGCTCCCCTTTATGGCTCAGTTAGACTGGTTTTGATACTGTACCATACCCACATGTGGTCACTACGATTACTACCATGTGGAGTGAATTTTCAACCCTAATTGCATTTTAGATTATGATCTTAACCGTTCATCTTTTGGGTTCTATGTGATGGAAGCCATTTTAGGAAAAATAAAAAAAAAAATTGAAGGAATGATGGACTGAATCTGATTTTGGAAATTTAAAAAGTAAAGCTCAAATGACTCATTTTTAGATCTAAAAGCCATAGATTGAGCTCTCAACCAAGTATGAGCGCATAAGGTTATAGCTTAAATAACGTTGTAGTGAGAATATGAACAGCTCTGATGATAATCTAAGATGAAATTAGCGGTATACAACCCATCTATTAGGGCTTGTTTGGATGCACGGATTAGGTGGGAGTGGGTTGTATTAGGATGGATTGCACAGCTACCGAGGTGGCGTCAGTGGATTACAACAAATCCCACTGGATTGCTATATCCAGCGACCAAGCTATTGTGTGTTTGGACAGGCGGACGGCTCGGGGGATGCGAAGTAAGAAGCCGATCCTCTGTTTTTCCTATCCCCTTCCAGTTTCCTTGGGCGACGTCGGATCTACGTCCTTTGGTCATTGGACGACCCAGATCTTCAAGGATCATTGCGTGGGAGCAGGGGAGGTCCCTGATCTCATCATCTCTCCTCGTTTGGCTTTGTGCGGTGCCCATTTCAATTGGGAAGACAGATCGACTTCCGTTCTTTCCTTGCTGGAAATTACAACATCCTTGGATCATCAGTGGAGACTGTGACTGATGGACGGTTCGGATCACTCACCTGATATAAGGTGGGTGGTCCACAACGCCTCCCAAAACTGATGTGGACCGTCTGTTGCGGGCGGAAAGAAAGGAGAGAGAAATCTGCCAGTGGATGTAAGGAGGAGTGGATTTGGGAATCCGTCATCTGATCCGGCGAAATCCATCAATCTTCCCAATCCAGCGTAATACCTCGCCGCCCAAACAGCCCGACGTACAGACCACGGTGGATTTGGCAATCCAATCCCGCCGAATCCATCTTAATACCACCTAATCCGCGTGTCCAAACAAGCCCTTAGTGTAACACTGTAGACTACACCTAAAATATGTAAATTTAAATATAGACACACATTTTTCCAAGACCTTTATTTCACCATTTTCCATCAAATTTGAAGTCATGTCCGTAGACTTTTTCTTTCTTTCTTCTTTCTTTCTTTTTTGAAAATAATGAATAATACCCATAATCAATGTTAATCATACACTTTTCCCCACCACCATCAAGCTCATACATGTACCCGAGCTTTTAGATGATGTGTATACCCATTTTGAAGGGCAAAACACCTGATGAATGGCTTGGATCCGAAGTTATTCCTGTCATTTTCTATGAAGGAAATTTCTACCATTTCCATTGTCAGGTTCATAAAAAATATAGGAGTTAAAATTTAATTTTTTTTATTTTTTTAGTGAATTTGTATCTAATTAAGTAAATGAGTACCGTACAAATTAGGATTTCACAAATAATGCATATCCAAACCCAAGTGTAGGAGAAGTGCTTTTTGAGCGGTGAAATTATTGTAATACCACTCTAAAGATTTTTCTTTAGAGAGTGATGAAGTTGTGGATCATGGGGCCCATGTGATTTTTATGATAACCAACCCATCCGCTAGAAGTAATCCATCATGACACCATGAAAACATAACATACACCACTTAAAAACATATAATGCACATGCAGCCCATCCCATAATTCAATCTGAAAGATTTGATCCCTGTAATTATTATGGTTGGGTACATATGTTAGACTGGTTGAATGTCATACACAAACTACATGGGCTTCAAAATTGATTAACTTGGTTACTTTTTAAAGAAAATAATATATGAAGTTACTTCAGCATTTGCCTTCTCAAAAAAGCACTGCCAAGAAGAAATCCTTTGGTAAATTTAGGATTTTGAGAAATTTTCTCGCCAAATTCATTAAACTATAAAATGGGTGAACACTAGGGCTGTACACAAACCAAGTTAGCTCGGTTAGCTCGTTGGACTCAACTCGAAAAAGCTCGATTTGACTCGGTTAGAAACTGAGTTCAAGCCGAGTCAAGTTGATTTTTTGAACTCGAAAAAATTTCGAATTGAGTTTGAGCTTGCCCAAGCTCGACTCGACTGGGATTGAACCCAACTTGAATCGAACCAGTTCGGTGACTCGATTACTTTGATATTGATGTTGCTCACCAAGTGTTTGATAAAATGACTCAACTAAGTGTTAGCTGGTGGCAAGGAAGGTATGTGTATGAAACAAATATATATATATATATATATATATATATATATATATTATGTTGCCTACAAAGTGTTTGATTAAATACCTGTAAACAGTTGCTACTATTTTACACACAGTAAGAAATTGAAAGTACACTCCATGTGTTTGTGAAAATGCCGCATAATCTCAATCTTGGTTCGAACTCAGCCCAAACTGGCCCGAGTTGCTGACTGAACTGTGCTGAGCTAGCCAATCAGGCTTGATGATTGAGCCGAGCCAAGTTCGAGCTGGGGTCAGCTGGTGGCCGAGCCGAGCCGAGCTGTGCCAAGCTCGACTCGTGTATACCTCTAGTGAACACTACCTAAGAAGGAACCCTTTGATAAATTTTGGATTTATGAGGAATTTTCTTGTAAAAATTCTATTAAACTATAAAAAGGGTGATTATTTCAAATAATTCTTTGTATATATCATAGAAATGAAAAGTGTGAGGCTGCTTGCAGGCGTCCATGTGATCCACGTGTCCAAGATCATATCCGCTCAATAGGCAGGCCCCACCATCTAGATGCTTTGTCTTAAAAATAAGACCGGCTTGTTCATCATAGATGGTAAGATGAATAGGTCTCAGTGGGCTGTGTTTGGGCAGACAGAGGTATGTCCTAGCCCAACTAGCAAAGTTGATCTTAGGCCCAATCTCAGACCGAGCCCAGGATGGGCCAAAACAGCCACACCCAAGCCCAAGCATTGTACAAAGGACTGGCCGTTCATATGTTGGACCATCCATTGAGGTGGTCATTCAAATAAACGGCCCATATCTTGAACACATTCATTTAGGAGATAAACTGGGTACTACCCCCACCAGGACCTAGCTAGAGATTGACTGTCCTGTGAAGGGAAATGTGGGGCTCATCACAATGTATATATTTCATCCACGCTGTTCATCCATTTTCGCAGATTATTTTAGGGTATGAGCCTAAAGATGAGGCAAATTGAAGACATAAATGAACCACACCATAGGAAGCCGTGGGGATTGAATTCACACTGTTGAAAACTTCCTAGGCATATGAAATGTTTATTTGTCATCCAACCTGTTTATAAAGACAGATGGACCTAAACCTGTAGGATGGGAAAACATAATTATTGGCTTGATCTAAAACTTTTGTACCCCTTGAGATGTTTTAAACTTAAATATGGTGTGTTTGTTTCATCCATGTCATTCATCTATTTTGTCAACTCATTTTAAGTAATGAGCACAAAAATAAAGAAAGCTTATTGGCTGGTTTATCACACACCACCGACCTAGCTAGCTGGTGTGTTGATGTCATCAAGTTAGGTGGGTCCCATCATAAGATGTGTTATATCCTTGATCAAATTTGGCCAGCTTATTTTAAGGCTTGTACCGTAAAATAAAATAGATTCAAAGGTCAAATGAACCACACTGCAAAAAGCAATAGGGATTGAATGTCTACCATTAAAACCCCTGTGAGGTTGTATAAGTTTTGAATCTATATAATATTGGTTTTTCCTCTTCATCTAAGTTTGTGTGACCTTATCAACCCATCATATGGAAAATAAATGTTATATTAGGCCCACAAATGTTTTAATGACGAGAATCATTGCCCTCACTATTATTTTTAGTGTGGACCACTTAAGCTTTTGGATAGAACTATTTTTGGGCTCATGCTCTAAAGATAAATGAGCAGTGTAGATATAATATATACATCAGGGCATGTAATTTTAATCTTCTTTTAACAGTTCGTGCATCTTGGAGCTCGAGGAGAGGCAGCTCTCGTCTTCGCACATACCCACACCAGTCGTTTCCCTCATTTTCGGGAACATTATTTAAAATGAGCTGACCAAATAGATGGACAGGATGGATGAAACAAACACACACTAGTGGGGCCCACAAAGATTTGACATCAGCCAGCTAGCTAAATGGTGTTTGGGTGATCCGCCAAACCGCGTCCCAAAATTCAGTACAATCCACATCCAAGGTGGGGCATGTTACATGTAAGAACGTGGATGGAATGCTTAAAGTACATGCGACTGTACCGGAAGTATTGGTCCCCCTTTCCAGCCTTTGATTCCGACCAGATTTTAAGATCCTAACAACGTTTTCCTTTCTCAATCTCTATGGAGTGAAGCCAAAAGGGCAAGAGGATATTCTCATCTTTTACTCATCAAAGCTCCCAGATGATCGAAACCTAGCTACGTCTCCGTCCTCCAAATCACAATCGCCTCCATCTATCTTCTTCCCTCCCTATCGCAATCGCTTCTATCTGAGCAGTGGTGCGACTCTCTCTCTCTCTCTCTCTCTCTCTCTCTCTCTCTCTCTCTCTCTCTCTCTCTCTCTCTACTTATCTATCTATCTATCTGCCATTTTGGATTTCAATTTTTGGGGATCATTTTGGCCATCTGGACCGTTCACTTGCTCGGCCCCACAGTGGACAGAGCATGCCTCAAATCATCAAATCTAACACTCAAATTCCTAGCCTCACTATGCTTCGAGCAATGCTAGGGTCAGGATCACATTTCAGCCTCCTTTGAGGTTTTTGAAATTTTGGGGCTCATTTGCTGGGGTTTCTCAAAGAGAGACCAGATCCACTGCAGTTCTTTGCACGTTGAGCTTAACCCAAAACGCAATGTGTGGGGCCCACTGTGATGTTTGCATGGCATTGAATCAATTTTGATGTGTACCCTCATGTTATCCTAGGTGTCCAGAAATCAGGCTGATCCAAAAGTCAAGTGGGCCACACCACATGAAATCACGCTTATGACCTCTAAAATCACGCAATGAGGTCTGCCTGAGTCTTGGAGTAGCCTGTTTTTGGGGGATCACATCTTCTGAATGGATTAGATGGCATATAGAAAAAATACAGTGGGCCCCACTGGTGAGCATCCCCATCCCAACCGTTCCCTGTGGCTTTCCCCATCTCAGTTTGGGATTGGCCTGATTTTTGGGTGCATAGGGACCGCACATGATGGACGTATTGGATGCCATCCACTGATCATGGCGGGCCCCATACTCCAGGTTGTAGGTTAAGTTTAATTTACAAAGCTTTGTAGTGTATGCAGCCTCAATGAAGAATGACACATGAGGTCAGTGTTCTATTGAAATTGTCTTTGAACTTGGAACTTAGTGTGAAAGGAGATTTCCTCTATTTCTTGCTTTACATGAAGCAGATCCATTTCTCTGCATTTCACGTTTTTATTACAATTTTCTGCATTTCCTGCTTTACATGAAGTGGACTTAATTTTCTAATGTGAAAATTATGGGAGTTACATCTATTACATGTTTGTGGAGACAATGGCTCGTAATGTTTAGATTTGTTATATATTTTACCTCCCATCACCTTGCTTGTTAAATGACCATTGCGTGCTTGTTAAAGGTTTCCCATCATCCTTTTAAAAATAATAATAATAATAAATGTAATGATATTTTACTAAGGAAGCAAAGCTAGCGCAAAGAATTACACCCCTAAAAGAAAAGTAAATTTACAATCCTACATTGCCTTTATAAAAAAATTAAAAAAAAAAATTAAAAAAAAAGGGCCATTCCACTACAAAGAGCTTGGCCTTGTTAAAAACCTTTCCCTCTGAACCACTCATATACCAAAAGCATCTGTCATTTCTTTGCCCCCCAGATTACCCAAAGGCCTACCATCAACACCATTTTCCAGCTTGTACTTCTCTCTTTTCCAAGCCCAACACCATGCCATGCCATTGGGAAGTCACCAATTGATCCCAGCATAATCCGATATATATTTACATTGAAATCCATGGGAGCGGAATATATGGAGTAGACCAACAATGGGCCTTTATATAGTAGTGAAATGGTTTATCTGGGTAGAATTTGCATATTAGTGTGGTGATGAACCTATTTGATGCATGTGTGGACCATATCTCTATTGCTTCTTCTCTATTTTTAATACAGGGGCATTTTCACACCGGGCTCGAGTGGGGTAGCCCGTGGGATGCGGAGACACACTCGGGGTGGGTGACACATGTGATTTGGGGCCCACGGGGGAGGTCTCATGTTCAAGACTCCTCACCGAGGGTGATTAATGCGCATTTCACACCGGGCTCGAGTGGAGTAGCCCGTGGGATGCACTCGGGGTGGGCGGCCCATGTGATTTGAGGCCCACGAGGGGAGTTCGGCCGAGGTCCTAACCCATAAGATGTGGGGCTTGGGCTATGAGATAAAGGGATTAATTCGTCACACTCTAACAGTTCGAGCTTTTAGAGCAACTGATTAATTGTCCTGCATCAATTTTAACAAATGAAACTTCAATTTCGTTGAAAAGCTGAAAAATGTATTGACCTATTTGGTTGTTGGGGAATTCATCCCTTGGTTTTCCAAGGAATTTTAGAGTTGGCCTATTTTTCCTGGGGAATAACTAATTTTTGTTTTCCTGGGGAAATCTAGGAAAATTCTAAAAATCATTAAATAAAAAAGTGAACAATTTTTTTTTGGAAAGGTGATAAACCTTTTTATTAGAAGATTGTCAATGAGAATAAGGGTGGGAAAGAATACAACCTAAAAGAAAAACCAACTACAGTCAGAAAAGACAAGACAATTTACAAACATCAGCTGCTTTCATACAAGAGGCCTAATCCACCACATTTGCTTGATTTTCCTAACCACATCTACCACCGAACTACATGAATTCTGGAAGCTTCGGTTGTTCCTTTCTCCCCAAATGGCCAATAAGGTCGCCACTAAGACTAGCTGCCAAATAGAGCCATCCCTTCTTTCCCGACCCAACACTATGCCGATCTAAGAGAAGGTCTTTTATGGAGCCCACCATTACCCAAAGATTTTGGAGAATGACAAGCAGGCTGGCCCAACCTTTTGAGCAAAGTGAACAAGTATTTGAATAAGGATATGGACGAGGAGGAAGGAGTGTATTGTGAAGCAGTCACTGCGCTTGCAGAGGTGGTGCATCTGGAATCCACCGTCGACATGCTACTAAGACTGTTTGTAGGAGGAAGTGAGGACATTCCTCAATTTGACTCTTATTGATTGGTATGATTGGCTTGCCATGAAGTTTGGACCACGAGGAATGTTACGATGAAATCCAATTTTTAATGCAATTTTTAGGTTGCATCACGCTACAAAAGTAACGAAATCCTTCATGCTCAACAGACTTAAAAAGCAACTCATCTACGATTATCATTTTTGCAAGTGCTTCTCTACATAGATCTTGATCAAATTTCCACACACCAAGGGTCCTACTACCATCTTCTGATATTGAATGCATTGACGAAAGTTTCTGTTTCTTGTCTTTATTTTGGAAATTCTTGGGACACTTTGATATATGTTTTCTCAGAGTGCTAGTCACATTCTCACTCAACCATGCATAGGATGAATTACAGTAGTTACATCTAGCCCCTTTCGCTTTTCCATCCCCGTAATTTACAATTTTGGTAAAATGATCCTAAACGTCAAATTTACGACCCTTGTCTTTAGGAAGACATACCTTTCCATGAGATGGAGAATTAGTAATAGAGAGCTCTTGAGGATTATTTCTCTCCAGTACTTGACATCTAATAAGAATTAAGATATACAAACAAAAAAAAAAAAAAGCAAAAATCAATAAAACACCTAACATTCAATAAAACATTGATAATTAGATTGCCCAATATGTACTCTAAACGTGGGGCAGCTGTATTTTGCTCCAGTGAAACATAGATTGCAAATTTATAACTGTTTTAGGAATTTATCTGATGCAGGACTGTTCGGTTGCATCCTTCAACCAAACAGGAATTTATCTGATGTAGGGCTGTTTGGTTGCACCCTTCAACCAAACAGGAATTTATCTGATGCAGACAGGAATTTATCTGATGTAAGGTTGTTTGGTTGCACCCTTCAACCAAACAGATATCCCAATAACTGTTTTAGGCTGTTAGTGATATATCAGGAGATTTCTTGGTATTTAGTGCAATCAAATAAAACATTTACAAAAAATCAATAACATTGATAATTGCTAATTACCATCACAGAGAATGATGATGAAGCCGTTGTTGAAGTTCGGATCGAGATTCGAGATGGCCAGAGAGGGATGGCCAGCGATGGACGATCGGAGAGGGGCGGCCAGCGAGAGAGGGATGACTGGACGTAGTGTTTTTGAGCTATTTACCCTGCAAAGAGAAGATTACCACTGTAAATGCAAGTTGTGCAACCTTTTATCCAGCGTCTTTTATGAACATTGCAAAAGTTACCTTCCCAACGGTTGTGTGAGGTTTATGCGCCGGGATTCGAGACGGATTAGAGATTTCGAGCTAGGGTTTTGAAAAAGGGGGAGAAATTCGGAAAACTTAGAAAGAAAATGGCGTTCCGAAAGAGAGATAGAGAGAGCGTCCCGGTGATTGGGACGGCGAGAGAGAGGGATTGCCGGTGATTGGGAGTTGGGACAAGCGGACGGCGAGAGAGAGAGAGAGCTCAGACGCGCCGCACGGCCTTCGGGCTAGGGGGGTTGCCGGTGTCTGGGACCGGGACGGAGAGAGAGAGAGGGCAGAGGGAGTGCGGCGAGAGAGAGGGCAGAGGGCAGAGGGCAGAGGGCAGGGACTGCGGCGCGAAAGAGGGAAGGGCGTTAAACGACTTGGGCATCTTATGATTTTATATATTTTTTTTATTTTAAATACATCGGATCGCCGGTTCGGATCATGGTTCTGTGAAAGATCGGTTCTATGGTTTGGATATACGGTTCGGGTTCGGTTCGGTTCAGTTATATTAGACCCTAAACTGAAACCGATCCGTAATCAACGATTCAGAAAATTTGAAAATTAAATCTGGACCGTTAACACCCTGAAACCGAACCAAACTGTATTGATCCAACAGTTTCGATCCGGTTACACAGTTCCAACGGTTAAATGTGCACCCTAGTATTGTCCACATCTGGCTTGGATCTGCATCAGTTTTGAAATACAGTCCAGGTTGAGTAGCTAGACTGGCCACGGAAGTGACATCATCAAGTTCTAAGGGCCCACCATGATGTATGTGTTGTATCCACACCGTCCATCCATTTTGAAAAATCATTTTAAGGGCATGAGCAAAAGAATGAAGCAGATTAAAATCTGGAATGGACCCACCAAGGAAAATAGTGGAAGAGTGATGTCCAAGGTTGAAACCTTTCTAAGGCCACAGTTATGTTTATTTGATATGCAACCTGTTCATAAGTTAAAAAAGACATTAAAGAAGGGAAAACACAAATATCAGCTTGATCGAAAACTTATGTAGCCCTTAGAAGTTTTTAATGGTGGGCATCATTCTTTCCATTATTTTCTATGGTGGGGTACACTAGAGCTTTGGATCTGGCTCATTCTTTGCATCATGCCCTAAAAGGATCTCTCCAAATGAATGTACGGTGTGGATACAAAACATACATCATGGGGACCCATAGAACTAGGTGATGTCACTTTAGTGGCGAGTCTCGCTACTCATCCTGTCCGTATCTAATCCGTGTACGTGGATAATACCCAGGGATCATGGTGGCCACTCAAAGCTCCTTCCTGTTCCAGCGGGAGACGGGCTAGGGTATGATGCAACGGAAGCGGATTGGCTACTCCCCCCTGCCACTAGCCCAGTGGCTGATGGTCGGTGTTCTGTGGGCCCTACCATGATGTATGTGTTTCATCCATTCCGTTCGTCCAATTTTACATATCATCTCAGGGCTCAATAACAAAAATTAGAGGGATATAAATCTCAAGTGGACCACACAAAAGGAAGACAATATCGATTGGATATCCACCATTAAAATCCTTTTAAGGACCACTATAGTGTTTATTTGACATCCAATATGTTGATTAGGTCATACAGACCCAGATGAAGGGAAAAAACAAATATCATACTGATCCAAAACTTTTATGCCCTCAAAAAGTTTTTAATGGTCGAATTTAGTTCAACATTGTTTCCTATAATGTGGTCGAATTGAGATTGGGATATATATAATTTTTGGTCTCATAGCATAAAACGATCTATAAAAATAGATGAACGGCATGGATGAAGCACATACATCATGGTGGAGCCCATAGAGCACCGACCATCATCCATTGGCCGGTGGCAAGGTAGTAACCAATCCCTTGAGAAATTTACCACTGTGCGACCTATTTACGGCCCATTTACCCGCCTAAGCCCACCCCTTTTAACCCGACCAGAATAAGCCCCAGCTGTATGGACGACTTGCAGTGGGTCGAAAATGCCGCAGCTTTTTCCTTTAAGCGGATTGTCTGGTGCTTGAAGACGAGCGCTAACGCGCACTGATCTCCGAGTTGCACGAACAGTTCAAAAGAGATCAAAGTTACATGGCCCCACAGTTATGTATTTATTATATCCACAACATTCATCCATATTTCGAGATCATTTCGGAGCATTATCAAAAAAAAAAAAAAAAAAATCATATCCAAAGATCAATTGGACCACACCACAAAGAGCAGCGGAAAATTGATTTTCACCGTTGAAACTTTTATAGGGCCCACCATAACATTTATTTTCCATCCAATCTATTCATAAGGTCACGAAGACCTGGATTAAGAGGAAAAATAAATTTTATAATGATCCAAAACTTCTATGACCCTTAAAAGGGTTTCAACGGTAGACGTTCAAAACAAAACGGTAATGTCGTATGCTACAGTCAGACTTATAGCTACTGATTATAACTGTAGCCACATATACCATAATCCGTAGCTATAGAAGATTGTCCGGGGTGGGCTCGCCGAATTAGCGGCCCCCATGCCAGTTGCTGGCCTATCCAGCGGGGCCATGCCGATCTAGCGGCCCCTATGGCTACGGAGTATAACCATAGCCATAGATGGACTGCCATTTGCGCATTTTTTTATTTTTTTTTTATACATGAAGAATTTTATTCTACCTACAATTTTCTCTAACATATATTTATATAAATATGTATATATAAGCATACAAAATTTTTTTCTCTCTTTTTTCCATTTCTTTATTTATTCATTTAACAAGAATATTTTCTAAACCAAAATTAGTTACTTGATGTACCCTATATGATTTTGGGGTAGGAGAATCTACTTTAGCCAACCAACCTGGTAATTTTCCAAGATTCCATCAAGTCGATGATCGAAAATCCATTTCATTCACTTCATGGTCAATTTCAATCAATTCATTTACTTCGTGATCAATTCCATGCATTTCACGGTCAATCCCGGCAATTCCCCTTCACTTCACGGTCAATTCCATGCATTTCACGGTCAATTCCCTTCACTTCACGGTCAATTCCATGCATTTCACGGTCATTTCCATGCATTTTACGGTCAATTCTGGCGATTCTCCTTCACTTCACGGTTAATTCAATGCGTTTCATGGTCAATTCCCTTCATTTCATGGTCAATTACATGCATTTCACGGTCAATTCCGGCAATTCCGCTTCACTTCATGGTCAATTCCCTTCATTTCATGGTCAATTACATGCATTTCACGGTCAATTCCGGCAATTCCCCTTCACTTCAAGGTCAATTCCATGCATTTCAAGGTCAATTCCCTTCACTTCACAGTCAATTCAATGCATTTCACAGTCAATTCCGGCGGTTCCCCTTCACTTCACAGTCAATTCCATGCATTTCACAGACAATTCCCTTTACTTCACGGTCAATTCAATGCATTTTACGGCCAATTCCTTTCATTTCACGGTCAATTCCATGCATTTCACGTTCAATTCCGGCGATTCCCTTTCACTTCATGGTCAATTCCTTACATTTCACGGTCAATTCCCTTCGCTTCATGGTTAATTCAATGCACTTTACTGTCAATTTCCTTCACTTCACAGTCATTTACATGCATTTTATAGTCAATTTCGACAATTCCCCTTCACTTCACAGTCAATTCAATGCATTTCACGGTCAATTCCCTTCACTTCACGGTTATTTCTATGCATTTCACAGTCAATTCCCTTCAATTCACGATCAATTCAATGCATTTGACAGTCAATTCCGGTGATTCCCCTTCACTTCATGGTCAATTCCATGAAATGTATGGAATAAACGGTGAAGTGAAAGGGAATCGCCGGAATTGACCGTGAAATGCATGGAAATGACCGTGAAGTGAAGGGATATACCGTGAAATGCATTAAATTGACCGTGAAGTGAAGGGAATTAACTGTGAAATGCATGGAATTGACTGTGAAGTGAAGGGAATTGACCGTGAAATGTATTGAATTGACAGTGAAGTCAAGGGCATTGACCGTGAAATGCATGGAATTGACCGTGAAGTGAAGGAGAACCGCCAGAATTGACCGTGAAATGCATGGAAATGACCGTGAAGTGAAGCGAACTGATTGTGAAATGCATGAAAATGACGATGAAGTGAAGGGAATCGACTATGAAATGCATGAAAATGACCGTGAAATAAAACGAAATCACGAGGAAATGACCGTGAAATGCATGGAAATGACCCTGAAGTGAAGCGAATTGACTGTGAAATGCATGGAAATGACAGTGAAGTGAAGGGAATTGACTGTGAAATGCATGGAAATGATCGTGAAATGAAACGGAATCGCTGAAAATGACTGTGAAATATGCATGGAAATGATCGTGAAGTGAACCAAATTGATCGTGAAATGCATGAAAATGACCGTGAAGGGAAGGGAATGGACCGTGAAATGCATGGAAATGACCGTGAAATGAAACAGAAACGCCTGAATTGACCGTGAAATGCATGAAAATGACCATAGTGTGAAGGGAATTGACTGTGAAATGCATGGAAATGACTGTGAAGTGAAGGGAATTGACCGTAAAGTGCATGGAAATGACTGTGAAATGAAACGGAATTGCCGAAAATGACCTTCAAATGTATGGAAATGACCGTAAAGGGAAGCGAATTGACCGTGAAATGCAATGAAATGGCCGTGAAGTGAAGGGAATTGACAGTGAAATACATGAAAATCACCGTGAAATGAAACCGGAAATGACCATGAAATGCATGGAAATGACCGTGAAGTGAAGGGAATTGACAGTGAAATGCATGGAAATAACCGTGAAATGAAACAGAATTTCTGAAAATAACCGTGAAATGCATGAAAATGACCGTGAAGTGAAGCGAATTGACCGTGAAATGCATGGGAAATGACCGTGAAGTGAGGGGAATTGACCGTGAAATGCAAGGAACAAACCATGAAATGAAACGAAATTGCTGGGAAATGACCATGAAATGCATGGAAATGGTCATGAAGTGAAGCGAATTGACCGTGAAATGCATGGAAATGACCGTGAAGTGAAGGGAATTGCCCGTGAAATGCATGTAAATGACCGTGAAATGAAACGGAATCGCCGAAAATGACCATGAAATGCATAAAAATGACCGTGAAGTGAAGCGAATTGACTGTGAAATGCATAGAAATGATCGTGAAGTGAAGGGAATTGAACGTGAAATGCATGTAAATGACCGTAAAACAAAACAGAATCGCAAAAAATGACCGTGAAATGCATGGAAATGACCGTGAAGTGAAGGGAATTGACCATAAAATAAATAGAAATGACCGTGAAATAAAATGGAATCCCGTAAATAGAAAATGACCGTGAAATAAATAGAAATGACCGTGAAATAAAATGGAATCGTCGGAAATGACCGTGAAATGCATGAAAATGACCGAGAAGTGAAGCGAAATGACCGTGAAATGCATAGAAATGACCATGAAGTGAAGCGAATTGATCGTGAAATGCATGGAAATGACCGTGAAGTGAAGGGAATTGATCATGAAATGCATGGAAATGACCTTGAAATGAAACGGAATCGCCAGTAATGACTTTGAAATGCATGGAAATGACCGTGAAGTGAAGCGAATTGCTCGTCAAATGCATGGAAGTGACCATGAAATGAAGGGAATTGACCGGGAAATGCATGGAAATGATCGTGAAATCAAACAAAATCGCCGGAATTAACCGTGAAAAGCATGGAAATGATCGTGATGTGAAGCGAATTGATCGTGAAATGCATAGAAATGACCGTGAAGTGGAGGGAATTGACCGTGAAATTCATGGAAATGACCATGAAATGAAATGGAATAGCCGAAAATGACCGTGGAGTGAAGCGAATTGACCGTGAAATGCATGAAAATGACTGTGAAGTGAAGGGAATTGACCGTGAAATGCATGGAAATCACCATGAAATGAAACGGAATCGCCAGAAATGACCGTGAAATGCATGAAAATGATCGTGAAGTGAAGCAAAATGACCGTGAAATGCCTAGAAATAATCATGAAGTGAAGGGAATTGACCGTGAAATGCATGGAAATGACGGTGAAATAAAACAGAATCGCCGGAAATGACCCTGAAATGCAAGGAAATGACCGTGAAGTAAAGCAGAATTGACCGTGAAATGCATGGAAATGACCATGAAGTGAAGTGAATTGACCGTGAAGTGCATGGAAATGACCGTGAAATGAAACAGAATCGCCGGAAATGACCGTGAAATGCATGGAAATGACCGTGAAGTGAAGCGAATGGATCGTGAAATGTATGGAAATGACCATGAAGGAGAATTCACTTTCATTTTATGGTCATTTGCATGCATTTCACGGTCATTTTCCTTCACTTCACGGTCTTTTCCATGTATTTCACGATCAATTCGCTTCACTTCATGGTCATTTCCATGCATTTCATGGTCAATTCCGGCGATTCTGTTTCATTTCACGGTCGTTTCCATGCATTTCACAATCAGGTCACTTTACTTCACGGTCATTTCAATGCATCTCACGGTCAATTCGTTTCACTTCACGGTCATTTTCATGCATTTCACGGTCATTTTCGGCGATTCTGTTTCATTTCACGGTCATTTTCATGCATTTCACGATTGATTGCCTTCACTTCACGGTCAATTCCAAGCATTTCACGGTCAATTTTCTTCACTTCACAGTCATTTTCATGCATTTCACAGTCATTTCCGACGATTTTGTTTCATTTAACGGTCATTTCCCTGCATTTCATGGTCATTTCTTTTCACTTCACGGTCATTTCCATGCATTTCACGGTCAATTCGCTTCACTTCACGATCATTTTCATGCATTTTACGGTCATTTCCAGCAATTCCGTTTCATTTCATGGTCATTTCCATGCATTTCATGGTCAATTCGCTTCACTTCATGGTCATTTCCATGCATTTCACAGTCATTTTCAGCGATTCTATTTTATTTCACGGTCATTTCCATGCATTTCACGGTCAATTCCCTTAACTTCATGGTCATTTCAATGCATTTCAAAGTCAATTCCCTTCACTTCACGGTCATTTCCATGCATTTCACGGTCATTTTCGGCGATTCTATTTCATTTCACAATCATTTCCATGTATTTCACGGTCAATTCCCTTCACTTCACGGTCATTTTCGTGCATTTCACGGTCAATTCGCTTCACTTCACGGTCATTTCCATGCATTTCATGGTCAATTCCCTTCACTTCACGATCATTTTCATGCATTTCACAGTCAATTCCAGCGATTCCGTTTCATTTCACAGTCATTTTCATGCATTTCACGATTAATTCCCTTCACTTCACGGTTAATTTCATGCATTTCATGGTCAATTCGCTTCACTTCACGATCATTTCCATGCATTTCACGGTCATTTTCAGCGATTCTGTTTCATTTCATGGTTATTTTCTTGCATTTCACGGTCAATTCCCCTCACTTCACGATCATTTCCATGCATGTCACGGTCAATTCGCTTCACTTCACGGCCATTTTCATGCATTTCACGGTCATTTCCGACTATTCTGTTTCATTTCACAGTTATTTCCATGCATTTCACAGTCAATTCGCTTCACTTCACGGTCATTTCCGGCGATTCCGTTTTATTTCACGGTCATTTCCATGCATTTCACGGTCATTTTCGATGATTCTGTTTCATTTCACGGCCATTTCCATGCATTTAACGGTCAGTTCCCTTCACTTCATGGTCATTTCCATGCATTTCATGGTCAAATTCGCTTCACTTCATGGTCATTTTCATGCATTTCACGGACAATTCCGGTGATTCCGTTTCATTTCACGGTTATTTCCATGCATTTCACGATCAATTCCCTTCGCTTCACGGTCATTTCCATGCATTTCATGGTTAATTCGCTTCACTTCACGGTCATTTCCATGCATTTCATAGTCATTTCCAGCGATTCCGTTTCATTTCACGGTCATTTTCCTTCACTTCACGATCAATTACATGCATTTCACAGTTAATTTTCTTCACTTCACGGTCATTTCCATGCATTTCATGGTCATTTCTGATGATTCTGTTTCATTTCACGGTCATTTCCATGCATTTCACGGTCAATTCCCTTCACTTCATGGTCATTTCCGTGCATTTCATGGTCGATTCGCTTCACTTCATGGTCATTTCTATGCATTTCCTGGTCATTTTCGACGATTCCGTTTCATTTCATGGTCATGTCCATACATTTCATGGTCAATTCCCTTCACTTCACGTTCATTTCCATGCATTTCACAGTCAATTCGCTTCACTTCACGGTCATTTTTATGCATTTCACAGTCATTTTCGTTTTATTTCATGGTCATTTCTATGCATTTCACGGTCAACTCCCTTAACTTCACGGTCATTTCCATGCATTTCACGGCCAATTCCCTTCAGTTCACGGTCATTTTCATGTATTTCACGATCATTTCCAGCGATTCCGTTTTATTTCATGGTCATTTCCATGCATTTCACGGTCAATTCCCTTCACTTCACGGTCATTCCCATGCATTTTACGGTCAATTCGCTTCACTTCATGGTCATTTCCATGCATTTCACGGTCAATTCGCTTCACTTCACGGTCATTTCCATGCATTTCATGATCAATTCCCTTCATTTCATAGTCATTTCCATGCATTTCATGGTCAATTCACTTCACTTCACGGTCATTTCCATGCATTCACGGTCATTTCCAGCAATTCCATTTCATTTCACGGTCATTTCCATGCATTTCACGGTCAATTCGTTTCACTTCACGGTCATTTCCATACATTTCACGGTCAATTCACTTCACTTCACGGTCATTTTCAGCAATTCCATTTCATTTCACGGTCATTTCCATGCATTTCACGGTCAATTCCCTTCACTTTATGGTCATTTCCATGCATTTCACGGTCAATTCACTTCACTTCACGGCCATTTCCATGCATTTCACGGTCATTTTCGACGATTATGTTTCATTTCACGGTCAATTCTCTTCACTTCATCATCATTTCCACGCATTTCACGGAATAGTCCGTGAAATGCGTGAAATTGATCGTGAAATGAAAGGAATTGACCGTAAAATGCATTGAATTGACCGTGAAGTAAAGGGAATTGACCGTGAAATGCATGGAATTGACCATGAAGTGAAGGGGAACCGTCGGAATTGACCGTGAAATGCATGGAAATGACCGTGAAGTGAAGGGAATTGACCGTAAAATGCATGAGAATGATCGTGAAGTGAAGGGAATTGACTGTGAAATGCATGGAATTGACCGTGAAGTGAAGGGGAATCGCCAGAATTGACCGTGAAATGCATGTAATTGGCCGTGAAATGAATGGAATTGACTGTAAAATGCATTGAATTGACCGTGAAGTAAAGTGAATTGACCTTGAAATGCATGGAATTGACTGTGAAGTGAAGGGTAGTAGCCGGAATTGATCGTGAAATGCATGAAATAGACCGTGAAATGAAGGGAATTGATCGTGAAATGTACGGAATTGACCGTGAAGTGAAGAAAATTGATCATGAAATGCATGGAATTGACTGTGAAGTGAAGGGGAGTCACCGGGATTGACCGTGAAATGCATGGAATTAATCACGAAGTAAATGAAATGAATGAAATTGACCGCAAATTGATCGAAATTAACTGCTAAGTGATTGAAACAGATTTTCGACCATTGACCTGATGGAATCTTGAAAAATAACCAAGTTGGCTGGCTAAAGTAGCTTCTCTTACTCCAAAATCATATAGGGTACATCAAGTAACTAATTATGGTTTAGAAGATATTCTTGTTAAATGAACAAGGAAAGAAATGAAATAAAGAGAGAAAAAATTTTTATATGCTTATATATACATATTTATATAAATATGTGTTAGAGAAAATTGCAGGCAGAATAAAGTTCTCCATGTAAAAAAAATAAAAATAAAAATGCACAAGTTGTCAGCACGGCAGTCCATCTATGGCTACGGTTATAATCCGTAGTCATAGGGGCCACTAGATGGGCGTGGCCCCGCCTGATAGGCCAGGAACTGGCGCGGGGGCCGTTAGTTTGGTGAGCCCACGTCGGACCGTCTTTTATGGCTACAGAATATGGTATCTGTGGTTACAGTTATAATTCGTAGCAATAAGTCTGACTGTAGAATACGACATTATCATTCCACTTTGAGCGGCTATCGTTGAAACCCTTTTAGGGGTCATAAAAAGTTTTGGATCATTATTAAAATTATTTTTCCTCTTCATCCAGGTCTTTGTGACCTTATGAATAGATTGGATGGAAAATAAATGTTATGGTGGGCCCTACAAAAGTTTCGACGGTGAAAATCAATTTTCCGCTGCCATTTGTGGTGTGGTCCAGTTGATCTTTGGATATCATTTTTTTAAAATTTTTTTACAATACTCCGAGATTATCTCCAAATATGGATGAACGTTGTGGATATAATAAATACATAATTGTGGGGCCATGTAACTTTGATATCTTTTGAACCGTTCGTACAACACGGGAGATGGGTGAGTGTCGGCGCTCGTCTTCGAGCACCGGCCGATCCGCTTGAAGGAAAAAGCAGGCATTTTCGACCTTTGGCAAGTCGCCCGTACAGCTGGGGGTTATTCTGGTAAGGTAAGAAGGGGTGGGCTTAAGCGGGTAAATGGGTCATACAGTGGTAAATTTCTCCGGTCCGTTTCCATGGCGCAACCCCTGTCCGGAAATTGGACTCTTATCGTACCGAGTAAACTCAGTTGGGCCCATTGTGAATTTATGTGATTTATCTACACCTTTCATCCATTTTTCCATCTAATTTTAGGTGTTGATCCCAAAATTGCAGCTTATAAAAATCTCAAGTGGACCATATCACGGGAAACAATGGAAATAATGATTTCTACCGTTGTAACCTTTCTATGCCCCCACAATGGTGTTTATTTTTCATCCAAACTGTTTATAAGATTAAAAAAAAATATAGATGAATGGAAAAAACAAATATAATCTTGATCCAAAACTTCTGTGGCATCCAAGAATGTTTCCTGTGGTGTGGTCCATTTTAGCATTGTATATGCCCGCGTCCGTCCCCGGAACCAGTAAGTAAGGCTAAACCCATTAGCACCAGGTTAAAATATAGACTTGATTCGCGTTATAGATGTCAACATCATATATATATATATATATATATATATATATATATATATATATATATCCTGTCCATTCATCAGGCAGGTCTCACAGTATTTACTTTTATAAATGAAAATTATATGGGTCCATTATTCAAGCAGGTCAAAAATTATCGACGAACACTTATCCTTGTTCTACATTTAAAGAAATAATGTACAAATATAATGTTATGAGGAATTGATTTTAGGTACAGTAAATTTTCAAGATGGGCCCAACTCGTTGAATAGATCTGATTTTGATTTTATCTACCACTCAACCTTTGAAATCTACAGTTGCGCGAATAGTCTTACTGTTTCTCAATCAAGAGGAGCTTTCCAGGAAGATGCGGATTAGGTGAGGCACGGCTCTAACTTAGGGCCCACCTCGATGTATGTGTTGTATATCCACGCCGTCTATCAGCTTTTTCTGATCATTTTAGAGCATGGTGCAAAAAATGAGGCAGATCCAAATATTAAGTGAACTAAAACCAAAGGCGGTGATTGACCGCCCACCATTAAAAACTTCCAAGAGCATTATTCGCCATCCAACATCCCTATGTACAGAAAAACCATACGTCCGGAGTTTAGTCTCTGAATCTGGCTTATCATACAATGATCCAAACCGTTTAATGACAAGTATCACTGTTCATTATTGGAAATTTCAATCCTTGCATAATTCGGTCCTTTGGATTTTAAAATAAGCAATTACTATAACGTTTATATAGTCACTGGTTGAAATATTGAATATGAGACCTTTTTTGGAAATCCATTATCAACGAGGAAAATTATCAGATAAACGGTTTGGATCATTAAATAAAATCCAAATCCAACGGCTAGAGTTCCGACGTATCTTATTATAATACATCCTGATGTATTGGGCAAACATCCTCAATGTGAAATGAAAATTTCTCCAGATCTTTGAGACATCTGTGTCTTGCGTCACAGTACCTTTAATTTTCTTTTGATACTCTGAGAGTATGCGGTACTTAATATACATGCACTTAGAAGTTGTACACTTGGAATAAATTAAATCAAAATTTTCCGTCCAAATTGTATAAATCTCCGAGGATAAGTTAAAATGCCAATATCAGATTGATTAACAAACCTAAACATTGATAGCTCAACACTTTTTTGATGAAAAACAACCGTCGTGTCAAATAAATGTCCACCAATCTGATTATTATATATTAAAACAAAGATCAAATATATTTTTTTGATACATCTAAAATGGGATCCATAACTTATTCAGTTCAATTTTAAATTTTGTTCCTTTCGTACGTTTTCTCAGGGCCCGCGTATCATCTGTCACAGTAATGCTGAGTACCAAAGTTTATCTCCTCCTTATCCCTTTGCGAGCGGATTAGGTGCGGCCCCAGCCTTACTAAACACGGTGCGTACCTGATGGTGGGCCTACCAAGATTTATCTGTAGTATATCGACTCCGTCCATCCATTTTCCAGATCATTTTAGGATATAATCCCGAAAATAAAATAGATAAACTTCTCAGTTACAGCACACGACAAGAGAGAGTGGTTATTGAACGTCCACCATTAAAAAACATACTGGGACCCATTTTAATGTTTATTTTCCATCCAACCTGTTTATAAGGTTATGAATAACGATAAAAAATAAATATCATCTTGATCAAAAGCTTTTGAGCTCTTCAAAATGTTTTTAATAGTCATTCACCATTTTTTCTTTTAGTGTGGTCTACATGAGATATTTATCTGCTTAATTTTTGGTCTATTGATCTAATATAATTTAATAAAATGTATGGACCGATCGGATATACTATATATGCGTAAAAGTGGGATCCACTGTCAGGAACGCACTGTGTTGGGTACACCGCGGTCGGACCTAATCTGCTTTTATTTTACTTTTCTCAAAAAAAGCCCTAAAACCCAAATGAAATATCATAAATACCAAAAAGAAGAAGAAGGAGAAAGAAGGGTAGAAATGTCAGAACTTTAAAAAACGTTTGGAATTCTTTTGCTTTTTTCACTTCTTTTTCAAGATTTCTCTCCAAGTTCTTTCTTACATGCATTAAAGGGTAGGAAGCTAATTTTGTTGGGTTTCTAATGAAAAGGGTAGGAACTGGTGGAGTTTGTTTTGGATGACGAAGTCTGTTATGGATTTTTTGTTTTCTTTTCTTTTTTAGGATTTGAATCAGTAGAACTTTGTTTGAGTTCTTTTGGAAAGTTGTGGGAATTGGGAAAATTGTGGTTGGAATTGGGATTTGGGTTTTGAATAAAAGGGTTTGAAATGTATTTTAGAGAAGGATTTGAATGGGTAAAGCTGTTGTGAAATGTTTTTTTTTTTTTCCTGAAAATTATGGGATTGAGAAAGTTTTGGGGAAGTTGGGATTGGGTTTTGCTTGAAAGGGTGTGAAGTGGGGTTTTAGTGAAGGATTTAATTAATAGAGGGGTTGTGGAATTGGGGTGTTTCTGGGAAATTGAGAAAACTTTTTTGATTTTGTTGGTGAAATTGGGATCTGGGTTTTGGATAAAAGGGCGTGAAATGGGATTTTAGTGAAGGATTGAACTAATAAAGGGGTTGTGAAGTTAGGTTTTTTGTGTGTGGAAAATTCTCGGAATTGAGAAATCTTTTTTGGTGAAATTGGGATCTGGGTTTTGGATAAAAGGATATGATATGGGCTTTAGAGAAGGATTCGGATTGATGTAGTCATTGTGAAGTTTGGTTTCTGAAGAATTCTAGGAGAAAGCTTTTGGCGAAATTGGGATCTGGGTTTTGAAATGAAGGGTATGAATTAAGTACATATTATTGAATTTGGTGTTTTGAGGCAGAGGTAGAGAGATGGCGATGATGAACAAGACCATGAATATGCTGGAGGGTCTTGTAAGACAAGGGTCATTGCATTGGGTGTTTGGCAGCCGGACTTCATTCGATGAGGAGTTTGAGGAGATGGGCCAGTCTCCATCCGGTCGAAGGAAGTGGATGTCAGAGCTCTCTCCTGCTGCGAATGTAATCGTGGGTCGATGCTCAAGGTTCATCTCTTTGCCTGCTCTATGATTTCTGTTCACATTCTGTTCAGGCCAGAATTATGAAATTGTGCCTAGATCAGTATTTTAAATAGCCATCAACCAATGTTTTCAATGATTTGTTACATTTTTCTATTTCCAATAGAAATTAATTAATCTTTCCAGTGCTTTTAGGAAAATAATATAAATAAGAGTATTAAATCAGCTTCGTTGCACCTTCTTTACTTTTATACTTAATTATTGGACTTTCTTATCACTTTAGCTTGCATTTGGAAATTTGTTAAATTCCATCATTAATCAGTCTAATTTGATGCAGAATATCATGAAATTGGTACAAGCAAGTGCAACCTTGATTAAAAATGTAGAAATAGCATGTAGCTTATGTTACACGCTATGTAGCTTACACCTCATGCTTTAGAGGGGTGAACACTATGCTAAATGCTATTCGCTATTTAAAACACTGGTATAGATATGATATGATTTTGTGTCGGGTATGGGATCTGTTCTCTCTATGTGAGCTTGATGTATGGTCACATGTTGAATTGAGGCTGTTTCTTAGCTTGTTGTATTGGCAGTTTTCAACATCTAATTTTCATATACAACATCTTAGCCCTATTGTTCAGCTGCAATTGCACCAGAGGTACTATGCAATGCTTTGCTTTGTGGGTTTTCTGGCTTTTTCGTTTTAGCCAGAAATATGTACTGGTTGGGTACACTTTCCAGAGATCCAGATTGATTTTCCGGTAGTATACGCCAGAGATGGGCAATGCACCAATGTTTCTTTCACCATACAATCCCAGCCGTCCTATCAACTAACTTCTTACTCTTGCATACGAAATTATGAATGATCGCTAAAACACGGGACCCACTGCTATGGAATGCTTGCCCGAGTCAAAATGCTGGTAACTCAGGCCAAGCATTTTATCTCTCTCTCTCTCTCTCTCTCTCTCTCGCATTTTAAGAGGTGCAGTAATTAAATGCGAACACAGGAAGCATGGAATGTCTCTTGAAATAAACTCTATCGTCGCACAATCCAATAAGTTGTCTGATCAAACAAAAGTGACCGTTGATGCTTTTATGTTTGAATAAGAATAATGGCCACAAACATTTGGAATAGATTTTTTTTTTCTGAGCAAGTAAAAAACGAAGGGGGGAAAGAATTCCCAAGATACAAAGAAGAACATTTAAAATTGAATTCTCCCCGATTTTTCTTTAAATACAATGTTCCTCCTTGAGTGTCATGCGTGGGTTCTATCCAATTGTTTCCTCTTTTTATAAACCTTTCGGCTCCACCTATTATGCAGACTCCTTGATATTTCAATGGACGAGCTTCGCCAGAACTTTGATATGGAGGCTTCTGACTCTATAAAGCATCCGTCGCGGTATGCTAGAAACTTTTTGGAGTATTGTTGTTTCAGGGCACTTGCTCTGTCTGTCCAAGTTATAGGCCACCTCAGCGACAAAAGCTTCCGACGCCTGACGTTTGATATGATGCTAGCTTGGGAAGCTCCAGGTGCAGCAAGCCAACCAATACTTAAGGTGAGGGTTGGTTTTTATTTTTTTATTTTTATTTTATTGTTAACTAGGCTGAGAAAATCATGCCAAGAAATCATTAAAACTTGAAGTTGTGAAAAATATCACACAGATTTATTATTATTATTATTACACTTGCATGTATTGTAACTAAAAGTGTCTTTGTGCATCGTAGGCCTGCATGTGGAAAAATTATACAAGCTTTGACCATAGGATACGGTAGTCCTCAGTTTGTCACAAGTGGGTCCATGATTGAGTCACCCAGACCGCTGGTCTGCTGGGCCCTCACAGTGGATGGACTAGCACAATAATCTCACCGACATGATATTCCTTAGTTCCTAGCCTGTTGATTGGTGGCCTTCATATTGACATTTAGCAGCAGTCCACATTCAACTGAAAAAGGTCAAAACTAGATTTCTAGAATCCTTCTAGCATGGAGATATTTCAGGCATGGCCCATCCAGGGTGTGGTACCATCAGCTGAACAGCTTGGATCTCTGAACCATGGGTCCCACTCACCAAACTGGAAACATGAAGATATATATTTCTTAATACATTAACTGTCCATGTTTCTAATACTTATAATGTGATTTATCATGTCAAATTTACAATTGAGCTACCAACATAGGAACTTTTCTTGCAATTCAAAAAATTTTAAAAAGAAAAAAGGAAGATAGAACAAAAGCTTTCTTTTTTTTTGAAGGTTTATGGAAATTTTATTAAGGGCCCGAAAGCAAATGCAACTAGAAAAGAATAAAAGCTTTATTAAGATAAATAAAAAGAAAAAATTCTTGCAATTTGCATCAGGATTCATCATTCCTATCTCTGTGGCAGATAGATGCGGAGAGTACAGTGGGGGGAGAAGCTTTTTCTCGGATAGCGCCAGCAATTCCTACTATCGCTGATGTAGTTACCAGTACTCATCTGTTTGATGTACTTACAGGTTCAACTGGAGGTCGGCTTTCTTTCTCTGTATATGAGAAGTACCTTGCTGGATTAGAAAGGTTAGCATTCTTCAGTTGATTAGTTGTACTTGCTCATATCATGGTAGTAAAAAAGGGTACATAATGGCTGTAATGGTAATGGTGAGACCCCTTAAGCGATAATGTCCATTCTTAAAAAATGGCCCATAACAGGCCTGTAACAGCCATAACAGTCGTACGGGCCAATATGAGCCTATAATGGTCCCATATTAGGCTGATACATTTTCGTAAAAAAAATTGGCTGTAACAGGTCTGTAATGGCTGTTTCAGGGGTTGTCTATGGCCTGTATCATAAAGGCCATTAGGCTGGCCGTTATGGCCACTGTTTCCACTATTGAATACCTTGGCTCATGTATCATGTAGGGGTGTGCAAGTGGCTCAGGATGGAGTTCCAAACCTGATCAATTTAATAATCAAGTCTGGATTTTAGACTCAATCATGCCTATTAACAACTGGTCGGCTCTAAGTCAAAATAAGTTAATCTGCTTGTTAGATGGGTCAGCTTTGGTCTAAGAATATCCAAACCGGGCCCATTATCTAGCCTGTTGGGTTTGGGTTGGGTCTTAGTACCATAGTTAGATGTTCACATAGAAAAGATCACAAAAATATGCTTTGGAGATGTAGTGAGAGAAATGTCTTACTCTTATATGAATTGATTATATTGTCTTATTCTCATATGAATTGATTATATTGTTATGAGGCTGGAACCAATAACAAATGTTTCTATGATAAGTTTAACATACAAATCTGCATGTGGGGCCCTCCATGATGTTTTATCGACATCGTGTTCAGCCCCTCCTATCTTCCTTTGATCCCAAAAATCAGGTTGATTCAAAACTTAGGTGGCCATACCATGTAAGATCATGCCTACCTCCAAAAGCACGGACTGTGGCCCACCTCAGTTTTAGAATGGGAAGAATTTTTGGTTGTGATTCATCCTGGTTGGATGCATCTTCAGAATTGATTGGATGACATTTACAAAACATGGTACTCCTCATGTACAATCCATCATTCCTATCCCAACTGTTAAATGTGGTGTGGCCCACCCGAGTTGCAGATCGTAGGCACCAAAGAGAACATTGGGGGCCGCATATGATGGATGGGTTGGATGTCACTATAACATCACAGTGCCCCCCCACATCGAGTAGTACGTTAAGCTTGCAATAGAAATCTTTGTATTGGATTCGGCTTCTATTGTTATTAAAGTATAAATTAATGTGGGAATGTGCAAGTCCTGACCTCTAGAAAATTATATTAGTAGTTAGTAACACACACACACATCTCTTGTGGTTTATTTATTTTATGCACTTGAGTTTTCCACGTAAGAATAGCCAAGTCTCTTTATGCCCATGTTTGTGAAAAGGGGCACTGACTGTGTTGGGCCCTTGTTCACGTCTTTGAATGGCCTTGGTTTATGTTACTGCAGTTTGGGGATGCATGTGAGTGTGGTCTGGGAATGTGATTTGCATGACTTCCAAATCTAAGGGAAAAGAGATGCTGCTATATATGTAATTTTGATATTTTGTCATTATTAAAATATTTTTACCGTCACCATCATCAAAGCCTTGTCTTAGCTAAAATGCTTTAACATATTCTTAATTTCTTATTTTTAATTTCTTACATTTTCAATTATCTTTTGTATAAAATTTTTGGGAATGGCTGAGGCATTTCCGACACGAGTCCCATACCAATGCCTATCGTCGTGGGTAGGCTATCAGCAGGCTGGGTCTAAGGTCTGGCTTTTGAACTATTTGGGCAGGCCTTTCAAAATTTTGCATTTGCTAGGCCCATGCCCGGCCCATTGAAGGCACTATTTGAATTATCCAGGTATTTGTCATTGTTAACCATCCATTTGGTACCATCTGGATTTAATTGTTTCATCTTATTTCTCTCCAATGAGAATGTATTCGTAAAGATCTGAATATTCATGTTCCACATCAACTTCTTCCCATCCTACTTCCATATTCATCTTCTATTCCAACAAGTATGTGTGATGATGCCTAATCATTTGATGATCTCAAACATAAATTGAGTACTAAATCAGGAAAATTTTCTTTCTCATACAGAGTGATAAAAAAGATGAAGACCCAATCAGAGTCATCCCTTCTTTCGAGTCTTCGATTACCTAGAGGAGAAAGGATCCTTGATGTGGATGGCACTGTCACCACCCAGCCTGTACTCGAACATGTAGGAATGTCCACATGGCCTGGTGGGTTTATGTATGAGTAATGTTGCTTCCATTTTGGATTCAATAATTAATGTAGGCCATGATCATGATAGCTTTTTGGTGTGGTTGCACTTGAGGACCAAAAGTCTGTTTCAATTCTACATATGCTATATAGGATTACTAGTGCCACATGCATTACAGTTCATAAAGACATGTTTGGATGCGCTATTGAATTGAATTGTGAAATGACCAAATTGCTGTTACCTTCTTCTTCTTTTTTGACGACACAGGGTGTCCCTGCCCCTTTTTGAGGCGAGATTATTCCCTGCAGATACATGCAATCACCCACAACCACGTGTATCGGGTAATGCCGAGGAGGGGAGTCGAACCCACACCTGTAGGGAGCAAACCCACAGTGATGGCCGCTCGCCCAAACCTTGCAGTTACCTTCTTAATATTCATATCGAGTATTAGGGCTTTACTTTCAAGTTGGACTTGAAAGGCGAGGAACTATATTTTGATTTATGCCTCATTATGGATTCTAAGGAAGGTAACTTCAATTTGGTCATTTCTTTTCTTCTCAATTGAGCTAGTTATTTGAAATTTAGGCAATGGTTTGTCCAAATGCTTGCTAAAATTTTCACTTCGTGACAAATTGAATCTATGTCAATTGCAGGTCGATTAACTCTTACTGATCATGCACTTTACTTTGAGCCATTACGGGTTGTGTCTTATGATAAGGCAAAAACGTACGACTTATCAGATGATTTGAGGCAGGGTGTTAAACCTGCGTTGACTGGGCCATGGGGCACACGACTATTTGACAAGGCAGTCTTGTATAAATCCATCTCCTTGTGAGTCACCTCATCCACCAACCCGTGGTTTATGTATGTCTTACTTTTTAAACCTGTGTAATTTTGTGAGCCTTGGTAAGTTTACATGTACATCTCTGCTTGCTGTTTGACGTGCGATCCAAGTGCTAGCACTACATTGGTATGTGTGGGGCATTCGAGCTGGGCATCAGGCAGTCCCAACCATAAAGTTACCTCACGTGTATTTTGAATGTGGGCTGTTGACAGTAATTACTAAACCATCTAGTGTTTCCATATGTGTGGCTTCTCTGATGAGGCAACAAGCAAGGCCCATGTGATGCACAGCTCGGATGTGCACCACATGTGTCAGGTTGGCACATGCAACTTCATGTAGAGTTGCTTGTGGGTTTCACAAAACTCAATTTTCTTATAATTCTGTATTTCTTTGAAGATACTTTAAGTGTTACCGTTAAGCATATCTTGTTTTGGTTTTTCTTGTAGACCAGAACCAGTTATCATGGAATTTCCAGAGCTCACTGGACACTCCCGCCGTGACTATTGGTTAGCTATTATTCTGGAAATTCTATTTGCTCACAAGTTTGTTAGAAAGTTCCAAATTGAGGGAGTCGAGCGCGAGGAAGCACTTTCAAAGGCCGTTCTGGGTATCCTGCGACTACAGGCCATTCACGACATGAACTTTTCAATGCCTGTTCGGTGGGAGACACTTCTCATGTTCAATCTTACCGACCAACTTCCAGGAGGCGATCTAATACTAGAAACACTCGCTAGTATGTCAGCTTCACGGGAATTTGACCGGGCCAATAAACCAGCTGCTGCAAGTGGGATATATTCGATATCAGCTCTGGCCATGTTGTCCAACTTGGGAGTTGGGTTTGGATCAGGATCGCTTGTTGATAATGGGACAAGACTTCTGGTGGGGGAGTTAGTTGTAGGGGAGATGACTGCTTTGGAAAGGGCTGTTAGCGACTCCAAGAATAGCTTTAAGAAGGTGGAGCTAGCACAGGCAACGGTGGATGGAGTTAAAGTAGAGGGTATTGACACCAATTTGGCCGTCATGAAGGTTTGAGTTGTTTACAGTTTCATGGAATTTGTTTTCACATACACAGTACGCCTTTGTGTGCAACAAACATGCCAATATTGCAAGCATCGGCATCCCAAAGTAGTATGGGCAGCCCCATTGCAAAGATGACCATATGCCAACATCAGGCTGGTCACTCATCAGGTGGGTTTCAAAAGGAATGGACAGTTTGAAAGGATTTCCAATGGTCCACATTTGATGTACATGAGTTACCCACTTGATGAGTAGCATGGCCCCATTTTTTTGTACACCCATCTTCATGATGGCCCCGCCCTATGCATTGCTTGGATGTCCCACCCACTTGCCAGCTAGGCATGTCCACAGCATGATCCTTTTTGAACAGGAGTTGTTTGGAATCAAATTGTATCTCTTGGGTTTGCCTCTTGCTTAATGATTTGTATTGAAGCCCATGGTCTCACAAGCCATTTCTCTTCCGGTTTCCATTTGTGATGCATCCCGATGCCAAAAAAAAGAAGCATTTTATAGTTGGTTACTGAAAAATGTTTACTCCACACAGGCCTTTCATATCTTTGGGCCATGTAGAGCTGCATTGTTTTTGGCCATCTATCTGGGCTAGTTCCATGCAACTGTAGCCATGGGACCACTGCATGGACATGGACTAATGTGCACAGTTTTGTTGGGGCTGGGGCACCTCTTGAGAGGCAATGCATATGGGGCAAATGGTTTTAACTTTTAAGACTCGGACAAGTCTCGTGTGACCCATCCGAGTTAACTTGGAGTTGGTAGGACCTGATCTGGTTTGATACCATGATTCACCTTGATTCAGACAAGTTGGGCCAATTCACCCGCGACTTGAGTGAGTCCTGACTCGACTCGAGACTCAACGAGTTGGTCCGAGTTGCTGGGTCTTTTAACCATGATGGGGCACTAATCAAAGCTCTGGTGCAGAGGTCCCCATATTTAAACATGGCCTATGGCATGTCACTTGCACATGTGCTGGAATGATGTGGTATCCCCAAAAAATTATTGTTTCCCCATCTTGTGTCGGATACATCCAAATGGGCCGAGGCATGTCATTTGCATGTGGGGAGTTCAGCGATGATTAATGAGTAAATGGGAGGTTTACGATACATGCAATGTAGCCCTTTTTGCAGCACACTATTTGCATGTGATCTGATATGCTTCTCTTGGAGTTAATTCACCTTGCTTATATCTAAGACTACCTGATATGAAAAGAATTGATGTACTCTTAGTTAAATTTCATGTTATTTTTGATTCTGTCCCCAATTTACCATTCAATATGAAATATGTTGCCTTAAATGACCCAATTCCAGTATCCTTAGGAAACTTTTCTAATGAAGCCTTTTTCTGTTCTTTCCTTTTTCTTTGTTTTTCCAGGAATTATTATTCCCTCTTATGGAACTTGGAAAGTACCTTCTCTTTCTAGCGTCTTGGGATGAACCGCTAAAGTCTCTGGCGTTCTGTTCTGTGATTACTTATGTCATTTGCAGGTTTGTCGTTGTTATAGGCATGATTCTGTATGGATTTGCTGCTCCATATGTTTGTGCGAACGTGCATGAATATTTGTTTGTCATTTCTTCATACTTTCTTTGTAGATTGTAGTTCTCAAATTGGATGATTTTTTCTGAATCATGAGTGTGGGAATTGGGACAGCTGAGCCTTGCGTGAGGCGCACATCCACACATGCACCTCAACTTTTCAGGTTGAGGATGCTATTTTTATGTGAGCATCATAGAACTGGTTCCCTCCTCACTGCATGTGGAAAATACTTGCCTCGATTGGGACTGTTGATCCAGTGGGCCGCCATGCAGGTGGACTGTTAGACAAACATTGCAGTTATTGGACACCTCTGACCGTCTCAATGTGAGTTCTGCTTGTTGAATGTGGACTAATGCACATTATAGGGTACAATCCTTTTTTCAGAGCACCAATTGGCCAGCTGCCAGTCCAATAACCTTGCCTTTTGGGGACAGAACCAATCCACGTGGTTTAGGACAAAATCAGCGGTCCTGATCACCGCACACCGTTGCCACATGTACAATAGAGATGTTTTGGTATGTTGGTGTCAGGAACTCCATGATGTGCCTGCAGCATGGTAGCACCCTTTTTTGAGTTTTCAAACTTTGGGTGGTTCTTTTCAATAGAAATTCTGCCTTTGGTTGCCTCAGTTGTTGTAGATGTTCATGTCAATTTAAGGTTTTTGAAGATGGGTTGTGGAACCAACATTGTGAAGCTGTCTCAAATTCCAAGTACGCAACTCAGACTAGAGCTGACATGGTCAACATAGTTTACTGGTCATAAATCCAATTACTCCCCATCCGGTTCAAGTATTGCGAGGTTTGTAGAAAAGGGCAGTTACGGGATGGTTGAATTCTGTCCACAAGTTGAAAACAATGATGAAGTTTCCAAAATACCTGATCGGCGATCTTGGGGAATTGGATGTTGGTAAACCTAGTTTTAGAGCTCCGCTAAGCCAATGTGCACCTCTACATGTGGGCACATGACCTGGCATTCGCGTGATGTATCTTAGCCATCCATCTGGTTGCCTTGACTCTATGGATGACATGGCCTGACAAGACCAGGCGGCTTCGCTCATTATATGGGTAGTGGGTCACACAGGTATAAAAACACTGGATGTTAACTAATCAATTACGATAAGTTGGATTGGATGTTGCAGTTTTTCTTTGGTAGGATCTCTCTAATTGATTTGCCCTTTCCATAAAGGATATAATCGACATTTCGTAGTTGCACGTTATCCCTTTCCTGCAATAGATCCCATCAGTTATTTTGCATATGCCCACGGGTTGAACCAAAACAAAATACTTTTTCTTGATAGGTGATTCACTGACATTTAAAATAGACAAAGGTCTACATTCAACGTGTGCATATGGGTGGTCTGATGGAGGCAGGCCTTTGGGCCAGATTATGTATTGGGTGGAGCCTGAACTGATGCATGGGTCAGATGTCTCACATGTGGTGTGTAGAGATGCATGTGAGCTTTCCAAAGCTCATTGTATAAATCCAAAGCATTCCAGGGAATCTTGATTTCACCTGTGATCAGTGTACAGATGTCCACTTTTATGGTAGATGTGTGGCCCATCCGAGGAGTGGAGAGGCCTGATTTTGTGCCAAGTCATCAATTTGGTGGACCACAGCATCCACTGGTTGGATCTCCCATGCAAATGGCTGCATGTAGTGCTGCATGGGGGTTTAGAGAACTTATCATTTAAATCCAAACTGTTTTGGGGCATCTTGGCATCAACTATGTTGACCATACATAATGCAATATGCTCTAATTGTTTTTATTTTCTGGTGCTTTCTTGAAGGGAAGTCTTGACTTTCATGCATCTGAATGCTTGCATAGTTTTATTCTAATGTTTTCTTAAATTGATCTCAGCGCATGACATTTATTTCAAGGACAACACTATAGTTATAGTGCAACTCAGTGTTTTAAATAGTGAATAGCATAGCGACGCTCTTTTGAAGTGTGCGATGTAAGCTATATAGCGTGTAAAGTAGGCTTAATGCTACTTTTAGATTTTTGATTAAAATTAATGGGAAATATAGGGCAACGAGTAAATATAAAGATACAAAATAGCAAAGGAACTGATTTTACTATTTTCACATTATGTCACTAGACTTTGCTGAGCCCCACTCAGGTGTGCAATAAAGTTCATATACACGCCACATATGCTAGAATGGCATAATAGGTCAGAGATATCCACCGGTCAGATGGGCCACAGTTTGAAAACATATGTAGGGTTCTGGCTGAAGTTTTCTAACCTATCCACCTGTTTCCAATATTGGGGCCCACACGCTGATTGGATCAGATTTATTTTTGGTAAAACATGAAAACATGAACCAGGTTGGACCAACCTGATGGATGGATTAGATTTTGCACCTATGTGCCATGCTGGCACATGTGTGGTGTGTACACAAACTGTAGTGCACAAGCGTGTGGGCTTCACAAAGCTAATTTCACTAAATCATTAAAAACATTAACTAATTTTAAGTGAAAAATAACTAATTGAACAATCCCTGGTAGTGTGTGAGTGATCCAGGGTTCAGTCCCTGGTAGTGTTACCAAATAAATAAATAAATAAATGTAACAAATCATAGAAAACATGAATTGATTTTACTGTTTTAGTGAAAAATAACGTTGTAATGTAGGCTATGGAGTGTGCAGCATATGCTATGGAGCACATAGCGTATCATGTACTTAAGCTATTTTCATGTGCTACGTAGTGTGAAGGCTGCGCTATGCTGCATAGTGTACGCTATTTAAGACAATGCTTCAACGTCACTACCACCATTTAAAAAATCATGTTGACTCATGCACCATGCAGAGGCATATGTGTACATCAATCTGGACTGTCCAATTCACGGTGCCCACTATAGATGGAGTGTAGAGTAAAAACCACCCTGATTGAAAAATCCTAACCGTCAAATGGTAGCTAGCAAATGAATGGTTAAAATTAAAATGATAGCGGTTGAGATTTGATGGGTGAATCAGATGGTTAAGATAGTCCAATGAACGTGACTTTTGGGCTTTGCTCCATCAACAGAGTCCATAATTGTAGTGTTCAGACTGCTTGCATGCATTTGCCACGTATAAGGCAGGTAAGCCACTGCCGTTTTTGACAATGATAGTGAAGTCCCACCATATGACTGACTGTTATCTCAATAACCTCTCTTCTTCTGGTGATTATTTGCGCTCCTGGCACAATGGTCCTGTCGTGCCATTAACGTATTCTGTATGGACTCATGTAGGGGGTGGATAGGTTATGCAATTGCGCTGCTGCTGCTCTTCATTGCAATCTTTATGTTGCTCACCAGATGTTGTAGCCAAGGTAGGCCAGTTGACGAGATGAAGGTAATAGTCCCTCCACCGATGAACACTATGGAGCAGCTCTTGGCCGTTCAGAATGCAATTTCCCAAGTCCAAGAGCTTGTCCAGGATGGAAACATTGCCCTCTTGAAGATGCGTGCACTGCTGTTGGCTGTTTTCCCTCAGGTGTTGTTGCCCCTTCCACACCCTTGCCACCTTCAGCACTTTCTTTTAAATTTGCGCATTTGACAGACAATCTTCCATTACCACCACTAACCTATGATGCCCATATATGGATATGAATATGACCAGATTATGCTAAAAAACATGCACAAAATGGGGTCCACCTTTTGCCAATCCAGATTGTTACATGACGGACCTCACATTTGATGGGTGATGACCCAGAGTCTTCCAGAAGGGAACACCTTATCCTGCCTCTGCAGCCCCTCTTTCCAGAATGATCTGTATCTTTTCTCAATCGTGTATTATAGGGGTCGGCTAAGGTGTGGATCATATAACCTGGGAGATATTTTGGGACATCTCCCATCCATGATAGGGCCAAAAAGGATATATAGTCTGGGTCACTAAGGGGGCATTTGGATGGTAAATTACTTTAGATAAGCTACTTGTGCCTCAAGCAGCTTATCTTGGTTTCTACTTATTAATATGAAGTGATTAAGTACCTTTAGGTAAAAAGGTTACTTATAATTGATCATAGATGAAACTCACTTATCTCAAATAAGTTACTAATCTACTGCTGTAAGTAGAAAAAGTAACTTATTTGGTGGTATCCAAACCTGCCCTAAATGACAAAACCCATCTGTATGGACCAGGCGGACCGGGATGCTATTCATGTTCCTATTGCAACATAGCCTAGTAATTCCTATTTAAAGAAAACAAGCAGACTACTGTCAGGACTCTTGGCTTTGGTTATTAGAATGTTGCTACAGATGAATCATCTCCTCACATCACATTTCCACGTCGGTATGACTTTAATATACACAATGATACTTTGGCATAGTACAATATCCAGGCACACTACAAACCAATGTTGTAAAAATTGATGAAGACATCAAACCAGAAAACTTGTTGGTTTGGTTTATTATGGTCCACCAGTTGGTCCGATTGGTCGCATTAGTATTAAATGGTTGAAAGGAGAGACAAAAAGGTTATGTAACATGGCTGTCAGTAGGCCATGTGGTTTAAGAAAGATTGGGTGGGTGGGGGCTGGTTTGGATCGATTTTGATTGATTTTGACTGGATCTGGGTGGATTGGGCTAGGGGTGGCAATGGGTTGGGTCAGCCCATGGGTCTACTGGCCTGAGCCGCTTCTGATGTTAGCAGGTTGGGCTTGGGCTAGAAAATATGGGCCATTTAAGTAGACGGCTTGGGCTTGGGTTGAACGGCCAGCCCAACCCACCCATAATAGGTTATTAATGGGTTGGCTGACCTGAGCTGGCCCAACACCCGAACCAAACTAAAGAAGATGAGTTTAGATGCGTTGATATGATGTATGTAGTACACTAATTGGGCCACTCTGTCATGCCTTTTGGCCAATATCCCCTTCTTAAACATGAGTTATGTCTAAGGTATTCTATAACGGTAATAGTTGCCATAATGGCCACCACCACCTTTATGATACGGGTCGTAACGACTGTTACTGCTGTTACGGTCTCTCTCTGTTACGGCTGTTACGGTCTCTCTCTCTCTCTCTCTCTCTCTCTCTCTCTCTCTCTCTCTCTCTCTTTTATTTTTTATTTTTTAATTTTTATTGAAAGAAAATAACCCATAAAAAATGTATCTGCCCCGTAACACTGAAAAAAATTCCGAAAAATCTGTATTTGCCCCATAACAGACTATTACGGGGCTGTTACGGCTTTTACAGGTGGCGTAATTGGCCTTTAATGGCAGTTACAGGTCATTTTTTCCATAACAATTGTTATGCCACCATTACCTTTATGTAACAGCCTTTACATGGGTTGGTCGAGCTTGGGCTTGATGAATGTTAAGTGGGTTGTGTCCAGCCACAGGGTCACAATTTAGGTCGGGCCAGAATTCTTGCTTGGGCTGACCCTGACTTGAACTGAACCAGACTCATTGCCACCTGTAGTTTTGACCCAACCAAACTGTGTACCTGTCTTGGTTTTGTTTGAAACCTGTCAGTCTGGTTTATACATCATTGCTACAAACCCATGTAGAGTCTAACCAAACACAGCTGCTTCAAAGCTCAAATGGTGCTGTATTCATATATTTAATGTACAGTCAGTCTCTCCAATCTTCTATTCATATGTTTCATGCACAGTCAGCCTCTCCAATCTTCTTGTCATGGATAGGGCTGCTGATGGGTACCTGAACCTGCAGGTACCTGATTGACCCAACGCAATTTATTGGATCTTACTTCAAAATTTTTTTAAAGACCAGTGAGAAATCCGGTTGGGTTCAGGTCTTGCCTTGTTGGACCTGGTTAAAATTTGGGCCTACTTGGCTCTCAGCCGAGTCCAACATGTTGGCCCAAGTAAAATCAGGTCCTGTTGGGTCCAATTAGTTTAATATTCATATGATATATGTTAAATATATGTTGCTTATTCTAGCAGAAGAATGAGGTTTCCTAAGCCAAATGCATGTAAGAGAGCCCTTTTGCACACCTACACATGTTGCAAACCTGCAAATGTGTGTGCAATCTAATCTATCCATTGGGTGGGCCGGTCCATGTAAGTGTTCTCACACGACTTGAAACCTTGATCCACAGACCCGATGGGTACCTGAACCCAATTGGATTTCGGTCCATGCCTTCAAGAATGTGACCCTGACCTACTTTCTGTTGGTACAGTTCCTGTAGGACCTGACCCAAATGCAAATTGTTCAGTGTTAGTTCTGGAGCTTATGTGGGTGCTTATAGATCATCATCTGTTTTCATGCGCATGGGCAGGCGACGGAAAAACTCGCATTGGCGCTAGTGGTTACGGCCTTGTTCCTGGCTTTCGTGCCCACCAAGTTCATAATCCTTACGACCTTCTTGGAGATGTTCACAAGGTATTTGCCTGTGAGGAAGGCGAGCACGGAGAGATGGATGAGAAGATTGAGAGAATGGTGGTTCATCATACCGGCGGCACCCGTCATACTTGAAAGAACCAACAAAGAAGATAAGAAGAGGAGGTAATGTTTCCTTCAGCGTTTTTCTTCTCTTTGTGAGGCTCAAAACAAATACACCTTGAGATATGAAGTACTTGTACAAAGTGAAATGTTATCCTTCTACCCAAGACATATCAATACAAAGGTGAGTGTAAAAAAGATAGAAATAAACCAAGTTGTGAAGAAACTATGTTTGGGTTGAGCATAAATGAGTAATTTTTTAAAATAAAATCTCTCTCTCTCTCTCTCAATATCTCTTTCTCTATATATTTTAATTGTATTTAGATGACACTTTAGGCCCATTTCATTTTTGGAAAGTCATTTCGGCCTTCCTGTCTTCATGGAATGGCCCAAAAGGCTGCTTTGTACTCGTATAAATGTCATTTTTTTGCGGGCTTTCTTCTCCTCTGTTCCTCTCCTCACAAAACCCTTGCTCAGCAACTCCCGTCGATGCTGTTCGAAACCCTGCATTTCCCATCTTGCAACCAGTGTCATGTTGTAGGTTCCTCTCAATCTCTCATGGATTGAAGACGGTCACTTGGAATGACTCGTTTGGTCTCGAGTCAGGGAACGACTCATTTGAGTGAGGCATATTTTCAATTTTGACTCATCAGATGGGCCACACACAGGAAACAGTTGGGATGGCGACGCCCACCATTAAAAATCTTGTGTGAATGGGGCGTGCCATTCAAAAGATATGGCTCACCAGGATAAACAGACGCACCCAAGTATATTGTGTTCAGCAGGGCACTGGACACACTTGACGAAAAAGCACCATTTGCGCGCCTCTACAGGTGTGGGACCACACTAAAGAATTTTCATTTCATGGTAGTAGTTACTTTCTTTTTCACCGTGGATCCCATGCATATGGATCTTTTCATTGGCGCCCGATGCCAGCGCAGCCAGTGCCCTGCTGAACGCGATCCAAGTACCCACAAAAAGGGCCTGGCGGGTTGTGTGTATCCTATGCAGAGTAGGCTACTTAGTTATGATAGCAGTAAAAAAAATGAAATAAGCGCCATGTGCTTGTGTCATGGAAAAAACTTTTCCTCCTTTGGGTAATGCGTCACTTTTTCTATGGGGCCATTTTCATTCTTAGGGCTACACTTTTTCATTGCTGGGACATGAGCTTGGGTGTTTTATCCAATTTTCGAGCTCATGTCACATGAGCCCCTAAATGACGCCAATCCAAAGCTCAAGTGGACCACACCACGGTAAACAATGGGGATTGAATGCTCAATGTTGAAAACTTCTTAGAGTCCACGATGATGTTTTATTTACCATCCAACCTGTTCATAAGGTCACACAGACGTGGATGAAGGGAAAACACAAATATCAGCTTGCCTACTGGGGCCTGGGAAGGTTTCAACTATAGTGGGGTCCACCTAAGCTTTGGATATGCTTCAATTTTGGGCTTAACCCCCAAAATGAGCTGAAAAAAATGGATGGATGGCGTGGATAAGCCACATACATTCATGGTGGGCCCCAAAGAGTTTATTCAGTATGATAAAGTGTACTGAGTTACCCGGTAAGCAATCGGATTTCCAGTCACCAAACACCCGAAGTAACGGTTTTTTTTTAAAAATATTATTATTATTAAATACCCACGAAATAATTAGGACCATGTACACTAAAATGGATAAAATACACTCATACACGTTCACAGTTCATCTTTGTTAAAAATAACATGATTGTTTTTGGACATTTTCGACCCTGGAATTAGCTGGAGAGGTTGTTTTCAGCAGGTGTCCCTGGCCCCTTCAACCAAAAGGCCTTTTTGTCTTTTCGATTCTTTTTCACCTTGGGTGTGACCCGTAGATTAAGCCAACGGTAAGGAATGGTGCTGCAAAGGATACGTGGGGCCTACCATGATACCTATGTACCTATGGAATTAATCTTTGATTTTCCTCTCCCATACCTTCTACTGAGATGCAAAAGATTTACGGTGCTTGCTATAATAGGTAGCATCCATAGGCAGAAGGCAGGCAAATGAATCCAGGCAAGCAAACGTGTTTACTATTTTTTGAATAGGAAATTTCCAGTATACTATTAATAGCAGTTTGACAGTGTTGATGCTGAAATCTGGTTATTCTTATTAGCCTGCCTTCTACCTGTAGTTTAATGGAGATTAAGAGAAGTCATGTTTCACCTCCTAAGAGCCGCTAAGTAACTGCAATTTAATGGAGAACAAGAAAATGCACCGGGGGCGCCGGTTAAGGCTGGGGACCCTCAAGTCACCGTATGAACTCACAGTAGGCATAGTATAATCGGAATAATTGTCTGTATCTTTTGCCCATGGCAGAGGATGTATTTATAAGCTTTTTAAGCAGTTTGTGTATCTGAGTTGATTTACTAGAGGGGCCGTATTGGAGCCGGATTCTAATTTCAAGAGTATATCCGACTTTACCTCAATTTGTGTGATTTTCAACGAAGATCTTGGGAGGTAATTACACCCGTACACGGAGATGATTCTTATTTCTATTCCAAGGTCGAGATCGGTACTCGAGGTTGAGGTCGGTACCTGGGGTCGGGTCGAGGGCCAAAGTGACAACTAAGGCCAATGTAGAAAGTGGCCGACACCAAAGGTCGCGGTGATTTTTCGGCCCTTAAGCAATATATAAAGTCATCGAGTCTCGCTGCTCGATTCATCTGTCTCATACATTTGTTTAGCTCTATTTTACTCATAATAGTGGCCCCTTTACTTCCGAGCTCTATACTTTATGAGCTCGGGAAGTAACTTTTGAACTAATGTATGAGCGATGAGTCTTGATTCTTTAACTAGAAAAGGTCAGGTCGTTCCATATATGTTCTTCGATTTTGTTGCCTAGTAGTTGATACGAGAATTGGAAAGGGATGGGCCTGCTGCCGTGATCAATGATGATATTACAATAATATCTCTATACGAGGAATCATGCACAACGTGACGAGCATCGTTTTGCCTTTATGTGTGGGTGGTTGTGTATGATGACTTAGTAGATACGATAGTCGAGCATGTAAGGTTTTAGTTGATAGCCAAGCATGTAGATTTATATTCGATAGTCAAGCGTGTAGATTTTCAGGTCACGTTACTAGTAGACAAAATATTAGGAATGAGAAAGAGCACATTCTTCTCTTTAACTGAGGGATATCACTCACAGTCGAGTACGTAGTAGATAGGATAAGAGACATTTTCCCTTCAACAGATGGGGGTTCCCTGCGGTCGAGCACGCGGATCTAGCATATCAGATAATAGAAATAAAGAAATACTTTTCCCCTTAATTGGGGGAGGTTTTCTTACGGTCAAGCTTGTAGATAAAGACAGTAGACAAGATAGTAGAAGTAAAAGAGAGGACCTTTTCCCTCAACTGGGAGAGGTACCTCATAGTCGAATACAAGTAGTCTTTACTGAGGCGACCAATCTAGCATAATTGTTTAACTTATCGAATTTTCTCATGGGTAGTAGATCTTCAAGTGCTCGGTGTTTCATAGATGAGGTAAGAGCTTACCATCCATGTCTTTTAGTTGATACATCCCTCATAACGCATCCATGTCTTCTAGTCGATACGTCCCTCAATACTTGATGTTGATGTCGGGGTTGGCTGATGAGCCTTATTACCGAGCTTGGTTGACCAGTTCAGCTCGGTCATCAGTTTTCCTTGCTCAGCCTAGCTTCTCTAAGTACCTGCTTCGGCTTGGTGTTCAAGGGAGTGTACCGATGGAAGCAACTTTCCGAACGTCGGTTAGTACGCTGTCCTCGGTTTTAGTTGTCTTCCTTTCTTTTGGCATTAGCGGCAGAGGGCTCTCCTTGTTCCTTTTGCTTCATATCCTTAGCCAAGTTGTTTCCTCATCGAGTAACTATTCGTGAACTGAAGAGTTCCTCGGTATTGGAATATTTTTGAGCTCGGTTAAGTAGGTCGGTGAGGGTAGTTTGGGAGTTCTTACTAATAGAGAAGAGAAACTTTCCTTATTTAAGGCCGGCTACCATGTCGACCAGAGCTATCTGATCGGAGTAACCATTGACTTGGACAACTTCAGCGTTGAAACGAATGATGTAGTCTCTTAGTAGCTAGTCCTCTCTCTGAGTGATCGTAAGGAGGTAGGTTGATGACTTCCCCCTGTCTTTCCTACTGATAAATTGAGTGATGAAGCTTTGCTGAGTTGAGTAAAGGAACTGATGGATTTTGGCTTCAGGTATCTATGCCATTTCCACGTTGCCTTCGATAAGGTTAAGGAGAATGCTTGGCACATCACGGGGCTCGAGGCTCTAGGAAGCTTCATCAAGGCTTGAAGGACTAGAGGTGCTCAGCCGGGTCTCCCGACCCTGTATAGGAGGTAATTTGGGGCTTTCGGAACCTAGACAACAGTTGGGATCTCATGATGTCATCCGTGAATGGGGGCTCGACTTCCTCTAACAGTGCATCAACGGAGGTAGGTGCCTTTGCTCGGTATGCATATTGGATGTCTCCGAGTTGGTCTCGAATCTCCTTCAGCTCTGTTTTCCATTGGACTTTGCTTTCTGTTGTGGCCTTGGGAGCCTTTCCACACATCTTTTTCTCTAGGATGTGGCGCATATCGGACTTGGCAAGCTTAGTTGCTTCCACGGTTTGCGCAGGGGTGCACTTGCTTCGTGCCAATAGATCCTTCACCACATATGAGTTGCGAGGTGGTTGTAAAGGCTGAGACTGGACAGAAGTTGCTCCTGATGTTGCGCCCTAGTCAGGGAGGGAGTGTTGTCATTCTAATATGCGCATGATTCGATTGACATTTTCGGACAGGGCCTCGACTTAGTTTACTAGAGAAACGAGCCACCCTCCTTGATTCTGGGACCTCTGCGCAACCACTAGTGAAGGGAGGTCAGGCTGAAGATCTGATTGCAACATTTTGAAGGTCTTAGGCTAGTCTTTTGGTACGACCATTGGCTCAATAATGGCGGCCAAAGCCTTTTTCTTTCCTTTAGCCATCACCGAGTAAATGAAAGGCTGATGATTTTCTTGATGTAAAGGAAACTTTTAAGGTGGTTTTACTGTCGTTTCCACAGACGGCGCCAAACTGTTATACTAAAATATGGTTATCCTTGTTAGCCCACCTTCCACCTACAATTTAATGGAGAACAAGAGAAGTCCTGTCTCACCTCTTGCGAGCCGCTAAGTACCTACAATTTAATGGAGAACAAGAGAATGCACTGAGGGTGCTGGTTAAGGCCGGGGACCCTCGATGCTTAAGTCAGGCATATGAACTTACAATAGACGTAGTAGAATCAGGATAGTTGTTTGTACCGTTTGCCCATGGCGGGAGATGTATTTATAAGTTTTTCAAGCGGTCTGCGTATCTAAGTTGATTTGCTAGAAGGGCTGTATTGGAGTAGGATTTTAATTTCAAGAATATGTCTGACTTTACATCGATCGACATGATTTTCACTGGAGATATCGGGAGGTAATCACACCTGTATATGGAGAGGATTCTTCTTTCTATTTCGAGGTTGAGGTTGGTACATGAGGTCAGGTCAGGAAGACAAAGTGACAACTGAGGTCGAGGTAGAAAGTGGTCGACGCCAAAGGTCGGGGTGATTTTCCGGCCCTCAAGCAATATATAAAGTCACCGAGTCTCTCTATTCGGCTCATCTGTCTCACACATTTGTTTAGCTCCATTTTACCCATAACAGATACTATCAAATAATCCGTTTTTAAACTTATGTAAGTTAATAAGCTACTTTTTCAACTTAAGTTAGTTTGGTAAGCACTATTGTAGTAGTAACTTACATAATAAAAGTTACTTGCGCCCATAAGTTTTTCTGTTTTGGCTTGTCAACCTAAAAGTTCTCTCTATCCATGTTACGGATGGTCCATATCAAAGAAGGTTTCACATGATGGGTGGTCCGCATCAAAGGTGGGCCCCACATTATAGATGACCCACATCAAAGTGAGACCACATAATGGATTGTCAACATCAAAGGTAGGTCCTAGTGATGAATGGCCCACATCCAAAGTGGACTTGCATGATGGATGACATCGTTGAAGGTGGACCCCACACTATCCATTTGAAAGGTGGGATCCACATGAGGAGTGTGGATATTGTGGGTGGCTCCACATGATTGACAATAACATTGAAGGTGGACCCCACATGATAGATGACCCATATTAAGGTAGGCCCTTGTAGACACCCCACCTCGAGTCGATTAGCTTGATTAAACAGAAACCCTGATCTAAACCCTCATTTAAACCTTGATCTATACCCTTAACCCTTGTCTAAACCCTAATCCATACTCTTAACCCTAATCCAAACCCAAAACCCCAATCAAAACCCTAAACCCTAGTTCAAACCCTAGGACTCTGGAAACTCTAAAACCCAGTTATCTTAGTCTCATTTACCCGATGGAACCCTAAACCTGGTCCCGAACCCAAACCCTAGGGAAAACTTAGCCTACAGAGTTAACCCTCGACTTAACCCACTAGGTCAACTACTCAGTCAACTCACTTTGTTAAAGCAAACCTATAACCCATTTTGGCCCAAGCTCATTCCAAAGCCTAATTTGGAGAAGAGGGAAGACAACAAGGTAGCTTTGGAGGACCAAACTTGTCCATGTGTACAGGGGGAGCCTCCCTCCGAAATTGGAGCAAAAGGGAATGGCGAGCGGTGCATAGGGTGCTGCTTGCCATGTGGCAGATGTTGTACCTCAACCATCTACTTACTCGTTTGCTGTTGTCTTCTCTGCTTATTTTATGCATATGCAAAATCTCAAAATTACTCCGATACCCCTCCCTTAAGTCAAAATTACATGTTATGCCATCTAAACCAACACATGAGATCTTGCCACATGGCAATCTCAAATCTTAAAAACCCAAACCCTTTTAAACCCAAACTTTGTAGAAATTACCAAAAAATCGATTTAAATGGATATAAATATCCCTAATTCCCTTCAATTTAAAGCATCCACAATCATTCCTTACCAATCTAGAACCATCTTAACCCCCTTAGCCATCCCTCACTAAGGAGAGTGAGAGTGAGGAAGAGAGCCTAGCTTAGGTCCAATCCTAATACTAGCCTCATGAGCTAATCTAAAATTAATCCAAGTCACTCGATACGATCCCTATGACATTGCCGCTCACCCAATTATTTTTCAATCAAGTTTCATCTAGTCCATAAAATTTGCATATATAGCACAACATTCATCATCCAACACACTTTGCATTAAATTGGCTCAAAAGTTTACTCAGAGATTTGCTGATCTAATTAGATCTTGTTCAACAGAAAAATTGCCAATTACTTCACATTTTGTCACTAACATTGCATATACATTCGCATATGAGAACTAAATCTTAATCCTCACGAACAGTCAAGATCTTGTAAGGTAGAGACCGGACATCTATATGGGTAGAGCGGGTGCCTAGCTAACACTTTCCCTCTCTGTAACTGCTGTCTATTACTTAAAATTTCTGATCCCAGAACCAAAGATTCATCTTAGCGTAGGAAATCTTCAGATCTCACCCTAATGTTTCTATAGGGTTTAGTTGACTATAGAAATGAAGAAATCGACTAGTGATGACTCTGGTTAAACATCATCAATCAATCATAGCACAAAGCCCTTGAAAGAGGAAACCTGTGGAGCCAAGCGACCCTCGAGTCGAATCTGGCCCGAGATCCCAATGTCCACAGCCCCACATACCGAATGGTTATTATTAAAGGTCCCTAATGATGAATGACCCACATCCAAGGCAGACCTCGCATGATGGATGACTCACAATGAAGGTGGGACCCACATGATGGATGGTCCACATCAGAGGTGGGCTCCACATGATGGATGGAGGACATTAAAGGTGGGCCCCATATGATGAATGACCCACACTGAAGGTGGGGCCCACGTGTTGGATGGACCACGTCAAAAGGTGGGCTCCACATGATTGATGGTGGATATTAAAGGTGGGCCCACATGATGGGCAATAACATTGATGGTGGGCCCCACATGATAAATGACCCAAATCAAGGTGGGCCCAACATGAGGGCAGTTCACATTGAAGGTCAACACTTAATAATGACCCACATCCGAGGCAAGTCCTGTGTAACACCCGGCCCATACTTTTAGTACTTGGATGTTACCATGAAAATTTAACTCGGAATATACATGTATACATTGTCTTAATCGTCCACTTACATTTTAGTTTAAATCTAACCGTTAGTATACTCTTCAACCATAAATCTAGTGTTCACACCTCAAGTATAGGGTTGCGATGTAGTAATAATCTTGGTAAGACTGAGGTTGAATCCACAGGGACTAAACCTTGTACGTAATCTAAAAGTAACCAAAACTAGAACTAGAAGAAGATATAATCTAAACCAGAGAGAATTAAGGGAATAATTGTGATTAAAGTAATTAAAACTAAAGAAATTAAAGGTAGGAACTAGGGTGTCAAAGATCCACTTGTAGCAATTGGGAAGGCACATTGCATAATTCAAGGACACAACTGGAATCAGAATCCTATCTTATCCAATTGGTAAGAAGAGATTTGTCAGATCTCTGAACGTCTCATGGATCTAATCATCAATAGATAAGAATGATGAAGATTTGGAAGTGATTCCGTCACCAAACCATGCCCAGGAGATAAGGCAAACAACTGTAATTTACCAAACTCACAACCAATCATAAGAGAATTGAGAAGATTAGGAGGATTCCATCACCCAACCATGCCCATGAGACGATATGGTGAACAACGGGATTGCCTAATTTCACAATCTTAATACAGGAAAAAGAATATCATAGATCTATTGTAATTTGAGACACAGCAAACCATTAAAACTAAAAATATTGCTCAATAATCAAACTAGAATTCATAAGGTTCAACTAGACATGAATCAAAACAAAGCCAACATCCCAATCACGCTACGAGCTTCACCTCTTAGCCCTAGCTAAGAAGTTTTGCCTATCATGAACATGATTAGAGTAAAATTTTTGAAATAATATAAATAGACAAGAGCAAGGAAAGAGAAAAACTCTTTTGAAAACAGCTTCACTCCATGCTCTCTCTGATGATGCATCCACGGCTGCCTGATGGATGCTCCACGTCCAACTGATGGCTCCAGATGATTCTCACACGTCCTCTCTCCCTCTCCTTTTATAGAGCCAGCAAGGGCGGTCGTGGCTGAGTCGGTGAAGAAAGTTTACGCAGCCCAGCGTGCAAACCGCAAGAACCTTGGTGGGTAGCATGTTTTGGACCATACAAGATGAACAACCGAGTGATCTATCCCATTTGGTCTTCTTGGACTTGAGCGGATATCACCTGGGAACATTTCGGACGGTTCGGATCGTGGATCCGACCATGATCATGATCATGGAACGGCCCGCTGCGGTCGGTTTTTACGGACGCACGTCCTTTGTGGACGTTCTTGCGCTGTGAAGCTTGGTGGGCCACACAGTGCTATTTTATAAGAAATTCGATCCGTTCATTGTATTCCTGGTGAAAAACTAGTTGGGAAAGAGTAGTTTTTATCGAATTTTTTGTGGTCCACTATATCAAACCAACTCACCATTCATTCTGCATTTTCTGACGATCCACATGTGTACGTTTTATGGGACTAAAAGTCCACTTGGAAAAGGGTCATGCCCCCTCTCTGGACACAATGGACGGTCCAGATTAGTGAAATGCGAGACAGGTGGGGCCCACAAGTGAAAACTGATGCGTAAAGACGCTGGCGTATCTGAGATTTTTTAAAGAAATTGTCGGTCAGCGCCCGCTGACCAACCTTGGGACTTCTCGTGCACAGCCCGTGCACGCACAGTGTACATGTGGTGTCCACTGTGATGTGTCACGGAATCCGCTCCGTCGATCCTGTTTTTCATATAATTTAAGGAGTTGAGTCCAAAATTGAAGCATATCTAGATATCAGGTGGGCCCCAAATCAGAGATTTGGTGGTTGATCTGTCTGTTGGAATACTTTCACAGGGATCCAATGGTTGAAATTTGAGGTGTACGGTTAATTTATGGTTTTTAGGCCATGTATAAAGTTTCGAGCTGAACGGATGTTGAGAACCTTGTGATCTTGCATTCTGGACGATTTTAAGCATATTTAATGTGAGTGGTGTGATTTTCTCGGATCTCTGGCGTGTAAATTATTCGATCTCAGTCCCTGGGGTCCGTCTCTTGCCTTGGCGATTCATGAGCATTAAATCCATGTTTTTAGTACCCCTTTTCAGTCTAGGCTCCTAAATGCACATTGTATCACAAACACGATTAAAATAAGTCGTTAAACAATATTATATTCATAAAGTTAAGTAATAACATGGGTCTAATATGCAATATTTGACCCTCAACATCTAGCCATCCGTCTATTGGATTGATGAGATGGACTGTTAATCTTCATCTCAACACCCTTAAAAGGCCCTAAGGAACCTTACAAAACCCTTTGATTTATGGTTTCAATGAGATTCAATTGTTAACCTTAGAAGCCCTTTGATTTACGTACTTAATTTGCAAAATCAAATCTTTATGACCATTTGATCAAAAATCAAATAATCAAAATCAATTTGAGAAGATTTAGACCACTCAAAAGGTGGGCCATCATGTGGGCCCCACCTTCAATGTGGGTTGCCCATCATGCGGGGCTCACCTTTAATGTGAACCATTCATAATTAGGGATTGACCTTTGACGTGGTCCATCCATCATGTAGGGCTAGCTTCAATGTCCATTTCCTATCATGTGGAGCCTAGCTTTGATGTGGACTGTCCATTGTGTAGGCTGTACCTTTGAAGTGGGTCATATAGAAGTAGGTCATCCATCATACTAGCCCGCTTTTAATGTGGGTTATTTATCATTATAATTCGACCTTTGATGTGGACCATCCATTAATTATGTGGTGGGCCCATGTTAATATGGGGTCATCCATCATGTGGGGCCCACGTTTAATGTGGACCTTCCATCATATGAGCCCCACCTTTAATGTGGACAGTCCATCATGTGGGGCCTCCTTTGATATGCACCGTGAGAGAGAGCCTCCTTAATATGGATAGAGAGAGAAATTAATAGGTTAAAAAGTTAAGAAAAAAAAACTTGTTGAGATAGGTAGCTTTTAGCACATAAGATACTTATTGGTCTTGAATTCAGACATGGAACATGTGCGAGGGTTGTGGGCGTGCTAAAACCGATTGAGTCCGATTCAAATCGTGACCACCGACCCTTGGTGTCGAGATAGAGTGAGGTTCAATCGTGGGCTTAACTGTTCATCTATTCAGCCAACTGTCATGTGCTCGTTAATTATTCAAGTGGTTGGTAAAGGTTGATGCTCTTCCTCCAAATGAGCTCTTTTTTGCCTATGGTTGAAACGAAAAAGATTAGAGAAATGAATGTGAGAAAAAATGTGAGTGACTTACCACTATAACGGGATCACCAACTTGGTTGAGAGTAACAAGGTGCTTCTTGGAGCAGTGTGCTGATGAGCGAGCCAAAGGTAATATCGAGAATTACATCTAAGGTAAGCCCATCATATCGGCACAGGCAGACATATTCCTAAGCTAAGGTATTTCTTTAGATCCGGTGCGCATGTATGGATGAAAATTAAATTATAGCTAATGACTACGGCCAAATGTCGATTTGGCCTATATGTATGGATGGACTAAAACTAGACTTACACTAAAGGTCTGTTGCTACTGAGTAGGGGAAAACTAAACCTAAATACATAATGTTGCACTGGATTAGTAGTTGATTTTTTAAATTCAAAGCAGGATAAGCTTATGCTATTTATAGTTTTTCCGAAAGAGATGATGAGAACAACTGTCTGTCCACATGGTGCATTCATGTGCAACCAGTTGGAAAATGTTAAAAAATAATCTGTTGGATGCATCGAAAATAGAAAAAATAAAATAAAATATGAAATTTATTTCACTAGGCTAAATCACGTAAAACGATACACTGTACTTAAAGTGTGATTCACCCCCTTATCAATTGCTGATGGGTTACAGACGAATTGCTTCCAGGATAAGACAAGCCTGACTGGATCCGGTATGCAGCAATCACGATGAGTCCACTATGGAACAGTTTAATGTAGTAGATCTGTTCTAGCAGAATTAGATAGTGGAAATGTTAACAGTATTCTAAAAAGGATATCCGAATTATTTGATGGGAGAGATGGTGTTGAAATGATTGATTTTGGACCAAAATGGTCCAGTTTTTATAGGCACCGGGTAGTGGACCGTTGTTGGATGGCTATCAATGGTTCAGAATGTTTGAAAAACGTTTTTGACTGTTGACCATTAATTTCAGCCGTTTCTGGTCGTTGGATCACAGGATCTGACTGTTGGATCACCAGGTAGTGCAAAGTGCACCAACTACCGCCACTACAGCCACACTGCCCACGCCCTCGCCCGAGCGCAAGCGCGCTCGTGCGTGTGTTCTAGCACTGGAACACGCAACCCGAACATCTCCATCTCCAAAACATTTAAGTAAGAATACTACCCACATATCCAAATATAAATCCGAAAAACTTTTCTATCATTTCCAACGTGGGACTAAAACCATACACCGTACATTTTAATTTGAAATTCCCGAAAACCGTTTTGGCAGCAAAATCCAGGAATTTTGAAATTTTGAATATTTTCAAAAAATCACAAATTTCAACAGAAAAAAAGAGTGGTTACATCTTATTGATTATAATCTTATCTTAGGTGTATGCTTAGAACATGCTTTAAGGGCTGATATGGCTAAAGCAATTACCTACCTTTATTCTTTATCTGGGGAGAGCCAAAATGCGAGATTATGGTTTCTATGAATAATTTGAATTTGAAATTTGAATTGTATTATCTTCTCCTAATCGGGTGCTATATATAGATACAATTACATCTTGTATAATAGAAAAAATCCTATTCTAAAGGAAACTAAATATTCTTATATTTACAAGGACTAATTATAGAATCAATCACATCTCATAGAATCAATCACACCTCATATACAGCTCATGCAGACACTCCCCTTCAAGTTGGAGCATAGATATTTATCATGCCCAACTTGTCAATTATACCATAGAACACCTTTCTGGAAATTGCTTTCGTGAGTATATCCGCTAACTGGCTTTCGGACTGAACAAATGGAAACTGTATAATCTTTTTATCGAGTTTCTCTTTGATGAAATGACGATCAACTTCAACATGTTTGGTGCGGTCATGTTGTACAAGATTTTGTGAAATCTCAATGGCTGCCTTATTATCACAATGGAGATTTATAGGTTTTGTATATTCAATTTTCAAATCTTTTAGTACACTTTTAAGCCACAACAATTCGCATACACCATGAGCCATACCTCGAAATTCGGCTTCTGCACTTGATCTTGTCACAACCTTCTGCTTCTTGCTTCTCCAAGTGACAAATTACCTTTCACGAAGGTAAAATAGCCAGACGTGAATCTTCTGTCAGTTTGTGTAACGCCTTAAAAATTGGGGGTTGTGTATACACTCGACTCCCAAGTTCCCAGGCATCACTTATAACTAATTTTTCATTGTTTTGTGTCTAATCAGATTTAAATGCGTAGTATGAAATTACTTGAAGTATGAATCACAATCACAGCAAGTCTACTGAATTGAAAGAGGTTAAATATATACAAATCCAAAAGATGTAAACGGGTCGCTCAAGGCGTTGCCCAACAAATCATAAAAAAATTGATATATCCATAAAATAAAGCTGAGTCCACTACTCAACGATCCAGAATCCTGTCTACTGAGCCGATGAAGACCTGCTCATCAACAGGAAGTAGGATAGCTAGTCCTCCTCGTCTACGCTCGTGCCGCTAGGCTCCTCGTACTCCTCGTCACCTGCAACTATGAACGGGTCTGGTTGGTGTTTTAAAACACCATCCCAGAGTGGGAGTGAGTGATTAACTCAGTGGGTGCTATTAGTCTCAAGTTATAACAGGCATCAATTGTAATATGAATTTAATGAAAAGCAGTTAATCAACAACACCTTCAACTCTTATTAAATGCGCATGTAATGCAATGATATGATGCATGCCCTCGCCACAATGCTCCCTCGAGCGACTCCATCTAACGATCGCATATGGCAACACTCCCTCAGAGTGCCTCGACTGCCGAGTCGCCACCCTAACTAATGCGATGTAATGCGATCGTGTTAGCTGAGTTATTAGTTAAGCTTATTCATCCAGTAGGTTGAGGAATCTAATACACCCCACATATCACTGCCCTAAGCTGGTTGCGAGGCCGAGGCTCCATCAACGCGTGAGGCGAGTCCCTGCGGTCCATGATCCCGTCGGGTTCCTCATCCCCGACTTCAAGCACATGAGAAGTGCCGAGAGAAGGGATCGCTTGCGGTCACAATGGGGGGGCGCGGTACCCCAGCGTAGGCCGATAGCTCGGACACAGTGTCCCATTCCACCATGCCCAGCTCATGAGACTGGACCAATTGCAATCTAGGTGTCGATGGGCTACAATAGTTGTGAGGTGTTTCATGTTCTATACATAGGTGAGTACACGGGGTTAACAAATAGGGTTGATCAATTAGTAGGCTAGACTGCACGAGTCAGGTGAGCGTGATACGAGTGACATTGAGCACAAGGGACCCATGTAGTCGAACTACAGCCACCCGAACACACCCGCCCAAACCCACGGGTCTAGCCGTAGCGTAGTCCTACCAATGAGTCTACCGTCTCTCCTCATGATTCCTGATCAACCCAAGGGTATGGAGGGTGATTCATAGCATGCCGGCTACCAATGTATAATCTAGTATAAACCACATCATGTTCTCATACTTCTCAACATATCATTCAGATTCTCATAGCAAGCATGATTACCAATATCATGAAACACGTGTATGTGAGGTGTGGGTGTGTGGGTGAGGAAGTTACGCACTTCCTCCATCTCAAACCATCATATGCACAAGGGTAATGAAAGCATGCATACTATGAGGTAACAATATATGGGGAAAACAATAAGGCATAAACAAGGATTCATCCATACACATAAACATGTGAGAGCAAGAACAACATCATGGAGGCTAAGTATGCAAATCTATATGGTTTCAACAACATACATTCCTAGGGCTTTCTCTAGATTATTATATCATAACATCCAAGCAATCAAAATTATTAAGCTCGCACTAAAATTGGTGCTAGGCCACCTAAGAACAATAGTCCGCACCTTAGGATTCGTTGGAGACTTGAAAATGACTTAGGAATGTCGATTTAGGAGCTGGTTAGTCGGAATCCTTAAAGCAAGCTCATATATGTGAGAAATCCATGCAAAAACCCCTTCCTCACAAGGGTTCTAAGGCAAAGGGAGGAGAAACCTTACCTAGACGATTGATAGACGATTTTGGTGGTTGTGGTGTAGGGTTTCCTCTTGGAGATGAGTTGGGGAGTTGAAGGGGTTGATTTCCTTGGGCCCCACCTTGATTTAGGGTCCATATTGCTCACTTTCACTGCCTATTGTTCTCCTTGGTCGTTGGAGAATGTGGTAGCTATGAGGGAGAAAGATTTGTTGTCGGAGGGTGAGGGAGTTACGAGGAAGAGACTTGATTGTTGGAGGTTGGAGAAATTATGAGGAAGAAGAGGTGGGTTGTTGGAGATTTAGGAGTTATGGGGGAGAAAGAAATGAGTTTGTTGTTGGAAGAGTGGAGGGGGTTATGAGAAAGAGGGCCTTAGGGCTTTATTCTCTAGACTTGGGCCCTTTGGCCCCAAGCTTCCACAAATTCCCAAAATAGCCTTATGGGACTCCCTATTTGATGTTGAGGCGGCCCTATCACCCCTTCGGCCACTAAATTTAGGGTGTAGGTGTCTCATGGCCCTGTGAGGGGTCATATAAAATCTGGGAACAAACGGATGAACGGACATGGGGTCTGAGCATAAGATTCTGATCTTTAAGTGGCTCTGTGGGGCCCATTTTGATGATTGGAACGGTTCTGGTGGCCCTCTGGCTATAAAACCTACAGGATAGGTGATCCATGGACCGATGAAGGGCCATGCAAAATTTGGGAGCAATCGGATATGGGGTTTGATCTCACGGGTCCGATTTGCGATCAACGGTCACCGTTCCATGATCGGGTCCCAGATTTTGTGGACGAGTGTAGTAAAATACATTAGACATTCTTCATAAAATTGGAAGAAATTCGATGGCTAGAAGGCATGGTATCTCAGTTTTATTTGCAAGTGCCAGATTCCAATTCCGGTATTGGTGGGGTGTATTCGGCTAGTGCCAGATCCCAGTTCTGGGTGTCCATTGGGTCCGCAGTCCATGAAGACCACAAGCCCAGTGAGATCTATGATTTTCTAAACTTTTAGATTTTTCTGACCCTCCTCGGTCGCTGGGCGGCCCACACGGGCTGTTGTTAAGTGTAAACAGGCTATCTGGCTTGGCGGCCCACACTTGGTCCTATCATAATTAGACTGGTCTACCCCAGTATAAACTAACATTGAGTGCTAATGGTCATTAAGTGATTTTATAAGTTAATTAAAAAGAAATTTTAAGGATTTTTTGGAAATCCAAGACAGTGAAAATCCAGGATGTTACAGTTTAATCACCTGCCCAATCAGAATCCGTGTATCTTTCAATGTTAGAGACATTATTTTTGGAGAACAACAAACCTTTACCTGGTGCACTCTTCAAATATCTTAAGATTTGATATATCGCATTCATATGCTCTTCACTTGGTGCATGCATGAACCGGCTTATGACGCTCACTGCATAAGCTATATCCGGCCTCATATAAGACAAATAAATTAATCTCCCAACCAACCGCTGATAACGACCCTTGTCTGTTGGAGCTTGATCTGGAAAAACTCCGAGTTTATGATTTATTTCTATGAGCGTTTCTGCTGGTTTGCAAGCAAGCATTTCAGTTTCGGTTAAAAGATCTAGCACATATTTCTGTTGTGAAAGAAAAATTTCGTGTTTTGATCTTGCAACCTCAATTCCCAAGAAATATTTAAGTTGCCCGAGATCATTTATTTCGAATTTAGCAGCCAAATACTACTGCAATGCTTTCATTTCACATAAGTCATTTCCTGTCAAGACCATATCATCAACATATACGATTAAAACTGTTACCTTTCCTTCTCTGTGTTTTATAAATAAAGTATGGTCTGAATTACTTTGTTTATAACCGAATGCCTTCATTGTAGAAGAGAACCTTCCAAACCAAGCTCTAGGTGACTGTTTCAGTTCGTACAATGACTTCTTCAATTTACAAACTTCACTTTTTCACGAGGAACTACGTTTGATTCCGGGTGACAACTCCATGTAGACCTCTTCCTCTAAATCTCCATTGAGGAAAGCATTTTTTACATCAAATTGTTGCAAAGGCCAATCTCGATTTGCCGCTATAGATATGAGAATGCGAATTGTATGGATCTTGGCTACCGGTGCAAAAGTCTCTTGATAATCCACCCCATACCTTTGTGTGTACCCCTTTGCAACTAACCATTCTTTATATCTATCAATACTGCCATCCGCTTTGAGTTTCACCGTAAACACCCATCTACATCCAATTGTCTTCTTTCCTTTGGGTAACGGAACAAGTTCCCAAGTCGCATTCTTTTGTAGAGTCTCCATCTCTTCGTTCATCGCCTTTGTCCATTTCAGATCAGTCAATGCATCCTGCACACTACTAGGAATAGATACAGTGGATAATTGATTAACAGTAAATGCATATGATGTAGACAATTTATGGGAGGACACATGGTTACTAATTGGGTATTTGGTCTTGACTTTAAGATCAGGTTCATATTGTTTCTTTGGAACTCCCTTAGTTGATCTTTGTGGATATTTAGGAGCTATATATTCTGCAGGAACATGTGTTTCATTAGACTCATCAAATATGAGCTTAGAGATTACCTGAGGAAGAACATTCTGGGTTGATTCTTCAGTTAATGGTGTGGACATGGGCAACTCTGAGGGCATCGATGATTCTGACCTGTCGGGAGTACCTGTATTATTTTTGGGAAGAACTATCAACTCACTCTCAACTTCAGGAATACTATCACAGCTTTGATGAACACTTTTCTCAAAACTTTCATTCACTTTTTCTAACTCCATAAACTCATCTCCTCCACCACCTTCCACATTCTCTTCACTAGAGCTCTTCCCCTGAAGAGAAGGGCCAGAGACTTCCCCTGTGTAATAAGGTTCTACTTCACGAAAAGAGGCATCCAAAGTCACATGTAATTTTCGAGTTTGAGGGTCATAACACCTATATCCTTTATGAAACTCAGAATAGCCAACAAAGACACACCGTTTTGCACATGGATCAAGTTTGTTTTGCAAACTTTTGGGGATATGAACATATACCGTATAACCAAAGACTCATGGTTCAAGATTTGGGAGATGAGGAACTGAAAGTAAGGATTGCATCTTTTGTTGGGGAGTTTGAAAATCTATGACTCGAGAAGGTGTTCGATTAATGAGGTAAGTAGCGGATTTTATAGCCTCTCCCTAATAGAACTAAGGCATGTTCATGCCAAAGAGAGAGGTACGAACCACCTCCAATAGTTGTCTATTCTTCCTCTCTGCCAATCCATTTTGCTCCGGAGTATAGGTGCAAGAAGTCTGATGACGAATCCCATGCTGGCTCAGAAGCTCACCAAATGATGTATTTATATACTCAGTATCATTGTCGGATTGTAGAACATGAATCTGTTTTTGGTATTGAGTGCCCACCATATTATGAAATTCCTGAAATGCTGTACATACATCACTCTTTTTGTTAAGCAGAGACACCCAAGTCATTCTAGTGCATTCATCAATAAATGTAACAAAGTAGCAAGCTTTTGAAATAGAATGGATTTTTGCAGGACCCCAAACATCAGAATGAATAACCACAAAAGGTTCTGAACTTTTATTCAAACTTGGTAAATAAGACTTACGATGACTCTTAGCCAATTCACAAATGTCACAATGAAAATCCAAACCATTTAGATCTGAAAAAAGATGTGGGTGTAATTTTCTAAGATAACCAAAGGACAGATGTCCTAGTCTCCGGTGCCATAACCATATAGTTGCTCGAGATTTGTCTTCTCTATTAGTTTGATTTGCTTGACTGAATTTTGGTCCCCCATTTTCTGTCAACTCCAAGTAGTAGAGTTTGCCCCGTTTAACACCATAACCAAGAATCTTCCGAGTTAGAATGTCCTGAAAAACACAAAATGAGGGCCAAAAAGTCACAGTGCAAGCAAGAGTGAAGGTAATTTGGCTAACAGACAAAAGATTATACTCAAGGGATGGAACAACAAGGACAATATCTAATGTGAGAGTATTGGATAAGATGACAGATCCCTCTCTAGTAATAGGAGATGTACTACCATTAGCTGTGGAGATAACAGATTGAGAAGAAGGGAGAACGGACTGCAACTGACCGGAGTCCCTTGTCATATGATCGGATGCACCTGTAACAATAATCCAAGTACTGTTCTTAGCAGTTGTAGAGAATACAGATGTCTTACCGACAATACCTGGATGGATAACATTTGCTGTAGGCTGCGATTGGTCTTCTTCCGTAGATGTCACCATAGCTTTTCCTACAATCTTCTTTCAAGGTTTCTTTGTAAAGTCCCACCACTCAGGATAGCCAATGACTTCATAACATCGCTGTTTCGAATGACCTGTTTCACCACAATGAGTACATACCAGGCCACCAGACTTTCTAGTTGATTGATTGTTTTAGTTTTTCGATGAGCCAGACGACGATCCTTGTCGAGTTTGGTTAGCCAGCATAGCCGAACTCTTAGAGATTGGACGAGAGCCTCCCATTGTTTATCTTTATTGATATTCTCTCCTGACATATGCATACGAGCTCTCCAAATTGAGTTTTGGGTCTTTTTGTAAGATTTCTCCACGGACCTGATCAAATTCGGAGTCGAGTTCACTTAGAAAAATATGAACTCGAAGCCTAGCCATTGCGGAATGCAACTGGACCACCCCTTCAACTGTTCCTTCCTGAGAAATAGTCCTGTAATCGATTTTATGAAAAATAGCAACAAGTTCATTATAGCACGTTGATAATGGTCGACCATTTTGCATGGTAGAAAAGGATCTCTGATTTAATTAAAAGATACAGGTTTCGTCTGATCCATCATAGAAGGTTTTTGATAAGGCCTCTCATATCTCCTTGGCTGTGGGGAGACGAATAAATCGCTGCATCAGCGACGGATTCATTGAGTCAATAAGCCAACTCTTCACTTTGTGATTTTCGGTAATCCATGTTCCAAGATTGGGATCTCCGGGTGCAGGTTTTTTCGCTTCTCCGGTGAGATATCCTGCTTTGTTACGAGCGCCAATACGCATTTCCATGAGTTGAGACCATAATGAGTAATTGGTCTCATCCAATGTGATGCCGGTAGGAAACACAGAATTGTCTTGGTGGACAATAATCTGTGGTGCTGGTGTTGGAGCTGGTTCAGTTGCTGCGCCTGTGGTGATTGCCATCGCACTCACAACAGATTTATGGTGGTGACCCCGATGTCGTACGCTCCCGATGTCACGGCCTTCGTCGAGGACCGTTGAATGAAGAAGATGATCGGCGTAAAGAGTAAGGAGAGCTTGATCGTCTTGTTGATGGAGAAAACAACGGATACAATGTCCTTGGAGTGGCCAATGAAGCGACCGGAATGCGAGCTCCTTAGAATCGAACCTGCTCTGATACCATGTGAGATTATGGTTTCTATGAATAATTTGAATTTGAAATTTGAATTGTATTATCTTCTCCCAATCGGGTGCTATATATAGATACAATTACATCTTGTATAATAGAAAAAATTCTATTCTAAAGGAAACTAAATATTCTTATATTTAGAAGGATTAATTATAGAATCAATCACACCTTATAAAATTAATCACACCCCATAGAATCAATCATACCTCATAGAATCAATCACACCCCATATATAACTCATACTGACACAAAATGATGAAAACACCCTTTGAAGAGATGAGACAATCTCTAACGCTTGCTTCTCAAATATCTTCTACTACCCGCGACTCTTACACATGTAATTTGTTGGCACTTGCTATGCTTGTAAGCCCAAAATCATGCCGTGCAGTAGCTCGATTGATAATGCCCATTTTGGGGATGGAAAGGAAGTGGCAGTCTGGTCCACTCATTCCGTGGACCACACGTGCATTAAATAGAGTCCGACCATGACTTCTTCGAACTTGTAACTTTCTTGACTTCATTATTCCTCTGCCATGACTTGGGACTTCAGCAATATTAGCCCCAGTCCGAGCTTTGGCCGAAGCTGGGGATACAACTGATAGGGACGATCAGGACCGTCCATGCTGTGGACTCTATATATAGTGGCTATGGTAATAAACTTTTACTCTGAATGAATTAATTGTGAATCGGATTCGGATTCGGTAGTGAGTCTAGTGACCCCTCCAGGTGGGTACTGGTCGGTGCTGGAAAAGCTCTGTGCGCCCCACCATGATGTACGTGTTTTATCCATGCTGTCCATCTATTTTAGTGGCTCATTTTAGGGTGTGACACCAAAAATGAGGAAGATCCAAATCTCAGGTGGACCACACCACAGTAAACAGTGGGGATTGAACACCCACCGTTAAAAACTTATAGTGTTTATTTTCCATCCAACCATTTGATTAGGAAACAAACCTCGACCAAGGGAATACAGAAATATCAGCTTGATCCAAAAATTTTGTGGCCCCCAAGAAGTTTTTAATGGTCGGCATTCAATAACCACTGTTTCCTGTAGTGTGGTCCACCTGAGATTTGGATCAGACTCATTTTTGTGCTCCTATACTAAAATGAGCTGATAAAATGGATGGACGGAGTGGATAAAACACATACATCATGGTGGGCCACGTAGATGAATTTAGAACAATTACAAAGATTTCATTCGCTTCCTTGTGTATTGCAGCAACGAAAATATGGAAGGTTCAAAATAATCGGGCCATCACAGCATGTGGGCCCCAGTACGTGGCAACACATGGTTTATCTTGAGTGGCAAAAGAGATAAAACGAACTTTCCTCATCTCGGTCAGCCCCACATAATTATTAGTGGCCAGGATCTTTTTTTTTTTTTTTTTGTGGCCAGGATCTGTTAACACCTTCTCCATCTCCCCTCACCCTACCCACAGTTGGAATGATTAGATATTGTTTGGTTCCTTGTAACTTTCAAACACTGACCATCCACAGATACTAAATAAACAGTCTGGTAAGCCGGCCCACCTGCCACCATGTTGAATTATTGGAGCTGATGTGGATATACATGCACGTGACTCTTGAAAGTGTAATTCATTATGGATGCACGCAAGATCGAGTTCACCGAGGACCTTTTTCTTTCCAATATTTTAATAGGAGATGGCGGATAATGGCCTTTTAAGATCTCTTCGTTTTTTTTTTTTGGATTATTGAGAGAGAGAGAGAGAGAGAGAGAGAGAGAGAGGAGGAGGAGGAGGCAAGAAGGTGCTCTTTTGTTTTTGTCAAGGGTGCCTTTGGATGCACCAAATATCATGAAATTTCATGACATTTCATTATTAATCTGTCTAATCTGATGCCAAATTTCATGAAATCTAATATATATATATATATTTTTTTCCCTTCTTCTTTTTACCAAAGAAGATCATCCTGGAATTGCACCAGTTCTCTCATTCCTGAACATCAATCAAAGAAAAATCCAGGGCTAATATTTTATCTTCATGATCGAATCTTGATAGAAGTATTTCAAGGAAAACCATCCTCAAATTGCACTATATAGAAATGGAATCAATCCAAATCCAACCACAGAGAGAATTCCTTTTTTGGGTTTGGGTTTTGGCCAATGAATGAATTAAATCATATTACAATCGTGCTTAAATCATCTTCCTACAAGAAAAAAAAAAATGAAAATGGAAACGAGCCCATCTATTAACAAGAAAATCTGACAAAATCTGACATGTATCGAGAATTTGGCCCTCGAATTCTCTCATAAAAGCCAAACTTATTTGAATTTCAATATTCTGGAAATGCTTTCAGAACCTCCATCATCGATGGCGAGATTGAGCTACCCATATTTGAAGGAGAGAACACTGAATCCGGGTACCTGTAAATCGGCCTGGAGGAGCAAAACAAATCGGAGGAATTCTGTGTGAAGAAAGGAACTTCGGAGAAGAACGGGTTTGGCGGGTCGAAAGCCGGTGCGACCGACGAGCTTATCTGCACATCGCTTACAACGCAAATCTCATCCGTTACAATTGAGGATGACTCGCCGTCATCACGGCCGCTCATCCTCCCACCATTCTTCACCTCGGACGGAGCAGATCCTACCTCCGGGCCTTGTGCTGCAGGTGCAGGGATTTCTTCGTCGGAACGAGATAATCCGGTGAGTTTCTGCACCAGGGCCATGAAGTCACGCGCCTGCGTGTGGATGATCTTTGGCGAGTGGGTGTAGATGATGACGGGGTGGCGTTGCTGCTTGGCTGCCGTTGCGGTGTTTGAGAGAGAAGATGAAGCTGAGGATGATGATGATGAGGAGGATGGCTTGTGGATGAGGTGGGAGTCCTTGTTGATCTTGAGAGGGGTGGGCCGTTGGCCGGTGATCTCGCGCCTGGCGTGCTGATCTTCGGTGATCTGAGATGGGCTCATGGTAATGATGGAGAGAGAGAGAGAGAGAGAGAGAGAGAGAGAGAGAGAGAGAGAGGGAGGTATACACCGAAATTAGGTGTATTGCAGACAGGATAAGACATATATAGGGGAAGGTTTTTGAGAGAGAGAGAGAGAGAGAGAGAGCGCCAGCGATTATGACCGTTGACAAAATGGAGGGATGTGTTGGGGTGTTTTTAGGGTTTAGCGGGAAATCTGTTAAAAGAAGACGTTATTTTAGACGGAAGAGTCGGGTAGACAGCGACGGTAGCGTTGGCGGGAGGGAGGAAGGTTCGTTTTGGACGGTCTATATCTCCTTCCCTCTCTTCCTCCTCATCGTCCCACCTTCTCCATCTACCTTTACACGTTTCATACGTGCCTCTGCCGTCTTCCTACATCCCACGTGTGTGAAATATCTGAACAGTCAGAAAATTTCCTCAATCTGGTCTTTTCATCAGGTGGACCAAGTAACTTGCGAATGCCCAACCATTCAACATGCACGTGCGGTTCAGCTGAGTAAGATGATTTGCGTCTTTCAGTTGGTCATCTGAATGGTGGGGTCCACGTTTCCCACGTGTCACTTGTCTCTTTCTTGTAATTGTTGTCTGCGGGACTACAAGACCTCGCTTCTCTAGTTTCTATACGATAATGAGTAGGTCTGAAGTCCAACCAGTTGAACCATCGTTGCTGTACGACTCACAAAATAACTTCCAATCTTCATGTGTTTACAAAATCTAAACCGTCTGCTAAGTTGGCCTAATCATATATATTACCTTATGAAACATTACCAATATATTATAAGTATTTTACCAACATTTTTAATTTTCTATTTATCAATGGGTACATGTTCTTTACTTTGGCGTGGCTCACTCAATGGGTCGATGGGAATGATTATTGGATATAAGTATCTAATTTTGGGGACAAACTGTTAGGAGGGTTGGATTTCGCATAAAATGATTGTTTGGAAGATATTTCGGAGTGGATGTGGATTATGGCCCAATCGGTTGGACTTCAAACCTTCTCTATAATAATTAGCAGAGAATCTTGCAATAAAAACTGCCTCTTTTTTTTTTTTTTTTTTTTTTTTTTAAAGAAGAAAGATTGTATTGAAAACAATAATAATAATAATAAAAACTGCCTAACTAACATGAAATTTACATTAAAAAATACCTTATTAATTGATATAATTACCATATTACTGCCTTTCATAACCGGCCATTGAGCAAATGAGTACTCAGGCTACTTGAGTGGGCCTCACCACGTAAAATCCACTATGATAATTACCAGCTGCTAACCTAATGCTAGGCCAAGGACTACAAAATCACCCCATGCTGGGTAACATTTACCCTCCAAACTGTCCACTGTCCAACCTGTTTCCGGTAGGGGCTCACGTGGGTATCAATTTTGGAATCCAGACTAAAAACTTTTTGCGAAGAATCTAATGGTTGAAATGGATTTTATATAATTATTATGATGGGCCTCCTAAAAATCAAGGATAGATGTCTCTCTCCCAATTATTTTCTTAGTGTGGCCCTCCAGAATCACATGCATGCCTGATTTGTTGTATTTGGGCACATGGAATTGAATATCTTATGGTTGAAATAGATCTTACATAAACATCATTATGGGCCTGACAAAATCAAGAGCAGCAGCTGCTACCATTTTGTTTTGTTTTTTTTGTTTTTTTGTTTTTTGTTTTTTTGTTTTGTTTTTTTGTTTTTTTTTTCTGAATAATTTCTCTCTACAATTGAGGAGGGATGCCCCTATTTGATTTTTGGCTGTTTGATTGTAATACATATGCAAAATCCAGTCCTGGTTTAGGCCCTGAGTAAAAAATCAGGCTGGCTTGTTATTCACGTTGGTCACATCAAAGAAAGCAATTAGAAGATAGACGTGTACCCTTGATTTTATAAGGCCTACCATGATGATTATTCATTCATTCCAACCATTATATGCCACACAAAAATTTAGGCCTAAGGTTTAAAAATCACGCTCATCCTTTACTTAGGTGAGCTATACCAAAGGAAGCAGTTTGGAGGGCTATTAAAATAGAAGGCCCTAAAACTGTTCGAGGAAAAGCCAAACAGAAAGCCAGCACGGAAGGAAGATCAGAAGGGGACACAGGAACAGACAGGTGCGGTGTTTTTGGAAATGCCACTAACACACCACAACAGGGAGAAAATATGGAGACAAGAACACTTCATATAGACGTCCAAGCTTGAGTACTACTCCCAATGAATGGTTGATACCACCTTCAAGCCATAGAACCAGGACCCAATGACGCCTTTAACCATGACAAATGGTTAATCCCTGCTCAAATCCCAAGACTAGAGGCACACTCTGATAAGCTTCCCACTGAAGCCTTTGTTATTATATCGAAGATCGGTGCTCAGAGATGGGGGGATGTGCATACACACTCCATCCCCATAGATGAGTCAGAAGAATATAGAGATGAGACTATTTCACCAAATCTAACCACGGCTCCAATCCCCAAACACTACTTCTAGGGAGGCTCCAGTTAAGGTTAATCATCCATTACCATTCCCACCGTCGTGCCCAGGGATTTGCGGGAAAGAAACTCAGCCTGCTTAGATAACGAAAATATCAGGGCGACATATGAAGAGAATTCAGTCTCTATCAGAGGGAGCTAGGCCAAGAAAGAGTGGTACATTAATATCTCCAGATTCTCTCCAGAACCCCCCTTTCCGGGGGGGGGTGGTTGGTGAGGCTACCTCCAAGATCCTTGGATCGGAAGGGGGGGGGGGGGGTGGGGGTGGGTGGGTGAGGCTACCTCCAAGATCCTTGGATCGGGGGGGGGGAGGAGGAAGTAGACCTGTCCCCATATTTCATAGAAAGGGGTCTGGGATTTGGGAATGCTTGTGAACCAACTCAACCAACATACCATGTGTCCCCCATATCATCCAGGGATAAGAGTGACCACCCGCCCTTCCCCTCAAGTCATGTGTCCATCACTAGGATTATTAATGATTGGACTTGTGATTCAATTTGGCCCCAAATTAGAATTGTTTGTGTTTGGGCTGGTGTAGACACGTCACATGGGTTAATGTAGTTAATTTATGCATGTCTAGAAATGCAGGCCTTGTGCAATCACAAGATCGGCAGTTCATCATGATCCACCGACCATTGGGTTTTCCCTTTTTAACACTCCATACCACCCCCTCCACCAACGAGTGGGTGTCGCGTGACACTCTAATCCCCTTAGCCAATTACAACCCTTCATGGCAATTTCTATCCCTGGACTTCACCTACATAACAAAAAAGCCACCCATTTCACCTATAAATACCTCATTTTCATTCATTTGTACACTACCTAAGAAATTAATACACCCATCCTTAAGGGAAAGGGAGAGATATATAGCCCAACCCATCCATCCACTGGGGGGAGAGAGAGAGAGAGAGAGAGAGAGAGAGAGAGAGAGAGAGAGAGAGAGAATTCATCCAAGCCTAGGCTAGTCCGGCTACCCCCAAGCCTTAACCATCTTAGCCATCAAAAGCATGACCCATCTCTATCAGTTGATCCTTGCTATAACTTGTCCATCCATTACCCTCTTCCGGGATTATTCAGATCATGGATCTACTTTACTCATCCTTATTATCCTTGCATCCAACATTTGCATCATCTCATCTCTTTAACCCCCCTTCTTCTCTAGTTTATCTGGGTGTATGCATTAGGGCTTGCTTGCTCTTTGAATCTTGCTACATCAAAAAGTTGGATCAATCAAAGATTTTTTTTTTTCTTTTATTTACTACCTCTCTCAGATAAATGGGTCATGATGGATCACCTGTATTTCGATTCCTCACTCCCACTCTTGAGTTGGACATTGCACCCTCTTCATCTTTATTGTTCTTGTATTTTAGCATTTACATCATCACATCCACTTCTTTGCTTGTGTAGTCGATTTGAATGTATGCTTTGTAGCTTGCCAGTTCTCTTCATCTTTCCACATAAAAATCTCAGATTGACTGGAGTATTTTTCCTTCTCTTTACTGTTTTTTGTAGGTAAACGGGACTTGGTGGATTGCCTGTGTATTAATTTCTTACACTCACTCCTGAGTTAGATATTTCACTACTAGATTGCATATCATCCACCCATTACGTTGTTTAATACTATGTTAATCAAATCCCTTGAAATCCGTTGAATCCTGTAAAGTAGAGACTACACTCGTGTGTGGACGAAAAGGTGCCTAATACCTTCCTTCCTTGTCACGTCCCTTAGAATCTTAAATCGCAGATAAGTAGTTGTCATAAACATAGAATCCTGAGATTCTCTGGTTTCTAAAGCTTTTGCAATGTCTACCTGACTATGGAAATATGAGTTTACCGACTAGTAGTGACTCCAAGTCAAATATCTAATGCCTCGAGTCAAACCATATAATCGCACAAGCAAAATTTAATTTGAAAAGGCACCCATGAGTGCCATCCCCCTGATCCAACATTCACAGTCGGGACTTATGGGTTGGGCCTATTTAACATTTTGATTTAGGCTAGCTTTTTTTTTTTTTGACAAAATTAGAATTCTAAGATCTAAAGTTTATCTTTAAGAGAACAAGAAAAGAAAAAGGAAACCAACTCACTGAGTTGACATGATGTCGTGCTAACAAGGGATTGAAAAGAAGTCTATGGTGCAACAGTTGCAAGATGCAATAAGTGTAACTAATTGGATGGTGGGAAGATCTTACCTCAGGGTTAATATGGATGAACAGATACAGCTTCTGAGGTTAGTTCGACTGGGCATGCCAGCGGCGATTGAATGGCAAGTCGACTCGATCGATTACAAGTCAACAAGCTCTCTCTCTCTCTCTCTCTCTCTCTCTCTCTCTCGATCTCTTTCTTCTTCTTCTTCTTCTTCTTCTTCCTTTCTGATTTCTTTCTTCTTTCCTTCTCTTTCTTTTCCTCTGCTTCCAGAGAAATCCAGCAAGAGTTTTTTTTTTTTTTTCAAAAAAGATTGTATTGAATCTGGACAAAAATATAATGGATTCGGGTCTTTCGTGGAAAAAAGGACCACAAAAGACCTATCATAAAAGCCGGACCAAAGCAATCACCAGCTTAAAAAAAAACAATCAACCCGAGGATATCTTCCTCTCCCTTAACGCACCGAGCCCCACCTTGTCCAAGAAAAGGACACCCCGCACCTGTCTTGGCAGATCAAGAGAACGGGAAAAAACTAACCGAGATTGGGACAAGCTGCCCATCCGAGCAAGAGCGTCAGCCACGCCGTTCCCCTCCCTAAAAATGTGCGTGAAATTCACCGTTGCGATATTCCGAAGTGAGTCCGTAAGAGTTTTCCAACCTTTCCATGCCCAACCACTCTTAGCCCCATCGATAAAGGCCTTAATCACTACCACAGAGTCCGATTCGATAATGATTTTGGAGAAGCCGCTTTCCAAGCACAAGAGAACTCCATCATGCAACGCCCTGAACTCAGCGCCAGTGTTCGACATCGAACGCCCATAACCATAAGAGAAACCAAAGATAAACTCCCCCTTGTCGTTTCAACAAACTCCACCGCCCCCTGCGAAGCCCAGATTACCTCTAGAGGAACCGTCTACATTAACCTTAACCCATCCCCTAGGGGGTTTCTGCCAACGGATAACCTCTTGATTCGTTTGCTTAGTACCAATATTTGTGAGGCCATCCACATTGTGAAGACGCTGGGAGAATCTATTTTTGGCAATCTCCTCCGTAGCACATGAAAACCACCAGGAAACTTTTGCTATGATGGACCGGTGGTTCATCAATCTGTCATTGAAAAAGGCCCCATTCCTCGAGCGCCAAAGTTCCCAAAATATATAGGCTGGAGTGAGTAGATGGCGCTTCCCCTGATTTTGCCTATCCACACATGCGCTTATCCATTGCACGATTCTGGCTTCCACTGTCAACGCCAGACAGATGGAGATTCCCGCCTGCAAACCGAAAAAGTTCCAGACCGATCGCGCAATCTGGCCATCCATAAACAGATGTGAAAAGGATTCAGTAGCAGGGCCCGTGTCAGAGTCGTCTCTACAGCACAAACACTTTGATGCCAGAGAAACACCTCTTTCCTGGACTGCAGACTGGAGAGGAACAACTTTTTGAAGAAGCCTCCAAAGGAAAAGAGAAACTTTTGGTGAAAGCAACCTGTGCCAAACCCACCTTGCCCAACCCATTCTGGGACCGGCCTGCCTGTTGACGTTCCATGCAGATTTAACATTAAAAGAACCTGAGGAAGTGAAAGGCCAAATAGGGAAGTCGGGCTCAGCCGAGACACAGAAGCCATGTTGAAATATATAATCAGCCACCTCATTGGGTAGAATGGACATGGCACTTGAAGGCGGAAGAGGGCCCCGAGGGCCTAAAACTTGATTGACCTTTAGAGGATGGACGGTGGCAGCAACCTCAGACAACAGACAATTAAGAAGGGGGCCAAGGCCCGTCCAGTTTGTCTTCCAGAAATCACACTCGCCTGCCCCAACACTCCATTGAACCTTCTCATCAAGGAAAGACATCTTGGAGAATATCATCTTGATTAAGGAGGAAGCTTTACCTCTGATGACATCAGCCCGCCTGGAATCTTGGGACAGATTATATTTGGCTGCTATAAAGGAGGCCCAGAGATTAGATTCTTTGTGGAATTTTAGGACCCAAGCCATTTTAATACGAAAGGCTTGCAATACTTCTGTAAGTTTCCTGATACCTAGACCACCTTCCTCCTTTGGCATCGTGAGAGTCTTCCAGCTCTTCCAATGGAGCTTGCGCTTTCCGTCGGACCACCCCCAAAAGAAGGAGGCAAACCTTCTGTCGAGATCGGCCAGAACCTGTTTTGGAGTTGAGGCAGCGGTCATAGTATGGATGGGAATGCTACATAGCACATGCTTAATAAAGACCAATCTCCCAGCCTGCGACAGAAATCTGGAAGTCCAACCCTTTATACGGCTTCCCACTTTCTCCACCAAGGGCTGAAAAGCAGAGGACTTCAGCCTACCCACTGACAAGGGGACACCGAGGTAGCTAAAGGAACCTGTGGATCTGGCAATACCAAGCATTGAGCTGAGAGCACGAATCCTGGAAGCTGGGATCCTGTTTGAGCAGAAAAATGAGCTTTTGGCTTTGTTAATTAGTTGCCCCGACACCATCTGGTATTCTTCCAACAAAGCGACGATCTTTCACACCGAAGTTCTTCCTCCGTTAAGAAAAAGGAGGGTATCATCCACATAGAGCAGGTGAGAAACCTGTGGGCAGCCCCTCGCAAGCGAAAACGGAAGACAACTGCCATTAGACATCAAGTTATGCAAGCTACGGCTCAATACATCAGCCCCCAAGATGAAAAGACTTGGCGATAAGGGGTCTCCTTGACGCAATCTGCATGAGGACTTGAAAAAACCAGACGATTCTCCATTAATGAGAATAGAGAACCAGCACGAAGACCAGCAATTCTCAACAATGTTTACTCATTTGTCACAGAAGCCGAAGCGAAACAAAACTTGTTTAAGGTAGTTCCAGTCGACTTTATCGTATGCTTTTTCCATATCCAGTTTTAGCACCACATTACCTCCTTTGGTCTTCCAATTTACCTCTCTAAACAATTCCTGGGAAAGCGCAATATTTTCTGAGATAGCTCTGCCCTTAATGAAAGCACCCTGCTCAGGAGATATTAGGGAGGGAAGGAATTTGCTGAGGCGGACCGCAATGATCTTAGAGAAAATCTTGTAGAGACAGTTACATAAGCTAATGGGTCTGAAATCAGACCATTTTCTGGGCGCATCCCTCTTGGGAATCAAACAAATAAGAGAAGAATTAACTGCACGAGGAATCTTTCCACCCTGAAAAAAATATGAAATGGCTTTGTGGATGTCTAAGGCAATGATGTCCCAACAGACGGAGTAAAACACACCAGAGAAACCATCTGGTCTAAGCGCACTATCAACCGGGATAGCTTGGATGGCCTCTTTCACCTCTTGGATGGAAGGCGGAGCCGTGAGGAAAAGGTTGATGTCCTGCGTCACAAGCCTTGGCACCAAATCCAGCATATCAGAATTCATTGGGCTGATTCTGCCCTTAAAAAGCTCCTGAAAGTATTTGCTGGCTTCCCTTTTAATATCGTCTATTTCTATCACGACCGCACCTGATTAGAGTTGAATATTGGATAACCTGGCTCTCCTTTGCCGTTCAGTAGCCGTTGCATGGAAGTATTTTGTGTTGCGGTCCCCCTCAGTTAGCCAGCTTGACCTTGATTTCTGTTGCAAAAAACACTCATGCTTGGTCTCCCATTGATTAAGTTGATGTGAAGCTTCTTGATAACGGTTGTATAACGATGTGTACTCAGCCTGGCTTAGATCAGACTGTTGGAGCTGTCGATCAGTTTCTGCCACCTCTGCTTCTGCCATCTTCAAATTCACAAAAATATCACCAAAATTCTCCTTGTTCCATATCTTCAGCTGAGCTTTGACGCTTTTCAGCTTGGTAAGAACATTGAAGACTGGATGATACGATTTGACGCTATTCCAAGCCTCCTTAACTACCTGCAAAAATGATTTATCAGTAGTCCACATCCTTTGAAATCTAAACGGCTTTGGCGCGCTCGGCGGAGGAAAGGAAAGGAGGAGAGGGCTATGGTCCGAATTCGTTCTCGGAAGATGCTCAACTTGGAAGGTCGGGAAGGATGTTGCCCAGGCTGAGTTGATTAGCACTCTATCAAGCCTGGCCCAACTTCTAGAGGCGCCAGACTGATTGTTGCACCAGGTGAATCGCGGCCCCAAGAAACCCACATAAAAAAGGCTAGCGCTGTCAATCGCCTCGCTGAATTCTCTGGCACCATTTCTATCAAAAATACCTCTGCTGCGTCTCTCCGATGCCTCAGTGATGGCATTAAAATCTCCGCAAACTCCCCAAAGGCCTTGCAACGAGGTGGACATATCCGCCAAGTCCTCCCAGAGAAACCTCCTGATGAGCCTCAAACAGCTGGCGTATATACATGTTAGGTTGATAGGTAGTTGCAAGTTTGGAAAAGACATGTGCACAGATAGAAGCTGATTAGTAGCCTTAACAATTGAACAGGAAATAGGGTCTTTGTAAAAGAACCAGATCTTGTCCCCCTTCGCAACATTCGAGAAAGAAAGGTGATAGCCCAAAGAGAGACCAACTCTAACTCGACTTGCATCGCTGATCATAGGTTCAAGGATCACCACAACCCCGGGGTTATAGATCTCATCAATCGTTTCAGCGATCTAATAGTTATGCAGTTTCCAACTCCCCGAGCATTCCACACCAGAAACTTATCCATCCGTGACACATCCCGTGTGCACTGCCCTACGCTTGAGACGTCTGAGTCTTGATTCCCAGCCACCCTTACTATAGAAAATTCGGGTTCTTCTTCTACGTACATTTCTCCTATCGGTTGTTCGCTTTCCTTGAGGATTATCTTTGAGGGATACCTGACTGATTTGATCATCTGTTACAACCTACTGTTGGTGACCAGCCCTTTGATTTGAGTTGGTAGGAGAACAGAGTTCTTTCCTGATTCTGTTGCCTGTTAGATCATATTCCATTTCTTGGTTTGAGAAAAAATGAGATAAATCCACCTCTAAACGGTGGTTTTGCAGCCAGTCCCTTCTCCAAAACGATTGTAATCCAACTGTCGACAGTGGTTCTCCCTGGGAACCAATAAGGGTTGCTTGAATCTCAGTCAGACTATCCTCAGAGTCCGTTTCTGGAACGTCATCAGAAATGATATCCCTTTCTTTCCTGCGAGAGGTTTGATCCCCGATTTTAATTGGGGAGTTACCCTCTGATCTAGCACATCTGTATCCGTTGTGTAGCACCTTATTGTTACTGATTCTTGGCCCCAACTCCACTCCTAGTTGGTTGACTAGATGAGGAGCCTCAGTATATGCCGTGTCCATAAGGAATAGCTCTTTGGATATATCCATCCTGTCCCTCGGTGGCTGCATATTTGACTGATGAAAGGCTCTAAGTGGCTGGCACTGAAGGATAGAAGGGCTGGGACAGAGGGGCAGGTCCTTATCTTCAGGCCTGCTCATAGGAAGCAAATGGCGCATAGGAACGGGAGGTAACGCTACCGATCCATGTGCAATTCTGTTAGGATGGAGATCGTTTCCTGCTGTGGAATCAGAGGGAATAAGTCCAACACCCTGAGCTGAGAAAAAATTTGTTCCCAAGTCCTGTACAAATCTGACCTCAACGGATTCATTCTGCTTTCCATGGCATTCCTCTGGCGCCTGAATGTCTGCTACATCTTCACCTTGGCATTGTTGTGTGCTGAGAGCAGCACCCAAATCCGCATATGGCCTGCTAACTGCATTTACCTGTTCTGTGTCTTGGCACAGTGCTGGAGCCAGTGGAATTGCTGCTTCACCACCCTGGCTCTGAATTTGATCATCACCACCCTGGGTCTGAATTGGAGCGCCGCCACCATGGCATTGAACTAGAGTGTGAGGAATCACTGCCACATTCTGAATATCATATTTTTCCTTTTCATTTGCATAGTCTGTTGAATGGGCTTCATTTTCCAATGTCTGCTGACTTTGTATTTGTTGTAACTGAGAGATGGTATTCTATAATTGTCGCGGGGTAGAATCTAACATATCCTCCACATCGGCAATTCCACAAATAGGTGATGGGCGGAGAGTTGGGTCTGTTGATTTGTTGGTAAATGTCCTTTGCACCCATTGCTTCGTGGTTTCCTTAGGTGATTGCAGCATTGGATAATCTTGGTCTAAATATGGGCTCCATTTCCACCATAATCGGGAAGGATTTCCAAATGACCAATAGGGGCAGGGTCCTCTGCAAATTGGTTCCTGGACGTAAGTGCACTTTGATTCGAGCGAAACTTTGGAAAATACCATACACACTTTGATTTAGGCTAGCTTAAGCCTGACCTATTAACAACCCTACAATCCTCATAAGTTGATAATTGATCATTACGGAAAGTCATGATCATCTAACCAAGGAGATTCTAATAGCAACCCCATTGATAATTGATGGTGGGCCCTCAAGAACAATTTTAATCACCAAATGGTGGTCCTACACAGTTAATTTTAATTAAGGAACAAATTATCTCTATGAAAACTCTAGAACCAAGATTTTCAACTACATGTAATATGAAAAAATAAAAATAAAGAGCAAAGCAGGCCTGAGAAAGCTTGCAAGTCTATCACTTGTCCTTTAATCTATATTATTGAATAGAGGTTTTTTGGCCAAACTATCACCAAGGTCTCACTCGATACATGAGTTGGATGCCTTACAAATTGCTAAGTTACCACTTGTGGGGCCCATATTGTAAACAAATAAAATCAAGAACCTATAAGATCAATAGCCTATTTCATTATCCACCTTCAATCTCTTTAAAAAGGGTGAATAAAAACAAAAAATGCAGTTCCTTTCTAAATCTCAATCATCTGCTATATATAAAAAAAAACATCCAAAAGATCTGAAACACTCCATCACAAACACTAAAGATTCTCCTTGTTGTGCAGCACGCCAACAACGCAGTGGGCCTAGATCCAATCTCAGGCCTCACCCACAAACGATAAACATGAAGAAATATAAACTAGAAACAGATCAAAGCAATCCAAACAAACCACAAGACAAGATATACGCGGAAAAACCCCAATCTAGGGTAAAAAATCACGGATGCAAACTTCCACTATGAAGAACAAAGATTATAAGGCAATATACTAACCTCTCCCTTGAAAGAACATAGAAAACGCTTTGCCCACACCTTAGAATTAATTCCCTAATATTCCAATACACCTAGAAAAGCCCTAGGAACACCTATATATAGTTTAGGCAACTTCCCTTCCGCACCCTTGCGAAAGGCGTCACAAAAATTCGTAGTCCTTATCAGATTCGGAAACGAATCTGCGTAACCTATGACTAGTCGAAGGGAAGCTATGACTGGTCGAACAATTCCTACGACTAGTCAAAGGACCAGGATATGAAAAACAGGACTCGCTGGACTTTGAATCGAGCCGGTCCACGACCGGTCGAGCAGACCCCTACAACCAGTCTAATAATTCCTACGACTAGTCGAAGGCGGCCTCAGATGTGGCTCCACATCTCAACACTCCCGACATCAATTTTCTACAAAGAAAGCGTGTTCTATTGCAATTCTACTGAAAATAAATTCATTTTATCAATTTCTCATATAAAAAAAAAAATAAAAATAGTAAGACTTAATCCGCAATGCGACCTCAAAATCTCCCAAAACTACTAAAAGAAACAGATTCTCACAATTTGAGAGCCCATGTCGACTAAAGCTGCATCTAAAGCTCGAATTTGTCGAACTAGTGATAAAGGCATCTTGAAACCAACAATCTCCTTGATGTTTTGAAAATTGTTCCCCTTCGCAATGCTGCTTTTTTAGGGAACATTCATGATCGGGATGCTCTGATGAGAAACCTTTACTCCATCTACTAACTCTTTCACCTCAAATCAATGATCATCATTGAAAGAAAGGCAAGATTATATTATTATTATTTTTTAATTATTTATTTATTTATTTATTTTTTGCAGTAATGGCGAAAAGTTGAAGCTTTTTGTCTTTCATTCGGGTGGGTCATCTCCTCCTTTCAGCAACTTTTAAGAAGTACAAAAGCAAAAAGAAAAAAAATGAAGCTTAAAAGTTATTTTAAGACAAAAATCAACTTATAATTATATGTTTGATATTTTAATATGTTAATTTAAACTAAGAAATATGCATGTGCATAGGATGGCAAGTGAGGGCTGTCCTGACAAAATCTTCTCTCGCCGTTCCCAACTTCAGAGGTTAGTCTGAGGAGCTTTAGTGTTAGATAATGCAGGGATTGGAGCTCTAAGACAGCAGTGACTGAGGTGGTGGTTTTCTTTGTTTCCGTCTAGATTATTGTAGAGTTTCGTTTTCCTCGTGGGTTAGCTTTTAACCTTCTGTCCAGTTTAGCTTGTGCTATATGATAGGTGCAGCTGCCATCCTTTTTGTTGGGCCCACCCGAATGCCTGCAAATTTTTCCTTAAAAAAAAAATAAAAAATGCATGTGCATAGGACTAGTAAGCAACTAAGCTACATGATAGTGATAGAAATGTAACTTAGGAAGTCAGGATATAGATTCAATCATGTATTGCCACTCAATGGGACCCTCATGTTGAGATGGTCCAATGATTTGAAAAGCTATGTTTTCTTTATTACAATAAGCTATTCTCCTATAATCACACGTTAGTCATTGAAAACTTTCTATTAGTTATTCTACATTAATTTATCTACCGATTATGTTGCTTACAATCAGCAGTTCAGTGTAATTCTCTTAAAGTTGCCCATGTAAGTCCAATCATGGATAGCTTCAATCATTAGACCTCTCGGCATGTGGGACATAGTGAGTAGCCTCACGCACTGGATTCTAAGTCATGATCCAGTTACAAGAAATTCAAGTTCTTTTAATTTCCTCCCTTAAGGGATTGTTGGCATATAAATCTTATATTTTGTTCTCATAAAAATCACTCCCTTATTATTATTATTATTATTATTAAATAAAGCCCAATCTTTTGTAATGCTATAGTTAGAAATGTCCCTACTATTAGTCTGTCGTACAATTTTTTTTTTTGAAATTTATTCTCAATTGGGTTGGCTAAATTAAATAATAGAAATGATTAGAGTCATGCACATATACCTTTTTTGCTTTGAATTTATTCAAATGTTTGAAAATTTAGATTTTCCTCCAAAACTTTATATGAAAAAAAAAATGTTTGAAAAGTATAGTCCCACATTGCTTGGAGAGAGGTAAAAATGGGGTTATAAGCTCTATGTTCCGTAGTATTCTTACTTGGAGAATGGAGAGAGAAGAAGCATGCATGCACACCCCCAGGCATGGGCTTGGGCTGCGAGGCAGTGTGGCTATGGAGGCGTTAGTGCCACACTCTGCACTTCGCTCCCCATGTGACCTACTGTGGACCGACGCAATCCGGTGTGGGTCACAATGCCATTAGGCTAAGTCTTAAAAAAAAATGACCGTAGTGACTATGTCCATTGCAAGATTGATCGGAAGAGAACAACCGTTATAGATATCAGTCGATCGACATATAATGACCGTTCGGTTGGATGTCTTCTTTGAGCCGAACGGTCGGTAGAATCTAGCCATTATAAGAAACAGTAACTTCCATATTTTGAGTTGAGTCACATCTTATCTTAAAAGACTCGACCATTGTGAACAGTTTTAAATGCATATTTAAGAAACACGTCTATGTGAAAATGTATGGGCGCCATTCATTCTCTATAAAACTCTTTGTAAATCGAGGTTTCAAAATAACACATCTTTTCTCTCCTTTCTCTCTCTATAAGTAAAAGTGGATTCTCTATTTTCACAACATACAGAATCTAGCAGATTATAAAAATATAGTAACTTCATGACTGCTGCACATGCAGAACCACCAAGGCTTGCCATATTCTAGAAGCGGTTCACTAATGACCCAGCAACGATCTCATAACAACGAGAGGGAGTGAATAATGCTTCAAGAAAGCGTATGTGATGCATGCTTCGAGCGTGTTCATGATTTAATTTTCTGTTGTAGTTGATATCAATATTCTCCATTGCCAATTTTTCTCAACAAATTTACCATAATTTATATATGACTAAAATGTTCATAGTTACTTTACAATTTGTGGGGTGCACCAATACATTTATATGTGGTCTAACGCATTCATAAGATTATTCCCGCTACGATGAAGGGAAAAAAATAAAGATAATCTTAATTCAAAACTTTTGTAGCCCCAAGAAGGTTTCAATAACGGGTGGCCAATAAAAGCTATGTGGCCCACCATATCACCTATGTGCATGACATCTACCCATCCATAAGTTTCATAAACTTTTGTTGTACAACAACATAAAAATGAAGAAGATATAAGACTTAAGTGGACTACCCTACATGAAATAGAGATGTAAAAACCCAACATTGCAATCTTCATGGGTATCACTGTTATGTCTATACGCTATCCAACCCATTTTTAAGGTTATTCCCACCACCACGAAGGGAAAACACAGAGATCAGCCTAATCCAAAACTTTTGTGGAACTCAAGAAGGTTCCAATGGCCACAGTTTTTTGTGTGGTCCACTTAAGTTTTAATGTATCTAATTTGTTGGTTCACATTGTAATACGTGTTGGCCAAAGAATGGACAAAGTAGATGTCATACATACATCAAGTTGGGCCACCTCATTTCCATGCCTCAATTGTCTTTTACTTAGAACTTGTTTGATTTCCATGTTACAATGTAAAAATATAAAGTAGCCATCATGACATCAAGTTGGGCCACCTCATTTTCATGCCTCAATTGTCATTTTTTCTCAGGACTTTTTTATTTTCATATTACAGTGTAAAAGTATAAAGTAGCCGTCATTACTTATACTTGTAATGATATGACTCTTGGCTCAAAGTTGACATTGATAGTTTTGGCGCAAAAATAAGGTGGGAAGATATTTTGTGTGGAAAAACTGTAGGGCCCACCATGATGTTTAGGTCATATCTACGCTGGACCATCCATTCAGACAATTCATTTTAGGGGATAAGCCCAAAAAATGAGACAGATCTAAAGCTCAAATGAACTACGTACACCACATTAGATTGTAGGGCCACAATGTGGGAATTGAAATTTTAGATCAAGCTGATTGTTAGGCCCCATACTTTTTTTCATATAGAAAAACACATGGAAATGGATAGAAAGATCGCAGTTTGCACTTCAAAATCCCTTTCTTAATGGTGCTATATGTCCACTCTACAAGCAGAACGGATATGAGTCAATCTATACCGTCTAAAATTGTCAATTCAATATTAGCTTGGATCATGTCCTTTAAATCACATTTATCTAGAAAATGACATTGATCAAACGATCGTACCCATCTAAGATTGATCCTGTAATCTTGACCACTGACTATTCTGTTTTGAATACAATTAATCGAGTTGGATTGCTAAGATCGCCGATGTGTGTGATTAGGTCTATACTCCACCGTTTGGCCACTCTTAGATGACGTGCATGGATGCCATACGTGGATGGGATGAGTCGCCATCATTAAAGAATGTTGTAAAACGCACGTGGCAGCGTGCGCCGTGAAGTATAATATGATAAGATGGAAGAGAAAATGATGGAAGCGAAAGGGTTGACCATGGGATGAAAGTCAAGGGAGCAAAAGCTGCTGATGCTTACCGAGTGGATTCTCTCGTGGCATCAGGCGCTGTGGGCCCACCTCGAATGTATTTTATATCAAAGCTTAAGTGCGACACACATGGAAAACAGAGGGAATAATGACACCAGCCATTGAAACCTTCAAAAGGCCCACTGTCCATCAAGTTCAGAATATATTTCTCAGGCTACCCTGCCAAAAATGCATTGATTGGATGATCTAATACATCCTTGATTTATTTTCTATAGCTGATTTTTTTTTTTTTTTTTTTGGAATGGCTATTATTACTTAATAAAATGATTTTTCAATATCATAAGTAATTTATGATGGTCTCTGGTGAATAAATTGATCAAATTGTTGATTGGAATTATTTTATATAAATTACTTTGACTGTCCAATTTTATTTTATATTTAAAAAAAAAACATTAATAAGAAATGATTGTTAAAGCTATTGAACGGTATAGATCAATGGATTGGGCAATGTAAGTGCCCCAGTGCAACTAATACAACTAGGAGCACTGGAGTATTTTTTTTTTTTTGTAATAATAATAATAATGGTAAGGGATTTATATGGCAAAGCTCTTCAGAAATTTGATTTTATCACAACACCCTCATTTATTATTATTTTTTCTTTGAAAGCTTCAAACTGGAGAATTGTGGCCCCACACGATATGTGTAACATCCAACGCGTCCAAATGTACTCCACTATCATCTGATATACAGGTGGTGTATAATTTATTTATTTATTATTTATTTATTTTTAATGGTGTAGTCCACTTTGCCGTTGTCGTGCATTTGTTGGACCAGTTTGAAGCCATACACAAACCCGTGGCCTTCATATGGCCACTATTCTTGACTATTAAAAAAACCAGGGGTATTTTTGTAATTGCTCCTCTTGAAAAGTGGCATCACGAAAGGCTGCTTGTTAATGTTGAATTTTTGTACTTAAAGTGGAATTTGGAAAATGTTCCCTGTTCCATATTTAGTGGTGTTCAATTCCATGTACGTGGTCCTGTTAAGAGCTCTTTAGGGCCCACCATGATGCATTTGTTTTTATTTATGCTAGCCGTCCATTTTGAAAAATCACTTTAGGTGATGAGCCCAAATTTGAGGTAGAACGAATGCTCCAGTTATATGCGCCAAAGGAAGTAGTTGGGATTAAACCCCTTCGGCTAAAAACCTTCTAGGGCCACAGAAGTAGCGTTTTTGGTATTAAGTGCCTATTCCAACACTAAGAGAAAATGGACAATATACAGGATGGGTAGAAGGAGTTGTGACCCTTGGCTTGATCTATGGTCCGAAACTACGGGATATAAAATGATCCACCAATCCTAAGGATCCATAGGATGCGCCTGTTTATTAACATTGAAAAAAGTTAATGCAGTATATTGAAAGCATTTTGCATTAAGTGTTGTTTGTTAACTCTGAATTTGAAAAGCGCTATATGATTTCCACAATGGAGATTTGGCTTAATGGAGAATTAAGAATATGCTTTGAGATTCTTTTTTTAAAAATAATTTTTTACTTTCAAAATTGCCTGCGACGGAGGTTCCCAAATAAAATATGTAATACACAACTTAAGCTCAAGTGGACCACACCATATAGCAGCGGTAATTGAACAATTACCCTTGAAACTTTCCTAGGATCCAATGTAAGGTTTGTTTGCCGTCTAACCTCTTCATAAGGTCATATTGACCTAGATGAAGGGAAAAATACAAATATTAACTTGATCAAATAATTCTATACTCCCACAAAGTTTTTAATAGTAGCTCTCAATTTTCATTATTTCTTGCAGTGTGGCTCACCTGAGACTTAGGTTTGTCTTGTTTTTAGTTGCATGGCCTAAAATGTTACAGAAAATACATAAATTATCAGTGTGGATAAAACATATACATCCAAGTACTCCCCACAAATCGCTTGATAGGATGGTCCCTCTCCAGCTAGGTCCTGATTGGGTGGTACTGAATCCCCGCCGGATTTGGGGAACGGATTGCATGGTGTGCTGCACATTACCGACCTCCCTAGTGTGTTGACATGACCAAGTTTTGTGGGATCTATCATGATGTATGTGTTATATCCACATGTCCCCATTTTACAAGATACTTTTATCGCACGGGCCCAAAATGGCTCAAAAATAAGGCGGATTTGAAGCTCAAGTGGACCACATGACAAAAAGCAAGGGGATTGAACGTCTACCATTGAAAACTTCTCGGGGCCAGCAAAAGTTTTGAATCAATTAGATATTTGTTTTTTTCTCTTCATCCTGGTTTTTGTGAACTCATGAATACATTGGATGATAAATAAATATAGGCCATAAGAAATTTTCAACTGTAGGAATCATTGTCCTGCCTCAATCTGTTTTGTGGTTCACTTGATATTTGAATCTGCCTCATTTTTTTTGGCTCATGACCTAAACTGATGTCTCCAAAGTGAATGCGTGGTTTACTTGATCCTTGGATCTGTCTCAATGTTTTGGCTCATGACCTAAACTGATGTCTCCAAAATGAATGGATAGTGTGGTTATAATACACACGTCATGGCATACGTCAATGCGGGCTACTTAACTTGGTGAGGTCAACCCAACACGGAACGCAATCCACTTCCCGAAATTGGTAGCACGGGTTCGGTGGATATCAGACTGACGGGGATTGCTTAATAGTAAATTTGGGAGCGCGGGTTCGATGGGACGCGGATTGAATACTGACAGGTTTAAGTAACGAGACTTGCTACTGAAGTGACGTCACCAAGTATGTGGGCCTTACTATGATATATGTGTTGTATCCACACCGTCTATACATTTGGAGAGATCATTTTAGGGTATGGTCTAAAGCATGAGGCAGATCCAAGGCTGGGGTGGACCTCACCAAAGAAAACAGCGGGGAGAGTGACCGCGACCGTTGAAATCTTCCAAAGGTCCACATGATGTTTATTTGAGATCCAACCTGATCATGCGTTAAGGTAGACATGAAAGAAAGGAAAACACAAATATTAGCTTGATCGAAAACTTGTGGCCATTAGAACTTTTTAATGGTGGGCGTCACCAGTCTCGCTATTCAACCTGTCAGTAGCATGGTGAATACTAGTACAGTGCTACGTGGGCCATCATGATATATGTTTTTTTTTTAAAAATATATATTATTATTAATATAAGCCCAAAAATAAGATATAAATATCAAGTAGACCACACCATAAAAAAATAGTGGTGATTCAACGCCCACTATTGAAAACTTCATAGGGCCATTGTAATGTTTATTTACATCCAACCTGTTGATTAATTAAGTCATGCAGACATGGATGAAGAGAAAACACAAATAACATCTTCAAACGGATGGACAGTGTGGATAATGCATATACATCACGGTGGGCTCCTCAGAGCCTCTGCCTTCGGAGGAGTTACCTGGATAACACTGTAATGGGTGTTTCCCTGACCAGGGGCCCACCTTGATGAATGTATTGTATATCCACGCCATTCATCAGTTTTCCCAGATTATTTTAGATTTTGGCGCCAAAGATTAAGTCAATCCAAATCTCAAGGGGACCACGCCATAAGAAAATGTGGTCATTGAATGCCCACCATTAAAAATTCAGTAAGGTCCACAGTAATGTTTATTTTCCATCTAACTTGTTGATAAGGCCACAGACCTGGATGAAATGAAGACACAAATATCAGCTCATCCAAACATTTTGTGGCCTAGGAGAAATTTTAAATTGTTAATCATCACTCATTCGTGTGACAGGGTCCACTAGATATTTGGATCCGCTTTATCTTTCGGACCATGTCCTGAAATGTTGCAGAAAAACTGATGGATAGATAACATATACATCAAGGTGGCCCCACGGTAAGGGAAATACTCATGACAGTGTTAGCCGGGTATAGCCTAATCCGGTCCCTACCTGTACCGATCTCACGAATGGTACCTGTGCCCAATCCCCGTCCTTACCTGGTGGAGGCCGATTGCATGCTGAGTAATTTCTGTGGGGCCCACTGGTGATGTTTGTGTCTTATCCCCTCTGTCCATCCATTTTACCAGTATATCCAAAGCTCAAGTGAACCACACCAAAGGAAACATTAGGGATAATGACATCCACCGTTGAGACCTTCCCGGGGCTCACAGTGATGTTTATTTGTCATCCAACCGGTCCATAAGATCACACATAGATGAAGGGACAACACAAACATTATGTTGATCCAAAACTTGTATAGCCCCGAGATAATCTTATCCACTCTGTGCATCCATTTTACCAGTATATCCAAAGCTCAAGTGAACCACACCAAAGGAAACATTAGGGATAATGACATCCACCATTGAGACCTTCCCGGGGCTCATAGTGATGTTTATTTGTCATCCAACCGGTCCATAAGATCACACATAGATGAAGAGACAACACAAACATTATGTTGATCCAAAACTTGTATAGCCCCGAGATAAAAGTTTCTTGGCATGTGTAAGAATCGGCATAACTCTTGGTGGAAGTACACGACTATATTCACTTTATTGGCTCCTACATAGACCTCGTAGGAAGAGTCAAAGCCTACTAGTCAAGATCGTGACCCTTACACTTCATTAAACAATCTTTCATGCATCATCAAGTTTAGATCCCACGATCATAGTTCAAGCTAATGGGCTCCCAAACTGTTGATTTGATCTCAATCCACTGATGTGAGTAATCAAATGTCCGAATACGGATAATTTATTTATGGCACACTCACACTCTTGTGCAAGGGTAATGTCAATATATAAACTGACAACAAGTTGGCTCTCGATGATGGGGTCTGTCCATCCTGACCCAAGTCAGTCCCTTTACATAAGATGGCCATACATCTCATGAACTGATGTCCATAGGTATGTCTCACACACTTATGACGATCATGGTCTAACAAGGTACTGAGATCCATGAACTACGACACTCCCATATCAATGATTGTCATGTCCAATCTTAAGTTCTCAAGGACTATCAGAGGAATCACTCCTCAACAAACCCAATGAATGAAAGCAACACTAAATATATGTAATGTATATCACATGTCCAATCTAAGACCCATGGTCACCATAATCAATGATTAAGATCCACCCAATCACATCCATATAACTACTGGATAGGGGCAATGATAGTTTTCTGGAGCACTAACTCCAACAGTCCCTACATCATCACTACCCATGTGGGATGCCAATTAGTTGATAGGAATTTTAATAAAAACTACCTAATTAAAGAGGTCATTTAAATGCTTGTTTTGGAACTAATTTGTTGAAAATGCACTTTTTGGTGCATGGAATCAGTGGTAAATGAAGTCGCTTTTGTTATATTTTGAAATTCCTTTGTTTTGCTATTAATTGAGCATAATTGGTGTGAAATGCTTTTTTTTTTTTTTTTTTAATCCCTTAGAGAGTTGCCGAGTAAATAAAGGTGCCACTATGCTCCTAATCTGCTGTGCACATGATACATTAATGATACTCCGAAACAATCTAATTATTGGTTACATAACTAAAATCATGCCAATAGAATGATCTAAACCATCTAAACATTGACCATAAATGGACAGTTGAAAAACACTGGCAAACCACTCGTTTGTGAAACTTAAGTTTGTGGCCCAGTCAAGGCTTGAAATTTTCTCATTTTTAACTAAAGTATATGTTTCAATGGTCTTATTACAATCATTCTGTCTAATATTATATATATACAATAATTTAGGGTAATAAAGTTGATTTAGTTAATCAAATTTAAGTCCTATGAATATATTGAAGAATTCCAATGTATTCCAATTACACCCAAATACCAACGTCTAAACAAAATATTTAGATTCCCATACATTTCATTTATATGTTATCAAACACAATTGATGATTCAATTTATACTCAATTTGAGTGTAAGTGTAAAATGGATTCCATTTACCTTCATTAAAGGAGCCTAATATGAAATTTATATTCCATAGATTTTGAAAAAGTTACCTTATTAATTGATATAATTATTATTCCACTACCTTACAGCACATTGTGTGTGAGCAAAAGGATCAGACATGAATTAGCCATAGAGGGAATTTAGCTATTGAAGTGACCCAACCAAGTTCAGTAGGCCCCACCATGATGTATGAGTTGTATCGATATCGTCAATCCATTTAGAGAGATCATTTTAGCGCACGAGCCAAAGACTGAGGCAGATCCTAAGCTCAAGTTGACCCACCACAGAAAACGGTGGGGATAGTGACACCCACCATTGAAACCTTCTTGGACCTCCATGATGTTTGTTTAAGATCCAATCTGCTCATAAGTTAACACAGACATGGACGAAGGGAAACCACAAATATCAGCTTGATCGAAAACTTCTGTGACCCTCAAAAAGTTTTTAATGGTAGGCGTTCAATCCCCACTACTTTCTATGGTGGGGTCTACTTGAGGTTTGAATCTACCTCATTCTTTGGCCGATGCCCTAAAATGATCTCTCCCAATGGATGGATGGTGTGGATATAACACATACATCATGGTGGGCCCCATGGAACTTGGTGATGTCACTTCGGTGGAAAAATTTGTCAGCAGCTAATCGCATCCAAATGGATCATGGCTAGGGTGGGCTCCAGCATGATGTTTATATAAAATTCATCCCGACCATTGGGTGTGTCAACCCATGCTAGGTTAAGGACCCCAAAAATATCTCCACCTCCATTTGAGATTCAAGTGGACCACATATGATTGGAAATAATATATAGGGCAATGCTCGCCCTAAAACTATTTCCATTAGCTAGCCTAAGTGAATCACAGATTGGTATGATTTTTTGGGTCACATGCCTAAATTTTTGAGTGAAATCTAATGGTTGGAGTGGATTTCATAAGATTATCAGGCATTGTAAAAATCAATGGTAAACGTCTCTCTCCAAAATGTTTCCTCTCTCATGAAGGTTTCCTTTGGTGAGGCCCACAAGTAATCTCTCCCTACAGTTGCATAGGCAAGCCGGCTCTTATTTTTGGCAGAGCCCACCATGATGTGTATGCAAAAATCCACTCTGACCATTAGACACATAATCACAGTACAGGTCCAGAGCAAAAATATCAGGTTGACTTGTGATGTAGGTTGGCCACACCAAAGAAAACTGTTGGGAAAGAGACATCATCCCTTGATTTTTGAGGCCCCACCGTGATGATTATATAAAATCCACTCCAACCATTAGATGTCACACCAAAATTTAGGTTTGGCGCTTAAAAGTAAGGTCCATCAGTGATTTAGGTGGGCCATACCATGGGAAAAAGTTTGAAATGCCAATATTACCCTCTGTAGAGTTTCCAATCATGTGGTTCACCTTAATCACATACGGGTTGACTTGGTCCCTTCGCCTAAAATGAAGTGATACACCTAGTGATCGGGGATGAATTTTACATAAATATCATAGTAAGGCCCACCCAAGCAGCTAACCCATTTGCTCGCAAGCCCACCCGATCAGTCAAGACAGAAATGTAAGGGAAGGCAGTGGAATGATAATTATATTAAGGTAGCTATTTGAAAACCTTTTTGAAAAGGCACCCAAATGTAAATTCCATATTAATTAGGCAGTTTTTTTTTTTTTTTTTTTTTAAAAAGTTTTTAAATCCTCTTAGTTGACAGATCCATGAATGGGCCATAGTCCAAAAAGCACCCACAGCATGGGAAGAAATGTATTTCAATTTCTGAGGGCTACTTGTCTTTCCCCTCCAATCTTCAATGATCATGCATTTTGGCAATGGGAGGATGTCATGTGTACATTTACATCACCATCTCCAAGGTGGATGAAATTGACCTGGGCCACTTAACTGGGTCAGATTAATCCCCTTTGGGTCGAAGAAACGTCAAGAAAGGTGGGCCATGACTTATCAGGTATTTGAGGCATGAGATGATGAAAACTGGAGCGAAGATGGACAAAATTCTTCTGATATATGCTAAAAAGGAACGGCACAATGTGCAGGCACACATGTGGAAAGATTCAACAAGTTCCTGCCATAAGAAGTCCATACAAGTGATGTAATGGCCCACCATACTATCCAACGTGCTTTAGACTATTTACTATTAGTTCTGGCAGCTATATTTCAAAAACTGCCCAGATATGCTGATATTTTCTAAAGATTTTGGTATAAGGCTCTTCTACAAGTTTAAGCTTATTCTACTAGGGCTGCGCATGGACCAACCATGGTTTGTATATGGCTTCCAACCCATCCATCAGGGTTGCCTCATAATAGAAGTTGGTTGCCTCAAAAATCATGTTGATCTAACCATACGTTGGCTACCGAGTGAATTTAAAGGTTTTTGGGTGGTTTTATAGTGGGGATCACTTGATGTGCGGTTTGGATGGTACACATACCATGTGGTGGGCCACACATAAGCAATTGCTAGTGAGCCCATGAATTTTTTTATTTTTATTTTTTCCACGAAGGTGAATTGAGCCTATTCTACAAGGACTTGAGAACCTACCATATCTGTTGGAATGATTTTAGAGGTGAGTTTGCAGTTTCTTTATGAGCAGGGATTACCTAACCTGTACATGTGGGACCCATAATTTGTTTATCCAAATCACTGGTAGGATGCCACAAATCATGGATAAATCGCTAAAAAAGACCTCCCAAACCAAACCTTTCCTTCACGGAATGTGGACTATTAGTGTATTTCTTCTTAACTTTAACTATGCATTTAATATGCTAACAATGTAAAGGTTTGATTAGACCGAAGGAAGAGATTTTTCTAGGCAGGGTAGATGGGCCATCAATCATGGGCCCCACGTTTCTTCTTTTTTGTTTCCTTTAATACACACACACACACACACACACACACACACACACACACACACACATATATATATATATATATATATATATATATATATATATATATATATATATATATATATATATATTACTAATAGTGTTGGGCCATACATATCGTGGTTCGCCGGGATTTGACAATGTGCGTGTATGTATGTGCCAAGCGTGCCAGAGTCTTATGCAACTTGAATCGAACAAAACTCCTTGTGACACTAGGTGTCGAAATAGATCAATTATAACCGGATCTGAGAAGATCAACCATCTACTCATCCACCAATTGACAAGAAATTATGCAATTTGTGAATGGGAGGGTTAGTCTTTAGATGCATTCTTTTTGCATTGGATGCAAGGACTTATTATTATTATAGTAATAGCTCATGTCATTTATGAACAATGTATATACTTAAAGAAAACAGAAAATATAAGGTCAAAGTGTTGATTTTTATTGAATTGAATGCGAGTGTAATACAATTGGCAAATAAATAAATGAAGCAGAGGAAATTACTTATAGCAATTTGCACGGACAAAGCGGTTGTGGATTTTTGGCGGTTGTCTAAACTTGGATGGTTAAGAGACAATCATAGCCTGAAGAAATTACTAAGGACTTATGAATTCGGGATCCAACAACGAGGTCATTGACGGAGAATTAAACTAATTCCGACTTGCTACAACGATACACTAGTCAAAAGCAGATAAAACAAAACTAAGCTACACTAATTAATCCGAACTTGCTACAACATTGCTTTGGATAGAAGTGGTGAGTCTATAGAAGTGGTGAGTCTAAACTAGGCTAAGCTAAGTTAAGACGGGCGTTCGTATGGGACGAAAAGTTAAAATAGACAACATTGAGCTGAATAAGAGATTTGTGTGTTTAAATTGATGAGGGCCCGAAGCTCTTCATTATTTACTGCTTTTATAAACTTGGATAGGTTGTGGCCTTATGTATGATCCCTTAGCTCTCAAGATCGATTGGCCCATCAGTGGACATCCTTGGCATAATATGCTTCTAATTCAAGACGAGGCCAGTTAACCATTGCATTGCCATATCTATTCACATTTATATTTCTTGACTGCTTTTCCTTCTTAGCACATCACTGACAAGTCTCCGTATGCCTATGACCAAACATATCTAGCCATGTGTTACTACGCATCACCACCTTAGCGTTATGTTTGGCTACGCATGCTCTTTTGTATGAGTAGCTCGGACCTTCAAGCACATGTCATTTTTTATTTTTATTTTTTGAAAGGCACTTGTCATTATGAGACCTCCTCTAGGGTTCTGGTCATCCCTATATCTCTAAGTGTTATAGAACTCCGGTTATCCCTATATCTCTAGGTGTTATAGAACTCCTAACATGACATGTGTCTCTGATAAGACATCCTTGTCATCCCTACTATCTCTCTCTCCACTCCATGAGTACCTTCTCCTTGACGTTTTGTATAAGTGTACCGACATGTGACAACATTCCATTAGTTAGATCTAGCCACGACAAGTTGGGTGTAACCAGTAAAGCTTACAAGTTATGACAATTAGGGTTCAAACCTGGAATCACTCACACACTACACTGTCTACCAGCTCAACTAAGGAGACGGATAAATCTCTTCGGCGTTGTCCTCATCATCTAAGCCTCATCCCAATTAAAATGGATTAGGTACGCCAGTACTGCTCTGCCATTCCACTCTTTTACGAGAAAGGAGTTCGTGAAAATGCACACAAAGAACGGCTGGTCAACAAGTTTTTAAGCGACGAACAACATCACATTGACTAGCAGCACCTAGAAGTAGCCCTTGATTAGAGAACCGTGCACATAGCTGGACATTGAACTGGACTAGATGGGCAGCAAACCCGGACTTCCTCAAAACCCAAAGACCTCACCTAAGTCCTTGCAATCGCTTGACAGAGGAGAGAGCACGACCAACATTCCCAAGGCTCCACAGATAGAATGTCATCCCACAGAGATTCAGGATCCAGATGGCAGCAGTGATCTAGCAGAATTGCAACTCAGACACCCAGGTATTTGCATCCCAACCATGGTGTTAAGACTCAGTGACTCAGACCAACTCGTCCGGTCTCGAGTCAAGTTATGCCGGGAAAGTTGGGGGGCAACTCCCCAAAAGAGGATCCAGCTTGGAACCATCTAGTGACCTATATTATATTAGTTGGATGAATATTTGTGGTTATTTCTCTCCTCAATCATCTGAGTATATGTAACCCACCAACCTGATTTATTTGGAGCTTGGTCCATCAATGATACATAACATATCAACGGTTCAGATTGCCCAATCATAAGACCCACTTGGCAGAACAAAAGACCCATAGGTGGGGTGCTTGCATGGTACCCAGCTAGTAGTAACACCAGACCAAAATCATCATTTAGGAACGGTTTCAAACCGTTCCTAAATGCTTCAGAACGGTTTAAAACCACTCTAAATGAGGCGTCGCAAAAAAACGAACGGTTCAAAACCGTTTTGGGTACCGTTTCAAATTTTAGAGACGGAATTTTAGGAACGGTTTTAAACCGTTCTAGTGCCAACAGTAAGGAACGAAAATTTAGAAATGGTTTTAAACCCTTCTTAATGTTGCCAACAATTATATTTTAGGACGGAATTTAGGAACAATTTTAAACCCTTTGAATGATTACTTGTATTATATGACTATTTGTATGAGAGAGAGTGGGGTATGTAATCTACTTTGTATTATATGCCAGATAATTACACAGAGAAGAAAGAAAATAGAATGATTCACACATAATAATCTTTTCCTTCGTCTCTCTCTTTGAATAACGGATGCATATTCCACAATGCAATATGAGAATGAGAAAGTTTTTTAGTTTCTCCAACAATGCATATGGGCACAGATTTACATATAAAGATTTTAAAGATTGTAAAACAGAGTAAATAATTATATTAACTTCCAAGTATTGATTAAGAAGACAAATGTAAATGATAATGGGAAAGAAATCTCACCAATTTAGACCACCAAGGAGTTCGAGATCAGAGGTTATAGTGTCGTCGCCACTTTCTCAAGATACCATCCAAACATGGACAGGGCTGAGACAGACCAGGTTGCACCGGAAAATCCAAAGGAAGATTTTAATGAGCAGGGTGCAGGTAATTCTCCTGGCAATGTGGAGACGGAGTTGACGGCGGTCGCTTGAGTCGCATGGCTCTTGCGGCTAGGGCTAAGGGCGCCCTTGCGAATGTGGTTGATGTAGAGCTGGGAATTGGTGAGGCCTTTGTAGTAGGGGCTGGTGGTGGAAAGCTTCTTCGCCTGCCATAGGTTGAGTTTGCTGAGGCTTTTTTTGGTGAGCTTTAAATGGGGAATTTAACCTTCCATTGTATACTTAACCGTCCAACATTATGAATTTCACTAATTAAATGGGGACCATGGTTTTTTATTATTATTTTAACTCAAGTATCTTTAACCTTCCATTGTATGACAATTGATGCATGGATAAGACCTGTTATCTATGATTCTTAGAAAATAACCCATCCATCTACTACTAGAAACTGATCTTTCAATCAAAATAAAAAAGAAACGTTTTAAACATAAACTTGCTTCAAAGTTTTTTAGGATGATGCTTCTTCTTTTTTGCGAAAATTAAACAAGGTAACTTAGTTCACTTCAGAAACTTTCTACTCACATCTTTGGCTGGAAACCCTTTTGTGCTTGCGTTAATTCTTGAATTCACGGCTACAAGTTTCATAGACAAAAACTACAAAATCCAATAATTTTATGCGACTCAAATTCAATGGTCGAGTGAAGAGAACCATAACACAGTCCAGCTACTCGTAAAAAGAAATTACTCTTACATCAACTTGACGCTGTAGTGATTGAATGTAATTTATTATCTCATCAAAATTCTTAAAAATGTCCACCATCGGAACTAGCACAGATGTTTTCAATATTGTGCCTTCTCATTTATTAAAACCTATTCATGGATCGTGAGGGGAATCATGCTTCACATGAAGTCAACTTGGCAACGGGCTCTTGGTTTTGTGTGATTGCTACGAATACTTCCATTGTAAATACCCTAGAAATGGATAATTATTACCGTTTCACCTGTTTGAATATTCACGGAAATTTCGGTCTTGGAAACCGGTTCAAAAGTAGTTTAAATTTTTGGACCCCACCTTGATGTATATGACATATCTGTTCCGTACATCCATTTAACCACAACGTTTTCAGACATGAGATAAAAAATGAGGTAGATTCAACACTCAACTGGCCCATGCCAAAAGAAATAGTGGCCCCAGGATGTTTTTAACGGTAAGTATTTGATTCACATTTTTCTGTGGCGTGGTTCACTCGAGCTTTGGATATGCCTCATTTTTTGGCTGATATCATAAATTCATCTGACATAATGGATGAACGGAGTGGATATATGATATGCATCATGGTGGGACTCACAAATATTTTACATTAGTCTCCGTTTTTACACCGAAAAAGTAAGCCATCAAATCAAATATGGGGAAGAGTGTGGCAATTACAGAGGGAAATAATTATTACCATTTACGGGGGCATTTCCCAGGGAATTGGAAAATCAAACTCGCCCTAATGGTGAAAGCAACACTTGTAATTTCAGCAAAATGGGTTCCCTCACACTGTTTCTTTCTAGATTTGCTCATCAAAATCTATTGGATTCTACACTAACAGAAAATTCAACCAAAAAGACAATTGCTGGACTTTGAAAATTAGCAACTGCAGCAGTCATGGTGGCCCTAGCCTCTGATTTCGGCAAATCTGAATTTCAGGTCCAGGTAATATGATCAGCTGACCATCTGATGTACAGCTTGTATATTGCACGTGTAGCTGAGGGACGATGGAATGATGACATAAATAAACTTTGTATTATCAGTAACCCAAGAAACCATAATTTGAAAACCAGAAAGAAGAAGTCGCTAACGTCGGACGATCTAAAATAATAAAGAATCTCCATCATGACATGTTCAGCAAGATGTGTGAAGTTTAAAAAAGTGCATGCTTGTGTGTATGTATGATGGATGGAGCAGATTCAGTGAGTGAGTTTGGGACTTCCAAAAGGTCAGAATCGTCCTTTCAAGAAGACCCATGGTTTGATGAAGATGTGGAAAGTCGGGTTGCTGATTGCCATGATCAAATGCAAATCCAGAAATCAAGGTGTCTCCAAGATAAGATGACTTCCAAGGAGAGATCGATTTGGTTGGGTGTATTGAGCAGTGAGGAAGTGTTACTCCGGAAGCTCGGTGGTGAGAATGTGGTGTCTAATGTAACTGAGATGAGGCTCAACGATCATGGGAAAAGAAGAAAAACTACAACAGATAGCAGTTCTGATTATGATGTCGATGGCTTTCTGTTTCATTGAAAGATGACCGGAGAAATCCACATTTGGTGTAGTGAAAATATAGCTCCTTCCAAGTTGTATTATTTAGACATGTATCTTTTTATTTAATATGACTTTCAATTAAAAACATTATTATACAAATATTAATTATGCGGGGTGCACAAACACATTGGGACAAATAGAAATATGTGGAAGCTACATAAGTAGAACATAAATAGTAATAAAAAAATAGAAGATAAAGATAAATTAAGGTTTTCTTTAAAAATTATTAGGCATCATGATGAGTCTAACTCAACAAATTTCGAAGAACAAAAATGAAAATAGAATTTGCTTCTCGGAAAGATTCTACTAGATAATTCCTAAATGCATTAAGATAAGGAAAATCAATCAATCATGAATTCATGATTTCTATGACCTTCTTTGCATATATAGACTTGAAATGCACAAGAAAAAAGAAAAACATCCATGGTGACTACTTATAGAAGCTGGCGTGTTTATTCCAAGCTCATATTTGAGCATACATGATTTCAATTCATGAATTAAATGGAAGATTAAATTTAGAAGCCAAGTTGAACTTTACAAAATCATGCTTAATCACTCTGACAACAAGGGAACTGAAAGCGGGTTCGATTTTATGAATCTTTAACATGACTTACCCCATCATATGCAGAAATGATTGAATGAAGATTTGGTATTGAATCAGCACTTTAAATTTTGACAATCACATGAATATCCGCACCACAACCTAAAAAAGAAAGAAATTCCTTCGCAATCCTTCTCCAAGGACAAGAAAAGTGAAATGACATTAAAATGAAAAGTCTCACTGAATAATGATGGAACATAGTTTTTGAATTTATGATGGAACATAGACTCTAAATTTTACTTTTGGGAGTCTTTCAATTCATGGACAACTTTAGCATCTTTAACAAAAGAAACAACAAAGAAATCAACTTTGTTGTCCACCCCAAACTTGATATCTTCCCAGTCCTAGAATTTTCATTAAAAAATAGTTCAGTTAGGGTGTATTTGGGCACTATTGAATTGAATTGATTATCAGTCAAATAAAGATCAAAATGTAATTTCCTAGCTCATCATTCATTTTGAGGATCCGGGCTCCAAAATGCAATTGCATTTTTCAAACATGAGGAAGTGGCAGGTTTAGTTCAGAATCTGGAATACCAGTCACTGTAGGCGCTCATGAGCTGCCTACTCACAATAATTCCAGACCAGACCCACATGCCAAAATTTCTGCATTCTGTCTGCTAAGCTGATTGATTGATGGATGTGACTTTGTTTGGTGATCGATTCATGGTGGTCCAACCAGATGACGGTGGATTACTGACAGTCCCACCTGTAGCATCTCCGTTTAACTCATAATTTTTACTATAATTTAGAATCGGAAAATTTGGGATAATCCTTAGGGGGGAAATTCCATACCTACAAGGCCATGAAGAATCTGTGAACAAGAAAATCAAAGAATAAGTACAGAGCATGAAATACATCGAACATCTTCTAAATTACATGAGAAAAAGAAGAAGAGGAGGAAGATTGAATCTGCACCCACCCAGATTGATTTACATACGCTTATAATGCATTTTGGGAATTTAAACAGGGAATTGCCCAGTGCTCCAGAGCGGTAGAAATTAAAGAGTGCTCTTGGATGCACGGACAGTCCAAATGGTTGATTTGTAGTTAGATTACTTGGTATAGGATGGTATCCTTCATTCTTCTCAATGACTGAGTTGTAAGTGCATGTTAGATGTACAAGCATTCTTTAATTTTGGCAATTTTTTCCTTTCTATAAAGATTTGAGTTTCTCATAAAAAAGAGATGTTTCCATCATTGATTTAAGAAATGTGTTGTGAAATGTGCATGGTACAATTTAACAGGAATGAGTACAAAGTAACAAAAAGAATTTCCTCATAACTTTGTTCAACCTAGGATGAAAGTACAAACCATCTCCTCATGAGTTTTAGATTAAAAAAGAAATAACAGATGAAATATGTCTAACAAAGAAGAATGAAATAATCAAAGTCTATGTCATGCTTTGGTACTCTAGCCATTGGATTTGGTCCCTTTTCAATAATAGGAACTGTTTATTTGATAGGGCTCCCTCTGCATGAGGGATGCTAAAAGAAGAAAAAAAAAATCTCAGATTGAACATTTCAACTCATAGACTATACAAAGGTTGTGGTGTCCATTCATGGTCAAGCAAAAGAGCCAAATTATCAAAAGTGCAATTGTAAGAATGCTGTGTGTGTGTGTGTGTGTGTGCGCGCGCGTGCCAAATTATCAAAAGTGCAATTGTAAGAATGCTGTGTGTGTGTGTGTGTGTGTGTGTGTGTGTGTGTGGTGTGTGTGTGTGTGTGTGTGTGTGTGTGTGTGTGTGTGTGTGTGTGTGTGTGTGTGTGTGATGTGAATATATTTCAAGAGCTTCGTTCCATGAGTAAGGATTGAATTTAAGCCCTCCATCTAAATCAATGATGAAAGGACCAATCTCTTGTGTTGCTCCATAGCCCACTGAAGAACAACCAGGACCTGCCATACAAACTGATATTTGTGCATCTTTTATCAGGCCCTGAACAAATACCTAATTTTTGTTATCAAACATAAGAGCCAGTGCAGGCACATCAACTGAATTTGATCCTTACTCTTGCTCAGGTGGTAGACTCTCGGGAGTTTCAACACCCGGTCAAGGGTTCAAGTATCCATAGGTGGTGAAATTCCACCAGCGTGAGTCTGTGGGGGTGTGTGTGTGTGTGTAAAAAAAAAAAAAAAATTAAAAAAACAAAAAAACTGAGTTTCATTATGCAGCAGAAGAAATGATGGAAATCAAGACAAACAAATCAAAGCACGTTCCATCGAGATATAGGCATGAACCCCCAACACCATACCTTGTAAGTGAGCATATTTCTACCTCTTCTATGTGTCAGGGAATCTAAACATAGCACAAACACAGTACATGGTAACCCGGGCTAAAATATACTTGTTAGATTGCTGAAATTACTACCAAACAGAAACAGCAATTGAAGACAAAAGAAGAAAATCAATAGGTTGAAAGAAAAAAAAAAAAAAAACACTCTATAGTTTAAACTAAATAATCAAAGTCTAACAAAGAAGAATGAAATAATCAAAGTCTATGTCATGCTTTGGGACTCCAGCCAATTTTTCTAATCAAAGAATGTTCAGCACAATTCAACTTGTCAAAATCATTTTTCTTAATGGAAAAATGTGAATTAGACTAAAGATACTGACAGATGTTCTCATGATAGAATTGAAATGGGAGTGACAAGAATCATTATTTCAGCTCTCATTTATTAGAAGTTCTGTAACATACTGAAGTAATTAAGTTCAAATTACCATTCCAAGGACCTTTCTCAGCATTAGACCACAAAGCAATTTTCAGGGAGAACTCAAGTGAGTTTTGTACACAATCATCTTAAACTATCATTCTAACCAAAAAAAAAAAAAAGAAAAAAAAAAAAAAAAGAAAGAAAGAAAGAACAAAGAGAACAAAAATAACGTTCTCATTAATAAATCTGCAATTCAAGAAACCCATGATCTTATCAAGAACCTAAATGGGAGAAAAAGCTTAAAAATCAAAACCCATCATGCAATCTGATGTTTCAGGCCAAACGATCAAAAACCCAGATCATGAAACCATCAAAAATTCAAATTCTAAGAAGAAGAAAAAAAAGAAAAAAAAAAGAATTAAAAACTCAAAAGATGGTAGTAACATGCCTCATAATCAATTTCCTCATGAATGTTTCCCTCCCTGTCAACAGGACGTTGACAAGCAGCCCTCAAGATGGCAGTAACTTGCCTCACATTCAATTTCCTCGAGTATCGCTAACCCTTCAACTATTTGACAAACCTGACAGCATATAATCATTCATGATATTGAACTCTGATGCAAGAACAACAGTTTAAATCCAAGGTGTTGAATAGATAAACAACAAATGTACAGTAAGATCTAATCACTTTAAGATAGATATAGACACCTATTTCGTGAATATGGTTCAAATAAGGTTTTTCCTGACCTTCACTACAATAGGGGATTCCACCTGCTGCAGTTTTGGGACTGCACCTGCCGCAGTTCAGCTGAATATATGCTTGAACTTGCACCATAAACACAAGTCAAGCCTGAACTAAGAGAAAAACAAGATGAACCACAAGAGAAGCAAATCTCTCCTATACAGATACCTGAAAATCCCTCTTCTAGGAAATCCTGGATTTGGCTCAGTACCTAAGCAAGCTGAAAATAGGCAACAACAATGCAGTGTTAGCCAAACAAAATAACCTGACCACCGTTGAATATACATGATATAAAAATGTTAAAACTCTAAATCTACATCAAAACTAGCAGTTGTCTTAAAGCTCTAAAACTACATCAAAACTGTTAGAGTCTGCTTTCGGTAAGGTGTTTACACCATAACTTGCTCCCAGTTGTATGAATGAATGAACGGTTCAGATCAATGATGGGATAACCCCTGTGCCATTTAAAAGCCATGGTGAACACACACGCATACACGTTCTGTAGTGCATTTTACAATCATTTCCAAAAGAAAAGATCATGTGGAATATCCTTCAAGAAAAGGATATCTTGAAGAACTGTCCGTGCTGCATGGTTATGTGTCCAACCACGTACATCCCCACCCTGACCGCACAAACAGGGCACACCTGAAAATGTAAACATATGCTGATTATAAGAGGAAATCCCCCATTAACCAAACTTATGATCCAAACTTCCAAACAACATCTAAGTTCCTAGGTAATGCCAAATAATGCTCCCAATTCATTTAAGGTATTTTTCCTCGAAGTTCAAAACAGAAATTTGATTCAACATCAAGGGAAAAAACCATTACTTGAATCATTACAAAATATTAAAGCAAATGATCTTGGCAGAAAAAAAAAAAAAAAAAAACTTCCACCTAGCGCACTTCAAAATAAGCACCATTACCCACTATCCACTATAAATACTTGCATAAAGCAATGTTCAAAAATTCGACAGTCAATGAGAAACAGAAATTGCAGCTTATTTTAGCAAGGCCTGAACATTGAGCCAGACCAACTTCATAAAGGGTTGGAGGAACCAATGATCAACTTATCATTGACACAGCCAAGCTGAAGATCAACTGGTTGAAATCAAGTTGAACCCGAATATAAAGAGACTGATTCCCGAGTTTGAAATTTCATATTTTAAGCAACAAAAATTCCATATCTACGCCACACCAAGTAGAGAATTTTCCTTCTACTTTAGTTCATTCATCCATGACAACTGCTAACAAACAAATCCTCGACCATCAGAATCCTTTTTTTTTTTTTTCTAATTTGAAATGATGAAATGTAGATGAACATGGTAAGCACAATGTGACTTGTAGCCACACAAATCCAAACTGTTCATCAGGTGGGCCCTGCTGTGTAGATGTTGTCGCCAAAAACTCAGTCCAGCACACTCATTGGGTGGACCGTGGAGGTAAATCGAATGCAACAAGTTGGCATTTCTCCAACCGCTGAACAGTTTTTGTATGCTCCTGGCCCACCTGATGACGGGCTGATTTTTGGGCAAGGGCAGCATCTACACAGTAGCCGACCTGATGAATGACCTTGATCTCATAGATGTGACCCATGTCAGCATGTGTGGGTGCAACACCGATTTTCTATCCCTGAAAAAGATTCAATTTTTAATTATCTGAAGTGGAAGAATCCCCAATTATATCAATTTTCTTCTGCTGATGAAACGGAAATTAAAACTCTAATTCATACCCCACTTTTCGCCTCGACAGGATGCCCATCGTCGATATGACAGCACAGACCGACGATATCAAAATCCTCCGAACAGAACGGACAGGAAACTCCGCCCTTGAATCATCGTCGCTGTCCATTTCTTCAAAAGCAAGGTACAGATCTGCATCGACACCGGCGATAATCGAAACCAAAACCCTACTCAAGCAAAAAAAGAAAAAGAAAATCCTTCTAAAAAATGAAAGCAAAGTCATTTCTACACTGACCAGATTGCGATTGGAGTGTAGATTGGTGGCGTTTGGATGTGAAACGAGCGGTCCATGAATCGGATTCCATCGGATTTTGAGTGAGAACTACTGGGATTTTTATACAAACCCTAATCTGGGGGTTTTTTTTTTCGGAAGCTTGGAAGGAAAGAAACCCTAGAAAAAGGAAGAAAAAGCTGAGTGTTGGTTCTGTGACCTAAAAAGAGAGTCGGAAGGTGCGAAGTAATTACTTAGAGATAGAGGTCGTGATACGTGGCTTCCACTTTGTAAGATATACACGCGGGTTTCTACTTCTGTAATCCATTTAACCGTCCATTTATAGGCAAGTGATTAGAATTAGGAACGGTTTTAAACCAAAAAGATAGCCGTTCCTGATTAATGATTTTGGTGTAGTGACAGGGCATCCTCATATCAGCTCATGGACTATTTTGTATACTTTCTCAACTGGAGGAGGCTCACAGGTTCACTCAGCCAAATTGTCCGAGTCTGTAAACGACTCGTCCAAGTCGGGCTGAGTCGGACGAGTCGGTATGTGTCAGCCCCATGGTATGAGATTTGTGGTCCCAAACCAGATCAGCCTGGAGTCCAAGTCGACTCAACTCGTCTGAGTCACATCATGGTCCCAACACATTCCACCAGAGACAATTATACTGACCAAACAGGATTATGTAATGCAACTGAAAGCAGACTGAGACCTGACTCAGGCAGCCCAAAGCAGACCCAAACCATACACCACAGACTGCGCCCTGATGATTCAGGCCAATCGCGATACCACAAACAAGCTTGCAGAAGCAGGCCAGCAGAGTGCAGATGCTAACAGCTGGTTATGGAGCAGTCAGTCAACTCCATAGCCATTCTACAAACCAGCCACAGATATGGAAATGGGCAGGGGATGCAAGCTGCATGCATGGTGACCCAGAACATCATGCTGTGAAAATGAGGCATCAAAGCAAGATATTCATTCAGCTCGATGGCCAACAAGGAACCTGCCTGCCAACTGCTCAAACTCAGTCCATAGACCTGAAGCAAACACATAAAACCCAGAAATCCAGGCCAAAATCCAAAGAAAATAGCAGTGTGCGTATGCTGACCATTGGATTAATTGGCTGGCAGGAACCCAATTGAATTATATGCCCCAGCCATCTTCAGTTGCTTCTCCTTCTAATGGCAAATGAAAAACCCCCAGCAACTGGCCGTCTCATTGCAGCTTGGGATGGAATGAAGGCACAGGCAGCTGACCCATGTTCTTGCCAGACTAACTTTTAGATTATGGAATTTGACTATGCTCCTTTCCCCATAGCTCTCACACAAAAACAAGAAAAAGCTCGCCGGTCCACCTTTCTCCCATCCCTGTTACATTGAAAGTTAGTAACCCATGTCTCATGGACTGGTGAATGTAGTTTGATGCCCATGGGATATCAACAAGATTACAAAAGTGGAACCAAAGATGCTGAGATTTTTTGCAGCATAGGGTAGCTATAAGACCAGCCATGCTTCATAAGATGAGCATAGCTGAAATGAGGATGTTGAGATGGATGAGCAGCAAGACAAGGAAGTCAAGGGAACTTAGGAGTAGCACCAATAGGAAATAAGACGAGGGAAAGTAGACTTGGATGGTTTGGTCATGTGCAACAGAGACCAAGAACTGCACCAGTTAGGAGCTTGCTCAAGTTGATGGCTCTAAAAAGGCAAGGAGAATGCCAAACAAACATGTGTGGAGGTAGTAGAAAATACTTGAGGACCTATGGTTTAACTGAGGATATGGTCTATGATAGAGTGGAATGGCAAAACAAGATAAGTTTAGCTGACCCCAATTAGTTGGTACAAGGCTTTGATGATGACAATGATCATGATCATGATCATGATGGGAAGAAATGGGAGTCGGGGTTCCATGAAGGCCTTACAGAAGGGGGAAATCAAAGGCATGATAACCACTACCAACTGGGCCCAGGATTCAATTGGGGTTTTGTAATGAAAGAGACACCATACGAAACAGGACTGGTATTAATGAAGGGTTTCCAGAACCAGGTGGCCCACGGGCAGTATCAACCATCAAAAACCTCAAGATATTCGTTCCAAGCAGCTTTGAAAGAAAGCTTACTGTCCTTGACAACCTTCTGATAGAGTCAGTTTTCAGTTAGATGGGAAGGGAGCTACAGGGTGGAATTGAGGACATTATCCAGGCAATTAAAACCAAAGAAGGGAATATTCAACTATTTGGGGCAGGGATGAGCTGGTCTACATGAGCACCTGGTTGAAGTTCATGTTGAAGGAACGTGCCTGTAATAGAAGAGTGTTCAAGGCAAGGATCATACCAGTGGAAAAATGATTTGTCATTACCAATGGACCATTTTGCACCAACTTAATGGAAACGAGCAAGAAAATGGAATTATATAAAGACACATGAGCCATACTTTGAGAAACCTTTCTTCCCCAAAAAGGCAAAGCTTTTGAGCATCTACTTCGGATATGATTTTCCCATGACAGCTCCCTGTCATCCCAAGTCCATGTCATTTTCATCAGGCAACCCATGTTGAGAATGTTTTCTTACGCGCAGACCGCCTTCCAACTTAGGAATGACAGATCATTCATCATATGCCAAATTGGTGTTCATTTTAGCAACAATTGCACATGACAGAAAGTTCCTCGTGCATTTTTCCATAGTTTTATGATACTTGAAGGAATGGGAGGAAGCATGACTGTGTGACTTTGAATGATTGATAGGACCTATTTCGCAAGGACTACCTACAAAAGAGAGGAGCTTTCCTTTCTAGCCACTTAGCCTTTCCCACAAGATATCCAACAAAGATTGAAAGTAGTCTTTGTTAGGGGATCCAAACAAATAATAGATTACAAGATATGGATGAATCACAGTGGGGCCCACCTTTTAAATACGATGGATAAATGAGGAGACACTGGCCCCCTTTTTATTTCGAAAAGACTAGTCTATTGGATGCAGACACAGGACAGCAGGATGAGAGAGAGAGTGACACAACAGAGGAAGGAGGACAGGGAGGAGGAGGAACAATCACGAAACTAAGGTATGCTTCTTTTTTTTTGAGAAAAACAAAACCCCCTCTCACACCAACGATATCGCCGATACATCCCAATATACAGTCGATGCATCCTGATATATTGATGACATCATCAATACAATGCAATATATTGTCAATACCAAACAATTGGGGTACTTCCCAAGGGTTTCATATCGCCAAGGTGCAATACCAAAAATATCGGCTAATAATATCGATATTGCAAACATTGGATATCTATACCTCAGCTTGAACGGGAGTGTAGATATTTATGGACCGTGGACCTCTCTTTGAACCATGGGCCATCTCTTATTCTCGCCTCGTTTCTCTTATTATTTTTCTTTCATTTGTTTTTCCTCTTTTGCCCTTGGTTACAAGGATATTTTATGTAATTCAGGACATCACATGATATAAATGAGAATGAGAAGGGGGCAGGACATCCAACCATAGTTAAAGAGTTTTTTTTCTCTCCCAATGGATTTTTTTTTTTTTTTTTTTTCTCTCTCTCTTTGACGGGCAAAAACATTCATTTCAAGGTTTAAAAACTAGAAACACATTCGGGCTCGAAGAGGGTCCCAACCCCCTCTTCAAAGTGGGATCAATAATATGAGTACCTAATCAAATCCACATCATTTTTTTTTAGTTTTCAATAATACAGAATTACATATTGGGAAAAAAAGGTTATAAATAGTGTAGAGGTTGCCTGAACAGAATGCCAACCTAACAAATAAATTGAAAACACATTGCTTTTCAAGTACATGATATGTGAAAAGGCCCAAGGGTTAGAAGAAGGTTTTTAATGGGAACTACACTTGAATATGACCCATTCTAATCCTTTTGGAGTACGCCACAAGAAGCGCGATTTGAAATTTCAGTAAGAAATTCCCAAACTCATCCCACTTTGTTTGTTTCCAGAAAAGCCGATAAGCCAACATTTCATAAGTTTGAAATTTCCAATCTGACCAGAACTATATTCCCGTCTCCAAGATTCCATTACCCAAAAACATCAAAAAAGATGTGGCTTTCCACATCTCACATAAAAACTTCAACACAGAAAACACCTACTAGTGAAGTCATTCATGAAATGTAAAGCTTCACTGAAGGTAAAATAATTTGAAATCAAAAGTCATATGCTATTGCACACTGTACTTGTATTCATCACAAGATATTATTTACATGAACCATTTCATTACTGGTACAAGATTTACATTCAATTTAAAGCAACAGACTGGTGGTGTTGCTTTACATCGACCATTTACGGTATGTGAAATTGGCATCTTCAAACTGTCATGCTTTACAACACTTTCCGTCGACTGATGTTCTCTTTTTTTGAGTTGGGTTGTTGATGTTGAATTCTCTTGCTGCTTTTCTGGTGGCTCTCCAATAAAATTAATTATTTCTCAAAAAAGAAATCGGCATCTTCCAAACGTCATGCTAGCGAAATAGATAAATCTGATAGGCTTAGAGAAATTATGGAACTGAAAAACTATCACTCATCTTGGCTACATTTCTTTTGAGGGGCATCTAAAAGCAAAGTATCATATGCCTTTGAGAGATTACACCCTTTTAAGAGCCTTCCACTGGACTCTCCAACTATCCTTATCTGATCCTCTCTATAAAGACATTCTGCAAGTGTATTATATACAAAACTATCAGGTGACACACCATCAACCAGCATCCTATTGTACAGCATCATAGCTTCGGCCAGTCTTCCGACCTTGCAGTAGCCATGAATCAAAATTCCATATGCTACAACATCTGGCAGCAAACCCCGGTCTATAGCACAATGAAAACCCAATGATGCTTTCTCCATTTGACCTTCTTTGCAAAGTCCATCGATAAGAACACTGTAACTAACAATGTTCGGAGAGACCCTGTTTCTAAGCATCTCCTCATGAAGTTCGATGGCATTTTGAAATTTAAGAGCCTTGAAGTAACCATCGATCAAAGAACTATATGTCACAACATTTGGTAGAGGACCCCTGTTGAGCATTGTAGTGAAAACTAACACAGCATCATCCATTCTACCTTCTTTACAAAAAGTATCAATCAAAATAGTAAAAGTAATGATATTTGGTTGGAGTCCTCGACCCATCATCTCTTGGTAAAGTTGAACCGCCACACTCAATTTTTGCGCAGAGCAGTAGCCACTGATCATTGTGTTGTATGTCACAACATCAGGCTCCAAACCACATTCTATAGACCGGTGGAAAATCTCTGATACCTCCTCCATACGGCCATCCTTGAAAAGACCATTAATGAGGACATTATAAATTGCGATATCAGGAACAACACTGGTTTTGAGCATCAGCTCAAAAGCCCGTAATCCAGCCATTACATTCTTCTGCTTACAGAACCCATCGATCAGAGTGCAGTATGTTACAGCATCGGGTAAGAAGCCTCTCTTTAGCATCTGAAAGAAAATCATCAATGTTTCCTGCAATCTCCCTTCTTTGGCTATCGCCTTGATAAGCAAGGTGAAGGTGATTACATCTGGCATTACATCATCCACTCCCATTTGCTTATACATCTTCAGTGCACCACTTAAACTTTTTATCCTACACCAACCATCTATCAATGTGTTATATATAATGATGTTAGGTTCTAAACGCCCTTTTACTGACTTCAAGAAAAACCTAAGAGCATCACTCATCCTTCCTTCCTTGCTAAGACCTTTTATAAGCACACTATAAATGACAAGATCAGGTATACAACCTTTTCTCATCACATAATCGTACAAATCAAACGCATCCCTCAACTTTCCCAAAATGCCAAACCCATCAATCAGACTACTATATGTCAAAACAGTCGGCTCGAAACCCAGCTTTATGATCTTACAGAAAAGTCCACATGCCTCACCAATTCGACCACTCCCACACAACCCATCAATGAGAATGCTGTAAGTAATGACATTTGGCGAAACCCCCTCCGTCATCATTCTCATATAAAAATTAAATGCCTTCTGTACATCTCCAATTCTTATATACCCATCAATAAGTGAACTGAAAATCACTACATCTGGCCTAATCCCGCAATCTAAAGCTGTTGAAAGAACACGATGTCCCTCCTCCACTCTACCTCCCTTACAGAAACCACTAACAAGAATACCATAAACAATCACATCGGGAGCAACACCCTTCTCCGACATAGTCTTATAAATTTCAAGTGCCTCGTCCAACCTACCCTCTTTACAATATGCATCAATCAAAGTACTGTACGTTACAACATTTGGGTACGGACCCGATTCTGCAACTGTGGAAAAGAAATCATGCGCAGCTCTTATCTGTTTCCCCTTACAAAGGCTACTAAGAATCTTATTACAACTGATGATGTGTGGTGCGAAGCGTCTCCCAACCAAAGCTCGATGAAAAGCGAAACCCTTTCGGAACTCGCCCTTCTCAAAAAATGCATAGATCACTTCATTATACACAGAAGATCCTGTCCTTACCGACCCATCAGATAGTTCTCCATAAATCTCCAAAATCAGATCAATCCGTCCCGTATTAATCAAAGAATTCAACAATGCCATTCGGGCATAAGACGAAACACAGATACCCAATTCGTTCATTCGCACGAAAGTCTCAACAGACCGATCGATCATGCCTGCCCGGCAGTAACATTCAACGAGGAAGCTATAGACTGTACTTGGATTAGAGCCATATATGTGAAAACCATCAGAAAAGGCACCGAACATGTCAGAATTCCCGAACTGTTGGATCATCCGATCAACGACCCGGCGTGCATGATCGAACATCCTCCAACGGAGCAATACATGGGTGACGCAGCAGAAAGATCGGACGGTGTGGGAGAATCCTAGGAAATGCTCGGACCACTCAAAGAACCGGATCGCGGAATCGGGTCTGCACCGTAGGTGGTAGATGACGGGTTCAACGTGGTCGGATCGTAATTTTGAGACAGAGATGGGGTCAATTAGTTTGAGATTTTCTTGAGAGAAGGCATCTGAGATTTTTTCTAGGGTTTTATCTAGGGTTTCTGGAAGAGGGTTAGGGTTGGTTCCGTAATTTATAGCAAAAATGAGGCGAAAAGGGAAGGGATTTTTTAGTACCTTTGGCACAGATAGCATCTGAAAATTTCTTTTCTTCCTCTTCTTCTTCTCTGTATTTGATCAACGGATGCAGATGGTTTTCGATCCTTTCACGCCGTTGGATGAATTCGATCCGACCGTCCAGAAGCTCGTCTGCAGCAGATGTGGTCCACTTTAAAGTGGTCTAAAGACGAAGAAGGGCAAAAGAGCCTCTTATCCGAGTGGGCGCGGCGGGCGAGGCAAGGGTAACAGCATAGCAGGTGAGGCCCTGACCGTGGGGCCCACCTAGATGTGTTTGTTATATATCCACGCCGTCCATTCGTTTTTCCAGCTCATTTTAGTGTATGTTACGAAAAATGAGACTGATCCAAATCTCAGGTGGACCATACCGTAGGAAAACAGTGATGATTGAACGCTTGCCATTAAAAACTTCATAGGCCCCACTATAATGTTTATTTGCCATCCAACCTGTTGATAAGGTTACACAGACATGGATAAAGGTAAAACAAAAATAACAGCTTGATCCAAAACTTTTGTGGCCCGATAGAAGTTTTTAATGGTGAGAATTCAATCCCTACTGTGTGGTTCACCTGAGATTTTGATCTAGATTATTTTTCTGACGATGCCCTAACATGATCTGGAAAAACGAATGGACCGCATAGATATGCAATATATACATCAATGTGGGCCCCACTGTCAGGGACTCACCCACTGAGCTGTCACCCCTGCCTCGCCTAATCCACGCCCTATCCGAGTACTTAAAAACAAGATGGTGGTAGTTTACCACCATTTTCACTTCAGGCCGGATCCGGTACAGAGTAGATCTGGGTTTTGAGTCAAGTCGACCGAGTTAGGGTTGACTTGACTCGATCTGGCTTTGAAATAGGCTTGACCCGAACCCAATCCGATTTGATACTGAGTCTAACATGCCTAACTCGATTTGAGTTTGGTCTAGCCTAGACTCATCCGGACGAAGTCTGATCCGGTCAAAAGTACGGAGTCGGTTCAAGTTGGCACGAGTCGGATTGAAAGATGAGGGAGAGAAAGAGTGGAGATGAGAGAGAGGAAGAGGAGGGTGATCGTGGTGGGTGGTTGTTAGGCTTGGAAGAGGAAGAGGGGGAGGTGGTTGCCGGGCTTGGAAGAGGAAAATGAGGAGGATGACGGAGGGAGTGGAGAGGAGGAGGAGGGTGATGGTAGTGGGTGGTTGTCGGGCTTGGAAGAGGAGGATAAGGGGGGGAGAGAGAGAGGTTGAGATCGGGTCGGGGTAGGGTTAGAGAGTCGGGTCGAGTCGAGTCTAATCAGATTGAATTTCGGGTTGAGTCGGATCGAGTTACTGGGTAACTCGAACTTGACTCGATTTGAGTTCGGATTGGGCGAAGCTTACTCGGTTTGAACCGACTCACCCATTCGGTTCGAGTTGAGTCGGACCGGACCAAGTCGAACAAGTCGAGTTAGCCGAATCGGGTCGTCCCGTGCCCACCTCTAGTACAGAGCTTGTACACTAAGCTTAACGTACAAGGCAATGTGTGTGGGGCTCACCATGATGTGTGCATGACATCTAATCAGTCCATCATGTTCTCTTGGACACTAGAAATTATGATGATAGAGAACTTGGGTGGGTCACACACAAGTAACATTGGGATGAAAATTCCACCATCAAAGAGCTTCCAGATTGCTTGTGGGGCCCAAAAAATGCCATCCAATGCATTCATAAGATGAATCTCGCCGGTATGAATGGACACCCCAAAATTCATGTGGGCCACGCCGGGTGACTTTATGATTTTACATGGTTTGGGCCACATGAGGTTTTGATCAGTAGGACAAGGGTTCCGTAGTAAGTACTGACCCCTCCAGTACCCGAGTTGGTGCTGGTCGGTGCTCAAAAAAGTTATGCGGCCCACCACGATGTATGTGTTTTACCCATGCCGTCCATCCATTTTTGAAGATTACTTTAGGGCTTGAACCCAAAAATAAGACAGATACAAATCTCAGTTAGACCACACCACATGAAACAGTGATGAGATACAAATCTCAGTTAGACCACACCACATGAAACAGTGATGATTGAACGCCCACCATTTAAAACATCTTGGGGCCAGTGGGCTTAGGAAGTTTTTAACGGTAGACGTTCAATCACCGTTGTTTTTTGTGGTAGACGTTCAATCACCCTATTTAGATAGTTCTTGAATCGCATTAAGCTCAGACTGTAATGGGCCGAGCCAGGAGTCGAATGGGTCAGGTCAGTAGGCCTTTGATGGGCCTAGCTCAAAAAAACCCGGCTAGACTCACATAGACCAAAATGAGAGAGGACATGATACAGAAGAGCCATCTCTCTCTGCATGACATGTAGCAGGATTACGTCCAAACCAAATCTGCCAATATGCAGATCCCAAGCATGGATTTCAACGGCAATTTTATCACATGTCATGCATGATGATGGAGCCCACCAAATGAACAGCCCAGATCTTGCAGGAAAGTAGGTGGATGGGTTCCGGGTCAGAGCATATTGAGGCCTGTTTGTTTGCATGTCGGAGGTCCGGTCTGGCTCGGACCTAGATTTTACTGTAGAAAGACATCAGCCAGAGTAACAGCCCAATGACCGTGATGGGCCACCTTATCTTGTAGACAAAGCCCAAGTCCATTGTGAAATGGAGCAGCCATTAAGACCGTCAGTTCATTGGGCCCAGTTTCGTGGCCCTGATTTCAAACGCACAATTGAACTGTCCACATCGCAGTAGCGCATGTGATTAGGACCACTTATTTGGTGGGCCACCGTGTTCCACGAAAATCTCCAAGATTGAGATATCATTTTTTAAGAGGTGGGCTGAGCCAAGCACTAGTACGACGCAAGGGCGCCCCAATAGCAAGATTTGTTGTGGGCCACGTATCAGATATGGTAGATCGTGTCCACATATCAGATCATGTCCACCAATCTCTGGCCTTTTTCAGTTACAGCGTAGGCAGTTGATGCATTTCGCATGCGGCAACATGGAAGGTTTGGAGTTGTACTACTAGGAAAGAAATTCCATGGGCATGGTCCATCTCGGGTGGGACCAGAAGAGCAATAATCTGGACCACTGAAACATAGGCCCCACTTTAAGAAACCAAGAAAAACACTTGATTAACCAGTTTGTACGAATTGGTTCCATGGTTTGGTGATCTAGACCATTAATCATAGTGGTTCTCATTATCCGGACTCAGCGATGCTATCTGTTGGCTTGGCTGCTTGGTTTGTTTTCAATTATGCGAGTGTGCCAGAATTGATATAGTGGCTCAATCCAAATGGATCAACTTTAACCCTTAGTACCAAAATAAGCAGGTACGTTTAACATGAAAATATATGGCTAGATTATGAGAAGATCGATTGCTTAGTCGGTTACTTGTAGAATTTAATAACAATTAAGTGATAATTGGAAAGTGGGGTTCTTCTTCCGAAGATGGGTTAATTTATGCCTTCCATAAAAAAGGATTTTCAGAATACTAGTGCAAATCGAATAAAAAGAAAAATTCACAATTAGTCATTAGGAACAACCGCAATAACACTTCTCTTAAAATAAACTGTTTGATATTAGATAAAGAATAAATCCAGTGTATGAACATAAATTTGAATTACAACTAAGAATATAACTAAAAAAATTACCAGTACTTGATTATTGCTACTCTTAGGATAAGTTGAAATAAAATAAATTGATAAATAAGTTTATTTGCTTTTGAAGTCATTGTAATTGGATTGAGATTGGTTTTTTTTTTTTTTTCTATCGCATTCATTTCCTATTTATAGATCCATGCTGTAGTTTATTCCTCCAAACCCTTCTTCTATTACTACAACGGTAACACCAGTTCAAAAGCTTTTCTAGATTATTCTCTTTTGCTATGTTTCTCTTTACGACGGTTCCACTTCTCAATGACTCTGGGTCCCTTCACTTTTGTTGGTCAGGTTTTGTTTTGGTTGCTTTCAATCTCCTTTCAAGTTTTAAAAGGTTCGATTGCACTTCTTGTATATCGACCAAAACACTCTGTCAACCATCCACTAATGTGCAGAACTAAACTTACACACTGTTGACCATCCACTGATGTCAACCATCCGTTGAGTGGAGATACCTCGTTTCAACACTTGAGGTCTTAGTATCGATCCTAGTGGGGGTGTGACGCAGGGGAGGACGTGAGGTCGAGCACCGTCTTCCTCAAGAGGATAACTATTCCGAATCCACGGAACTTCCTTGGACTCCTCACAGAGACTTTCTTGAATCCACGAGAAAAGAGAGCAGAAAATAGAAATAAATTCTAATAAATTCAAAATAGATTAATAAATGCATAAAAACAAGTTCACAACCCTTTAAATAAGGGTACTAAGCAATGAGAAAGAAATCATAATCAAACTACAGCTAAAACTCCTAGAATTTGCGACTTACTATAAATAGTAAACTTACTATTTATAGATGGTCGTGATATCTACTAGTGCGCAAGGTTTTCGACCAAAAATAGTAAGTGTCCTATTTGGCTTCACCGAACCGTTCCCCTAATTATTCTAAGTTCTTTTCACGTTGGGCGCAACTCCTAAAGTCTGACGGATTAAGAGTTATAGTCAAACTAAAACTTACTATTTATAGTAAAAACAAAATTGAAACAGGGAAACGACCGTCAAATCAGGGGTTTCTCGCAATTCCGAGCGTCGCAACCCTGCGTAGCTGGGTTAGTTGGCTAAAATAGCTCATTCTACCCCAAAATCATATATTTTACGTCGGCTAACTCATCCCGGATTGCGAGATACGTCTGATTGAAGGTCTGATGGTCCAGATCACTTTTATCGCCGACCGGACCTTTTCTGATCCATCTTTGCCATGTAATTGTCCGCGACCCGCTCTACATCAGGGTGGCGAACATGGAGTGTGTGTACTGACATGGGTGTGTACTAACAAGCTAACCCAAGAAAAAATAAAAATAAAATCTCTAACCTAAAAAGCATTCCAAATCTTTGAAGTTTTTTAATCCCCCGTATATTTCTCATACAATGTCACGCATCGCTTTCTTATAAATGGAGTACAACACTCTCAAATTCAAAGTTTAAACAGACTTCATTGAGAGTCACTTTCTTATAAATGGAGTACAACACTCTCAAATTGAGAGTCACTTTCTTATAAATGGAGTACAACACTCTCAAATTCAATGTTCAAACAGACTTAATTGAGAGTCACTCGACAGACTTTACGTACTGAAGTGTGACTGGATCTTTAATAGAAGGTTATGGAGCAGCTCACTCCACATACACATAAAGGTTATATGAGGTCGAGCTTTGTGGGTTCCTCCCTGATGCGCGTGATGAAATCCGTGCCATGCATTTGATGTACCTTTCTATGATAATCCATGGTCCTAAAAATCAGACCAATCTATGACTTAGGTAGGCCACACCATAGGCAACAGTTGAAAGTGGATGCCTTCCCGTTGAAACTTTCTTGATTATATATATGGTCAGGTGAGATGTAGTTTAAATATTCAGCCTATTCATTGTGTATGTCCCAGTTAAGATGAGGGCCGGGTCACATCAAATTTTAGGCCATTCAAAACTTAGATGTATCCCACCAAATGCTTTTAAATGTTTCAAGCAAGATTTCCCATGATTTCAGATGCTATGGCTCACCTGAGTTTCGGATACAGCCAATACTTAACAAATCTCACAATCTAAAAAGGACTACCAAATGCACAACGTGGATGTCCATCACACATCATGGTGGGCCTTACAGAGCTCGACCTCTACATGATCCTGAGTAGAGTCAGGACTGGTCTGACCTAGTGTGGACTTGACCGGACTCACCCAAGTTGAGTGTAACTTGGGGTATCAAACCGGATCGGGCACGATCAAGTCTAACTCGACTTGCCCAGTTAAAACCATGAACCATTATCCTACCGCAATTCATTTAAGTGACAATGAGCCAGCCTATTCTATGTCCAAGGTCCGGGCTGGACCCTACACTTAAGAACCAAGGTCTGAGCCCATCATGGGCCTAGCATAACAGGCCCAAACCAAACCTGAAAATGAATTGGTTGGGAATGGACATGACCTAACTCATCTCAGAAATTGATAAAATCCCTATTTCTCTCTTGAATTTTGATAATCTATCTAACAAAAAAAAATAAATGAACCAGTAGTCAGCATCCAAGATGGGTTGCTATTTAAAGATTAAAATAACATATTTATAAGATAACACATGTACATGTAAAGTTGGTTTGGGTTGGACTAAAATGACTTGAGCCCAAGGCCTGAAATTGGACCGTTGAACCTTTTTTTTTTCAAAACCGCTCATTTTTTTCCCATACAAGTTTGACCTTGTTAATTAGCATGACCAATGTTATTTTTGGTCCATGGTCATAGAGTACCCTACCTTATAAATGGCCTGGATCTCTGGCACGTGTGCTGTCTGCTAGGTTCTCTAACACGTGTTCCATCCCATCACATGATTGACCCTTATTAAAATCACCACCCTTCTCTAATAATGCAACGATGGACAACGTTGCTGTCTTTGAGAAGGATTTGATAATGACACTTACAAGCAAAATATAAAAGGATTAAGAAATAAAATGAGAAATGTTTAGATCCATCTCAATAGATGGCAAACCTACCGTCCATCAAGTTGCATACAACCAGCTTTGTATGTCATCCAAGCCATCCAAAGGGTTAGCCCTTGAAGATCATTGGGCACATACTGCAGGCCAATTCATTCATCAGGTGGGCCACACAATAGAATCTGTACAAACAATGGACAGCCAATGAGACTTACTGTGCAGTATGGCTCACTTAATGAGTTCATGGGCCTGTTTTGCACCTAATGATCTTAAGATGGGAACAACCCTTTTGGTGGCTTAGATGCTGTATGCAGATCACCTGTTGGCCACACGCTCTTGGCCGAGGACCCTTTAGATGGATCTTAACATGGCTCAAATAAAATAGGGTGAACGACTGTATTTCATTGAGGGAGAACAATATAATGGACGGAGTTGCCACGTGTTCCATCACCATATATATCCTTGGTAACTCGACTATATGGGGCCTACCATGAGGTATGTGTTTTATTGATTTCTTTCATCTGATTTGCGGACTCATTTAGGGCATACATTAAAAAATGAAGCAGATCAAAAGCTCAAATAGGCACCTCACTTTTCAGTGGTAAATGAACACCTACCGTTAAAAACTTCTTGGGGACCATGACAGTTTTGGATCAAGAAGATATCTATGCTTTCCATTCATTCAGATCTCATGACCTTATGAATAGGTTAGATGACAAATAAACATCACTGTGAGCCTAGTGGGGGTGGCTAACATGGAGTGTGTGTACTGACGTAGGTGTGTACTGACAAGCTAACCTAAAAAAAAAAAAAAAACATCACTGTGAGCCCTAGGAAGGTTTCATGGTCCCCACTATTTCCGTTTTTTTTTTTTTTTAGTGGAATCCACTTAAAATTTAGATATGCTTCATTTTTGGGCTCATTACTTAAAACAAGTTGGAAAAATGAATAGATGGTGTAGATATAAAAAAAAACATACATCACAATGGCCCCACATCTACCAATAGGTCATTGAGGTATCTGCTTTAGGTAGGAAATGGCTCATTTGGGAGCTTGTAAATGGAGGTTAATGAAATTCATTGAAATATTACTTATATCAAATGTAAATGGAATCCTTAATTGTGTTTGGCAGGCAATGAATGCATTTGAATCCAAATATTTTATTTGGATGGGAGTAAATGGAGGAATTGGAATGCATTTGAATTTTTGGAACATATGCGATATCCCAAATCAACTTCAAAATTCTAAATTAGTGTACGTATGTGATATTTGACAAAAAATATCATAATAAGCCAATTGAAATATATACTTTGGATAAGAATGAGGAAATTTGAAGCTTCACATGGGCTATAAATGTAAAACTAATAATTGTATGTTTTTTTTCACATGCATTGGCGCACACCCACACACCACAATGGGTATTGAACCCATGACCTCGGTGTTGAAACTCCTTTGAGTCTACCACTAAGCCATGATGGCAGATTAGGAGCGTAGCGGGACCTTTGCTTACTCATCCAAAAGTCCAATAGAGGAACAAAAAGAGACATTTCATACCAATTACTCCTATAACTCTCTTCTTCCTCAAGCTTTCAAATCACTGCCATCCACCTTCGATTCATATACTCCCAATTCTATTAATTGACAATTACTCTCATCTAAATGCACCTCTTACCCCGTTTAATCTCAATTCCTCTTATTTATTCTCATCCAAATTTAAATTTTAGTGTTTTCATGTTATTTCCCAAAACAATATTAATTAAATAAAATGTATTTGGTCAGCTGTCATATTTAAACACAGAAAACTCTTAAGTCCAATTGGTTGGTTGTCCAATCCAAATAGAAATTAGGTATAATTAACGTTAATAAATTAAGTACGATTAATGTTAATAAATATATGGATAAAAGAGTTATTATTTCATATCACTTTTGAAATGGAATATGTAGCTTGAGGCCCCACTATAAGGTTTATGTAAAATCTGATGTAGAACGTGTCACAGAGATATTCCCAGCATGGTTGAGTCAAAAGAAGGTGGACCGTAAATTGACCATAACTTTTGATCCGGGTATCGTTACGGGGCGTACAACCTATCAATCTTTACTGAAACGGGTCATCTGAGGTGAACCGACCCACGATGTGGGTCGTATCTGTCCGTTTCGTCAGAAAACATGCGCTTTCAGCTTAAAAACGAATTTTTAGAAAATTTTTACTATTTTTAGTAATTCTGATTTTTTAATATTTTTTTTAGAGTTTTAGATTTTCTTTCCTTATAGAAATAAGTTTTAGTTATACTAGGACTCTTCTAGAGAAAGTTTATTTGCAATTTTTATTTTTAGAAATTAGGCCTTAGAAGAGTTTTATTAGAATTAGGATTTTTATTAGAGTTAGAATTTTGCTATTTTTGGTAATTACGAATTTTAGCTTTTTTTTTTTTTTTTTTATATTAATGGTGTAAGGAGACACATTATGAATTATCAATGATCAATTAATCAGTTTCAAATTTTATTAGAATTTATATCTATTTTCTGCTTTCTTTCCTCGTGCATTCGAGAAGTCTCTGTGAGGAGTCCAGAGAAGCTCCGTGGATTCGGAGTATTTATCCTCATCACGTTCATCCCTGCGTCAATTGGTATCAGAGCGAGGATTCCTCTCGGGCCGATGACAAACAACGAAGGTATGAATCAAAATCCTGTGGACGGTGATCCAGGGATTCGTTATCTTTCGGAAAGAATAGAAGCTTTCCACCGGGAGAGTCAGTTGACCATGCAAGGGCTGCAGGCAACCCTTGACCGTCTTGCGGATGCGCTACTTCCGCCCCGAGCCCTAGGCGGTGCTCCACCACCTATGGTTGCTCCACCACCTAGGGTGGCTCTACCACCCGTGGTTGCTGTACGACACAACCCCAATTTCTACAAAGCACCATCAGATGATGGTAAATCACAGGCCGCCACTTCGATTATGAGGAAGCCGCTATACATGCCAAAGGTAGAAATAGAATTATAGCGAGACAACATCTTTCGCACAAGGTGCACTGCATACAAAAAAGTCTGCAATGTGATCATCGATGTCAGGAGCGATGAGAATTTCGTGTCGAAAATGGTGGAAAAGTTACAACTGAAAACAGAAAGACACCCATCTCCATACACGATTGGATGGATCAAAGAGGTCAGCAAAACAGAGGTAACTGAATGATGTCGTATATCTTTTTCCATTGGTAAATATTATGAGGATGAAGTAATGTGTGACGTGGTCGACATGGAAGCTTGCCACATGTTATTTGGTCAACCCTGGCAAAATAATATTAATGCTACACATAGGGATCGGGATAACCTATTTATCTTTATTAAAGATGGTAAAAAGATTATTCTCGCCCCTATGGGAAGGGAGAACCAACCCAAGACTTCTAAAGTTGAGGAACAGTCTTTTACAACTGAACAGGCTTTTGTTAAACAATCTGAAGAAACAAAACATATATATCCATTAGTTGAAAAGAAAGAATATATGGAGCCCGTGAATATCCCAGAAGATTTGAAGCCAATGTTGCAGGAGTTCAAGGAGATTGTGCTCGATGAACCCCCCAATAAATTGCCTCCCATACGAGATATACAAAATCATGTTGATCTCGTCTCAGGGGCAAGTCCGCCTAATTGCTCACATTATCAGAAAAAATATGAGATCTTAAAGACAGATGTGAAGGAACTGATCAATATTAGTCAAGTTAAGAAAAGCATGAGTACATGTATTATGTCAGATGTGAAGGAACTGATTAATATTAGCGAAGTCAAGGAAAGCATGAGTACTTATATTGTGTCAGTTCAAGAGCTTAATGCCAAGTACAAAAAAATGGCTAATGAACATCGGCGTCAGAAGCTATCTCAGACTCATGTGCCAAGTCTCTTGCGTAACTCGAGGACGAGTTTTTTTCAAGTGGAGGGGTCTGATGTAGAACGTGTCACAGAGATATTCCCAGCATGGTTGAGCCAAAAGGAGGTGGACCGTAAATTGACCATAACTTTTGATCCGGGTATCGTTACGGGGCGTACAACCTATCAATATTTACTGAAACGGGTCATCTGAGGTGAACCGACCCACGATGTGGGTCGCATCTATCCGTTTCGTCAGAAAACATGCGCTTTCAGCTTAAAAACAAATTTTTAGAAAATTTTTACTATTTTTAGTAATTCCGATTTTTTAATATTTTTTTTAGAGTTTTAGATTTTCTTTCCTTATAGAAATAAGTTTTAGTTATACTAGGACTCTTCTAGAGAAAGTTTATTTGCAATTTTTATTTTTAGAAATTAGGCCTTAGAAGAGTTTTATTAGAATTAGGATTTTTATTAGAGTTAGAATTTTGCTATTTTTGGTAATTACAAATTTTAGCTTTTTTTTTTTTTCTCTATATTAATGGTGTAAGGAGACACATTATGAATTATCAATGATCAATTAATCAGTTTCGAATTTTATTAGAATTTATTTCTATTTTCTGCTTTCTTTCCTCGTGGATTCGAGAAGTCTCTGTGAGGAGTCCAGAGAAGCTTCGTGGATTCGGAGTATTTATCCTCATCACGTTCATCCCTGCGTCAAAATCCACCCCAACTACCAAGTGCATCTCATTTTAGGCCTATAGAGATATCGGCCTTATTCATGATTTAGGTGGATCACACTATTGAAAAAAGTGTACACAAAAACGATGACCCTATAAACTATTTCCCTTAGTGATGCTTACCTAAATCACTGATAGGCCTAACATTCAAGCTTTGGCCTATGTTTTAGTGTGGCATCTAATAATTGTAGTGGATTTTATATAATTATCATAATGGGCCCCATAAAAATTAAGGGTAGACATCTCTCTCTCAACTGTTTCCTAGGTGAATAACATGATAAACAGAATTTTGACTTTAGCCCTATCATAGGATTACACATCTAATGGTTGGAGTGGATCTCATATACCCATCCCAATGGGTCCCGTAAAAAATCAAGGGTGGTGATATATTAAAAAAAGAAAGAAAGAGGAGTTCAAATCCAACCAGTTGGACCACAGCATATAGTCCACCCATATGATAACTTCCAAGAAACTATTTAGTACATGTGAGATCCAACCCTCCAACAAGTTGGCCCAACCATAACATCTCCTAGTGCAATGGTCCCATCTACACATCAAGTGAGCCATATTATATAAAACAACATCCCAACATTACTAAATAAAGAACCATAAGGTGTGGGTCATTAAAAAAGTATTTATTGCTGAGTATCTAGTAAGGTGATGCTCATGATAAGACCAACCTGTTAGATAAGTTAGATGTTGCATAAACATGAAAGATTAGAAGTTATCTGTCTACAGTAGGCATTCTTATTTTTTTTAAAAAGAATACTAGATAGACCCCTGATTTTTAATGGGGTCTACTATTATGTGCATGTGAGATCCACTCCGAACATTAGATATGTAATCCCATGTTAGGGCTACAGCTAAAAAATCAGTCTATCCTATGATTGAGGTGGGCCACACCAAGGGACAAACATTCTCCCTTGATGTTTAGGGAGCCCACCATGATGATTTTATAAAATCTATTACAATTATTAGATGTCACACTAAAAACTTGGGTATAGGGCGCAAACATTAGCCCCATTTATGATTCAGTTAGGCTATACCAGGAGAAATAGTTTGGAGGGTAAGCAATATATATATATATATATATATATATATATATATATATATATATATATATATATATATATATATATAAATATATAAACTACGGATGGGGTTGATATTTGGGCCATGGGCCTAAAATGGGATGATGCACTTCGTGGTCAGCATGAACTCAGCCACTGACTTTTCAAAAGTGACGCAAAATAACTCTTTTGTCCGTATAATTATTAACATTAATCATACCTAATTTATTAATATTAACTAAACCTAATTTACTGGTTGGATGTCACGCAGGTCGGATTTCGAAGCGGATTGGGTCCTGCCCCTCCCATGCTGAACTATAGTCTATCTAAGCAGGGCTCTATGAGGCTCACCATGATGTATAGGTTTAATCCACGCCATCCATTCATTTTGCTGATTATTTTAGGGTATAAGCCCCAAAAATAGGCAGATCTAATGCTGAAATGGACCATTAAAAACTTCTTGGTAGCCGCATAAGTTTAGGATCAAGCTGATATTTGTGTTTTCTACGTACAAAGAGTATGTGACCTCATGAACAGGTTGGATGGCAAATAAACATCATGTTTATTCTAGGAAGGTTTCAACTGTGGGTGTCATTATCACTTCTGCTTCCTGTGGTGTGGTCGACTTGAACTTTGGATATGCCTCATTTTTTTCGTAATATCCTAAAATGATCAGGAAAATGAAAGGATGGAGTGGATACAACTCATATACCACTGTAGGCCCACAGAGCTCCGCCTGGAAGGATTATGCAAGGGGCACAGTCCGCTTATGTTGGACTCATGAGTTTCTCTTTAAATTTGTTAAAATTCAATTACCTTATGGAGAAATGTTCCAAGCTGCACCTGTTCACCAAATGGTCCAATCGACCAATCTGAACTATCCATTGAGTTAAGAGCACATTTCCTGCACTCTCATGCAAAAATGCACAAATCAGATAATCTGATCCATCCTTGATTTGGCTTTTTTTTCAAAAAAAGAAAACAAAAATTGCTTTCTTTCTTTCTATAACCGTCCTTTTTCTATGTCATGGATGGCATGGTTACGATTGTCTAACAAAAGAGAGTCATAAACAATCCATGATGGACCCTAAAATATAGATGGATCAAATTTCTAATTGGATCTATCTTTTGTAAAAATAAAAATAAATATTTACCGTTCATATTAAATGCCATTGATTAAATGGTTACATTGGTCAAATCAGTGTGTGATGTTTGTATGGTAGCCGATGAAATGTGGGCTGGATATGATGAACAGCCTAGATCAATGCATTGGACTTTCAAAGTGTTCCAATGCAACCAGGATCCTTGTACCTTGTGATGTTTCAACTTCGAGCCATTTCTAGAGGGGAGCGGATTGCCTGTGACGCAGGGCACTGAGATATTCCCGTGCCCCCAGGGCTGTGTGTAGCCAACAGAGATGTCCGTGAAAAATCCACTCCGTCCATGTGTTTGTAGGACCATAAAAAAAAATAAAAATAAAAATAAAAATAAACAGGCTGATCCAAAACTCAGGTGAGCTAAACCACACGAAACAGTGGGGATTGAACATGAGGGGGCAATAGAAGTTTTGTATCAGAATGATATTTGTGCGGCATTTTATCTGAGTGGTAATAACCTTATGAATGGTTTGGATGGCATATAAACATCGTGTTCAGCTACAGGAAGGTTTCAACGGTGGACGTATCTATTCCCATTGTTTTGTTTGGTGTGGCCCACCTTGGCATCACTTTTTTCTCGACCATGTTCTGTCTTTCACTGCTCCACATGCTGTTTCTGAATGACGTGTATTACGACTAGGGCTGTACATCGAGCCAAGTCGACTCGAGGTGGGCCAAGCTTAGCCCGACTCATCTGTGCTCTACTTGAGCTCGAGCTCGCTCTCGAGCTTAACATTGGAGCTTGGCTTGACTTGTCTGTGCTCTACTCGAGCATGAGCTCGCCATCGAGCTTAACGTTAGAGCTCACCCGACTCAGCACTCAATCCAACCCAACCCGCACCCGACCCAGCACCCAACCCAGCTCGACTCAGCGCTCGACCTGACCCAATTCAACCCAGCAACCAACCTGCGCCCGACCCAACTCACAACCCACCTGACTCAACCCACCCACCCAAAATCAAACAAATAATCAAATATTAAAAAATATAGATAAATCAAATCATCAATAGATGATATTTTATGGGGTTTGGGTGTCACCTTTGTGGGCGCAGAGAGAGAGAGAGAGAGAGAGAGAGAGAGAGAGAGAGAGAGAGTTGGGCGAGTGGTCGAGTGCTGAGATCTTGAGTGGGCCGAGACAGTCGGGCGGATCTTGATCACGGCTCGGGCGATTGGCCGAGAGAGAGAGAGAGAGAGAGAGAGAGAGAGAGAGAGAGAGAGAGTGCTCGCTCGACAAATGAGTGATCAGGGACGGGTTAGGTAAGGGAAAATGAGGAAAAGGGAAAGCGAAAGGTTTCTATATATATATATATATATATATATATATATATATAATAATTGAGTCGATCTGAGCTAAAGCTCGAGCTTCAAGTTGAGTCAAGTCAAGATGCACTTTGCTTAAACTTGGCTCATTTTCAAAATGAGTTGAGACATATATATAGCTTGATTCGCCCCAAACTGCCCTTTGAGCCAAGTCAATTCGAGTTAAATCGAGCTGAGTCGAGCGAGCTCAACTCGTGTACAACCCTAAGTACAACACATGCTCAAAATATCCTCAAAGATCTTTAAGTATATTATATACTTCTCTTGCAATAACACGTGTCCATACAACGCAATGAATATGGATTGATGACATGTATTACAAATAGGGGTGTACACGAACCGAGCTAGCTCGGTTAGCTCACTCGACTTGACTCGAAAAAGCTTGATTCGACTCGGTTCGAAGCTGAGTTCGAGCCGAGTTGAACTGATTTTTTGAGCTCGAAAATGAGTTCGAGCCGAGTTCGAGCAGGCCCCAACTCGACTCGACTCGGATCGAATCCAGCTCGAATTGAACTCGGATCGAACTAGTTCGGTAACTCGGTTACTTTGCCATTGATGTTGCTCACCAACTGTTTGATAAAATGCTTCAACGAAATGTGGCCGGTGGCAAGGAAGGTTTGGCTGGTGGCAAGGAAGGTATATATGTACATGAAACAAATACCTTTTTTCTTTTTGTTTTTTTTTTTTTTTTTTTTTGGTTTTTATGTTACTTAAAAGGTGTTTAAGAAAATACCTGTAAAATCATTGCCCCTGTTTGTAAAACAGTGGGATTTTGAAGTTGCAGTTCAGGTGTTTGTGGAAATGCCTCAATAGTGAACTCGGCTCGATCTTGGCTCGAACTCGGCCCGAGCTGGCCAGTTAGGCTCGAGGACCGAGCCGAGCCGAGTTCAAGCTGAGGTCAGCCATTGTTCGAGCTGAGTCCAGCTGAGGTCAGCTCGACTCGGTTCGACTCGATGTACACCCCTAATACAAACGCGCTCAAAATATCTTTAAAGATCTTTAATGTACTATATAATTCTCGTGCAATAATACGTGTCTTTTTTTGATTGACTATTATAAGATAGATAAAAATAAATAAATAAATAATGTACTTATAATGACACGTGTCATTTTTTGATTAGCTCTTCCAAAAAAGATTTTAAAAATAGGGTACAACATGATAAATGTGGACTGAAGAACCTTTTTTGGATGGATCTTTTTCATTATACAAGTTTGAATCCCCTAATCACAGGATCAGCATAGCCTTTGCCCATAACATGTTCACGGTATATACTGCCAGATGAATGGTTCAGATCTTTGACACGAGTGCTGTCGGGCGGCCATTGTGCAAAGGAGTCCATGTATCAAATTCAACTTACAATTCTGTCTCACTTGAGGAAGCGGATTGCCTGTGACCCCGGGCATAGCCATATTCCGGTGCCCGGGGCTGTGTGGGGCCAATAGAGATGTCTGTGACAGATCCACTCCGTCCATCTGTTTTGCAGGACCAAAATAATAGAACAGCCAAACCACAAGAAATAGTGGGGATCGAACGATGGAGGATGGCAGAAGTTTTGTCTCCGGATGATATTTGTGCCTACATTTTATCTGAGTGATAATAACACTGAACGGTTTGGATGTCATATAAACATCATAGTCAGCTCTAAGAAGGTTTCAACAGTGGATGCTTCTGTTCCCACTGTTTCGCTTGGTGTGGTCCACCTGAGTTTTTGATCCGCATGATTTTTACAATCCTGTCCTATTGTAGTATTTCAAAACAGATGGACGGAGTGGCTTTGTCAAAGACATTTCTGTAGGCCCCGCACAGCCCCAGGCACAGGAATATCTCTGTGCTCCGCTTCCCTCACTTGATGAGTGCATTACCATGGTTTTTGGTACATCTCAATGCGTACTACCTAAAGAATCGACTGGAGCTCATGTGGACCCCACAATGCAAACCATCTGTCACATGTACCATCAGAAACGCTCTGTGGGCCTCACATTCTATCAAAACCCTTCTTTTATGATTGGATTAGATACTTGAAAAGAGGCTCAATCTAGAGAAATTGGAGCCTAATCATCTAATCTCACTACTGCAACATCATCCATGATAACGATTTTCGTCGTAACATGTCCTTTTTCTTTCTTTATTCGAATCTAATGGCTTGGATTTTCCAATTTATTTTAATTAAATGTCTAATCAAGCATGTTGTCTAAATTGACTCAATAGTCAATATCATCCAAATATTATTATAGAAATAATTAGAGATCCATTGCTCATAGCACTATAAGTTGCAAAGCTCTTTGTTGCATCAGGACATTGGACGGTCCAATTGATTGATCTAAAATTTCAGCACTTGAATTTCATGTCATGGATGGGATGGTTAGGATGTTAGCATTAGTCCTTTTGGTGGGCCACAACTGGTGCATGATGATGAGATGGGTGCACAGGTTGAGTATCCCAAGGGTCCTACAAGATCTTTTTACATACATGCACGGTAGACTGTAGTACCTAACTAGGGTGTACAGGAACTGAGCTAGCTCGGTTAGCTCGCCGACTCGACTAAAAAAAGCTCGATTTGACTCGGTTCGAAGTTGAGTTTGAGCTTTTTTTTTTTTAGCTCGAAAATGAGTTCGAGCCGAGTTCGAGCTAGCCCCAGCTCAACTCGACTCAGATCAAACCCATCTCAAATTTAACTCGGATTGAACCAGTTTGGTGACTCGGTTACTTTGATATTGATGTTGTTCACCAAGTATTTGACGAAATGACTCAAAGAAGTGTGGCTAGTGCCAAGGAAGGTATGTATATGAAACCAACATCTTTTTTTCTTGATTTTTATATTGCTTAGAAGGTGTTTGATAAAATACCTGTAAAACCATTGCTGCTATCTCAAATACAATAAGATTTTGAAGGTGCAGTCCAGGTATTTGTGAAAATGCCTCAATGACACACTCGGCTTGATCTTGGCTCGAACTCGGCCCGAGCTACTGACCAAACCGAGCCAAGCCGGCTAGTCAGGCTCGAGGACCGAGCCAAGCCGAGTTCAAGTTGAGGTCAGCTAGTGGCCGAGTCAAGTCGAGCTGAGGCCAGCTTGACTCGGTTCAACTCGATGTGCACCCCTATACCTAACTCAAGTTGGGCATTCGATCCTCACCATTTTTTTGCATGATCCACTTGGGCTTTATATCTGCCTCATCTTTTAGCTTATGCTCTAAAATGTTATTAAAAAATAAATAAGCAACATGGATATAGCACATTCATCATGGTGGGGCCCACTTATTATAAGGTCGAGTTTTGTCTGATTATTTTAGGTGAAATTCTCACATTAAATCAAACAGCGAGCATTTATTATAGTTAACTTATTTACGACAATTTATATATACTAATAGGTAAATAAATAAGAATTTGTAATCATTACAATTTTATATTGTATTGTCATACAAATTTTCAATACAAACCACTGTAGTAACATATTTTTCTTCTTAATTTGATTTGTAAAAGTATTATCATTACAATTTTTCATACTTCTTCTGACATAGGAATTACTGATCAAATTACTTTATTTTAGATAAAAGGTATTATAATTTATAATCTTCGCATTTTTATAATACATTATTATTGTAATTCTCAATCCAAATAGGAATATAGTGAATCCATGAAAGAATTCTCAAGATAGCAATTATATTAGGAGTTAAGTTTCTATTAACGTTACAAAGGACATATATGTATCACCAAGCTAGAAAGAGGAAGATCCTTGGTTGAAACATTCCACAGCCTTATATCTCAATAACATCTACATGTATATCTATGTTCATTAATTATCATGATTCTAGTGCTTGTTATCTTTGGAATATAAGGCGTTTTAACACTTACATAAGCTCCTTTGACAAATGTATATCAGTACAATAGTAAGAAATCCATGATGAACCTTGATAAATTAGTGGCTTAAGGTGTTGGTTGCACCTATTTTTTTTTTTTTTCTAGAAATCATTGAATGTTTATTTTGTTACGAAAAAACATCTACACACAATCCATGTAAGACAAGCCATTCTATTAAAAAAATAAAAAAGGATAAATAAAAAGTTAAAGAGGCAAAAAAGAGGCAAAAAAGAAAAAGGTACAAAATTTTATATGATTTGATAATATGTCTTGACGTATGGGATAATAACACAAAGTTTTCTTTTTGCTCAAACAGGAGAATAAAAATGCAAAACTGACATCTCTCCCACTCTTCTTGTGTGTAAAAACTAACACCATGAACACTCCAGAAGAATGATGAATCTATTTACACCTGTCCTGTCACAATCCATGTAACCAAATGAAAAATCACCACATGTCGGAACTATGTACAAATGATGAACGTAATCTCATTTGTGCCTCGAGGATATCTCTTGACCCCACTTCCATCGGTAACACATAACTTGCCAAAATCAAAACAACTCAGAGAAATATGCACACCTACAGTTGAGAAAAGTGAGATATTGTGAGGACATATAACTGTTACTTGAGTGGCATGTGTGACCGTGCAACATACTTAGCAAGCTGTATAAAGTCATGTCGATGCCAGAGGTCTCGCAATCTAAGATATGTATGACAAGACTATCTCGCACCATCATCCTTAAAATGAAATTTTTTTCATAAATTATCAATGCTTTCATGGAAACTATGAAGGATTAAGAAACAAGTTCTTTTAGAATCAGAAGGAGATTAGGGCATGCGATGAAGAATCTAAGTTTGACTAAGATATAACCACATAATTACCTTTGAGGATTAAAAAATGAAGCCTCAACTCGGTCGTCGCCTCTTCAAGCTTATATAAGCAACACTCAACAAAGAGCTCTAGGACCTTGCCAACACACAAATTTTCCACAGCACAATGCAATTTATCTTCGTTTTAACCTTAATTCTTCTACTTCTATCTAGCCCTGCTGTAACAAGTCCAAAGTTAGCATAACTTAGTCCACTATTGTCCAATGCTATTGTTGTAGTACGCCCTTATGAGTAGTGTAAATTCCATGACTATCGTTATCAAATCTCCAATGAATCGAGTCCATACTTGGAAGATCACCCAGTTCGTATCATGCTGACCACTCGCCTCGATTGTTTATACACACGAACAGTCGTAGGTAATTTGTCTTTTATTTTCTCTACTTAATTTGATTTTTTCTTTGCGGATTGTATTGATTTTATTTTCAAATCAATAAAACTAGCAATTAGCCTATATTTTTAATCTTATTTGTCTATCTTTACATTATTAAGAAATATGAGGACCGTGATCACCATCAAAAGAAAAATTCTTAGCTCAAGAAAAAAAGCTTACATTAGAGGACTAACCCTCTTTCAAATTTTCTGATCGCCACCAATGTTGGTTGCTAGACAATCAGATCAACTTCTATAGGTATGATCCTATGACTGATTTGGTACTTGGAATTGCGAGCATTTAATCAATTTCAAGTCAAGTACAACTTTTCCATACCCAACACTATCTTAATCGCACATGTTTGATTAAATATCAACAGTTCATTAACACATATAACCTCGTGTTTGACTGAACAACAACAAATCTACATGTGTTCCTAACATAGAAAACACGCAGTTAAAAGAGAGGAACAATGCCTAGGGAAACTGTGGATTTACCTATACGTATGTATAAATGCGACATATGTAATTCTACTGACTTAACTCATTTTATGGGCTATCGATTGGATGATTAGCATCAGGAGACGGGTTTAATAGAAAATGTAAGTTGATGGGACAGCCTAAACCATCAATCATATTATGAAAATGTTGGCAAATGTGAGTGGATTGGACAGCCTAAACCTATGAATCAGGCTACTAAAGTGTTCAAATGCATCTAAGAGAACTGTAGCTTGACGTGCTCTCGAAGAGACTTAATAATTTATCTTATCTACATACAATACGAGCAGCAAGGGCCAAGATTTTCATTCAACTAATCTCTTGAGTGGCTTAAACTTTGAGTTATTAATAGGGCTATCAATGGGTTAGGATGATCTGTCAGGATTTCAGGCATGGCCCACCATGCTGGCCAGGCTCGGGCTCGGGCCATTCATGGGCTGGCCCGAGCACATGTCCGGACAGGTCGAAGCATAGGTTTTACTTGGCTGGGACAGGACAAACCTCAGCCCGGCCCGTTGGAATGGGTTCTAACTAATGGAAATGATGCTATGAGGTCAACCTCTTGGGAGCTTCCCATGAGGTCGAGCTCAGTGGGCCCCACTGTAATCTATGTTGAACATCTGCACCATCAATGTGATGTATCCTTCCATGATAGGTGAGGGGATGAAAAATCAGGCCAATCCATGACTTATATGGGTCACATCAGAGACAATAGTTGAGATATGATACCCACCCATTGAAACATTTATGATCATTATAAGTCCCACTGAGATATGGTTCAAAAATCCAGTCCATCCATTGTGTGTGTCCCATAGATGAGGAGTCATACCAAGTTTCATCCATATCCAAAACTTAGGTGGGCCTACCAAGTACTTTTAGACATTTTAGTCATGATTTCACGTGGTTTCAGATAGTGTGACCCATTTCAGTTCCAGATATAGCTGATTTTTTGCATATCCTATAATCTAGAGGGGACCCACCAAATTAACGGTGTGGATGTCCGACATAGATCACTGTGGACCCCACAGAGGTACCGGTTCCCTCTAACCACAGCAAAGAGTATTTATGTAATTTACAAGATTAGTTTTTATTTGGATAGACTCTATAATGGTTACTCACCACACCATTTTAAAACTGGTGGCTACTCATAGTTTCAAGTCAATCCAGACCGCCCAAATCTCAAAACCACATCAACCATTTTTTCCTCCTAAAAGTTCAAACCAGTCACTATTATATTTTTACCATCCATTTGATAGCCATCAATCAAATGATTAAGATTTTATTTTTTTTTTCTAATATTTTTTTTTTTTTTTTTTTTTTTTTTTAAATTTTGATGGATAAGTTATGACGAAATGTGTGCGATCTATATCAATGGGGCCCATACATAAGTGTACTTGTACTAATGATTTAAGAAGATTCGTGGCCTACATATCTTGGAGGGGGCCACACCATGATATCCTGTGATGGCCCACAACTTTGAAATCAAAAAAAGATCTTTGACAAAGGCAGATCATGTTGGATTCGGCACAGCAAGTCGAAAAGATCAAAATTCACACATGCTCCAAAAAGGAAGAGATGGAATGGTCCTTAGTGTGGGGCCCACCTTGATATATTTATTTTATATCCACACTGTCTATATATTTTGTCAGATCATTTAAAAGCATGAGCCTAAAAATGAAGTAGATCCAATTCTAAGGTAGGCCACACTATGGGAAACAGTGGTGATTGACCATTAATGGTCTGCTAAAGTCCTGGAGCAAACTGATATATGTTTTTTTTTTTTTTTTTTTTTTTAATTTCCCCCTTCATGGCTTCATCCGCTACTTTATTAATTGGTTTGAAGCATACAAACATTACGGAAACATTAAAGTGAGCCCCAGGAAGTTTTTAATGGTAGGGCATTCAGTCACCATTGTTTTCTATAATCTGGTCCACTTGAGATTTTGATTTTCATGATTTTTGAGTTTCTTACCTAAAATATTCTGGCAAAACATATGGACGGTGTAGATATATAATAACTGCATCAAGATGGGCCCCGCGGTTAGGGTCGCACTGTCTTTGGTGTGGCCAGTGCCGCACGTAATCGGCTCCCTTAAAATCTCTAACGGTATGGTCAAAAGAGAGGGAGTATGACTAATATATACACCCCATTTCATGTTTTTTTTTTTAACCCCTAGATTTCTGCGAGATTGATTTCAACAACCCCGTACGCTCAAATGCTCACAGTACCGCCGACGAAGTACTGTATGCTGTGGCCCACCATGATGTATGTGTTTAATCCAGGCCGTCCAACCATTTTGGAAGCTCATTTTAAGACATGAGGTAAAAAACAAGGCAGATCTAAATGCTGGATGAACCACCCCATAGGAAATAGTATTGATTAAACGCCCACCGTTAAAAACTTCATGGGGTTTTACAAAAGTTTTGGATCAGGCTGATATGTGTGTTTTACCTCATCCATGACTGTATGACTTAATCAACAGGTTGGTGGCAAAAAAACATTACAGTGGCCCTAGAAAGTTTTTAATTGTGGGCGTTTAATCACCACCGTTTTCTGTGGTGTGGTCTACCTAAGATTTGGATCTGTCTCATTTTTTGGAATTAATTCCTAAATTCAGCTATCAAAATGGATGGACGGTGTGGATAAAACAAATACATTATGATGGAGCCAGCAGAGCTTTTGCAGGAGCACACGGTACCTCCGTCGGTGCTGTCGGCTACACTACGCAATCCGAGTCCGGCGACGCGGCTTCGGTGACGGTGGGGCCCACTGTGATGTATGTGTTTTATATCCATTCCGTACGTATGTTTTGTCAGCTCATTACAGGAAATGAAGCAGACCCATTTCTCAAGGGAAACGTATTGGTTACTTCCCCTGCCACCAACCACCCACTATGATGGATGTGTTTCATCCACACCGCCCATCTATTTTTCTAGATTATTTTATAGTACGAAAACAAAACTGAGTTATATCCCAGTCTCAAGTGAACCATATTATTGGAAACAGTTTGAATGAAATTAAAAATAAAAGTTTTGGATCAAGTTAATATTTGCTTTTTCCCTTCACCTGGGTGACCTAATCAACAGATTGGATGTCAAATAAACCGTACATAGTCTTTTGGAGGATTTTAATGGTGGATATCCAATCATTATTGTTTTCCTATAGTGTGGTCCATTTGAGATTTATATTCCTATAATTTTCAGTACCAAAAGCTAAAATGATATGTAAAAATGGATGAATGAATGGATGACTCACATACATCATGGTGGGGCCACAGGACACCGACCATCAGCTAAGGGGCGGGTGGCAGGGGGAGTAGCCAATCCGTTCCCATCTTCTGAAGTGGACAACACCGGAAGCGGATTGGCTCGTGTACCACACACCAGCTATATAGCTGCTGTAGGTACATGTCGTGGGAAGACGAGCATGGACACTCCTCGAGCTCCCGGTTGTACCATCGGTTCAAAGGAGATCCCTACAGTGATGTTTTTATTATATCTACAGTGTTCATCTATTTTTAGAGATTATTTCAGGGCATTATGAAAATGAATCATATCCAAAGATCATATGGACCACACCACAAAATGCAGTGGAGATAATGATTTTCACCATTAAGCAATTCGTAGGGCCCACTGTAATGTTTATCTTCCATCAAATCTGTTCATAAGGTCACAAAGACATGAATTTAAGAGGAAAAATAAATTTTATATCGATCCAAAACTTCTGAACCCCAAAAAGGGTTTCAATGGTAGACGTTAAATTTCCCACTGCTTTTTGCATTGTGGTCCACTTGATAGTTGGATCTATCTTATTTTTAGTCTCAAGCCTTAAGACGAGCTTGCCAAACGGATGGACGGTTTGGATATAACACATACCTCATGATCAGACCCAAAGAACAAAAAAGTGGTGATTGAACACCCACCATTAAAAACTCGTTAAAAACTCCCTGGGCCCACTGTTATGTTTATTTGCGAGATGGTGCGGCACTTACCGTGGGATTACTGTAGGGCCCACCTTGATGTATGTATTATGTATCCACCTTGTCCATCCATTTTTCCGTATCATTTTAGGGGATTATCCCGGAAATGAAGCACATCCACTTATTAGGTGGACCATACCATAAGAAACCGTGGTGATTGAATGTCCTACCATTAAAAACTTTTTAGGGTGCACTTTAATGTTTCCATAGTGTTTATTTAACATCTAATCTGTTGATAAGGTCACGTAAGCCTGGCTGAAGGGAAAAAAAACAAATATTAGCTTGATCCAAAACTTTTGTTACCCATTAATGATCAATCACCACTCTTTCGTATGCTACGGTCCACCTGATAATTAGATTTGCTTCAATTTTGTAAAACGCTCTAAAATGAACTTGGAAAAACGGATGGACAGCGTGGATATATGATACATACATCAAGGTGGGCCTTGCGGTAAGGGCCGCACCATCTTAGGTGAGGCCAGGTCTCACCTAATCCGGTCTCCAAAGAGAACTGGACGAAGGGAAAGCACAAATATAAGCTCAATCCAAAACTTTTGTGGGCCCCACATCCTACAAATAATGGAGTTCATTGTATAAGAGGAACAAGCTGATATCACAATGAAAGGTTGATTCTAACCTGCCAATTGGTGGAAATTCAAAGGACGGCTAGTATGAAAATTGGTCAACCAACAAGATTTTCTACAAATGTCTCAATAATTATGTGCAAGTGGATTACGTGTGATCAGGGTAATACCGCATTATGTTAGATCTATATTGCAAAATTGACAGATCTACTATGCATCAATAAAAGAGATTTAACATAATAATATTAAGGCGTACTTGATTGGAAAGACATCCTGTTGTTACGATGTCGCCAACACATATCTTTATCTTCCTCACCTCATACTTTAGGAAAACTTTTAGGGCCTGTTTGGACAAACGTTTTCAAGTGTATTGAAGTGTATAGCATTAGCTAATATGACGCATTTAATGCTGTCAGTGGTTTGTCGGGTGGTTTGGGTGTAGACGCCAATTCCATGACCACCTACGGTCTTGTTTGGGTGCTGTGGTATTGGGTAGATGGATGTCCCATGGAACGGATTGGTTGGTGCTCTGTGGGGCCCATCATGATGTATGTGTGTTATCCGTGCCGTTCATCTACTTTTATATATCAATTTATGATATGGTAGAAAAATGAAGTATATCTCACTCTCAAGTGGACCACATTACAGGAAATAGTGTTGAATGAATTTTGACCATTAAAAACGTTTTGGGGGTTATAAAAGTTTTGGATCAAGCTGATATTTATTGTTTCCCTTCATCTGGATCTTTATGACCAAATAAACAGATTGGATGTCAAATAAACAGTACAGTGGGCCTTAGGAGGATTTTAATTGTAAATATCCATTTATTAATTTTGTCCTCTGGTGTGGCCCACCTAAGATTTATATCCCTGTCATTTTTTGTATCAAGCACTAAAATGATCTGTAAAAATGGATGAACGGAATGGATGAAACACGTACATCATAGTGGGGGCCACAGAACAACGACCACCAATAGCTTGGGTGTAGATGCCAATTCAATGACCAGTTCCAACGAATCCGACGGAGGATGATCGAGTTCCTATAGCCGACACTGCCCAAACATGCAGGGGGTAGGCTCGGTGGGATTTGACAATCCTATCCCACCTAATACCCTTTAATACACTCTAATCCATTTGCCCAAACAGGCCCTCAATGGAACTAGGATTTCTTCACTTGTATCGGTGAGGAGACCAAGACATATATTTAATTTATAGGAAAGAGGGCTAGAAGCTTATCCATTACACTTCTCTCCTTTAGGTTTCCATACAGTAAGTTTTCATATCCGGCTTAATAATAGAGACAACGGTTCAAGCATCCCGCGCTAAATCTATTTACAATTATCACAACTATAGTGGGCCCTCTAAATCGTTCAATCTGAATAATCTAATGGTCTAATGTAAACCAATAATCATATATGGCCCACCGATGGAGTCTTACATATTACCTTTACAGTGCCGGGCCTACCTTGATGAATTTATCATCTGTCCATGCCGTCCGTACGTTTTTCCAGCTCATTTCAGAAAGTGATCCCAAAACTCAAGCAGATCAAAATCTTAGATGTACTACACCACTGGAAACATCAAGCCTGTATTTTTCACTTTCCTCCATCCAGGTCTTGTTGACATTATCAACGGTTTGAATGGACAATAAACATTACGGTGTGCCCTAGGAAGTTTTTAATGGTGGGTTTTGAATCACCACTGCTTCTTTTGGTGTGGTCCACCTGAGACTTGCATCTTCTTAATTTTTCGTATAAGTTCCTAAAATTGTCTAGAAAAATGTATGGATAGCATGGATATACGAAAAATAATGAAGGTGGGCCCCATGGTAATGGCAACATCCTTGGTGACTCCCGAGTCAGCTATCTTGGTGTAGGGGGTGTATGTGAGATCCCGTGACGAATCCCTTTGAAGCTGAGTGAGTCCGACCCCCGGTTGGACCTAACAACGTCCGACCAGATCTGTGTGGGGCTCAACCATGATGTATCTATTTATCCACACCGTCCATCCATTTCTACATATAGTGTTTATGGTATTAGCCTAAAAGTGAGGCAGATGCAACGCTCTAATGCACCACACCAAATGGTAAGCTTGGTTGCATTAATGAACAAATCTCTCGTCGTTCCAGTGGTGTGGTTTATTTGAGCTTTGGGTCTACCTCGTTTTTAGCGTATGTACTGAGTCATGCGCGGTCAGAAATAGGGCGAGTACAAGCAGTAAAATGGTGTGGCAGGTTAGATTTGATCAGTGGAATCGTACACCGTCGTTTCATGGACTGAGCTAAAAAATAAAAAATACAAAACCATTGAAAAAGACCCCCGCATCTTTAATCGTGCTCAGCCCATCAATCATATCTCACCGCATCATTTCACTACCTGTGTAGTTTTAGGTGAATTCCCACAAGTAAAAATTTTCAGCCTTTTTACCTTGTGATTGGTCCACGTCAGCTCTTACATTATCAGCAATGCTGTATTAAATGCAATCTGTAATGATGTGGCCCAATCAATCTAAAATAAGCAGGAGTTCTCTATTTATGACAAGTAAAGCAATGCAAGACAAATAGACTGCACGATAAAACACATTCATCACAGTGGGCCCCACAAAGTTGGGGCAAGGGATATCAGGTTAACCAGTAGATCGGCTCCGTCGACCCTTCACAGTACCCTCCCAATTTTGGATGTACAACAGTACAACTTTTACACTTATTCCTACTTTTGGGTCTAAAAGTAAGTACATGTTTGAGCGCAAAGGTGCATCCTTGAATAACAGAAAGTCGAAGGGTCTGTTTGGCTTTTAGATCTATGGGATCGCCATGTGATGGGATTTAAGGTAATGATGGCGGTGTCAGCGAATTGCTTTTAGATCTATGGGATCGCCGTATCCGGGATAAGTACACCCCGTCTGTTTGGTTCGCCGTGCATATCCCGGTCTAAGGTGGTCCTCGTGTTTGGATGTGAGATGGGATGTAATGAATCCACTTGTGATTCCATCCCATGCCCGTTTGGATATTGGGATCAGAGCAGTCGGGTTGAACTAAAAAATTCAACAAAGCAATCATACATACCGTGCGATACAGTGCACGGGTCAGGCTGGCGATCACGCCCTTCCTACTGGTTCATTTGCAGCCACACCTCAAGATCTCAGCCATAGGCAAAACCCTACAGTCTGCACATGTGTGGATCTGCTATATCAAATCCGTACGGATGATTGTGATCTCAGCCATAGGATGTCATATTTATATGGACGAATTTGGCTTAACACCACAAATAAAATAAACTCGGATAGATATTTTTATGCGGCCTACATTGCAAAATGAACGATCATGGATTCAATTTGCATCCATCCATCTTTCCACATAATTTGTTATATTGTATTATTCTACCACACCATTGATCTAATGACTAAACAGTTCAGATAGAGATCCAGGAAATGATACATTTAAAATATGCACGTGCAAGCTCGCCTGATGATCCATGTATGGGTTTTCAAAGCTAACATATTTAATGGAAGCACAGCACACTCGTGAAATGGAATTCACCTGATGAGACTCGTGTGCAAACATACGATAGCCTATAGACTAGTGGACCCCACCAACTGACTAGTAGTCATTGGGGCAAAATCTATCTCAAGGTCAAGCACAGGTAGTACTGTAGCACCTACGATGTGATATACTCATGCCGTGAAATCGAAATTAAACAAGCAATTCATAGTAAGAATTCTCAAAAACATTATCAGTAATATCTATAATTTAATTATAATATATAATATAAAAAAAAAAAAAAAAACCATAATTCCAATCAGGAGTGTCAAAAATCTCTCTGCTGCTAAAGGGCGGAGATCATCAGTAGACGTGGGCCTAGAAATCATGGCCTGGGCTGTCTGTTAGATAGATGATGTTGATGAATGATGGACATCAACTGCGTCCACTGTGGCCACATATCCTGATGGGGATCCACGTCCATGTGTCGTCGGTGCACTTGTCAGACCGAAAAAACTGTCCCAGCATGCCGTAGCCTCTCTCCAATTCTTAAATGCTCGATGGAGGCCCTCATTATATCCCTCGACCTCGACTCGCGCATCATCCCATGTAAGATAAATTCCTGGTCGACGACCAACCGGGACAACGTAATATTTTTCCTTCGCCATCTGCAAAGAGAGGTCCATTATTGCAATGAATACTAACAAATTTCGAATCCTATGCATTTACAAATTAAGAGGCACATCCGATCGTCCAAAAAATATAATCTCTAATGAAACGTAATAAATAAGTTTGGGGAGCGTACCTCTTCTCCGTACGAAGTGTGTGATCTTATAAAAAAAAATAGTACATACCAAAAGTAATTGATCCAGAATGAGATTAAATAATTACATAACTACATGTCAACCCAGGAGCGCTCTTGGGCTAGTGCATAACACTGTCCCCACCAAATATGAGGAATCCAAAATAGAAGCCAAAAAGAAAATATTTGAAAGTTATTACACGCCCAAAAAAATTAACAAAATAAAAAAAATGTATTGTAGCAATTCTTCCACCACCCGAAATATTATATAAACCGTACCCAACTTTCAAAGTTTTGAAATCCCAAAGATCAGCAGCCATCAACTAGAACCACCACCACCATTACCCTTTAAATCAAATAGAGTTATTTTAAACCAATCAACACGACGTTCCGGCCGTAGAGCAACAAAAAAGGATGCAAGCTTCTCATCCTTATTCAAGAGCTGACCAACCTCAATAAACCCAACGTTGGTTAGCCCCTGAACCTCTTCAAGTATGTCTAAGAACCTACTCGTTCGGTTGACCTCATTTCTAAGTCTAAAGTTATGCATAGCCTCTACGACAGTCGTGAGAGACATGCCTAGGACATCACAGGGACGAGCAGGTCGCATCCTTTTTGTTGTCGCACTCCCATCACGACTACTATCAGATTCAGTTCTACGACAGGGAGTGTCCTAAAACGGCCTATTTTACCTTATTTGACTGTCAGTTGATTAACCATAATTGCCAGGTGATTCATAGAGATTTTCTTCAGAGAGGTCCACAATAGCATCCGTGTCATCGTCAAGCTCTCTCCACGATTCATTCAAGTCTCTATAAACACGAGACGAGGATGCGGCAATGTTCCTACTTCCTTACGCATATCGTCTCGTAGCCTGGTCAGACCCAACAATCACCGTTAAATCATCCATCTTTTCAATTCACTTGCTACGCAACCTCTCAGCTCTCGGATGAGACTACAAACATATGATAAATTTGGCAATCAGTGACCGTCAGTTGACCATCAACATTTTTAACAGAAAAAAGTTCCAGGATTCGTTACCTTTAAATACTCCTCCCAAACATGGCCGGGGCCGTCACGACCATGGCCTCACTGTCCCAACCGAAGCCGCTCGCAGCCAGCATGTCCCTTACATCGCCGTACTCCCTCTTGTGATACCTCAATCTGTTTTGGACATTTTACCAGGTGATAAGGATTTGTGTACGTTTATGGACCTCGTCGGTGGCTGCTTGATAGGCTTCTCTTTTAAAGTCATTATCAGCCTTTCGACCTAGCGCAATTTGCTCAATCAAGGTGTCGAACAAAACTTGATCCATACTTCCAGTCCATTTGATCTTGGCAGCACTGGAGGAAGGATCTGTCAGGGATTTTACGGACTTCCCATGGGGTGAGCAACGAGTTTGTAGAACCGGGCTACGCAGCGGTGACTGCGTCAAAGTCGGTGTAGAACCTCCCCAATTGTTCGACATATCACCTATGTATAAATGGGAAGGCAGTTACACAAAGAATCATGCAGATACAGTATGTGTCAATTACAAGATTTTCCAATATTCTAAACAAATAAACAGTGGCTGATGTTTCAAGAAAAAATTTTCAAATCCACGTACAAATAACAAAAAGTAACATTTCGAACTTGTACATAAAACGAAGTAACCATTAGTTCAGTCATCAACTGTCATTATTATCACAAAAATTGAGTAGGTCTATCGAATCGTACTACTATTTTGGGCGTTTGCCCACATGCGCTCGGCGATCCTGTCACGAGTTCTGATCCACTCATCCTTCTCTCGTTGAGTGACTTGGACTAGCCATTGCCTTTCATCAATTGATGATACCTCATTTGGGGTAGGATTAACCTCAACGTCACCCACAAGTACACCTATGTCATGCAAGTCTTGGTCCGATCCATCTTCACTTCGTATGAAATTGTGTAGCACATAACATGCAACGACAATCTTAACCTGTGTATCAAAAGGATATTGCATAGCCGTCTTTAAAATTAAAAATCTCCCCTTCATCACACCGAAACATCGCTCAATTGCATTTCGCAATTGCGCATGTCGATAGTTAAATAATTCTTTCATATTCATGGGTAATCTCCTGGTACGATACTCTTGCAGATGGTATCGAACTTCACGATAATGGGCCATGAACCCTGGTGAATGAGTGTAACCTGCATCAACGACGAAGTATTTTCCTACACAATTGCAGGAATGATTCTTTCAGTCTTGCATCAAGACGATAATACGCAACAACTAATCCGTGAATGATAGTGAATATTAGTTACTGTGGGGCATAATAAGAGGATCGTCAGATCACGTCAGGGCATTATGTAGGACCCTCGCATCTGACATTGAACCTTCCCATCCAGCTAACACGTACAATATTGACATATCAAAGGAACAAGTGGCAAGTACATTCTGCAACAAGATACCCTTTCGGTTGCGGAAGCTTGCATGTTCTGATGCTAGTATGTGTGCCGGAATATGTGTCCCATCGATTGCACCTACGCAATCCTATAGTGGAAGAGTTTTCGAGCCTATAGGATTAGTATGAATGATATAAATTTTTACCTTTAGATTAACGAACGAACAGTTGGTCGATAATAATACCTGAAAATAACTGGCCCAATGTGTATTTAATTGAATCTCATTCGGTATTTGTGCGCTGGCTTGCTTAACATAATCAGGGTATAGGGAGACAACCGCATCTAGAACTCGGTGAAAGTGACAACTTATAGTTTCACCAGAACGACAAAATCTGTGTCCTATCACATGATTTCGGACGTTGTGGCCGACTGTATGTAGGAACATGATTAGTTGTTCCTCCAAACTAACATTACGTGTATCGCGTAGGGTCGTCTTCTCACGCATTACTTCACATAGATGGAAAAATGTGCCTTGTTTCATCCTAAGTTGAGTAATGTAATCCCTATCACCTGTTCGAATAATAGAATTGATAAATCTGGCATGCGCATCATCCCCTAATCGAGCCGGTGCACATTTTGGCAAAGGAAAAGGATATCGACTCGAGACATGCAAAAAACATAGAAGGGTCTGCACATGTGTGGAGCTAATGGGGTATGCACATGATATTCACATATTGCCCATGCACATTATCAACCTAGCAGTGTCAGAGTGGGTAGAATGTATTAGAACATACCGGGGACTAGTTGTTGCTGGTATATGAACAATGTGTCACTATTGGCGAATGTCTTAGTATAATCTGCACAAAGAGAATCAGAAATATTCGAAGCATTAACAGTGTTTAAACCATAAATTCAAAATCTATCTCAAATCGATGTCAATGCATCGACAACAGTGATTGAAGACGTAGCACAACTTGTCTCAATCAATGCATACATACTTACATTGCTGACTGACTTAAAATGCAAGATCAAATACAAATATGCCCATCCAACTCATTGGCCCCTCTATGGATTGGATGAAATCACCCCAACATACACAATGAATCTTACTCAGACAGTGATTCTGTGATCACTGTATCAATGCAGGTTTTGGTCTAGGTTCCCATACAACAAGTACATAGAATCAGATTGTTAAAATAACATTCCCAAATGACATAACCATATATGTAGATAGAATCAGATTGTTAGCATAATTCAACACAACAAAATGATCAAGAATGAATTATATCACAATAATACCTGCGATGCATTTTTACCAGCATATTTTTCATCTCGATTTCATTAAAAAAAAATTATCATTAGCTAACAATTATATAAAACAGTATCCTGTAATCAAAAGTAACAAGAAGTGAACATACATCTACTAGTTCTTTTTTTTTTTTTTTCAGGAACTCCAGTTAACAATATTATTCAATCACACTGATAAAAATCATTAAAATGAATACAAAAAGCTTGAAATGTGAGATATAAATAGTTAAAACCTATTGCAGATAGGTGAGATATAAAAAATAGAAACAGTATTTTGGGGGTGCCCAATCACAATGGTGGGCCCCACAAAAAAATGGAAGGTTTCTACGGTGGATGCCCTAGACCCCTTTGTTCCATTTGGTGAGACCCACTTGATACCACACAACATTTTCATTTGTTGTGCCCCACTTGACTTTTGGATCAACCTGATTTTTGGGCTCAGTGCCAGTCATTGGGGCAACCTGATGGATGGAGTGGATGTCGTGCAAACATCATGGTGGGCCCCACACAACTCGACTCCATGGTAACTTGCCTCTGTATATATCTATGGAAAACAACAGGGTGGGATGGTGATGGACTGGCATGGCATAGGGAGGCAGGATATACATTGAAGAACCAATCCTAATGAAAAGAGATAACAAATTGGATTCGTAGGTGATATCAGCACTAGGCCTCCACAAAATCGACCATATCCTATACATTCTTTTTGCTCAATCATGATCTATGAAACGCCTAGAAATTACAACTGCTTAGCTGCTCGGTTAGTCTGGCACAATTAGGCTGCATTATTTACATGATTCAATATTTGGAATTAGTACCAAACATTCCTTAATCTGAAATTTCGAAAATAGTAGCATATTATTCCCCAAAATCCATAACAATGCAATAAATACACACAAATCAATGACAGTGCATCAAAAGAAGAAGCACTATGCATCAATGTCTCAGTCAATTCAATACAGAAAATTGCAATGAAATAAATAGGAGGCACAATCACATGTGAAGCAACACATGAAATCACCATCCATTTAAAGTGAGCAGGATGAGGCAGTATCAGAATATTTCAAACAGGAGAAGATATCACAGGTGTACCTGCGAACGATATGTCTAAAGTTTTGTCACCTGAATTTCATATATATATATATATATATATATATATATATATATATAGAGAGAGAGAGAGAGAGAGAGAGAGAGAGAGAGTCATGCTCCCCTGCGCACCTACGCACGTGCGCACCTTTGCACACATGCCATGTGTGTCTAATCTGAACGGTCCATGTGATGCAGAATCCCATGAAATCCCATGTGACAATTTATCACCTCAATCTAAAATTCTGGTGGGCCATAGTAAAGAGAAATGCAAATCAAGGGGGGAAACTGTTTTCATTTTTCATGGCCCATCAAAGTTTTAGATCAAAGTAAAACTTGGGCCCGGGGGGTTTCACGAGGTGCTGCTTCACATGAACGGTTCAGATTTTGGATCCACATCACGTTTGATGGGTTCTCAAAAAAGTTTGTACGTAGTAGGTACGAACTGGTTCGCAGGTGAGCATTTCTGATATATATATATATATATATATAATTGTTTAATTTATATGAAAGGATATCCTAAAATCAAAGGTAGAAAGAAATGAAGAGAAATCTCGTCCTGATCCATTTCAGCCCATGTTCAATATTAGTTCACTTTTTAAACCAATCTACAACACATGTGAAAGAAACTTGAATTGTGAATGTTATATAATTATTCCATATTTCAGATTTTATCAGCTGAATCAACATCTACCATTAGCAATGAAATTCAAGAAATACAGTATCAATTTTTCTTGAATTTGAGATTCCATAATGACTCCCTATTACAGTGCAACAAAAACACAGAGAAACATGATGACAGTGCATTCCATACGGTAGCAATGGGCTTCACTGTTCTCAATCAATTCAATACAGCAAATTGCTGACTAATTGGGAACAGGAGGCAGATAGTATATAACCATCCAACTCATTGGCCCGAGCATGGTTTGATGACGGCTACGCTTAAATTGATAATGAATATACATAAATCCAACAGTCATCCTTTGTTATAAGGTATTGTTCTAATCCATGTTTCATTCACGATGAGGCATATATCACGAGGATAGACTGTTTGGAGGTAGAAGCATTACCATTGCCATGCAAGATGTTTCTCAAGTACATGAGAGCAAGCTTCTCACAAATCAAATCCTTACTCTGTCATTTGGCAAATGGATGATCCTTGCCACCCATTAAAATACTTTTAACCAATTCCACGACAGGTAATGAAGAAGTCGAGCTAATGAAACTCCTTACAGAAAGGGTGCAATTCCAACACACAATACAATTGTTTATAGAAGCCCTTTATGATGAAGGAGTCCAAATCCCTTTCCTATCCAAGTCCACATCTCAGCCAAAAGAGGCATTTAATGTGCATGCATGCCATATACAGCTCGACCGGCCATAGCTTCACAATGCATGTGGGTATCGAATGGATTTTTACAACTAAACACCTCCCAATCACATAAGAAATTCATTCAAAACATGAATTTATAAGAGGATTATTTGTGGAAGAAAAGGAGCCGGCATCCAAAGCAAGTCAGGATAGCAATAGAAAGACTATTTACCATTAAACCCTATCCAGGAGACAAATTGGGAGAAAATCTATATGTAAGGAGACATACCTCAATCACGAACGAAATCCCTCTTTTACCGGACGGACCTTACCTTCTCCACCTGCTTCAATCAATGGAGCTCGAAGAGATGAATCCATGGCTATATAGCCGGAGGTAGTCATCACTGTCGAAGACCCATACCAGCCATCATTCATCTCTGCCTTGTACAACCCTGATCAGGGATGGGCCATGAACGTAGCGTCATCGTTTCTTCCCCCCGTACGGCTGAAAAATCCAGCAAGAAATCGGATCCAAATCCCGTAGGATTTGGATACAGGGCTCAAGGAGGGCCAGAGAGACGGGATGAGATTTCTCCCTTATCCCACCATACGTCGCTCAATAACCCATGGGGTAAAGACTCCTTCTCTTAATCCGTCCGCACCAAACGCGCGGGTGGGATGGCGACGTGGGATCGCGTGATCCCATCCCTCCTAATCCCTCTTAATCTGGCCGCCCAAACACGCCCCAGGTGTTTTGCTAAGCTCGCAGCCATGCAAGAACATGTGCCAATAAGCTTGATACGCACACATGTGCAAGATCCGAACTTTCAACCACGTGAGCCACACACTTTAGATGTCTTGCGCTAAAAACTCGGGTTATTTTATCCCACAAGTGGGCCATGGTGTACAAAATAAATGAATGGCTGCAAGGGCTCTTTAACCGGCTGTGTTTTGTACACTCCAACCAAAGAGTGAAATGAGTTAGCCTAAGGATTTAAGCAGTGTCGACCACTAACTAATAGTGGATGTCTGTGAAGTTTGAAGTTATAATCACTCTACATTTAAAAAGAGTTACTAGTTGGTGAAAATTATACACACACACACACGCACACACACACACACGGGAAATGGTACGATGAGGTCGAGGTCAAGCTGTGTGGTCCCACCATGATGGGGGTTGAATATCTACCCCATCAATTAGATGCACCATTCAATGTTGGGTGCCAGACTTAAAAATCAAGTCAATCTATGACTTGAGTGGGCTACACCACATACGACAGTCGAGAAGGGTTAGCCTCCTATTAAAACATTCACAATCATTTTTTAGGCCTATCATCCAGACCATCCATTGTGTGTGTCCCACTTGGATGAGGGGCCAAACCAAGTTTCAGCCACATCCAAAACTTAGTGAGCCCCACCAAGTACTTTTATTAGTTCTAGGCATGTCTTCACATGCTTTTAGATGATATGGCCCGCCCGAGTTCCGTATACGGCTGATTATTGGTATATCTCATAACCTAAAGGGGACCCATCAAATGCACGGTGTTGATGTTAGACACACAACATGGTGGGTCCCACATAGCTCGACCTCACGGGAAGTTAGAACCATTTCCATATGTGTGTGTGTGTGTGTGTGTGTGTGTGTGTGTGTGTGTGGAAATGGTTCTGTTTGGTTATCTCATGGGAACCTCCCATGAGGTCGAGCTGTGTGGGCCCCTCGTGATGCGTGTCGAACATCTACCCCATCAGTCAAATACACCATTTCATGGTGGGCCCCAGGCTTAAATATCAAGTCAATCCATAACTTGTTTGGGCCACACCACATACAAAAATTGAGAGGGGTTACCCTCCCATTAAAACATTCATAATCATTTGTTGGGCACACCGAGATGTGTTTCACAAATCTAGCCCATCCATTATGTGTGTCTCACTTGGATGAGGGGTCAAACTAAGTTTCACGCATCTAAAATTTAGGTGGGCCCCACCAAGTGCTTTTATATCTTTTAAGCATGTCTTCACATGATTTTAGATGGTATGACCCACCTGAGTTCCGTATACGGCTGGTTTTTAGGATATCCCATAATTTAAAGGGGACCCATCAAATTCACGATGTTGATTTACGACTTGCATCACGGTGGGGCCCACACAACTAGACCTCATCGAAAGTTCTCATGACGTCTATGCATGGAAGAACCATTTCCCATATAAATATAAATATATGTGTGCGCGCGTGTTACTATGAGGTCAACCTCACGGTAACTTCCCATGAGGTCGAGTTGTATGGGCCGTGATGTATGTTGGATATCAACACTATGCATTTGATGGGTCCCCTTTAGGTTATGGGATATCCCAAAAATCAGCTGTATACGGAACTCAGGTGGGCTATACCATTTAAAATCATGTGAAGATATGCTTAAATCATATAAAATCACTTGGTGGGGCCCGTTAGAGTTTTGGAAGCAGCTAAAACTTGGTATGACCCCTCATCCAAGTGGGACACACACAATGGATGGACTGGATTTGCATGTGAACCACATTTAGGTGGGCCCATTATGAATGTTTTAATGGGAGAGTAACCCCTCTCAACTGTTGTACGCAGTGTGGCCCACCTAAGTCATGGATTGAAATGATTTTTAAGCCCGTGGCCCACCATTGAATGGTGTATCTTACTGATGGGTTTGATGTTCAACACACATCATAGTGGTGCTCACACAACTCCACCTCATGGGAAGTTCCCATGAGGTCTACCTCATAGTACCATTTCCACACACACACACACACACACACACACACACACACACACACATATATATATATATATATATATATATATATATATATATATAAAACCTTGTAAGTGGTAGTTTGTTTGTAAATAAATTATATGTTTGACTAAGTTGTAAAGCATTTACAGTATATAAAGTAGGTATTCATATTAAATAGAGCTTGGGATGGTAAATCCCACCAAAATCAACAAATTACATAAACAGGCCTTCATCTTTTTTAGCCCTGGAAGAGCATTAAAAAAATGCATGCACTGGATGGATTGGATGTCCTCCACCCATCATAGTGGCTCCAAATACAATATATAAATTTTTAATGGTGTACGTCTCATTCTTTTCTCTTGTGTGATCCATTTGATGAATCAATCAAGCTATATTTTTGAGTAATAGGAGAGCATAAAGGGAAGCACATGATGGACATAAATGATGAGTTTTGTTAAGTTGGCAGGCATGTGAGGTCCACACATCCACACACAGGCAAAGGTGCCAACAATTTGGACACAATGTGGAAGAACAGAGCATTCCACTAGCCAGAAATAATGCTCAACACTTTTGTCTCAAAAATCTTGTTTCACTCAAAAATCTTGATCCTATTAATAAGCTGTCAATAAGACTCAATGAAATCAAAGTCCTAATCGATGACATTGAGTAGGAAGTCCAAAAACTGTCCAACAACATTTCAGCTGGAATTTTAAATTGCTCAATCCCATTAAGGACCACATCGATCCTATCGAATAAACTTCGATTCGATCAATAGAGTTGTTAACTAGCCGTTGGAACACTGTTTATTATAAAAGGGTATTCGGTTCTTAAGAACAAATATGGGGTTTTGGTGCAATAAAAGTGTAGGAGATTCCTCACCCATGTTTCAAATCATTTTTATGAGCTTTAACACTCTAATGAGAATTCCAACCTCCAATGAGAAGATGAGTTTGATTTCTACCTTGTTCTAAGCTTATAGGCATAATCATTGTCTAAACCCTCTAGAATGCCTATCTAGGTAAATCCCTTAAGAAATTAACTATTCATTACTTATAGGAGATTCCACCACCTCCCTTGCCTTGGTCACCTCATTAGTACGTTACATGCAAGGCAAACGATCGTAGGAGCTAAAGCATCAGTATCATTGATTGGGGGAGCACAAGGAGAGCTGATTAAAGCATGTGAGAGCATCGATCAAGTAACTCAAGCAAGGCACGTTAAAATGGCTCAATCATGTAAGTTATTAAGTGTGAATCCATACACTTCTTCCTTGTATAAGATCGTGTGTACGAGTTTGAAACCTAAACTCAATAGGTTCTTGTGTAGGACCTAAGCTCTTGTGTAGGACCTACGCTCTTGTGTAGGGCTGAATTCATCGACATGGATATGTACATGGTCCATCGCACAGGTGCGTATGTGTTAATTTTCGTGGGAGCATCCATTAGGAGTGAATGTAGGTCCTTAGATTAAGACTGCTACTAGTTGTTGGTTAGTCGATAAAAAACCAAGTTGAGTCTTTTACGAGAGCCACTGACATGGGTAGAAATATGTGCCTTTGATATAGGAGAGTACGTGTGTTAGGTCCTTGTGTAGGGCTGTTAAGGTTGAACCTGATTAAAAACCTCTGATAGTGAACACCGGTAAACTAAAAAAGAGTGTGTCCGCCGAGAGTGGAGTAGGAAAACTGAACCATTATACATGCTTGTGTTTGTGATTGTATTTGAGCACAACTCTATTCATGCCTATGTGGTTGCTTAGTTAAATTATATGTATACTTGAATTGAATTGTATGCTAGGCACTTAACTTATAAAGCACATATAAGCTCATTATCCCTATAGACTAGTTGCTTGATTGGCATATATATTGTAGTCTATGTGATTGGACCCATTTTGGCTTGGAAGTCTTAGTGTTAATTATCTTGTTAGTTTAATTGATAAATTAGTTTATTAGCTAATTAATTTTTAATTGGTCCTAATCACCCTTCATTCTAGGACTTAGACATAATTCCCTAGTTTCGTCAAGCTTCGGTATGCGTCGTGGAAAATTCTTAATGCCACCATGCAATTTCAATTATATTACTTTCGTAATGGGTAAATTGAACATGTTTACCAATAATCTAAGTTTAAATTATTGGAATGCAGCTCATAAAGTACTAAGATACTTGAAGAAAATAATTAGCTATGACTTATATTTTATGGTTACCCTAGAGTACTTGAAAGGTATAGTGATGTAATTTGGATCACAAATTTTGATGAATCCAAGTCTACCAGTTAACGGGTTTTATATTTGGAGGAATTGTCGTTTCTTAGGGATCCAAGAAGAAGACATGTATATCTCATCGAACTATAGAATTTGAATTCATAACTTTGACGACCAGTAGTACAGATGCAAAATGGTTGCAAAATCTATTATTAAAAATACCCTTATTGGCGAGGCCTTTGCCACGTATCTTTATCAACTTTAATGACGAAACAACATTATCAAAGACATATAACAAGATATATAATGGAAAATCTGTTGGTCCTTAGCATACAAGCATAATGGAATATAGTATAATACAATTTAATCATGGGAACCATCCCAAGAATCCTTGTTGTAATAATACCAAATTTCTAGAATAATTTTAAAAAACGATGAATATCATACTTGCATGCGATGTGACAAAGGATATGTATATGATGTCGATATCCTAAATCAAAGATTCTCTCCCTGATCTATCCTAGTAACGAAGAATCAAGATTACCTAACGTCTAATCCTCTGGTAGGCAGAGGTATACGATCAAAGTGGATCACACATGATGACAATAGAAGATGATGGAGTGGATCTCTGCTCTTTCTCAGACTCTCTTTTTCCTCACACTCACACATCCCATGGGGTGGTGACGTAAAAGGGTAGCTCTTCATCTCCTTTAGGATATGATCATATAAATAAAAAAAAGGTTAGGGTTTCAAGGGTGTACCTAGTATGGTGCTCTATCACCTTACGGGATTCGGTGTAACCTACTAAGAAGGAAGCCCATCAATCATCTCTAGTAATCTCTTCTCTACATCTTCTTCTCCAACACTTTTGCTTTAGGTAGTTTTAAGAAGTTGCAAAAATTTCAAGGGGCAAACTTGATGAGGACATCACGCGCACGCACACCACCCCTACGCACGTATGTATGAAGGAGGGCCCCACCATCGATCTGGCTCAATGATGACATCCAGGGAGGGCCTCCTAGTTAAAAGACGGAGTTTTGATTTAAAGAGTAGGGCCAATAGTCAAGAAAAGCCTATCATAGGATCTCATGATCGTGGCCCACTAGTCGGATTGATTTCATATTTTAGGTTTTGCTTATTGTTATTATTTAGAATATTACAAACGCTTTAGATTTCTTTATTTGATTTTTATTTTAGTTTACTTCATCGCCAAGTAAGAGGTTGCGCACATGGTGCGAGTTTAGGGGTATAGGGTTTTCCCTATAAATAGGCACCCCTTATATTTCTTTTGATTAATTGAAGATTAAAAGAAATTCTGTATTTTTCTACTCTCTAAGTTGTGAAGCCTAATTGAGTGCGAAGCCCTCCCTTCATCGAAGGGCTAATTACCATGGTGCAAAACCACATCTATCCCGATCTGCCCCTATCTTCTATTATCCATACTTCTCACCTTCTTTCATCCATATTTCTATTCTCCTACAATCATTTACGCTTCAAATCCATCTTCTATTGCAACCATTTTTTTCTCTACAGCAGATTTCCAGAATCTGGCCCTATAGGAGGGCTGAAACTTCGGCGGAGCACCACGTACAAACCGTGCATCGGATCGAGCTGAGATTTGAGAATTTTTTAGTCCATCCCTGGCCGACCAGGGCCAATGTGGCCTTTTTCTGAATAGTGGGGTCCACACATGTGCGGCCGGGATCAGACGCACGTGCGTTTGAGCCATTGTTGTTGTCCATGTGTGCGATACTTCTCTGTTTGTCTCTCTCCTCTCTTTCACTCCGCTTTCACCTAAAATCCCTAAACCTAATCCTAAATTACTCAAATCTCTAATTTTATGCCCCTTTTCTTACCCTAGGGTTCTCTAACTTGGAATTGGTGAATCCTTTGAATTAGGGACTGATTGTTGTGCATGTGTGGATGATTTTTACTTCCCTTTGAGTATCGATTAGTCCATAATTTTACTGATCCAGCCCTAGCCTATGTAGGCTTGGACCTGCACAGATTCCGCTTGTTTAAATGTTTAAACTTTTGTGTGGGATGCAGAATTTTACGTGATTGTTTCTGAATTAGTATAATCTAAAGCCTGAGATCTTGTATATCATATTTAATTTTCATGTCCTGCATCAAAATTTGGTATCAAAGCTTAAGGTTCTTATAGGGGAATAAATTACATGTTCAGGGTTAATTTGTTTAAGTCCTTCATGCATCCAGTTTCATCACATATAACTATTTAGAAAACCCGTATTTTTTTTATTTTAGTTGCTGAAATTTCTGATTATCAGGAAGTTAGCCTTTCACATTGTTGTACTTTATGTTATTCCCTTATTTTGACAACTATATTGCAGAATTTCAGTATCGGTGTAGTCTCCTTCATATAGAGTCTCATAGGGTCATTTAGTTCTTTCAGACGCATATAGTCGTCGTAAAAAGTCCTTAGGTTTAATGAGTCAGTGGATGCTCACACGTACGGGTCGTATTTTCAGTTTGCACCCTACACTAAACATGGAACAACTGCTAGAGTCACTACACAAGCTGTCCCAGCAGATCGAGTCTTTGGATAAGCGCTTGGAAATGGACCGATGCTTTGAACAGCTTGATGTGCGCATTACCCGACTAAAGACAATCGCCAGGACAAACCCCACCATTGGGGTAGATGTTCAATCTCAGGCAGGTGGCGTGGACGATAGACCAATGAATGAAGTTGTTCAAGGAATCAGTCATGGGCATGCACCCGTGCACCCACCTAATGAGGGATATCAAGACCACTACTTTGAGGGGTACAACATGTGCGGCCTTGTGGCTGAAGAGAGTGCACCAGAGGCTAGTGTAGAGTTACCCATTGAGACCATTCCGGTAGTGGATGAGTTTCGTGATGTCTGTCCTGATGATCTACTGGATGAGTCTCCCCCTAGGAGGGATATAGAGCGCACCAGAACATAGGACACCGTAATACCTACATCCGAGTTTGCGTTTAATAGTTCTGTCATATGTCCACTGGTCTCAGTCCTTATGAAGTCGTTACTGGTTATAAACCTGAGAAACCTATCAATCTTGTCCCTATGTCACTGTCCCATAGGCCGTCAGAGCCTGCAGAGTCTTTTGCGCATCACCTTCATTTATGACATTAAGAAATCAGGTAGAAGATCACTACTAGCAATGAATATTACAAATTTTCTACAGACCAGTATGAACGTTTTAAAGAATTCAATATTAGGGACTCTGAGATGGTCCGTATTAGGCCCGAGCGGTATCCTCCGGAGGCCGTTCGTAAGTTACACGCACGTAGCGCTAGACCCTTCAAAATTATAAAACGAAACGGTTTCAATACGTATGAGGTAGATCTTCCACCTTCCATGGGAATTAGTTCTACATTCAATGTGGAGGATATAGTTACTTTTCAGGGGACCACTGATACTTTATCCGGCCTTTCGCCCACCCATCCCGATTCTCCAGATTTATCCCTTGATCCATGGTCCCCTCCCGACCCATCTTCTCAACCTCTACCTCCCATACCTACTATTTCCAACCCATTTTTTCAGCCTCTACGTCCCATACCCACCCGTCTCGATCCATTTTCCCAACCTCTACCTCCCATACCTACCATTTCTGGCCCATTTTTCTAGCCTCTACGTCCCATACCTATCCGTCCCGGCCCATTTTTACAGCCTCTACCTCCCATACATACTCTTCCCGACTTTTCTTCGCAGCATCTACCTCCCATACCTAGCCTTCACACACCAAAATAAGAAATAAAGGATATCCTGGACCATCAGATAGTTTCAACGTCGGACGGCGGGTTTTAGAAGTACATGGTTAAATGAAAGTCATGCCCAACTTCAGACAACACGTAGCTCACTAAGGAGGAGCTTCAGAGACTTGATCCTGACATCCTGGAGCGGTTCAGGAGTTCTATTTCGCCAGTGGCGAAATCTTCGGAGCCGGGGAGAATTAATGAGGACATCACACGCACACGCGCACGCATATCGCCCCTACGCACATATGTACGAAGGAGCGCCCCACCATCGATCTGGCTTGATGACGACGTCTAGAGAGGGTCTCCTAGTTAGAAGACAGTTTTAATTCAAAGAGTTGGCTCGACAGTAAAGAAAAGCCCATCATGGGATATCATGATCGTGACCTAGTAGTCGGATTAATTTCATATTTTAGGTTTTGCTTATTGTTATCATTTAAAACATTATGAACGCTTTAGATTTCTTTGTTTGGCTTTTATTTTAGTTTACTTCATCGCCAAGTAAGAGGTTGCACACATGGCGCAAGTTTAGGGGTATAGGATTTTCCCTATAAATAGGCACTTCTTGTAGTTCTTTTGATTCATTGAAGATTAAAAAAAATCTGCGTTTTCCTACTCTCCGAGTTGTAAAGCCTAATTGGGTGCGAAGCCCTCCCTTTATCGAATGACTAACTACCATGGTGTGAAGCCACATCTATCCCGATCCACCCCTATCTTCTATCATCCATATTTTCTACCTTCTTTCATCCATATTTCTATTCTCCTACAATCATCTACGCTTCAAATCCATCTTTTATTACAACCAATTTTCTCTTTATAGCAAATTTCCAGAATCTGGTCCTACAGGAGGGCTAAAACTTCGGTGGAGCACCACGTACAAACCGTGCATCTGATCGAGCTAATATTTGGAAGTTTTGGAGTCCATCCCTCGCTGACCAGGTCCAATGTGACCTTTTTCTAAATAGTGGGCCCCATACACATGCAGCTGAGATCACATGCACGTGCGTCTAGGCCATTGTTATTGTCTATGTGTGCAATACTTCTCTGGTTCGTCTTTGTAGACACCCCACGCAGGCTAACATCTTGAAAAAGTTAAGACAATTCGAGAATCATGATCATATCCTAAACCAAACCCTAATCCCAACTTAAACCCTAATCCGAACCGTAAACCAAAAATCAGCCTAACCCAAACCCAAACCCTAGCCTTAACCTTAAACCCAGCCTAAACCCTAAACTTAACCTAACCTTAGCTTAAACTCTAATCCAAACCCTAAAGCATCACCCAAGCTAAAAATCAACTTTCATATGGAATTACTCTTGTAGTTCACCATATTTACCATCCTATCAAACCAAAAGTCAATTTTCATATGGAATTACCCATGTAGCTCACTCTATTTACCATCCTACCAAGTTAAAGTCAACTTTCATATGGATTTACCCCTGTAGGTTATCCTTTTTACCGACCTCACCAACCACCAAGAGCCAATAAAACCATGTCATGTGGTATTCCTCTCCCCTTAACCAATCTCAAGCTGTCATGTCAACATTTACCCCTCTCAAACCCAACAAGAACAACATTGCCATTGGAGAAGGCTATAAATAGCCCTCTCCTATTCACATTTCACACACACTTCCCATTTTTAAAATCCAAGTGAGAGAGAGAGAGAGAGGAAGAGAGTGAGGGTGAGAGAGAGCTCCCAAGCGTCCAAGATCAGATTTTTCTAGCCATCTCTTAGCCTCCTCCTAACCTTCTCAACCGCAAGTCTGGCCCGAATTGATCATGGAGCAATCCATGTCTTAGCCTACTCAAGATCAAGCCAAAGATCTTTTCATTTTGCATACAAACATTCATCATGACATTTATTCCCTTCTCAACCCCTGTCACGCCCCAAACTCGGAGACCGGGCTCACAAAATTCCCGATCGCCGAATCCAGCGCCGACAACCTCCGTAGTACCCCATTCTCGGCACCTGGCACCCATATACCAGGTTTTGATCCTGGGACCGCTACAAGGAGGATTTCTAATAATCAATTTAATTTGTAACGAGTATAACCACAAGTATAACCCACGAACAATAACTACAAGAACACCTTCACAAGTTCCACTATGATAAAAAACTTTTGAGTACAAGGCATATGGAAGGGAAATACAATATACTGGAAATAACAAAAGCTCCAAAGCTCGGCTGCACGCTCTAACTACGGCGAGACTACGGCTGCGTCCTGGTGTCACCTGCACGCATCAGTCGTGCATAAGCTTATGGAAAGCTTAGAGGGTGGTGTAAGTGTGTGCGCAATATGAGCGTACTCAGAATGTAGGGTCAGAGTAATGCGAAATCGTGCTGATGAGTACATGAATGCAACTGGCCATACCAAGGCTATGCAGTACAAAATATGAGTGCAATCGGCCATACCAAGACCATGCGATGCAAGATGCAGCTCAAGCATGCCAACTCTCATCCAAATCCTCATGTCAATACAGTTATCAGTCTAGATAACACCGGGGTTTAGTACACTCTAAATGGCACGGTCGCTCTCCAGCCGCACAGTCCAAACGAGCGTAAGAAACCTCACTATCCGCCTGGTCAATAGTCTACCAATACCCATCCGGCACGTCGATAACGAACCCATTCACGATCTGGTCAGACTCAGCCTAGTATTGCCCCTACCCTCGGGCGAGTAAGGCCACACCCCTTTTCAACTGACCACGACACAGTGGGAGACACTGCCTCCTGATATTCGGCCCTCGTGCGCTCATATATCCACTCGGTCTCGACGTTGGAGTCATCCTCTGGTACTATCGAGTTTAGAAATTTTCTCTCAGGGACATCTATGGCGCCCGTATGCTAGAACCAAACATTTTCGGTATCCAATCTAACCACCCACGGTGCGTCTGTGGAGGCTATGACCCTGATGTCGGTAGGGCTTAAATCACACAATGCAAGTACATGAGTCACACTACCAGTCATGCAACAGTCCTGTATATATCATGTACTCATGTATGGCAACTCCGCCTATTGGGGAGCCCGTAAACAATCTGCCTGAAGGCATATGCTATGATCAGACACTCCTCATCTCAAGCATACATATGATGCGTATGATCATGAATCATGGGGCTGTGCTAACATGTTATAAAGTAATAAACTATCCTCTCAATGAAGATGGGCTTAGATGGCCTACATGAAACAGATTCGAGCCTATCAGTGGCCTTAAGGAGAGTTATGATGTGGATATCTAACCAACATTACTCGTACAATGTGGACGTCAAACCAACATTGTCCCCAAGGCTCGGCTCGCCTCAAATACCATTAAATAAATCCTGGTGGAATCACACATTGTAATGTGACTTAGGTACATCCCATGGGGCCCTAAATACATCAAATGGGCCGTATCTCATAAGCCTTATATTCATCAAGTGGGCCACCTTAATGAGCATCATCAATGGGCCTTAGGTACATTGCAATGGGTCATCACTCATGGGCCTGAGAATGCATTAAAATGAGCTCGATCACATAAGCTTTATGTGAATCAAATGGGCCTAATCACATAGGCCATATACATATCAAAGTGGGCCTCAACAATGGGCCACAAATACATCAAACGGGCCTCATAACGTGGGCCTATATGTAACATGGTAGGCCCTAACAACGGGCCCATAAACACATCAAGATGGCCTACATACATGGGCCCATATATACACCAAAGTGGGCCTCAACATTGGACCTATATTCATGCCAAGATGGGCCTAAATACATGAGCCCATAAATATCCAAGTGGGCCTTAATAATGGGCCTAAAAATATATCAAGATGGGCCTAAGTACATGGGCCCATATGCATCCAAGTGGGCCACATGTGAAGCCACCATAATGTTTATTTTACTATCCAATCTGTTGATAAGGTCACATGAGTAGAGGGCCCACCATAATATTTATTTTCCATCCACCTGTTGATAAGGCCGTGTGGCAAGGGGCCCACCAAAATGTTTATTTGAAATCCAACCTATTCGTAAGGTCACATGGACCTGGGACAGGGCCCACTGTAATATTTATACGCTATCCAAACCTGTTCATAAGGTCACTTGGACCTGGGTGGGTGGGGCCCACCGAAATGTGGTTCACAAATCTGGCCCATACATTATGTGTGTCCCACCTGTCTGAGGGTCCAGACCAAGTTTCAGCCACATAAAAAATTCAGGTAGGCCCCACCAAGTGTTTTTATATGGTTTAGGCATGTCTTCACAAGATTTAGATGGTGTGGCCCACTTGAGTTCCGTTTGCGGCTGAATTTTAGGAACGGCCTACAGATAAAGGGGACCCACCAAATGTATGGTGTTGATGTTCGAAATGCATCACGTGGGGCCCATGGCTGGAGCCGTGAGGCCTGGCTCGTCCGCCCATCGCCCATGCAACGCAGGCGCTGCCTGCGCCTGTCAGAGCAGCAGCAGCTGCTGCTCCCTCTTCTTCTTCCCTTTTTTTTTAAAACCACTATTTTAGTGGTTTTTGGTAGGTGGGGCCCGCTTTAAACAAATCTGACCCATCCATTAGTTTCTGAGGCTCGATACAAACCCAACGAGTCCAATATTGGCCAGGTTTTTGGCATACAGAAGAGTCGGGGTGTAAATCAAGGGTAAAAGATACTATTCTTCCCACTATGGCCCACCAGGAAGTCGGATGGGGCTCAAATTCCTATTCAACGTTTAAAATGAACTGTGGGAGAGGATAGACGGTGTGGATTGAGTTCTTACATCAAGGTGGGGCCTAATGAGTGGCCCACCATTTCCTTCCCTTCTTTTCTTCTTTTTTAATTTTTTTATTTGCTTGTTAGTACACCACCATGTCAGTACACGTCCAGCGTCCAGAGATGCTGGACGGCATAGATATAACACAGGCATCGTGGCTGGGGTCCCACACATGGGTGGCCTATGTTCATCAAGGTGGGTCCCGCATGTTTGTGGCCCACTATGCATATAAATATTAATAAAATATTATGATACGTCATATAATCTAAATAGGTGGTGGATCTCTCCTAAAATGAGGTGGGCCACCCCATTTGATGGATGGAGTAGATTTGACATATCGGTGGGGCCCACTTCATTCTAAGGAAGAGAAAAAGAGAGAGAAAGAGAGAGAGAAATAGAGAGAAATCGATGGAGTAGAGGGACCCCGCCACTATGGGCCCCTCTCTACTCACAAATACATACATCAAGGTGGATCCCATTATTTGTGAGCCCCTTTAATAGAAATCAACGGCGGATCACCCACCTCTTGCACTCTTCCTTGGTCCCTTAGCCTTCTTAGCTCCTTGCCTATGAATTTGATGGAGGTAGATGGGAGTTTGATGGTGCGGATGAGAAATGAGAGGATGGGCCACACTTGGTGTTTAGGAGAGGGAGAGAGAGCTTGGACGTATGAATTTTTGCTTGGGAGAGATTTTTGAGAAATGAGGGAGAGAGAGAGAAGTGATGGGTTGATAAGAGGTGATGGAGTGATGTGTGATGGGTGATGGTGGAGTGATGGGTTGTAAGAGAGGGATGGGTGGAGAGAGAGAGAGTTGACTTTGGGCTTGCTTGTGTAAGAAAGAGGTATGGGTTGTTGTACTTGGGTAGGTGTGTACTTGACATTAATTGATTGATTGATTGATGAGACATTTCGTAGAGATTCTCTCGAAGTCCGCAACGGGCGGTATTTCTCTTGAACTGAACGTAGGCCGACATCTTCTAGCCTGGGTATTGGATCGGTACGCGAGTCGGGGCGTTGGAACTGCGGCGACGGCGCGGTCGCCAAGGTATAGGTTTCGGGTCGAGCTGACTTTGGCATGCAAGTCTTGTCTTAGGATTGTGCGCAGCGTTGGCTTCAGGTCGAGGATTGTTGGAATTCGACCGGAAGGATCGCGGAACGGTACGGACTAGGACACGGGTCTTATAGCTGCTTCTCTAGATCTCTAGTGAACATATGCTCTATGACTTGCCGTCATCGGATCCTGTCACATTAGAAATTCCTAGTGATCTAGTCCACTTTTCTTTACCTTTTTACATAAGCATTGTCACATCCGCTTTCTAAACACATTACTGGACGTATGCTCTGTGGTTTGCCGAAATCTCGAATCTTTCCACATCAGAAATCCACGTGTGTCTAGTCCTAATCCGACCATATCATTCATCCCTTGAAATTTTTTACCACACTAAGTAGAGACCGTACGTTTGTCCAGACAGAGAGGGTGCCTAACACTTTCCCTCTTTGTAATCAAGGTCCTTTACCTGGAACCCCGGATCACAGATCAGGAAGCAATCTAAAGTAGGAAAATCTTCGGATTTCTCCAACCTTACATATCCGTGGGTTCTAGCCGACTGCAGGATTCTGAGATTAATTGACTAGTGGCGACTTCAACATCTACAAATCAACCTAATCACCCCCACCACCAAAACATAACATATAAATCAGCGTGGGCGCCGATTCCAGCGTTCAGAGTCTCTCTCCTCTCTTTCTCTCCCCTTTCACCCAAAATCCTTAAATGTTACCCTAAGTTACTCAAATCTCCAATTTTATTCTCCTTTTCTTATCTTAGGATTCTCTAACTTGGAATTAGTGAATCCCTTAGATTAGGGACTGATTGTTGTGCATGTGTGGATAATTTTTATTTCCCTTTGAGTATCGATTGATCCATAATTTTATTGATCCAGCCCTAGCTTATGTAGGCCTGGACCCACACAGATTCCCCTTCCTTGAATGTTTGAACTTTTGTGTGGGATGTAGAATTTTACGTGATTGTTTCTGAATTAGTATAATCTAAAGCCTGAGATCTTGCATATCATATTTAATTTTCATGTATTGCATCAAAACTATAAAAAGAAATAAAGTTATGAGGTAAATTGTAAAAAGAAAGAAAAAAAAAAAAAAAAAGTGTGCACACAGCAAAAGTATGCTTTGGCTCCAGTTTTTCAATTTTTAAAGTTGAAGCCCACATTTCTTCTATCCTGTAAGAAAATTTATTGTAATTTTTTTGTAAATTAGTTTAATTATGAGTATGCGCCAATATTATCTTAAAGATAGCAAAACTATAATGCATTTTAAGTCTTTTAAGTATATTTTATCTTGTTTCAGCCTCTTCCACAGGGCTCTCCCCTTTCCGTGGAACCCCTTAATGAATGGATTGAATCTGATAGCAATGGCCATGCTGGCATACATGATATGTGTGTAGCTAGCTGTTTTGTACATGCATGCGAGGTAGCAAGGCTAGTCCATGAGAAACTTTGACTAGGTAAGTCAAATGTATTAAAACCTGGCCGGGATTGGTCAGTAGGTCCTGCCATTCCAACCCTCACCCAACTCCCATTAGGCCCGTTTCCAGATTTAGACCACTCAGATCCCAGGGTTTTTCTAATTCAACCGTTGATCTCTTGGATCCCTGACAGTCTAATCCCAAAATCACCTTTCCATACACTTGTTTATTTTTCATTGCTTCTTGTTTATTTATTATTATTATTATTTTTTTTTTTTTTATCAATATTTCTAGTTCATTTACTTTTGAATGGATTGTAAATGGATAGAGGGTTTTAACCAAATGCCCACAAAACCAAGCATCCCGCAGTCTGCATTTAAAAACATTGGGTAGGGCTCTTCATTAATTGAACTGTCTATCTAGTACAGCTCATTCTTTATGGGATGGGAATTCGATGGATCTGGCAAACCACCGACCTTGGTGGATCCGGGACAGTGGAGCCCACTCTTATATATGTATTTCATATCTACACTGTTCATCCATATTGCCTGCTCTAGACACTGAAACCCAAAAAATGAAGTAGATTCAAATCTCAGGTGGACCACACCACAGGAAACAGTGGGAGTTGAACACCCACCGTTAAAAACTTCCCATGGGGTACGATAATGTTTATTTGCCATCGAAACTGTCCATAAAGTTATAAAAACCTAGATAAAGGGAAATCACAAATATCATTGGGGCATTTAATTCAACAGTAATATTTCCTATGGTGTGGTTCACCTGCAATTTGAATACGTTTCATTTTTCACTCATGCCCTAAAGTGAGATGGCAAACTGATGAACAACATGAATATAAAACAAATTTATTATAGTTGGCACAAAATTCATGGATCCACCGAACTTGGTAGTTCAGGGATCTACTATATCTGTCTTTCCTTGCGGACCTGAGTTGGAGGAAGAGCATGCAGCACCGCGACGGGGATTGCTTCCTACCTCAGCTACTGACAGGTTGACTAGCCAGACTCGCCACCGAAGTGATGTGACCAAGTTCTGTGGGCTCACCATAATGTATGTATTGCATCCACACTGTCTGTACATTTGGATAGATCATTTTAGGGTATGATCCAAAGAATGAGGCAGATCTAAGGCTGGAGTGGACTCCACGTAAAACAATATTGGGGAGAGTGACGCCCACGTTGAAACCTTCTGAAGGTCCACCATCATGTTTAATTGAGATCCAACCTGATCACGTGTTAACACGGACATGAAAGAAGGGAAAACACAATTACCAGCTTGATCGAAAACTTTTGTGGCCGTTAGAACTTTTTAATGGCGGGCGTCACTCTCCCTACTGTTTTCTGTGGTGTGGTCCACTTGAGCTTTGGATTTGACTCATTCTTTGGATCATGCTCTAATATGATCTTTCCAAATGAATGTACGGTTTAGATACAAAACATACATCATGGTAGGCCCCACAGAACTTGGTGACGTCACTTCAGCAGTGAGTCTGCTGCTCAACCTTCGATAGCTAATCCACTTCGTATCCAGGCGATCCATCTCAATATGTGCACAAAAATGAGGCAGATCCAACACCCGAGTGGATCACACCAAATAATAAACTTGGTTTAAATGACAGTTGCATTAAATGGAAGAGTAATATGTAGGGTGATCCACTTGAGCGTAAGATCAGTCTCATTGTAGTGCTCATGCCATAAAGCAATAAGGGAAAAGGAATGGACGGCATGATAAACAGATATATCATGGTAGGCCTGCCTACAGAACTGCCTGTTCATGGCCAGAGACCGGCGGGTTTAGTACGCAATCCGCACCCACAGCACCGGTGGACAAACCAACTGTTATGTGGGTATGTTATGTACTCTACTAGTCAGCTATGCAACTCGTGCCATGGAAATAATGGAAAATCACGCCCCAAACCTCTAAATTTAGCGGTGGTTAATCTAAGTTTCTTTTTATCAGGCTGAATGATGGACCGTCTCTTCATCCTGATGGGGCTCACAGGACTTACAGGTTAGATGGATTGTAAATAAAGCGGTGGCCCGAGGCAGGTTTCTTTGGTGGGACCCATGCCCACTGTTCTATGTGGTGTGGCCCATCACAGTTTTGGATCTGAATGAGTTATGGTCTTTGGTCCTAACACCAAGGTAGACCAACAGAGCTCAGGTGGAGAGGAATTGAAGCCCTATTTATGGTCCATCTTGCCATCATATGACATTTAATGGTCCCAACCAGAATGACCCTTTTCAGGTAATCATTTTTGAAGTACGAAATGTCTTAGGTGAGAAAAAAGTGATCGGGTACATCTCATGTGCACCGTGAGATGTTTTGCATACATGACAGTTAAGTACCGTAGGAATCCATGGTGCACCCCAGCCGACAGAACGATTAGGGTGGTCTGTTGAGTCGGCTTTCTCTTGGTGGCCATGGAAAGCTGGTTTTGGACGGTGGAGATCAATAGGTAGACCTCACCGTCTGCAAATGAATTAGAAACTTATATTGGGAATTAATTAGATTCTAAATAATAATTACTATGAAATTCATGCAAATTGAAATCCTTGATAAAATTTAAAATTTGTTTGTTAGTGCCATTAATAAAAATACATTAGATTTCTTTAATATATTTATGGAAATTAAGACATTGTTTGGATACCACCATAGATAAGTAACTTATTTGAAATAAATAAGTTTGGTTTAAGACCAATTATAAATAGTTTTTATATATATATAAAGTTACTTAATCAGTTAAATTTAATAAGTAGAAATCAAGATAAGATACTTAAGGCATAAATAACTTATCTTAAGTAATTTATAATCCAAACACCCCCAAAATATAATTAACTAAATCAACTTTAATATTTTAAATTAGTGTATATATGCAACATTTGATGGAATGATTATAAAATGTCTGATAAATTATATAACTTTGGCAAAAGTGAGAAAATTCTAAGGATAGGGTGAGCCACTAATATATATATATATATATATATATATATATATATATATATATATATATATATATATATATATATATATATATATATATAAGACTGTACACGAACCAAGTTAGCTCGCTCAACTCGACTAGAAAAAACTCGATTCGACTCGGTTCAAAATTGAGTTCAAGCTAAGTTGAGTTGAATTTTTTAGCTCGAAAAATTTTCAAACGGAGTTCGAGCTTGCCCAAGCTCAACTCGACTTGGATCGAACCCCAACTTTAATCGAACTAGTTCGGTGACTCGGTTACTTTGATATTGATGTTGCTCACCGGGTGTTTTACGAAATGACCCAACGAAGTGTTGGTTGGTGGCAAGGAAGGTATGTATAAGAAACGAATATCCTTTTTCTCTTGATTTTGATGTTGCCTACAAGGTGTTCGATGAAATACATATAAACAGTTACTTGCTGCTGTTTTACATACAGTTGGAAATTGAAAGCGCACTCCATGTGTTTGTGAAAATATTGCACATGTTCGATCTTGACTTGAACTCGACTCGAACTGGCCCGAGCTGTTGACCGAACTGAGCCAAGCTAGCCGGCTAGGCTCGAGGACCAAGCAGAGCCGAGTTTGAGCTGAGGTTAGTTGGTAGCCGAGCTGAGCAGCTCGACTCGGTTCAACTTGTATACACTTCCGATCACGAATGAATAACTCGCCAATGATTTTTAACTGTCTATTTAAATGACTAACATTTAGATGGCTCAAATCATTTTATTAGTGTGATTTTCGTAATGTAACTGATAAATAAATTGTTTTGAAATATATCAATATGCAATATGCCATATGTACGGTGAATTAGTAGCAACGACAACACATGCTAAAATGTAACTTTTCATATAGCATTATTAGTTCCATTGACCTTCATTTATAGTTCGGACCGCATAGAGAAAAAGGTGCATTTACATCCAATTGTCTCCGATGCCATCGAATATAATGTGCCAAAGGATACCTTTATACGGATATGTATTTTATCTCAGTGGTGGCTCAAGATGCTGCACGAGTTGTAGCCAATTGAGGCGGCCCACACGCTAGCATGAGTTGTAGCCCATTGAGGCCTACACGCTAAGTGATCTGAAGATCGGGACTGTCTCATGAACTCTATGTTATGCAGGCCATAGAATAATCAAAGAAGATTTTAAATGGATTTTGTTTAGATCTAGATATCAACGGTTAGGATAATTGTTGAACATGATCATGTGTTAATAACTTATTTATGATAATAAACGGTTCGGATAATCGGACCATAGTGGCCTAAGTCGAACACACACTAGTTTCTTGGTAGTGATGGAGGGAAAATGATCCAGGAACCATTGTGATGGTTATTTGACATCCAACCTGTTGATTAGGTCATACATACCCTAACGAAGGGAAAAAAACAAATATCAACTTGATCATCTAAAACTTTTGTGGCCTTCAAGAAGCTTTTAATGGTGGGCATTTAATCCATATATCATGGTATGTATATCACTCAATCCAAACCATTAATGGACTCACTTGCTCATATAAATAGTTGTCTGCAATTTATTTTTATCTCAACATATTCTGCATGCATATTTCTCTTATTGTGATTTGTCTTGTGTGTGGAAGACCGACATGTAGCACATAAGTCTTGGTTTGTAGTTGCAGATTATTTTATGGTAGAAGTAATTAACATTTGTTCAATCATCACTCATCCATCATTCTATTGCATACATATGATAAAAATAATGAGTTGAAATGTATAGTGAGCAGCCGAATGTTTAGTTATACCAATCCAAATGAGGTATGTGCTTTACTTAAGAAATGATTATTCATATCTAATGATTGTTGGGGATAACTAACATTTATATTGATTAACTCGATCATGTGGTAGGATGAAGAATTGTTGAACCCAAGTAAGTGATGGTGTCTTCCAAAAGACTTCATCACTTGTTAAAATTAAACGATGTTTATAGTTTTCGATCTCCACCGGATGTGTTATTGGGTCACACAAGGGACTTGTTCATCTACAATTTTGTATTTCTCCTTATTTGTATTTGATGTAAAGTGGGTCACGGACAATTTCATGGCCAAGATGGACCAAAAAAGATCCAATCACAAGTTGAAGTGATCCGGACCGTGAGGACCTTAAATCGGGTGTATGTCACAATTCGGAATGAGTTATTCGACGTACTATATATGATTTTGGGGTAGGACGAACTACTTTAGCCACCCAACGTTGGATTTCCCACACCAAATTTGCGAAATACTACCAAATTGACGGTCGATGTCTCATTTTAATTTCATTTTTACTATTTATAGTAAGTTTTAATTTGAGTATAATATTCATCTGTTGGGCTTTAGGAGTTGCGCCCAACATGAAAAGTACTGTTTAGAATAATTAGGAAAACATCATGGTTTGGCCAAATAAGACACTATTTTTGGTCGAAAACCTTGCACACTAGTGGAAATCATGACCGTCTATAAATATTAAGTTTACTTTTTATAGTAAGTCGCGATTTCTAGGATTTTTAATTATAGTTTGATTCTGAAACTTCTCTCATGGCTTAGTATCCCTATTTGAAGAGTTATGAACTCGTTTATTTCATTCATCAATCAAACTATGAATTTTATAGAATTTATTTTCTATTTCTCTTGCTTTTTCTCGTGAATTCAAGAAGTCCTGAGGAGTTCAGATAAGCTCTGTAGATTCGGAGTAGTTATCCTTGAGGAAGATAGTGATCGACCTCATCACGTTCATCCCCGCTAAGTATTATTTTTTGAATTCCAAAGCATGTTTGATATAATAAGCATGGGTGTATGATTTGTATGACACACTGTGAATGGCATGGACTCATGCATGGATAGTAGACCAAGTTGTCAATGCTAGATAATATCTGGTCTGCAGCTGAGTTACCAAACAGAAGGTGAATTTGAAAATCAATTTCCAAACACATGAATGAGACAATTTCATGTGCAATCCAAACATGCATTCTTCACAACCATGCTTATGGCTAGAGTTGGGCAAGCCTGATCCGATTTGATGGATCCGACCCGATCCGAACCAAAGCGATGGCATGGATCAATGCGGATTGAGTTGGGTAATTCAGGTTCGAATGATTTTTGGATCGTGGTAGATTCGGACCGATCCGATTCGAAACCCGATCCGAATGGATCCGAACCAATCCGATCCAGAGTTGGGTAGTGTATATATAATTTTTAGTTTCTCACCCTGAAAAATTACCCTACCCAATCGTTTTTATCCCTTTCTTACCCTACCATCTCCCTCCCGAACGAACCAGCGAGCGCTGCTGCTTGCCCGAAATCCTTTACTCTTCTTCTTCAAAGGTTGATCCGAAGCCCACCAGTTGCTACCTGCCCGACGGTATTCCTCTCGTCCGGCCGTCTGTGCCTGCCCAACTCGAATCGGGTAAGTAAAGTTGAACTCCGATCCCTAACCCTCTTCTCTAAACCCTAACCCTATTCTCTAACAGCCCGACCACATCTGATCCGAACTCCGAAACCACCCACCTGCTCATCCGGCCCTCTAAGCTCGATCCGGTAAGTTTATAGTTTATTTATTTATTTATTTATGGACTCTATATAGAAGGAGGCGGATTCCCTCCTATGAGAAGTGGGGCCTATCGTAATGTTCGTGGGAAACCCACCCCGTTCATTTGTAATTTTTTATTTTTTTCAAAAAAATAATAATTTAAATCTGGACCGATTCGAACCGTGCCCAATCTGATTCGACTCGGTTTTCTTGACCGAGTCGGACTCGGATCGGATCAGGCCATGTAGATTTCGAATCGGTTCGAGTCAGGTGACCCGAACTCGATCCCGGATCGGATCGAGTTCGGGTCAGGTCATGCAAAATTCGGATTAGTTCGAGTTGGACCCAATCCGATCTGACTCGGTCTGATGCCTAGTTCTACTTATGACCATTCCAAGACAATGACTACATGTTGCAATGATGTTGTTTTAAGGATTCTATCCCATCTAATTCTAATGAATTCCAAGCTCCAAATGCCCCCTAAGGGCTTGTTTGATTTTCATCGTTTCATCGGGAAAAGGTAAATACCCTGGAAACGGGTGATTATTACCGTTTCGCCTGTTTGAATATTTACGGGGATTTCACTTCTTGGGAACCGGTTCAAAAGTAACAATGGCCATTTTAGGACCCCATCTTGATGTATGTGATATACCTGTTCTGTTCATTCATTTTATCACAACATTTTCAGGTATGAGAAGAAAAATGAGTTAGATCCAACACTCAACTGGCTCGTACCAAAAGAAACAATGGCCCCAGGAAGTTTTTAATGGTAAGTATTTAATTTACATTTTTCTATGGTGTGGTCTACTTGAGCATTGTATATGCCTCATTTTTTGGCTTATAACATAAATTTATCTGACATAATGGATGAACGGTGTGGATATATGATATGCGTCATGATGGACCCACAAATGTTTTACAATATTTATCATTTTTACCTCCAAAAAGTCCGCTGTCAAATCAATTACAGGGATGGGTGTGGCAACTTTCGGAGGGAAATAATTATTACTTTTTTACACGCTATTTACCATTTCACCGAAAATCAAACAGGCCATAAATCCATATGTCTAATGTGGATGGAGAAAATCTCAAATTTCACATTGATTTTAAGAACCTAATCATCCAATTAATGAAAATGATCTTGACCATTAACTATATTGCGATCAAGCCTTCCCTCACTGTCCATTAATATGACTATAAATACACTCTTGTTCTAAATTTCAGCTTGACTCCGTCCAAGATAGAGAAACTATTTATACGGTTCAGATGAATTGAAAATGCAAACTCCAATTTATATAAATTTCATGAACGTACAGAGTCGTACTCTCCTACTCCTACAGATCACGGGAAGAGCATGGCGCAAATGGCATTCTCCTTACTGGACACGATTTGAGTAGTATGGCACTCTTCAGTCTTTACCATGTTGAAAAGAATATGTGGATCATCCACACCATCCAATCATTTTTTCAGTTAATTTTAAACCATGAGATCAAAATTAAAATATATCTAAAGGTACATGATCCACACCAAAGGAAACACTGAGAAGTGAATACATACCGTTGAAAACGTAGTGGGCCAGAGAAGTTTTGGATCAAGCTGATATTTGTGTTTGCCCTTCATATAGATCCGTGTGATTTCATGAAAAGATTGGATGATAGATAAACATCATCGTGGGCCCTCAAAAGTTTCAATGGTGGCATGAGCTAGAAAATTGGATTGACATGATTGATAAAACATATATAAATATATATAACGGTGGGGGGCCCACATAGTCCGCATATCATGGTAAAAGGATGTTGAGCTTCACTCAGGATCGGCGTCCCTCCTGACGAGGAGCTCCTGACAAACAGTTGGCGTGCAGGTGGTGTGGTGAAGACAGCCACTCTCTCTCTCTCTCTCTTCTATGAGACTTTCCTTCTACAGCAGCTGTTGCAGTCGACTGTCTCTATTCTATGAGACTTTCCTTCTCCAGCAGCTGTTGCAGTCGACTCCAATCCACCGTCCGATTCCTCCCTAGCCGTCCAAAAACCAGGTTGGCCCCAATCGAATCCCGCCACAAGGAGCCTCTACTCCTTATCATGGGCGCAACGGGCAGCGGCAAATCCCGACTCTCCATCGACATCGCAACCACTGTCGGATCTCCCACCTCCGAAATCATCAATGCCGACAAAATCCAGCTCTACAAAGGCCTCGACATCACCACGAACAAGATCTCAATGCAAGAACGAAGGCAGGTCCCACACCACCTCCTCGGCGACTTCGAACCGTCCGACGGGGAAATCCCCGCCATCGATTATCGCTCAATCGCCGCCTCGAAAGTGACCGATATCCTGAGCCGAGGACGACTGCCCATTCTCGCTGGTGGGTCTAACACCTACATACATGCTCTGGTTGCAGACCGCTACAAGCTCAATAACGGAAATATCGGTTGTATTGGTTCACATCCGATGCAGCTCCGGTACGACTGCTGCTTTATCTGGGTCGACGTGTCGCCACCGGTTCTTGTCGAGTATCTGTTGAAGCGGGTCGACAGCATGCTTGAAGTGGGTATGTTCGAGGAGCTGGCCGGTTTTTTCCGGTCGGGCGGTTCGGCCGGTTCGTGCCTTCCCGGGTTGGGGAAGGCGATTGGCGTGCCCGAATTCGAACGTTATTTTCGAAGGTATGGGGGCGCGCGACCCGAGGGGGATTCGGGTCGGAGAGCAGCTTTCGAGGATGCCGTGGAGGAGATCAAGGAGAACACGCGTCTGCTCGCGGAGAAGCAGGTGGGGAAGATCCAACGGCTGAGATCACAGGGATGGGATTTGCAGCGGATGGATGCGACGGAGGCCGTACGAGCGGCGCTACGGTCGGATGGGGTCAGATTCCAGGAGGTTTGGGAGGAGGAAGTGGTGGGGCCGAGCTTGGAGGTGGTGGGCCGTTTCTTGGAGGATCGGTTCTAATGTACGCCGTTGGTGATGCTTTTGGTGTAGATTTTTATATTTATTTATATGTATTCTTAAAATACGGGAACCGTTACGTTTGGCCGGCACACGCGGTGGGTGCCGGAGGAAGCGCCCGATTTTGGAGCGTCAGGGCATGATGGGGGTAGTTTTGGAATTTTAATATCGAAATTCAAAAAAAAAAAAAAAAATAGAAAGGAAAAGAGAAAAATCGTGACTGGTTTGGAGGCAATTCGATTTCTCTTCATTTTTATTTTCATTTTTTATTTTCAGAAATACAGTAGGTTTAGTACTACGCCGGACTACCTGTAACCATAGTCACTAAAACTTCCGTCGTACCAGAACCGTTCATCCAGTGGACCCAATCCAGCACGCAATCAGGATGTCCGGCGCTGACGAAACGCCCAAGCTTGAAAAGGACCGTGCAGAACAGTTGCCACCCTCGGCATGGTGGACTAGTGACAGTATCCAGTAAGTCAAATCATCAATCTAGACCGTCCATTGGGTTCGCTCCACTTTTCTTAGGCCAGGATGCAAAATTCACACTTATTAGAGGAAATTTCTGTACGATTATTTCCATGCAAAAATAAACGGTCTTGATTTAGAAAATCCAATGATGAATATCTGCAGGGACCGTTTTGATCGGATGACTACAGCAATCCCATCTCACCAACGGTTATAAAAGGAGAACCCAATTTTTGCAAGGTCAGTGGATCGGCAAACCAACGGTTATAAATAGGAGAAGTTTTGCATGGTCAGCATCATAAGATCAATGTCGCTTTTTCAGGTTGGCCTTGGAAAAACGCGGCTAATCTAATGGACGGTAAAGATACCATCCACATGTCATACGCGTCACCGTTAGCTACCCAATGATCAGATGACTTTTTTCTCCACCTCGCTTTTTTCCTTCTTTTTTTTTTTCAAATTATTATTATTATTATTACGAAAAAATTCGCACTGTAGACGAGGCCGTACAACGCCTTTGTTTTTTTTTTCCTCCGCCATCTGGAGGCGATTTTTAAGGTACGGACAGTGGTTTTTTACGAAAATACCCATATCTGTTGAGTAAGCAGTTAAAAAAGAGATATTTTTATCTTTCTAGACTTGTCCGTACAAATAGTAGAGCTCTTTCGGGTCGCATAAAATAACGTGGGTAGTCCGTCGGGTCTATACTAAAAACGTACCCGAAAACTATTTGATACTTCAGTGGAGTATGAAACTTGATACTCGGGCATTGAGAGTGTGTACACGTGGTAAAAACCAACTAGATGGAGGAACCCACAAGTCACGGTCTCAAAATCAGATTGCTTGAACGTCCCCAGCTCCGATTCGTGCACGTTTGTTTCTTTAAATGGGCCCACTTCGTAACTTTCATTTCTAACCGCACAACAAATGTCCATCAATCTAAAAATCGGATAGCAAAATAAGTTCAACTTTATGTCCACGGTGCATATACAATGGGACCCATGATCTGGACAGTTTAATTTTCGTTCCCTACATGCCACGTAAGCAATTCCAATATAATCTGTACGTGCCGGCGTATCATCCACCCTACTCTGTCAGAGTATCATAGTTTTTCTCATCACATTTTGGGTGTGACGGATTAAGCACTAATGAAGCGGAAACCGTCGATCTTTCACACGCTAAACATGTGTTTTGATTATTATTTATTTTTATTATTCTAGGAATTTTGAGCTGGAGGTGTGGTGTATTGCGCACGCCTGCGTATGAGAGGCATGCGCGGGAGCACGCGCGCGGTTTTTGTAGGAAAAAATAAATAATAATGCTCTCTTCTCGTGGTTCGGTTCCGTTTCGTTTCGGGAGCGGAACAGGTGTTACACGGGTAGCACCTTAGTGGTTGTTATCCTTACTATGTGGAGCCCACCTTGATAATTTTTTTATATATCCATGCCGTCCATCCTTTTTTTAAGCTCATTTTCATATGAGAATCCAAAAATTAAACAGACCCAAATCTCAGATAGATCACACCACTGGAAATACTGATGAATGATCATTTAAAGATTTTAAAAGTCTTCGATCAAGCTGATCTTTACATTTTGCCTTCATCCATTTTTTTTTGGACCTTATCAACGGGTCGGATAGAAAAGAAACATTAAGGTGGGCATTACTATGGCCTTAGGAAATTTTTAATGGTTAGCGTTTAATCACCACTTTTTATTGTAGTATGGTCCACTTGAGATTGGATCTGCTTCATTTTTTGGGGAAAGCGGATGGACGGTATGGATATACGACACATCATTAAGGTGGGCCCACGGTAAAGGGTCACCCCCGCACTAAGCTGTTACCCGGTAAGGCGGTAACAACGGACGCGTGAAGTTCCTTCACAGAGATTTTGGATGGAGCCACTACGATGTCTGTGAGATATCCAACCCGTCCATCCATTTTTTTAACTCATTTTAAAAGATAGGACCAAAAATAAGGTGGATCCAAAACATAAATGAGCCACACGACAGTTAAAAGTTGGGATTTAGTGACCACCGTTGAAATATTTATATGGCAAGAAAAGTTTTAATTCGGTATAACTTTTTGGTATTTTTACTTAATCCCAGTGAAATAACCTTATAAACGGTTTGGATGGCATAGAAAGATTAAGGTAGAGCCCGTGAAAGTTTCAACGGTAGGCATTCCTTTCCTCACCGTTTCATCTCGCATATTCAAGAACTCGAAAAAATGGGTGAACACGTTAGATTTCTAAAAAAACATGGGGATGGGCCCATCCGGAATCCTTGCGCAGGTGCGAAAGGCTTTTGCAGGAAATCCGGGTACCGTAACAAAGAAATCCCTGTACGGTAACAACTAAATCCACTCCGATTCCCAACGCCCCAACCCCACACTACGGGTACGTTAAAGTCTGGCTGTGTCGTACACGCTCGAACACTGAAGTATCTAATCAGCCAGGGCTAGACTCCATGGTTAGCTCTTCACCATTTAAAAGGTGTGGTGGGCCTTCATACGTGGATATGACAGTTGTAAGGCAATCCAGACTATCGAAATTTCTGTGCCAATTGTTCGATGGAGCATGAGTGAGTATTTAAACTGAGAAGATAGTCATCTGACTTTTTGCTTTGAATTTGATCCACTTGCTACTTTTTAATTAAATATCCATTCGAAAGCCATTTAGGGCCTGATTTGTTTAGCCAGCTAATCTCTCTCTCTCTCTCTCTCTCTCTCTCTCTCTCTCTCTCTCTCTCTCTCTCTCTCTCTCTCTCTCTCTATATATATATATATATATATATATATATGAATTTGGTAAGAATATAAATTTACAAAAATAAATATAACATAAGGGATTACATAAGGAGTAAATAGAGATTAAGAGGATGATTCCCTTTATAAATGGATAAGGACCAATGGATAAGGATCCAAATTTTACAGCTTTACAATTCCGCTACAATATTTTACCGACACTATAATAATAACAAAAGACAAATTGCTTATTCACTACAGAGTTACCAATACAATAGTAATATTTTAATGTTTTATTGGAGCAGTAATCAATACTTAAGTATGATAATTGCTACATTAATCATGCTTCATTTTGGCGAGCAGCTGCGCTATGTGGCCCAATTAAATTTTGTTCGAGGATGTTGGGATGCTTGATCAATCGTTGGATTCTAAAGAAAGGGGTTTGCCATCAGAGTTGTAGTCGCTTCTGATTTCAATGGGGCCAGAAATGTCAAGCTAAGTACACGGTCTGTGGCGCTGATAAAGGGGAAACATTTGCTTGCTCAAGAATTTTTGTTGGGATGATGGAATGGTTAATATTGTTGGCATGAAGGATCCCATGTATGATTACATGTCATTCCATGTGATAGGGTTGGTGATGCTTGTCTATATCAAAGTTGTATCATCCTTGAACTTCTGCGAAGGAATGGCATGTAAAGGGGTGTCTATCAGATTTGTCTGCAACAGTGGTAATGATCTGTTAGCTTATATATATGGAAACGAACCATTAAAAATTGGCAGTTGTCGATGAGACCTTCTCCAAGGATAAGATGTTATTGATGGATGGAATAGAACCATTGAATCCATTTTAGCATATTGTACCATGAATCTTTCTGAGGGAATCAGCCAAACTCCATTTGGAGAGATAAGAGGAGAGTATGAGAGCATTGAAAATGATAGTCATTATATAGGTCGTGAAAAGATACCATAAGAGACAAATGAGTTCTTTAGTACATCCGAAATAGTTTTTTAAAGACAAAAAGAGTAAGATATGTGTAATTAGGGTGAGGGATAAGCTCAAGAAGATGAGGATTATTTCGTAGATGGATTTCAAGATGGGCATGGATCAGCTGAAGAGGGTTGTGGTGTGCGAAGAATAAGTTGGCAATGAGTTCTTCTACTTCGACTAAGAGATTTGGAATCCTGTCTATTGGGTAGATACAAAATAACTTTGGTATTGAGATGTAATATGGCTTGTAGGTTTTTTCTTTGAGGCTAGAAACACAGTCTTGAGGGTGGTGAGACAAGAAATCTGTAAGTATGTTTGTTTTGATTTTGATGTGGGAGACAATAAAATACCATTGTGAGAACCAGTTTGTCCAACATAGTAGTTAGGTTGTGGTTACTACTTTTGTTTGAACTTCAGCATGTTGGAAAAAGAGGACGTCCATTTCAGCATAAAAGGTGTCTCCAATGAGGTGGAACTGTAACTTTGCAATTGCCTTTTAGATAAAAAGATTTCTTTAAATGTGGAATGATAATGTACCTCTAAGTCCTTGAAACTTCTATATTTGTATCTGTATATTGCTCTTTTTTTTGTTCGTGAGTCTTCTTCAATAAGGCGGACTGCTCCCCAATGTTTGTCACTAGCATCGGTTTGGAGGATTCACCATCCATGCTATGATGGAATGTCAAGCAGAGAGATATGCTTTTTCAGAGTTTGAACAGCCTTAGTATGAGGAAGCGACCAAGGTATTGCACCTGTAGACAGTTGCTTGGACAAAATCTTTCGAAGAGGGGTCAAATGTGGAATGAAGTTTTCAACATAATTTATGGGTTCCAGAAATTGCTGGATTTCTTTTGCTCCTATAAGAACATTAGGGAACTCATTAATGCGTGTAACAATGTGTGGTTGAGGACTATACGTGCCATTGCGAAATTACATTTACAGGAAATCCACATTCAAAGAAGAGAGGATCATCTTATTCTCAGAAAGCATTACTCCATGACGTCAGATAATGGAGTAGAATCGCTCAAGTAGACAGGTATGATCGTCTTTGTTAGCTGAAAATGGAAGAATATCATCAATGTAAATTAGGGCATTTTGTAATAGGGCTATAAAATACGCACCATTGCTCATTGAAAAAGATATGGGGCTGTTTTCAATACAAATGGGAGAACAATCTCTTCGTAATGGGCATTTGGAATTGTGAATTCAATTTTTAGTTTATCCTCAGGATGGAGACCTAACTGTTAGAAGCCAGCATTCAGGTCAAATTTGGAAAATATTTTAGCATTTGAAAGTTGTTCAGAGAGTGATGCCTGAGTTAGCAAAGGGAACTTTTCATCAACTAGGAACTCATTCAGAGGCTGATAATTAATGAAATGTCTTAGCTTTCCTCAAATTTTCTCTACTTTCTTATTGACGTAAAAAGCTTCACAAGCCCAGGGAGATGATGTAGGCTTGATAAGTTTTTGTGTTAGTAATTCAAAGAATTCTGAATGAGCTAATGTCAAATGCTCAGGTGTCATGCCCTTATGAAATGCCTTAGTGGGATTTGCGTCTTCATTTTTCTTAAATGGAAGGTGGGCAAAGAATTCAAAAATTGTCCATAAAAGTTGATCATGCTTTTTCTGAAAGTCTGCATAGTTGTCTGTACATTAATCTTATTTGAGACATTCTTCAACAAGAACTTTTGTAGATTGGAGGCCAATGCTGAAAATAGATGGTTTGGTACTCCAAGGGAGAAAATGGAATTTATAATGTATGCCATCAATTGTCCATCTAAGATGAGGCAAGGAATTCAGGTTGTCAAATCCAATGAGGTCTTTGTTGGTAAGGGCTGAGCCAAGAAATTTGTGCTGGATTTTGAGCTAGGGGAAGAATTTAAGGGTCACTATTTTGTTGAATAGGTGTGTTTGAAAAATGTTTCCATTAGCGGCTTGAAAGGATTGGCTATACGGTCGCCAAAAGGATTGAAGAATGAGAGTAGGGCTAAGGATGGAAGAAGTTGCTCTTGTATCAAGAGGAGTGGTTAGATGGATTGGTTTGGCATATAATTCTGTGATGAGCTAGATTTTGACTAAAGGTATGGGTTGGATGGCAAAAGATGTCTCTTTGGAGAAATGGCAGGTTCATAAGGACAATGGCCTTCCTCGAAGGAGGAAGAGAAAGTTTCGATAGCAATAAGAGATTGAGGATGAAAATCTTCATCGATTAGAGAAAGCAGACTCGATGTCTGAGTAGGCGAAAGTGGCTACTTCTTTTGCTTTTTATACTATAGCTATGTTCTTCTCTTTGTAGCACTGGGGGCAATCTTTGGAGAAATGCCCACGCTGTCCATAAAAGTAACATCAGTTGACAGCTTTATGATGAAACTTTTTAGGCTGAAGGAAATTCTATTTGCAATTATAAAGGTAGGGTGTTTTCGTTTGGTGGGGTAGGAAAGAATGTCATTCGCTGAATAGAGGATGTGGTTTGTGGAAATGATGCTTCTTTTTTGTGGAGCATTCACAAGATCTATCTTAGCATTTAATGGGGAGAGAGAGATAGAGAGAGAGAGAGAGAGAGAGAGAGAGAGAGGGGGGGGGGGGGTGAACACATGTTTTGCGAAGTTTATTGCTAAGTTTCTCAACATTCTCCATGAACTTGTGCAGATTGCATAATTTTTCAATTACTTGTTGGCTCAGCTGATGAAGGAACCCAAGGGAAGCTTGTGAAAGAGTCAATCCTTTTAACACCAATAATTTATAGATTTCATCTCCCAAAGGTTCGAGGAGAGAATTTAAGAATTACTGTTTGAGGGTAACATTGTCAATGACGTTAATTATGTAAAATCGCCATGACATGTTATTGTAATGAGCTTACTAGTCCTTTTTGTCGAAGGAGCACAGCTTTGCTTTGAGGAATTCTTCTCAAGCTATAGTTTGGTATGCATCAATGGTGCCAATGAATTCATTATACAAGAGTCCCATGAAAGCCTCAAAATGTAGGGGACTATAAGGCTTGTAGCTATCAATATTCTCTAAATTGGTCCACCATTCTCGTAAACATCCAGATAAACAATATACGAATTTTTAGATTGTGTGGACTACAATGGCATTTGGTTGGTGGAGCTCTACAACACACAACGAGTACATTTCAAAAATTCGATCTTGCCATTTGAATGGTTTTATGTCATCCAACATAAACATATGCTTCTTGTCAATGGTCTCTTCAAAATTAAGTCAAACAGGAATCTGTGATGGATTAGGTCCAAGGTTCTGATCATTGTCGAATGCATTAGACAAAATTTCTTTTATTGGAGCATATTATGTTGGAGCTTGCATGTATACCTTTAGAAGGTCATCATTGACCTCAATGTTATAGAGGAAATCATGAGAGCTATCGGTATCTATGCTTTCGAATTATGCTTACAAAGCGAGAAAGGGTGCATGGTTGATGGTGACAGCTCACAGGAAAGATGAGACAGGGTTTGGGTTAGAGTGCTCAAGGGGTAATGGTTAATATTTGGGAAGAGACGAGGCTTTGTAATCTTCTGTAAGATAGGTTGGAGGTGGTGAATAAGGCATACTTGGTAATTAAATGCTTTTATTTAGCTTTGGATGAGGTTTTGCTACACTTGGAGGAGAAATTATGTTGCTTGGAGGAGGAAGGCTATTGTGACTTTATATATGCTTGAATGGCTAGTGTAATGGTTATTTTAAAAGGCTCAAGGTTTTTGACATTGCTAGCAATGGTTGTGGTTGAATAATAGGTTGATGGGGTCAAGTGGGGAGAGGTTAGAGATGTGGAGGAAAAGTTTGGAGGAGAGTTGGTCGAGGTTGTGGAGAGGATTGAAGTTATGCAAGCTAAGATTCCAATAGTTTTTCTTTTTTCTTTTTGTCGAGGGACCATGAGGGAACTGACACTTTGGCAATCACAGGCTGTTAGAGTAATGTGGCGGAGTTCCTGTTCCAAAGATATAATTTTTGCTTGAATCATCAAGGTCAAATTTTCTAAATCCTTTTTTGTTTGTTCCAGCAAATGTTGTTGGGAGTCAATGATCTATTGGAGGGCTTGATTTTGCTTGACTGCATTTTTAGCCTACCAATTCAAAGTTGCTTCCACTGCAGAAATTGCTTTAGCAGTACCATCTGACTTGTTTCCTGATAGAATTTTGTGTTGTTGAAAGATGTCTTAAATCTGAAAAAGTTTGGAATTTTCGTGATCCTCGACTAGTCGAAGGTCAAGTTCGACTAGTCGAAGCTTCGCCTGGTAGAAGGTTACACAGACTGCGCACGAACTGCTTAAATTTAAGGCGATTTTCAGATTATTCCAAGATGGTGCGAAGGGGGGGTTACCTAAACTATAAATAAGACCTTATAGGGCATTTTCTAAAGTATTCTAAGGCATTCTAAAGGTATTCCAAGGGTTTCTAAAAATGTTTTAGAGTTTGCAAAGCGTGTAGCAAGGGTGAGATTCGAGGTTGTTTGAATCAGGTAAGTCTTTTCTCTTTATAATTTATACTTTCATGGTGGATTTCTGTTGCTTTGTGCCGTGATTTTTTCTTGAAAGGGTTTTCCATGTTAAATCTATATGTTCTCTTGTGTTTGCTCGGTGCTCTTAGATTGTTATCCTAGATCCATGTGTATGATTCCGCAGACTAAATCACAACAAGTGGTATCAGAGCTATCGTTGGGGTACAGATCTGAATTTATAGGATTAACAATAATGGGAAGTACTAAGTATGATATTGAGAAGTACTCAGGCAAAAATAACTTTGAGTTATAGAAGATTAAGATGATCAGTTCCTTAACTAAGGAAGGTGAAGATGGTGCTCTTGAGGCGAAAAAGTCTATCATGACTGATAATTAATTAATGAAATACCCTTGATAAGAAGTTATTATCTTCAATCCATTTATGTCTCATGGATGAGGTTCTCTATAATGTTTTGATGGAGAAAACTGCGGCTAGTTAATGGGCGAAGTTAGATGATATTTATGCGAACAAATTCTCTGAAAATCACCTACACTTGAAATAGTAGTGATATAACTTCAAGATGGTAGAGGGCGGATATCCGAAGGCCCACATCAGCAACTTTAATCAATTAGTTTGCAAATTGCTGTATATGGAGGAAGTGATTAAACATGAGGAACAAGCATGAATGTTGCTAAATTCTCTTCTGGCATCGTATGAGTCATTCAAGGACACAACGTGTATCATAAATAAAACTCTAAGTGTCGATGTCGTTATCTCAGCCCTTCGAGGGAAGGTCATGAGAAAGCTAAACAGTGACATAGGGACATCTTCCGATGCACTGATTACGAGAGGAAGGAATTCTGAAAAAGGTACAGAATCTTCAAGATCTAGATCCAAATACAAGGGTAAGGGCAAAGGAAAATTAAAGTGCTGGAACTGTGGGATGTTTGGACACATGAAGAAGGATTGTACCAATTCTAAAGCAAAGAAAGAAAATTCAGCGGCTTCTTCCAAGGAGGCCAATGTTGTCACATCTGATGAAGAGATAAGTGATGGTGATGTATTGTCTGTCTCCATGATCGGACACTTGCACGACAATCATGGAGATGAGTGGATCCTCAACACAGGAGCATCATATCACATGATTCCTCATCGGAGTTAGTTCGCCAGTTACAAAGAATGTGATGGTGGACAGATCTTTATGGGCAATGACAATGCCTGTAATGTTGTGGTTATTGGTACGGTGAGCATCAAGATGTTTGATGGGATGGAGCGTACTTTGACTGATGTCAGGCATGTTCCTGATATGAAGAAAAGTCTGATTTCTCTCAGTGCACTCGAGAATATAGGGTGCAAGTTCACTAACGACAATGGTGTCTTTAAAATAACAAAAGGGGCAGTCGTGGTTATGAGAGCATAAAGACACGAAAACATTTACAAGTTGATCGGAAGCACTTCAGAGGATGGAGCGGCAACGAATGTTGCAGATTCCATGTCTGCACGTATGTGGTATGCCCATTTAGGCCACATGAGTGAACAAGGCATGAGGGTACTGTCTGACCAATGTTTAATTTCAGCTTTTAAGAATTCTGATTTAGATATATGCGAGCATTGTATATATAGTAAACAATTTAGATTGTCCTTTAAATCTGAAAAACATGTAAGGGAGTGCTTGATTATGTGCACTCTGACGTATGGGGACCATCTCCAAAAGTTCCATTAGGTGGTCATCATGGTTTATTTCATTCATTAACAACTACTCCAAGAAAGTTTAAGTTTATTTCATGAAACATAAATTTAAAGTTTTCACCATATTCAAACAATGGAAGGCAATGGTGAAAAAACAATCAATGCGAAAAATAAAGGTTTTAAGGACAGACAACAATGGAGAATTCACTTCCACTGAGTTTAATGAATATTAAAATGATGAATGGATCATTAGGCACAACACAATGCGTCATACGGCCGAATAAAATGATGTGGCTAAGCGAATGAATCGGACTCTCTTGGAGAGGGCCCAATGCATGTTAAGTAGTGCTACGTTGGGCAAGGACTTATGGACTAAGGTCGTTAACACGGCTTGCTATTTGGCGAACCGGTCTCCTTTTACGGTAATTGAATGTAAAATCTTAGAGGAAGTATGGAGTGGTCATAAGCTGGACTACTCAGATTTGCGCATATTTAATTGCGAGGCTTATTCTCGTGTACCGTTAGTAGAGAGAGATAAGTTAGACCATAGAGCCAAAAAGTATATTTTTGTTGGCTATGGTATTGGTGTGAAAGGTTACAAGTTATTCAACAAGGTCACACGCAAGGTCATCACTAGCCGTGACGTCAGATTCGATGAAAGCTCTCTATTCCGCAAGAATGATCAAGAGGAGCAAGAGGAACCAGAAAGGTTGATCATAAACATCCAGATGGATACAGATGATACTCAAGCAGAGACGGATGCGCAGATAGAGGTATAGGATCAGGTGGAACAACCACCCGTGAGAAGAAACCCACCGCGTGATCGTAGGTTACCGACAAGATACAGGAACGACTGTAATATCACATATGCCCTCATTATAGATGAGGAAGACAGTCAATTATTCAGGAGGCTCTTGATGAGCCTGATGCACAAAAGTAAAAGGTGGCTATGGATGATGAGATAGACTCATTGCATAAAAACCATACATGGAAGCTGGTGGAGCTTCCAATGGGCCGAAAAGCAATCAGATGCAAGTGGTTATTGAAAGAGAAATAGGATATTTATAGAGATATTCACGCCGGTGGTTAAGCAGGTGTCTATCAGATTCGTGTTAGCACTGGTTGCTCAATACGATCTCGAGCTGGAACAAATGGATGTCAAAACTGCATTCCTACACGAGGAGTTGGAAAAGCAGATGTACATGAAGTAATTAGGGGACTACGAAGTTAAAGGGGTAGAGAAAAAAAGTTTACGAGTTAATGAGATCATTGTACGGCCTGAAACAGTCGCCTGGGTAGTGGTATAAAAAATTTGATTCTTTCATAGTGAGTCAGAAATTTACTCGAAGTGATTACGATCATTGTGTCTATTAGAAGACATTGAATAATGGCAAACTCATCATCTTAGTATTGTATGTTAATGATATGTTGATCGTCAATTATGATATATCTGAAATCAACATACTGAAGACTCTGTTATCAAGGTTCTCGACATAGATATTTATAGAGACAGGAAGAGAAGCAGGCTTTGGTTATCACAAGCAGAATACCTTAATAAGGTATTGATTAAGTATGTGATAGACTAGGCAAAGCTTGTGAGCACTCCTCACATGGCTCACTTCAAGCTTTCCTCAAAATAATGTCCTAAATCAAATGAGAAAAAGCAGGTTATTCTCATGTGTCTTATTCGAATGCGGTTGGTAATTTAATATATGTCATGGTATATACGAGATTAAATATTTCACAGGCAGTCAGTGTTGTGAGCAGATACATGTCAAACTTCGGTAAGCTATACTGGGAAGAGGTGAAATATCTACTTTAATACATTCAAGATACAAAAGACTACGTCTTAACTTTTGAGAAGACAGGGGCAAAGTTGGTAGGGTATGTAGATTCAGACTATATAAGAAGTGTAGATTCTAGGAAGTCTACTTTATGATACTCGTTTGTACTAGCCAATGGAGCAATTAGTTGGATGTCGAAGCTTCAGTCCGTAGTGGCTCTTTCTATGACTAAAGCAAAATATATGGCAATGACAGAAGCGTTTAAGAAAGGTATTTGGTTACGAGGCATGATAAATCAGTTGGGACTTCAGCAGGAAGCCGTGCCGGTTAACTGTGATAGCGAGAGCCCTATCAATTTGGCTAAAAATTCTGTTTATCACTCGCATACTAAACACATTGATATTCGTCACAACTTTATTCGACAGGAGCTTGAGGAAGGAGACGTAACACTGGAAAAGATTCACACCAGCGTGAATCCAGTAGACATGCTCACCAAGGTCATTCCTACAGAGAAGTTCAAGTTCTGTACAACTTCTTTGAGCTTAGCGATGGCATAAAAGAAGGACAGAGTATGCACGAGAAGCATTGTTTGAAGCTATAATGCGACGCAGAGATACGAGAAGAAGACAAAAAGCTACACGTTTAAAGATTGAAGACATGGTGGAGATTGTTGTTAAAAGATGTCTTAAATTTAGAAAAGTTTAGAATTTCTGTGATCCTCGACTAGTCGAAGGTTACGCAAACTGCGTAAATTTGATGCAATTTCCAGACTATTCCAAGTCAGTGCGAAAGGAGGGTTACCTAAACTATAAATAGGACCTCCTAGGGCCTTTTTTAAAGTATTCTAAGGCATTCTAAAAGTATTCAAAGGGTTTCTAAAAGGGTTTTAGAGTTTGCAAAGGGTATAGCAATGGTGAGATTTGAGGTTGTTCAAATTGAGTAAGTCTTTTCTCTTTGTAATTTATGATTTCATAGTGGATTTCTGTCGCTTTGTGCTGTGATTTTTTTCCGAAAGGATTTTTCACGTTAAATCTTTGTGTTCTCTTGTGTTTGTTTGGTGCATGGAATATACTTCTAAAAGGTATAGCATAGTTGGGAGAGATGGTGGTGGAAGCAGTTGGATGGTTGGATTTTTAAAGGTATTTTTGAAATGGCTTATATATATATATATATATATATATATATATATATATATATATATATATATATATATATATATATATATATATAGTAATAAATAGTGAGTTTTGGTGGTGAAGGCTTTCAGGAGGGTGTTCGGGTGTGATAGGAAGACTTCTTTTGCTATTAGAGCTTAGATTTGGGGTATAGCACATAATATTTGAACTTTCTGGAGGGTTTTTCCAAGAGCCTGACTTCTGGGTCACCATTTTGATACCATAGTTTAAGTGAGTACCTAGTCCATTTTTATTTTCAATTTTCTTCTCATATGACACTCCAATAACAATTATCACATTCATACGTATCCCACCAGGTGTGTTTGTTGTTTTAGCGACACCAGTCAGTGTAGGAGACACTAAGAGGACGGCCATATGTTACATCTATAGTATATATGAGATTGCATTCAAGCAGTAGTGTGGAGAATACATGTTATTCATCAGTAGGCATGGGAAAACAGGTTTCCAAAGACCCATGTTGCATACATGTGTAGACCTGTTGGGTATTTTGGATAACTTGAATTGCGGTCTTGTGCTGCTCATATGTTATTATCCATATGGAAGGAAGGATAGCCCTAAGTTGATCATTTGTAAGCTACCTGGAGACAAAAGTATGTTTGGGAACACCATTCCGGCTGTCGATTTTAAGGAGTTGGGCATCTTGTGACTCGCTACTTCCATTGAAGAGAAGAAGAAGAGCATAATTTTGGAGTTGGAACGCCATTTGGTAATAAAGAGTGGCAATGTGGCTGCCATCACTCATTTCTTTTCCAACAATCTGGAGCTTTTAGGGCTTTTAGATGAGCTTTGTAAGCCCCATTATAAAGTGTTGAACATCCATATCATCAATTACTTTTACCCTTCCATGCCAGGCCATGAGCCTAAAAATCATGCCAATTTATAATTTAGGTGAGCCACACCATGGATTATAGTTTAGGACCCATTGAAATGTAGTTTAGACTTCCAACTCATCTATATATTATATGTCCCCCGTAGATGAGGGGTCACACTAAATTTTAGAAAATTTTAGAACTTAAGTGGACACCATCAAGTGCTTTTATATGTTTCAAGCATGATTGTAAGTGGTTTTAGATTATGTGGCCCACTTGAGAAGTTGAACTCTCTCTCTCTCTCTCTCTCTCTCTCTCTCTCTCTCTCTCTCTCTCTCTCTCTCTCTCTCTCTCTCTCTCTCTCTCTCTCTCTCTCTCTCTCTCTCTCATTATATATATTAGGGGTGCACATGGGTCAGTTCAGCCCAGTTCTAGGGTGAAATGGGAATCGAACCATTCCTAACGGTTCCAGGAAAATCAAAACCAGAACCGAACCGTTAAAACTAGTTCGATTCTATGGTTATGGACTTTTTATAAATCGTCTGGTGAGAGAGAGAGAGAGAGAGAGAGAGAGAGAGAGAGAGAGAGAGAGAGAGATGCAGGTTTGCAACGGTGGCCGCCTAGCTAGAGAGCGGTAGGTGACTGGGAGAGATAAGAATGGATGGGGGCAACCGTAGCACTCCAGCAGGGAAGGCGGCGCATTAAGACTGAAGTGAGAATGAATAGTTTAGGTTTTTTAAAAAAATATATAGTCCGATCCTGATTCGGTTCCAGGTAACGGATCTACGGTTCGGATCCAAGGTTCGGATATACGGTTCGGTTCAGTTCTATGTACCCATAAACTGAGAATCGAACCGAACTAATCGGTTATTTGATTTTCGGAACTGATGCACTTTAGAACTGAACCTAACATTCCAACCCAGATTACCGATTCTACCGGTTCCATGTGCACCCCTTAAAAAAAAAAAAAAAAAAAAAAAAAAAAAAAAAAAAAAAAAGAGAGACATATCTAGATTTCATACTAGACTTTATACGGATTCTTATTAAGAGTCCAAAAGTTAGGTAGTCGATCAAATGGTCAGGTTAATCCAACCGCTTCTAATGTTGGACCATGCTCCCTTCAACAGGTGTCCAATCAAATGTACAGTCCAAATTTGATATACGTTCGTCATTTAACAAATAGTAGCGTGATGCACTGAGTGTAAGGTGTCCTATTAGGACCCTAAAATCTACGAGTGTTCTCGTCGATCTGAACCATTCACCCAATGTCCTACGTTCTAGATGGGCCACATTCTAAGAACATAATCAATTTGACTATCCTAATGGCTAAATCATTTAAGTCAACATCATGTTATCATAATCATGCAACTCTGGCCACGTCCCATGCATTTGCGTTTGGCGGTTGAACATATGTCAACTAGAATTCCTCGTATATGGGCCAACAACATGCGAAAAACATTTATACACTTGTAGATTATGTTGATCCATCATGCACATATTCACCGTCCACTTGGATTGTTTTACCTCCAAAACCATCCAAACTGTTGCGTCCTTTTCAGATGGAGGAGAGCACCACGAAATCAAGAAAATCATATTTGATCGAATGATCCTAACCTTTTATTAGTGTTATTTGTTTGCTTTGTATGGGCCGATTCCTGTTTTTTTCGGTTCAACCGTTCATTTCATGGCCACCAATCGGTCAGCTGAAAATCGTCGGTTAACGTAATTTCTATCATGCCAAAACCTTAATGGACCCAAGAATCTGATAATTGTAGTAAATCATATTTGCCATGTTTGCATGTGCATGGATTATTGTATTCTACCACTAGCATTTAAAAAAATAATAATAAAATGTTCTTCCATCCTAAATGTGGTATGTTGGGTCCCACATCTCATCACCATCCAATTAATGAAGAACACTCATTGATGATTTGGCGTGCAAGTCAAACGCACCACAGCCCCACGTACAAGAGCTATTTCATCTCTAACTGGGGGAGTATGATGATCTGTACGCATGCACATGACACTGCATGCACCACGTGGCATACACAATACAAGTACCTCAAGCCAAACCGTCCAAACAGCAGGCCCCATCATATACATAACCCAAAATCAAATTGTTGGATAATCCCAGCATCTTTGTCATAGATGCTTGTTATTGGAACCGAAGACATCTTAACCATCCATTTGAGAGCAACAATCAAATGATATGATCTTATTTTCAATATAATTTTATTTTTATTTTTTTGTGGTCACAGGCCACCCAAAAGTCAACTACCCAAGATGGGCGGTTCAGGTTGAGGAGAACATGTACTGCAAGATTAAAATGTCTACATGCATGTGTATGGGTCCTCTCACTTTTTAGGAGTATCTTTTCTCTATTCCATATATTAATAGCGAGTCATTTTTCTAATGGAATTCTCTTGAAAGGTCTTTAACTTCCTGTTGGAGATCTTAGGAATATGGAGTAGTGGACTGTTATATCAAGAACAGTTCAAAGGCCAGCTTTTATGGCTATGATTGTTTAAATCAATGGCCAGCACTGAATGACAAGCATAGATACCTTACTTTGCATGGAAATAATCCCATACAAACGGTTGCATGTGAACTTTCACATACGTCCACTTCTTTCCCACCAACATGTCAAATAAATAGAACATCTGATCCGTGCAAAAGGATGACCACACCATGTTGATCACTGGTGTTAAATCCCCTCGTTGCACTCATTAGGCCAGAGCCATACCAGTAACCAGAGTCATACCAACGGCTGGCAATGATTCAACACTGTGTCCCTTGATTGCCTTGATTCTCATGCCAGATTATCATCATGGTGTGGCCCACCTTTTGAATGGATAGATTACTAAGCACATCAATGTGGGAAAGTGATTCAGTACCTGATGATCAAGAATCCTTGTGGACCATGATCAAGACACCTACAAGAAGGTGACTTAGCAGACATTGATATTCAGTGATGTTCATTTGGTAATTTGTGGGTACCATATAAGTCTTCGTTATTAGTCTGCGTAAGGATTATTTTGTTAATAGTCCTAAGCTAATATTATATTAATGATTGAGTTTATATTACGAGGTTGTTATTTAATGTAGTTTTAGGTTTTATTTAGATAGTGGGAAATCAGAACGTGGATTGCATCCAACAGGGGCTAGATGCATTCCATCCCAGGCCAATGAAAAAGTGCCATACCACGCATGATTAGTCGAACCCATAGTGAAAAGGTGAGGACTTGCTATATGAAATGACAATTTTTTCCTTTTTAGTGTCGGTCTCATATCCGTATATATGCGAATAGCACTTTTCAGTGGATGGAGTGTGGTTAGTGCCGTACTAAATGCACTCAAATTCAAGGAAAAGAAAAGAAGATTATAATAGTTGTACTATAATGATTTTTCAAAAGTTTCATGAATAATAGTGAAACATGGATTTCATTTTTGAGGTCTTATTTGTATAAGCAAGTGAGGTTTGTCACGTCCCGAATTCAGTACTTGACAGGCAGACAAGCATCGTGTCCTGAATACAACGCACGATGGAAAATTTAGGATAATTTTTTAAATGTTCACTTATTGAGCATAAGCACACCATATCAGGTAAAACGATCTTTCTTTTTTACTATATATCATTGACAAGTATAATGACTTCCAATAATACAAAATATTATACGATACTGAAGAGGCAAAAATATAACAAGGCAATCCATCCATCCAAAATATTATACCAATGTTCGTCATAGGACCATAACCTGAAGCAAAACCAAAGCTAAATCCCCCCTTGTCATTTCTACAAACACCACTTCTCCCTACCAAGCCCCGAGTTTCCTCTAGATGAGCCATCCACATTAACTTTTATCCAACCAGTGGGTGGTTTCTGCCATCGGATGACTGCTGGCACCGTTTGTTTAAGACAGGAATCTCTAACCGACAGAAACCCATCCACAGATTGGAGGTGTTGAGCGAACCTATTTCTGGCAACCTCCTCCCTGTCGCATGACAGCCACCAAAAGACTTTAGCTATGAACGATTGGTGGTTCATCAACCTGTCATCGAAAAAGCTCCATTTCTAGATTTCCATAGCTCTCACAAAATGAACGCAGGGGTGTGAAGATGACGCTTTCCCTGGTTTCTCCTGGCCGCACAGGCACTTCTCCATACCATGAATCTTACCAATACTAAAGTGAGCAATATCAAATATGTGATATAATGGGATATAATGCCATGTAATGCCAGATAAACATGATGCGATGTGATGAAATGCTAATTGCAACCATGTATGCTAAGTCTCCGTGCCCGTAGCCAATCACACCTTAGTATTGTTAGAGCTCTCACAATGGTCACCTTGTGTCTTGGTGTGAGAATTTAACTATAGTGTTTGGATAATGATTACTTTTTCAAATTTAATATTGCCTTGCTATGCAAATATTATAAAACATACCATTAGGAAAAAGTTATCCATTTCATTTTCTTTTTCTACCATCCAAACAAAATGCCGATCATGTACATGATTCTACTGGGCTATAATAAGGATTGCTTATGTTTTTTAAAATGAAACCTATCAAATTATTCCATCTATCAGTTTTCTTGTGTCCATTAATACCTTCTTTTTACTAGCCACTAACCGATGGATAAAAATATTTAATGGGTTTTTGACAAAAATGTCATCCTAGGCCTCATTATATAGATGGACCAGTTTGGTATATACATGGCAAACTCATCACCTAAGGATATTTCAATTCATTTGGTTCAACCAATACCTCTCTACATGGTTTTTTATAGTAATAACCTAGGACATTTTAAAGACGTTCCTCCTCTATAGGTTATTCAGAATACATATTGATGTGTTATTATATTATATATGCCGAACCTTAGTCATTGGATTTGGGTATTTTTCAATGATCCAATTGTATAAATTACTAACTTTATAAGAGATAGGGGTGTCCAAAAAAATTACTCAGGTTATAAAAACCGTCCATGTTTAAAGGAAAAGATAAACAATTCTAGCATAAGAGTTTCTATTTCTTAGCTATCCCCCCTCTAAAGTGAGGTCAATAATAAATAATTTTGATCATTGAAAGATGACCTAGATCCTATGGCTAAATTCCAATATATAATATAATAATACTTTGGGATGTATACTCTATCAAACCTCCCCTCACTTTATCAAAATGAAAACAAAAAGAGAGAGATGATGGAAAGAATTAAAAGGAGATAGGAGAGGGCATCGATGTCCAATTCGAAAATCACTTTCAGTTAGTTTATCATATTGGGGCTTGCTTGATGATTAAGTTAGAATTCATTTAATTGTTAAGTTAGCTTAAAATTCAATCATACTTTAAATGTGAATAAGTTCTAATGATTTTTTATAAAAAATTTTGAATAATTAATTGAAAATAATAAAAAAGAGGTTTTAATCTTTACATCAATGAAAAAGGAAAGTGAGTTTCGCTTTCCTTCTCTTTCTCTCATGGAAAATTGGTATTCTTTTTTTTTTTTTTTTGAATAGATTAGATCAAGTTGTTTTTCTCTCTTGATTCCTCTCTTAAATATTTTCCTTTCATACCATTCATTCAATATTTCTTTAAATATTTTCCTTTCATACCATTCATTCAATATTTCTTTATGTTAAGTGCTAGCAAAGCAGTTCCTTTGGAAACCTTAGGGCCATGATTATCTTTAGTTGATCCAAAGGTAAATTGTATATAGATCCAATGGTCGAATTTGAACCAACTCAATTTGAAAGATGTCTACTATGATCTAATTGTCGATGATGGTGGAATAGTGAATCAACCCAAGACATTGGCCACAGGAACGTCAAAGCAACGAGTAATTATAAAAAATTTCAAGAGCTCTACAGATTACCAGCAAACTTTGGCCCTTGATTAAGAGCATGGGCATGATCGGTTTGCATGGTCCAAGTGAGCCAATTGCGAATCATGTCACGTCTCATCAACGTTTGCATCAGGCGACTTTACTTTATGAGTCAATGAGGAGGAAATTGAGCCCTGATCACATGGTCACGCGCATAGGAGTGATAAGATCACAAGGTGAGCTCTAATCGAGGACTTTAATCAAATGGATTTATTAAAGTTAACAAGAAAGTTCATATCTAGGAAATTCTTAATTGGATGCAAGTACTAGAGATTTATTTATTATATGGAGATTCAAGGTGGTCAAAAGGTGAAATCAATTATGATCAAATTTAAAGGATACTGTAGACACTCCACCATGATAAACCATGCACTTGTAGTTGAAGCAAAACCAATGGAAAAACTTAAACCTAACCCTTAGGAAAACAGCAACCCGAAAATCATGGTTAAGCACTCGATCAGCCCAAAATTTGTCAAACCAATATAGAGTGATACAAGGCCCCTACAAGACCATAAACAGTAATATCAAGAGAAAATAAAAATAAAAATTCACGCCAGCAGAAATCTACTAGCATCTTTTGACAAATTAAGGGTCATTTATGGACAACCAAGATCGCCATAGAGAAAACTACGAATATTAAAATGCTTGTATCTAAGTAGTGTAAAACTAACTTTCACTACCATGGCAAAAAGTCAACTACCATTCCAGAAGGTTGGACATCCGATATCACAACAGAGTAGCCTTTTAGTATAAAAATCCGAGTACCTAGGTAGTAAAAATCCAATTTTTATAAGGCAAACTCAAGAGTAATTAATTGAGACTATGTAACTCGATGTGGAGAATTTTCAAAATATGTTCGAGAAGAAAACCCAACTGGGTAATGTGACCATTGACTCGAGTAATGGTGGTCCATTAAGTGGACTCTCATCATTAAAATCACCAAACCAAAACATGCAAAATATGGCCAAACAACCTCAATTGATTCAAGTGAGGATACTATATGACAGATTATTCGTAATATGTGCATAGAAAATTCATGAATGTGGTGGCACAAAAAGAAATGCTTAATTCTAACACGCCTAAGTCACCAGCTATTGAGGGTCGAAAATAGGGAAAATGTGAGGATGAAATGGATAACGATTTCATATATGATAATAAGAGTTAATTTTTAATGGTTAGATGTCTCACGTACAAAAATGCATGCGACAAGCGAAAGAGAAAGTGATAGGGAAATGTAGGTCCAAGACTTGCCAAAGAAAACCATGGATGAGATTGATGCCACTTTGAGTTGAAATGAAGTCAATGGTAAAATTAATACTATGCTCCAATACTTAATGCATGGAAAAGGAGTCTTTCAGAAAAATCATCGATTCGAATTTTTGGAAAAATTGTTTGCAGTGCTAAAATTCAGCCTGTTTCATGATTTTTACCTACGAAAATTTTCGTAGGTAAAAGTAATCCATTCGAAAGACGTATGTCTGTAGCCTTTGGCGACGAAAATATTCGTCGCTAGAAGTCCCCGTTTAAAGTTTGTACACGATTTTTAGCTACGAAAATATTCGTAGCTAAAAGTAATTCCATTCGATTTTTTTAGCGACGAAAATGTTCGTCGCTAAAGTTTAGATTCAGTAACGAAAATTTATTTCGTCGCTAAAAGCTCTATTTCTGTAGTGAAGGACCTAAAGAAAATGCTACATTGGTTATTATAATGATGGAACAAGTTCAAAACCTATAATGATTTTGAACTTGAGATCAAATTCTCTTCAACAAAAAGGGTTACTTTATGATTAAATAATCGAAAATCCTCATCTATGAAGGGAAGACATCTAAAAGGAGGCAACAAAATAAATGACGATGCAAATTAATTAGTTTGTGGGTCCCTTATAAGTCTTAGTTATTAGTTACCTAAGGTTTATTTGTGTTTTGTTAAGTCCCAAGATGGTATTCTAATGGTTGAGTTTAAATCATATGTATAGTTGGTATTTATAGTAGCTTTAAGCTTATTGGGATATACTTAATGATTAAGTTAAGGTTTAATTAATGATTAAATTAGCTTAATGTCCAGGAAACCCCTATAGATAATTCTAATAGAGGTTTCTTTTTCTTCTTTTTTTTTTTTTGGTCAATGTCATATAATTGATTAAAAACAAGAAAAAGAAGGGCATTCTTCTTTATATTAAATAATCAATTATAATGCAATCAGGTTGGGTCGGATTAACACTTGTGTGAATGCCCTCGTATGGATGAACGTTGAAAAATGACCCTCACTTTCTCTAGCTTTCCACTCTGCTCTCATTTCTCTTTGATATGGTTTGGTTAGATTGTGGGTTAGCTTAGATGTGAAGATATATTTGACTTGGAGTCACTACTAGCTAAATACAACTTCAGATTATACGGTCAACTAGAAATCATAGAATCTTTATGTCAAGAAATCGTAAGATTTACTGATTCAAGTGACTCCTGTGGTCGGTTTGCACCGTAGATTCTGAGCAAGAGTCTCAGTTACGAAAAAGAAATGAGTTAGGCACCATTTTTCGTCCATGTAATACATGGTCTCTACTTTATGAGATTTTATGGTTTGTAGAAAAATTTAAAAGAACTCCAGTATTACTGCATTCAGCCATACCATGTAAGGTATCAAGACCCCGAGTAGGCAAAGTAAAGAAAAACAAAAAGAGTAGCAAAAAAGTAGCAAAAGAGTATAGTGAGGATGTGTGTGTGGAACATGTGAATGTTCTCGAAATGTGCAAAGTGGAATATAGTTTGATCCAAGATGTGAGAAGAAAAGGGAAGACCAAACATTATTTTGTGGTTACAAGGGATGGTCGAATGTCCCCGATTACAACTCTACTCATTGACTTCAGTATCTTCTTCGACCTTAGATAATCCATGTATCTATTAGACATAGTTATAGTACTGCAACTAGGCTTGTCTTCATATGACAGAAGATTGGGAAGGTTTAAGCACGTGTAGTTTCAAGGAGGCATTGGCGCTCCAAAGTTTTAACTAAGCTCAAGAACCAGCTTTTGGAGGAGTTCTCCAACAACGGCCATATCTTCCCACATCATATGTTCTCTTTTCACTGGCTGGAGTTGAGGCCTTTAAATAGGCCGAATAGGCCCAATAACAGCCCTCCACGGGCCTTTTTTGGCCTATTCTTTTTTCTTTACACGTGAGTCTATCAGAGCCTTTTGTAAAATGTGCTGCAAATCTGGGTTACCTTCTGAAAAATGACCTATTAAGGGTCATTTTTTTCGAAAGGGCATTTTTCACGATAGACCTTTATGCACTAGTGCTTTTGAGGTCCTCCAGAGTTATGATGTTCACCTTGGTCTTGACGTTCGCCTGTCGGAATACTGACCGATCTAATATGGTGGTTATCTCCAAGAGGTATCAAGGATCTTTTTGTTTAGGCTTCAAGAGTTGTTGGAACTGTTGGAGCTAGGAAAATGTGCCTTACATTGACTTGCAACTTTTTGATACCTTTGAGAGAGCAGCCAAGATCAAGTCAAATGGGCCATAGTCTTGTCAATCCACCCCGTTAACTATTTCCATGTTATATGATGGCCTTCCTGAGCTTTATCTTTAGGTTTTTTAGGGCCTTCTAAGGTGGCCAAGATTAGTTTTATCCAAATATCATACATTTGAGTATTTTGGGAGCTTTGATAATATTGACTGGAAATAAGTTGGCGGGCCCTCCGATTGGTTGATTCAACCCGTTGACTATTTCCAAAATTAGCCCTAAATTGCACCATCCCCAACTTGTAATATGAGCATCGAGTTGTGCAAATGCTTTGATCAAAACTGATACTGAAGTCCATAGTAGTCTTAATCCTATTTAGGGTGGGGTGTCTACAACTTGCACTTAGTAAAGTAATACATAAAACATCTAACTAATAAATAATACCATTAAAGTAACACCTATAACTATCGAAATAAAACTATAAAAATAATAACTACAATCACCATTTTCTAACTAATAAAACTAAATAAATAACTCACTAATATCATAAAAGTAAATAAGGAATATCCAAAAACAACCTAAATGTTTCCAATAATGATTCCTATTTTCCTTACAAGCTATTATGTCAAGTTTATATCATGTATATTAGCATAACTCACATTTATATCAATTAGATATATGGTTGGGTTTGAGTTGGTAAAGTTGGTTAAGACCTCAACCTAAGCCCAACCCAACTAGGAGCTAGATGATTTTTAGGCTAGGGTTGAATCCAACCCAAGTTGCACCCCTAGCCTCTCCTACATAATACCTCTTTAGAAAGTCATAGGTATAAACAACACGAGGTATGACATGTGCAACGCACATGTGAGGGAGAGAGGGATACAAGAAGGTAGTTCAAGAGATTAAAAAAAAAAATGGCACGGGCTATAAGAAGAGATGGTTAGCTCTCACACACAACACACAAACAGGGTGCAGGCTATATATATGTAAAGAGGAAGGCACTAGCTACACCCAAATAGAGAGTTCTTGGTGCAAAGGAAATGACCGCGGGTTATTTACATAAAAAATTTAAAATGACAAAAATGCATCATATATTTGTTCAAGAGCATATATGATGGGTCCACCTCATGAATGGTCTATATCTCATATTGATGTTCTTTGTGGCCCCTATAAAGAAAGAATATCGATCATTTGGGTGCCGTTTTTAACATGTGTTAGGAAATCAATGATGAGAATCTGTAACTTTACAAATGCTTGGGAGAAAGTCTTCTGAAAAAAATGGTATCTTAATATCTTGGGTTAGTATATTAAAAAAATCATGCTTTCTTGATTACGATAGTTGCAATTTAAGTTGGACACTTTTGTAGATCCATGGACCACACCAAAGTGCTCAACTTTCGGTGATGCAGACAATTCATCGCGTGGGCCACCATGGATAGCCCACATCAAAATAAAATCTTGATTCGGTTTTGGCCGAAATCATGCTTTCTTGATTACGATAGTTTCAATTTTAAGTTGGATACTTTTGTAGATCCATAGGCCAAACCAAAGTGCCTTAACTTTCGGTGATCCAGACAATTCATCATTTGGACCACCATGGAAGGCCCGAATTAAAATTAAAATTAACTCTGATTCGATTTTAGTCGAGTTGACTCTCGCAACTGAGTCGAGATTAATTTTAAAAATTGAAAAAAAAAAATAATAATAACCCAAGAAAACTTAGGGAAAGTGGAAGAAATTTATTTTGATTTACCCAAAGTCTATATTAGTGGGGTGTCAACAACGTCCCCTAAGCTTTTAAATGGTACATGGGGTGATCTATTATCGATCTAAACTGTTCATTTATTCATGCAACTAAGAACAAGCCATGGTGTGAAAATCAACCTAAGTGGATGATCCTAGGCATTAGATCATTAGTAAAGAAAATGAACAAACCAAGATTGAATGGAGAAACAAAATAGCTCCAACCATCATCTTGTAACATCTACCAGATAGATCCACTTTGTATTGCTTATGATTCCGGAGTTTCATTTTGGTTTGGTGATTCTAACCATATGATTTATGGCTAATAAATAATGAATGGTAGTAACATATCGGCAGCATTCAAAGGGTTAGGATCATCCGATGGACATGATTTTTTTCATCATAGCTTGCTCTCATTGGTACTATCATTAGGTGGACCACACACATATGTTGAGTTAGACCATCAGGTGTATAGTGATCTTTATACATCCCAGTTTTTGTACTAGGTGATCTTTATGACATGGCCCACCTTTCGCACGGTGGGATAATGCCAGCAGAAATTTTCTTTTTTATATAGTTGAATTTAATTAATACACATTGCTGCTTATGATCATTTCTCATTTTCTTAAATACTTAGAAAGAAAAAGACCCAACCAAGTCATTTGACTCGACTCAACGTGTCTCGACTTTACAGGCCTTCTGGTCAGATTGAATTATCTGAGTTTTTAAACCATGATCTTAACATTCTAAACAATAGACATTTGATCATTGAATGTGAACTGAGTATTATAGTCCAATTGCAAGCTAAGTATAGGGCTGGAAATGGGCCGGGGCCGACAAGGCAAAGTCGAGCCCAACTACTTCAAAATCTGATCAGGAACCAACACGGGCCCGCCCGCCGCCAGCCCTACGGCGCATGCTATGTAGCAGTCCTGCAAATTGCATTTTCGGGTGACATACATCCCTTTGGTTATGAATTATTGTGAACATCTAACTCCATGGCATCGATTAGGACTGTAGATATCTATGATGGGCTGTGATTGTGGGCCCAAGCCCAGATGTTTAAATTGATTAGAACCCTGAACGAGCTTGGTCCACCTACTTGAAGCTGGGTTATAGGCCTGTTTATGTGTGCCATGAGCTGGGATTGGGCCTAACTTTCAAGATGGTTAGCCAGGGATGGGCCTTTAATGGGTCTAAATAAGACCGCTGAGCCTGGCCCGAAACAGCCCGAATTATGTGATTATAGTTTGCTTGATTGTAAGATAAGCCCTACCATCCAAATAGCTAATGTGATTGTGGAGGGAGAATAAGAATCACCCAAAAATCATATAAAGGAGATGATAGTAAGCTTGTTTTGAACACCGTCCATTTACAAAATAAAAGAATAAAATTATCTATGAATTGGAATATTCCAATCTATGACTTTTATTTTTAAGTGACGCCTCATCCGAGGTGAGGAAGATCATATAAACGGTGTGGATCATTGAGAGATGACCCAAGATCAAAAGGCCAGGATGTATTCTAGCACAACTTAATCAAATACTGTGTTTTCTAGCAAATTTCAATCACGGTTGGATCCTACGCCTAACATAGAGTGACGTATCTGATGATCGGAATCGATTTCGTCATAACAATGCGGTGTGGGCCACCCCATTCATGATTCGTACTATTTCTCCTGCATCCATCGTGACCATTCACTATGGGGTGAGCGTTGAGAACATGTCATGGGTAAAAATAATCTTGATCTTTGGAAGCTAAAGTAGTATGAGAAAAATGGACGGTTAGAAAAAAATCCAATAGTCTCAATTCAACGGATGTGTGTCTCACTTTATGAGCGTGCAGTATACAGCCCTGACTTTTTGGTACATGGTGCATGTAACTGATGGATGGCCCTGATCTCTTACATGTGTTCCACGCCATCAAATGAAGGGCCCCAGTGGAATAACAACCCTTACATATCTGGCCGTGCATTTTACCCCTTCATACAAGTTGGGCCTTGGTTTCAAGGCTTCACCAGGTCGGCCCAGCCAATTTTGGGCTTGTTGGATGTGTTACAAACCCAAGATCCAGGAATGGTCCCTATTTTTCAGGCCCACTAAATTAATGGATGAACAGGTTTGTGTTTAGCTAGAGGTCCGTGTTGGAGTTGGTGCCTTAGAAAACCATCCGCCCCCTTGTCCACTAGTCATATGGATGTAATTGGGGGCCGGATCTCACCATTGATTGAGGTGACCATAGATCTTTTACTGGACATGTGATATTCCTTAGACAAATTTAATGTTGCTCTCATTCATTGGGTTTGTTGAGAAGTAATTCCTATATTTGTACTAGAGAACTTAAGATTGTACATGACGGTTACTGAAATAGGAGAGTCATGATACAGGGATCTCAGTACCCTGTTAGACCATGACCATCATAGGCGCCTAGACATTCATGTGGATGTCAGTTCATGAGATGTACAATCATTTTGTGTGAGAATACTGACTTGGGTCAGGATGGGCAGTATCAACCATCAGGAGCCAAATTAGTGTCATTTTATGCCTTGCCCTTACCCTGCATAAAAGGCATGTAAGGATCACGATCTTAATCGGTTAGTTTTGGATCTTCCTACAAGGTTCATGCATAGGCCAATAAAGTAGACGTAGCTAGGTATTTCTATCAAGAGTCATTGATTCTTACACGGGCCATCAAGAGATTCACTAGTTTGCCTAGGAATATGTTTATGACTTTGATCTGAATATATTAGGGACTCATCAAGTAATTTTTCCGTTGAGTCCAACACTCTCAATGTTTTAATTGAATTTTCAAAGGTTCTTAACCGTTGAAGTTTTGTTTTAACTGTTAAAATTGTTTTGAACACACTTGATGACCAGATTTGATGGTTCACTTTTGATTGATATATGATATGATCATTAGTATATACGCAATGACAATAAATGGATTGAATCATGAGTACATGCATGGATTAGGTGGATTAACGAACTTCCTTCACGGTAAATTACACCAAAGTCCGTAAGGTGACAAAGCATCATACTGAGTGCACTCCTAAAACCCTAACTCCTTGTTATTTATATGATTTTATTCTGGGGGAGAAGACTAGCCCTCGACATACATACCCCATGGGACATGTGAGTATGAGAAAGTATGTGAGAGAATGGAGATCCACTCCATCCTCTTTGATTGTCCTCTCATGTAGTCCACTTGTGTGAATCACTACCAAAAAATTGAGCAAAGGCTACAGACTATGGTAGCTTTTTACTACAGATATAAACCATAGTTATATCTACTACGAATTTAATCCGTAGCTAAAAACTTGCTACACCATTAATAATTAACAGTCGTGTAAGGGGCTTTATAGGGCCCACCAAAAATAGATTTTCTATCTAGGCCGTCCATCTATCTAGAAATACCATTTTAGGGCATGAAACCAAAAATCAGGTAGAGCGAAGGCTCAAGTAGACCACATGGTAGGAAACATGGAGATTAAATCATATGTGCGTCCTATGGTGTGGTCCACTTATGCCATCAATCTACTTAAGTTTTGGGATCATGAACTAAAAAATATTATTAAAATTAACGAACGGCATAGATAAACCACATACATCATGGTGGGCCCCACGAAGCCCCTAACAGGACCGTCCATACGGCTGTCTTCAAATTTGACGCCCAGAATGGGCGCGCGCTCAAAACAGAGCCGCGCCCATCCAAAACCCCAATCCTCTCTCTCTCTCTCTCTCTCTCTCTCTCTCTCTCTCTCTCTCTCTCTCTCTCTCTCTCTCCCAATCTCGCTCCCGATTCTCCTTTTTCCCTACCTCACCTGCTCCATCTCTCTCATTCTCATCCCTCTCTCTCCAATGCATCTCCACCATCTTATTGTCCTCCCTCTCTCTCCAATGAAGCTGTGAAGCTCCTCGCCAAATCATAGCCCTTGCCCTTGTCAAAATCGTAGGCCCTGCTCAAATCTCCTACCCAAATCGTAATCCCAACTCGATCTCACCGCCGCTGTCATAGAGGATAAACTCCCCTCAAATCTGCCTACCCCTGCCGCTACTTCCAGCCCCATTTCTCTATTGCTGAAGAAGTTAAAGAATCCGCAGACAGGTATTTGATTTTTTTTTCCCTTCCTTTGTTTCTAGGGTTAGTGTTTTATATGTTTTCCTTTTTTGAAGGATGGAATCTGTATACCAGAGATGGTTACATGGATGAAGAATGGTTCATCTGAAAATGCACATCATTTTGAGTTGGTTTAGTTACATTTCGTTCCCATATGTGAATCCATCCATGTTTTGTAGGTGAAGAGCGATTTGTAAAAAGAATCTCGCTTGCAAGGACAGTGAAGTTGTCCATCACCACTTATGCAACAGGTAGCCATTTTCATTTTCTCCTTCGGTTGGTTTTTTTTTCTAATGTACTTCATCTATTTGATCTTGACTAGGGTTTAATGATATCTATGCAATTGCCAGATTCTAACAGGAAAATGCTATAAATTTGTTGATAATGAAGCCCGCATGTTCAAACTCTGCAGTCCGTACGTAAAAGAGTTGGCAATGCTCTGGTAATTGGCTCCCCAAAATTGGCTACCTGTTTAGCAAATTTTGGGTTTTTGAGTGCTCAGAGCAAGCCCCACTTGCACTAGCATATCATCAACATAATTTGAAATTAGTAAGTTGCTCATGCCCTGTTTGGATGTGAAATTTCAGTTTAATCAAAGATGAAATCATCAACATAATTTGAAATTTCATGTTAGTAATGTTCCTATAATTTTAAAACTTCTCTATTTATTATGAATTATGACCTAAATCTAATTGGGAGTTTCATGACATCTAATCTCCGGCCATCTTTTTCCGGGCAATTAATGTATTATTTTCATTATTGTCTTTTGTAGCACATTGATCAACATATTAGGAGCTTTAATCTGTAAAGATGAGAACCCTTATAACGTAAGTGCAGTTTCCTTTTTTAAATTGTCGTAAGAAGTCAACAATTTGTGTTGTTTCCTTTTTATTATTGTGCTAAAGCAGTTAACCAATTCAGCAGTAATACAGCCCTACGTAGGTCATGGTTCTCACCATCAGATGACATAGATTTAAGAAATCTGGTTCGTCCATCAGGTACGTTACACTGTACATGCCCTGGACCCACCAGATGAGCGTCATGGATCTCTCATACAGGTGAGTGGCTCCTACCTGCTGAATGCCGGCCTACTTTTGAGTCAGGGCATGTTCATTGTAGGCCCCACCTGATGAACGTCATGGATCTCTCACACGTGTAAATGGCTTTGACACTTCTTCCGACTTCATTTATACGGGTATTCTAGATCAGGAGGCGATCGTCAGCGCAGATTTCAATGTGGCACACATGTGCTAAATCCCAACCACTCATCAGGTGCAACCCACCGTGAGCACGCCCTGGGTCAAAACTCTAGTTCGTCAGCTCATCCAGTGGGCCATACATGGTTGATTCTTTCCAAACCATTGGTTTTCTCATACAAGAGTGGCCCACCCAATGAGCGAGCTTGAGCTTTGGGCACGGCATTTTAACATGTACTGACCTTAGGAATCGCTAGGGAGGCTGCATTTGCCACGTTGGCGCACTGTGATGAACCGCTCCAGCACCGCAGCACTTTTTATTATTTCTAGGGTTATTGGTCCGTGACCCAGCGCTGTGATGTAGTTGTGGCATATGCTCGAACCATATTAAATTTAAGATTTTGTAGCCCTAAAATTATTTTTAATTTTTTGGAGGACAAAAATGTATCTCTGACACAACCGTCAGTCTTGCCGCACGCTCGTCTCGGAAGCATAAATGTTTTTTTTTTTTTTTAATGGACGTGGCCCACTAAAATTTGAAATGTGGCCCACTTCTTTGTTGATTTGATATGTTTATTTTAGTTGGATAGCCATGAATCTATAGAGGAATTTTTAAGTTTTTCACTTTAAGTTTTTTATAGCCCACACTTACACTAATGTTGTACATTAATTCTGAACTGTTTCCTTCGGTGTGGTCCATATGTGATAAGTTTTATACTCAAACTTGGACTGATGACATGAAATTAAAACCTCTTATATATGAATGGATTGAATTTGCTTCACTATAACCCAACAGATCCCATATAAGATGTGGATAGGTTCACAACATGGGGCCCTTGTTGCACGGGCCATTTTGGTTGTTTCCTTGTTCCTTGTTTTTTTTTTTTTTTTCATAAAGGGGAGGTAGGCATGAAAGGAAGGATGGTGTTTTTGGTCCTGATCCAACAAAAACAGCCATAACTTTTTCGTTACATGTCTGATTTAAGTATCTTATGTTTGTTGAAAAAATAATTTAATGAACTTTCAAATGGATTTGAAATAATATTATTTGTATATCGTTTGATTGTCCAAAAGTGAGCTCAAAGTTAATCATTCACGTGTAGATCGTTGATATTTATTGTAGCCCATGTTTGGGCAATCAAATTGTGTCTAAATAAGATGATTCAAAATTCATTAAAAATTTATCAAATTATCTTTCCAACACCCAAATTGGACATGTAACAAGAGAGTTATGGATGCTTTCGTAGAATTAGTGGCCCATAGTAAATGATGAACTTTGGGCCCACTTTTTTAAGAATAAAATAGTGTCCAAATAAGATTATTCCAAAGCTATTTGAAAGTTCATCAAATTATCTTTCTAACGAACATAAGATCACCTAAATCAAAATTTTAATGAGGGAGTTATGACCATTTTTATGAGATTTGTGCCCCATAGTGAATATTTGCGATCCATGATGAGAATATCTACGATTCATAGTGAGAATATCGGCGATTCATAGTAAATATCAATAATCCACAGTAAATATCAATAATGCACAATGAATATCAACGATCTACACTGAATCTCGGCGATCAACAATGGAAATATTACGATCAACAGTGAATATGGGTGATCCATAGTAAATATCGATGATCTACCATACAACATTTATCAATTACAACATACTTTAATCTCAATATTCTTTTATTACAAAAGTCATCCATTCCAACATTCATCGTATTCATCCATTACAACATTCTTAAATTGCAAAATTCATCCATTACAACATTCTTCCATTACGAAATTTATTAATTAGAACACAATTCTATTCTAAAAAATTCATCCATTATAGCATTTTTCCACACCCTCATCCCTTTCAAAAGCTTTCACCATTCATACCTAATAAAAAATAAAATAAAATAATAAAAAAAATAAAAACCCAAAAGATAATTATAAAAAAAATAATGAAGGAAGAATAAGAATGAAGAAAGAAGAACCAAAAACACCATCTTCCCTTCCATGCAAGCCCTCCTCTCCTCCCGTGAAAAAAAAAAAAAAAAAAAAAAGAATGAAGAAAGAAGCAATCAAATGGCCTCGTATGGCAAGGGCCTAGCATTTTGAACCCATCCATATCTTATGTGAGGCCCATTGGGTTATCGTAAAGCAAATCTAACCCGTCAACATGTAAGAGATTTCAATTTCATATCATCGGCACAAGTTTAAAGGCAAAACTCATTACAGATGGATCAGACTGAAGGAAGCATTTCATAATTAATACATAACGTTAGTGTAGTTGTGGGCCACAAAAAACCAAAAAAAATCCTTTTATGAGTTCATGGGTGTTTGATTAAAACGAATGGATCAAATCGACCAATGGGTAGGTCAAATTTCAATTTTTGGTGAGGCATCCATCCTTTTTTAAAAGGATCTTTCATTTTTCGAGACAAGAGCATGCCGTATGAGTGGTAGTTGTAGTAGAGGGGCATTTTCATCCTCCAAAAAATAAAAAAGTTGTTTCATATTATAAAACTTTTAGTTTAGTCCATATGAGCTCTTACCATGACTACGTCACAGTACAGGGCCATCTATACCAATAACACTTCATTTTATTAGTAGCCATGTTGTCAATGAAGAGACCTTGCATATCTCTACTCACATGACCTATCATGTAAGACCCGTATCCTGGACCGTACCGTTCTGTAGGCTTCCGCGGTCCTCCCAGTCGAATTTCGGCGACTCGCGACGTATAAACAGCATTTGCGCACAATCCTGAGTTATACGCTATCAATCTGAGTCGACTCAACCCGAGACTTGTACTCTAGCGACCGTGCCGTCGCCGCGGTTCCGATGCTGCGTCTCGCGCTGTGTCGTGGTCGGTTGAAATGGGGTACAGCCTTACCTGCCTGAGAGGAGAGGGCAATGCTAGGCTGAGTCTGACTAGCTCGAGGAATGGGTCCGCTATCGACGAGTTGGGTCAGATATTGGCAGGGGGATAGTGAGGTCTATTATACTCACCTTGTTACGCGCGATGGGGCGGCAATCTGGTTTGGAGTGTAATAGACTCCAGTGATTTCCTATAGATGAATCGTACTGATATGTGGACTTATTGAGTAGGAGTTGCATACTCATGTATTCATTTCATTCACTATCCACTGGAGCTGGTGGTGCGCAACTAATTGTTGTGTACCTTCGCATGGCCGGGATTTCAGTTGGGCGCGCGACTAACCTGAGATCAGGAGTCTACCACATTAAGTCTGACTATCCAAATTTAGGTATGGGACTGGTTTGGATAGAAGTCTCTTATGATGGACCCCGTAGCCTGCAATACCACGTACTATCATCACGACTTCACACTCCAGTTTAGTCATTTCATTCGCATCGCATATTGCATTGTATCCTCAGCGCATAGTATTCGGCTTACTGACTTCGCATCTCATAGTTGATCTACATTGCTTCCTCAGTATATGATATTGGTTTATTATATTTTTGTATCGCATAGCCCGGATAAGGCTGATGGTATTTATGGGCCTATCAGCATATTTCCGCATTACTCTGATATCGTATGATTTATGAGCTTGTCAGTATTTCAACTTACTCTGATATTGTTGTCAGTATTTCTAGGTATATGACATTATCTTGCTATGTCTTTTCATCGCATATGTTGGATGAGAATGATGTTATTTTATGAACTCACCAGTATTTCTGTTTACTCTAAAATTACATTCTAAGCACACCTATACTGCTCACACACTTTCACCACCCACTAAGCTTTTTATAAAGCTTATGCACGATAGATGCGTACAGGTGGCGTTAGGTTGCAACAACGTTAAGCTTGGAGCATGCAGTGGACCTCTGGAGCTTGATTTTTTATTTATGTATTTTCCTTTCAGCACTTTATTCAAATGTATTATATTAGTGGATATGTGATGATGATGTTGCCTTTGTGATTTAGGTAAACTTGTAGTTATGCTTATTACGAGTTAAATGTACATTGGAAAATCCTCCTTGTAGGATCCCAAGATCGGAATTTGGCGTATGGACGCTGGAAGCCAAGAATGGGGTACTACGGAGGCTATCAGCACCGGATTCGGCAATCGGGAATTTTGTAAGCCCGGTTTCCTAGTTTGGGGCGTGACATATCACATCCACACATGGCAATGTAGAGTAACATCGCAGCAATTCGTCAGGCACATCCATGTATCTGCCCTCATCAGGTTCTACTCATCACGTGATTTTCATGTGTGTTGAAAAAGTGACCCACCAAAAAATTCTAACCAAGGGTTCACTTTCAATGCATTACAGACTAGCTTGATTTACGTTGATGAGCCACATAAGCGTTGTAGCCCTTTGTGGTGATTTGCATGGATCCTATGGGAGCATATTTGGTGTGGCCCTTACCATGTGGCCCACGTTGATGTATTTATTATATATCCACGCCAACCATTCGTTTTTTAGGGATCATTTTAAGGATCAAGCCCAAAAATGAAGAAGATCCAAATTTCAGGTAAACCATAGTATGGGAAACAATGGTGATGAACACCCTACCATTAAAAACTTCCTAGCACCCACCGTAATGCTTCCATAAGTTTATTTGTCATTCAATTGTTTCTCACAATTCAATCAAACACAAGGCTCCATGTGTTAATGAAGGCTCGTATTTGGTTAAACATGTGCGGTTAGGTTAGTATGAGCGTACCAGGGTCATAATTAACTCAAGTTCAATTAAATGATATTGAACCCGGTGCTGGGACAGATCGATTAAGACCATAGTTATGGGATCGGCTGCCTTCTCAACCATTGATAGTTACGACAATTAGGCGATTTAGAGGTTAGTCCTTCTGAATGGATTTTTATTTTTATTTTACTTACGTTCAACACTTTTCTTTCAACAGTGATTACAAGCATTATATTTCTCATTAGAATGATGATAGATAGAAATATTAAAACTAAAAGGGTTAACAATATCGATTTTATTAATTTGTATTTGAAGCTCAGTACAATAAACAAATAAACAAAATAGCGGAGAAATAAACAAACGATGAATACCTGCAATTTAATGTCTAAATAAACAATCGAGCCAGATGGTTAGCAAGATATGACCAAGATTTAATCTTCCAACTAAGGACTCGATTGATTGGGGATCTGATGACGATGGGTCATGGATATTTATATTACATGTAAGTATACTGCAACGATGGTGCCAGGCAGTAGCAATCCAAGCTAGCCTAAACACTGAACGTTCTACAACGTGGTTGGGCATAAGTAGGGGAATCTAAACTAAGGATAAGCAGCGTTGCGCTATGTAGAATAATTGTATTTGGTGTGGGGCATCAAGCTCTTCATCACATGCTCCTTATATAGTTCGGGTGGTGGAAAACCCTTCTTGGGTTTTCTTGTTGGTCCAGGATCCTTGATGATTACAGTGCGAAATTGTTTTTCGATCTTTTCAGCCTCGCCAAAGAGATCTCCGAAGGTTATGGTATCCAACTATTTTCAAATTTCCTTCGTTAACATGACTGCAAAGATTCGTGGACGTTTCAAGATTAATCTCGTTAGATCTTGATTCCTCATGGTGTCTTTGATCTCCTTCCTTTTTTAGAAGAATTTGCTTTTCAAATTTCCATAATCGTTGTGAGAGTCGTGTATGGGGGTTCTTCCATTTTATCAAGATTGTGTGAGGCGGCCTTGTGGAGAATATCCAGATTGCAATAGGATTCCTATCTCGACAGGTCTTTATAAATTTATGATGCAGGGATGAACGTGATGAGGATAACTACTCTGAATCCACGGAGCTTCTCTGGACTCCTCACAGAGACTTCTCGAATCCATGAGGAAAGAAAGCAGAAAAATAGAAATAAATTCTAAGAAATTAGAAATTGATTAATTGATCACTAAAAATGAGTTCACAACCCTTTAAATAGGGGTACCAAGCAATGGAAAAGAAATCAGAATCAAACTACAACTAAAACTCCTAGAAATCGTGACTTACTATAAATAGTAAACTTACTATTTATAGACGGTCGTGATGTCTACTAGTGCGCAAGGTTTTTGGCCAAGAATAGTAAGTGTCCTATTTGGCTTCACCAAACCGTTCTCCTAATTATTCTAAGCTCTTTTCACGTTAGGCGCAACTCCTAAAGCCCGACGGATGAAGAGTTATAAGCAAACTAAAACTTACTATTTATAGTAAAAATGAAATTAAAACAGAGAAACGACCGTCGATCCAGGGGTTTTTCGCAATTTCGGGCAACCCAGCGTAGTGGGTTGGTTGGCTAAAGTACCTTGTTCTATCCTAAAATTATATATTTTACGTCAGCTAACTCATTCCGGATTGCGAGATACACCCGATCTAAGGTCCGACAGTCCAGATCACTTCTGTCATCGACCGGGCCTTTTTTGATCCATCTTGGCCATGAAACTGTTCGTGACCCGCTCTACATCAGTCCCCTCCACTTCAAAAGAACTTGTCCTCGAGTTCTCATCCTGCGCTGGTTCATGATACTCGGTCAGGTCTACGACGTTGAAGGTCCGTGAGATAGTCATGTCATCTGGAAGATCAACAACATAAGCGTTGTCATTGACCTTTCAAATGATTGGGATGGATCCAATCTTCTTATTTTTTAACTTGTTGTCCGTCCCGGTCGAAAATCTCTTTTTGCACAGATGGACCATAACGCGGTCGCCCACCTCGTACACTTTTTATCGCCGGTGCTTGTCCGCTTGTTCCTTATACTTCTCGTTCGAGGCATGTAGCTTGGTCTACACTTCCGCATTGATGTTCATGATCTTGTCTATCATATGTTCTGCTGCAATGCTCGTGCCTGAGTGCTTGTGCAGAGGGACCAAGTCAAGCGTGTGGCGAGGCACTCGTCCATAGATAATCTAGAACGGTGATTTCCCTATTGAGCGGTTCACCATGTTGTTAAATGCAAACTCTGCTTGAGACAAGGTCAAATCCCACTGCTTCGGTTTTTCTCCTGAAATACAACAAAGGAGGTTTTCCAATGTGTAATTTACAACTTCGGTCTGCCCATCAGTCTGTGGGTGGTAAGCACTGCTGAATTGAAGTCGTGTATCGAATCGAGTCCATAAAATTCCCTAAAAGTGGCTAATGAACTTCGTGTCACAATCAGAAGTAATGGTCTTGGGGACCCCGTGTAGCCGTATGACCTCCCTGAAGAATATATTCGTCACGTGTGTTGCATCGAGGGTCTTCTTGCATGGGATAAAGTGTGTCATCTTAGAGAAACGATCTACCACTACGAACACCGAATCCATACTGCGTTGTGTTCGTGGGAGACTAAGCATGAAATCCATTGATAAATCCTTCTAAGGACTGTCAGACACAAGTAACGGAGTGTAGAGGCTCGTATTCTGAGATTGCCCTTTAGAGGTCTGACAAACATGACAACGTTGTACGGCTTTTCCCATATCACATACTAATTGCGGCCAGTAATACCTCTCTTCCACAAAAGCTCGCGTTTTATCTCGCCCAAGGTATCCACTGAGGCCACTTCCATATAGCTCCTGAATAATCTGCTCCCTCAGAGAACTTTGGGGGATACACAATCGATTCCCTTTGAAGAGAAAATCGTCCTGTATATGAAGGTCACTGGGGTAACCTTCTTGGCACTTCACCCAAGAATCTTTGAAGTCCTCATCCTCGGCATACAGCTCCTTGAGACAGTCGAAGCCGACTACCTTGTTACTCATCGTAACAAGTAGTGATGCACGACTGCTAAGTGCATCAGCCACCTTATTCTGCTGCCTTGACTTATGCTTCAGAACGAACGTGAATTCCTGTAAAAACGAGACTCATCTAGCATACACACGATTCACGTTAGTCTGACTATTAATAAACTTTAATGCTTGAGGGTCAGTGTAAAGAGCAAACTCTCTTTGAATCAGATAATGTCGTCAATGTCGCAGCGCCTGAACAACTACGTACAACTCAAGCTTATAAGTCAACCACTTCTTTTCAGGCTTTGCTGAGCTTCTCGCTGTAGAAGGCTACCGGCCTGCCTTCCTGTGATAATACTCCCCCAATTCTGATGTATGAAGTGTCACACTCAACCTCAAACAATTCGTTGAAATTAGGAAGCACCAAGACCGGTGTTGTAGATAAACAATTATTGATCTCATGAAATCTCTTGTCAGCTTTATCGGTCCACTAGAACGGTCCTTTTTTTATGCAATCTGTTATAGGCGCGAATATGGTGCTAAAATCTCGCACAAATCGACGATAGAAAGTCACCAACCCGTGAAAACTCCTCACCTCATGAATGTTCATCGGGATCGAACATTCCCTAATAGCTCGCACCTTTTCATCGTCCACACGAATGCCTGTAGACGTTACAACAAACCCTAGAAACAACAGGCTATCAGTTAAAAAACTACATTTCTTCAAGTTGAGGTACAGCTTGTTAATTTGTAGTACCTGTAGCACCTGCCTGAGATGTTTCCTATGTTTCGCCTCATCTTAGCTATATATCAATATGTCATCAAAATATACTACCACAAATCGGCCAGTAAACGGTTTTAGTACCTGATTCATCAAACGCATAAAAGTACTTGGTACGTTCGATAGGCCGAAGGGCATGACCAGCCACTCATACAACCCTTCCTTAGTCTTGAATGTTGTTTTCCACTCATCACCGGGTTGAATACGAATCTGATGGTACCCGCTCCTTAGATCTAGTTTAGAGAACACCTTGGCCCCTTCTAGCATGTCATGCATGTCGTCCAACCGTAGTATTGGAAACCGATATTTGATGGTAATTTTGTTAATTGCCCAGCTGTCAACACACATGCGCCAGCTTCCATCTTTTTTTGACGTTAATAATGCTGGTATGGCACATGGGCTCATACTCTCTCTCAAGAGACCCTTACGGATCAATTCCTCCACTTGCCTCTGAAGTATCTCACACTCCTTCGGACTCATCCGATAATAAGGGCGGTTAGGCAGGCTAGCCCCAGGGACAAGGTCTATGTGATGTTGGATGTCCCTCATGGGGGCCAATCCATCAGGTAAATCCTCAGGTCAGACTTCTTTGAATTCGTTTAGCAACAGTCTTAAACTTGGAGAGATGTTTGAGGGTTCCTCTTCCTCGCCTTTCACCACTACGGCGTATACCTCTCCGGTTTCTTTGGATTCCTCCATGAAATCTCGAATGGTCAAGAGGGAACTCCCCTCCACTTTAGAAGCTTCAGAGTGGTTCTCTGGTGCCATAGGGGCAAGGATTATTTTTCGACTATCCTTAACGAATACGTAGACATTGTCTCGTTCCCGATGGGTTGCATCACGGTCCGACTGCCAGGGTCAATCGAGTAGCATGTGGCAAGCTTCCATGTCAACCACGTCACAAAATATCTGATCCTTATAATTTTTACCAATTGAAAATGAGATAGTGCATTGTTCAGTTACCTTGGTCTCATTCACCTGTTTTATCCAGCCAATTGAGTACGGGGAAGGATGTTTCGTCGTTGGTAGCCGCAACTTGTCCACCATCACCCTTGAGATGATGTTCTCACTACTACCACTGTCTATGATCACATCACAGACCTTTCTGTTGACAGTGCATCGAGTACGGAATATATTGTGTCGTTGTGGATGTAATTCCTTTCGTGGGGTATACAGTAATCGCCTCACAACTAAAAATTCGCCATGATCCTCGCCCTTCATTTCATCGTCACCTGTTATTTCTTCAGTGGTTTTCTCATGTTCATCATAGTCATGGCCTTCTTCTACGGCCCCATCTTCAGTGCCCCTTCGTTTATAGTTAAGTGTGCCGCGGGATGTTGAGGACAGGTGTTTGATAAGTAGTCTGGCTGGCCACAACAATAACAATTGTTCAACCTTGGCCGAGCATAAGAATTTGGAACCCTACTCGGGCCCGCTGTTGTGGGTGCTGCACGTTGAGGGCTGGATGAGCCGCTCTCCGTATTACGATTTACGGTTGTAGGAGGTTGAAGACGTTCTCCTACTGGATCTTTTCCTTGTGCCAACACTGGATCCTGTGTGGGACCCGTCATGGGGGGTCGAGTTGAAGGGTATGGACGAGCAGGAGCTCTTGCAAGTTGGGTTTCTACCTTACCGCCAATTGAACTGCTTCATCCACGGTCCTGACTGGGTACATCTAAACTCGGTCCTGAATTGTTGGCCGCAACCCACCTATAAATCGTGTCACCTTCTGTGACTCAGATTCTGACAGATCGTTTCGTGTAGCCAACCACTAGAATTCTTCAGTGTAATCTGTAACGGTTCGATTTCCTTGTCGGCAATTTTGATATTGCTAGAATAGTATCTACTCATAATCATTGATGAGAAATCGTGATCGAATAAGACGTCTCATCCGTGACCATAATGAGATGGGCGCCTTGTTCTTATGGGCTCGTGAGAGTTGTAATTGTTCCCACCATGCAGAAACACCAGACTTTAATTTAAATGCTACCAATTTTACCCTTTTATGATCTGGCACGTCCATATAATCAAAATATCTCTCTACTTCGGCTAGCCAATCGAGGAAATCTTCTATACGTAATAAACCATTAAAACTAGGAAGTTCAGCCTTACCTCGATAGTTTCTTTTAGCACGATCTTGGTGATCGCCTCCATGGATTGGTCGTCGGGCAAAACCCTCATTAAGATCCTCGTCGCTAGAACTTGAATCATCTGGCGTAGCCCTACGGTTTGCCACTAGTAGTGCTCTACAAAAATCGTGATTGTGTCGTACGGCAACCACGGGTGGTGGAGCCACCCTGGGTGGTGGAGCAACTATAGGTGGTGGAGCACCGCCTAGGACTCGGGGCGAAAGTAGTGCATCCACAAGACGGTCAAAGGTTACCTGCAGCCCTTGCATGGTCAACTAACTCTTCCAGTGGAAAGCTTCCATTCTTTTCGAAAGATAACGAATCCCTGGATCACCGTCCATAGGATTTTGATTCATACCTTCATTGTTTGTCATCGGCCCGAGAGAAATCTTTGCTCTGATACCAATTGACGCAGGGATGAACGTGATGAGGATAACTACTCTGAATCCACGGAGCTTCTCTGGACTCCTCACAAAGACTTCTCGAATCCATGAGGAAAGAAAGCAGAAAAATAGAAATAAATTCTAAGAAATTTGAAATTGATTAATTGATCACTAAAAATGAGTTCACAACCCTTTAAATAGGGGTACCAAGCAATGAGAAAGAAATCAGAATCAAACTACAACTAAAACTCCTAGAAATTGCAACTTACTATAAATAGTAAACTTACTATTTATATACGGTCATGATGTCTACTAGTGCGCAAGGTTTTCGGCCAAAAATAATAAGTGTCCTATTTGGCTTCACCAAACCGTTCTCCTAATTATTCTAAGCTCTTTTCACGTTGGGCGCAACCCCTAAAGCCCGACGAATGAAGAGTTATAAGCAAACTAAAACTTACTATTTATAGTAAAAACGAAATTAAAACAGGAAAACGACCGACGATCCAGGGGTTTTTTCGTAATTCCGAGCGTTGCAACCCAACGTAACTGGTTGGTTGGCTAAAGTAGCTCGTTCTACCCCAAAATCATATATTTTACATTAGCTAACTCATTCCGGATTGCGAGATATGCCCGATCTAAGGTCCGACGGTCCGGATCACTTCTATCATTGACCGGGCCTTTTCTGATCCATCTTGGCTATGAAACTGTTTGCGACCTGCTCTACATCAATTTATCAAGCATGCTGCTTCCACCAGACGTGTCATTCGTGTTAGGGCTACGTGTTATTTATCATCGTGTCTTATATGTAGATGTGTATACAACTTTGTGTCATTATGCTTTTAGCAAGTGATGTACCAATGAAGTATGTGAGACAAAAGATATCCTCGGTGCACGTATGTACATGGACACACCATGCTAAGAGTCAACACCAACAAGTATAAACCTAAATGAAGGGAAAAATATAAATATTAGTTTCATTCATAACTTGTAGCCCACTAATGGTCAATCACCATTCTTTCCTCTAGTATGGTCCACCTAAGATCTGCTTCATTTTTGGGGATCGTACCCTAAAATGATCTGGAAAAAATGGATAGATATCATGGATATAGAATACACACATCAAAGTGGGCCCACAATAAGCGCCGCTATCTTGGGTAAGCCCAGGTTGCACCTAATCTACTCCTGAATCTTACAACGCACCTGGTTGACAGCTATACGGATAATAGATATGGCATGGCTACATAATACATGAGTGTGACTTGGCTACATAATACATGAGTGTAACTTGGCTAGGACCGGGAGCCAATGATGTGGGTGAGACCGACCTTAGGAGTCCACCTCAATGTATGCATTGCATATCCACCCCATTTATCTATTTTTCAAGTTTATTTGAGGCCATGGTCCCACTTTGTTCATCTATTTTTCAGCTTATTTTAAGCCATGGTAACAAATTTAAAGCACATACTAAACTCAGGTAAAGCACACCAAAGGAATCAGTGGTTATTGACCACTAAAGACTTTTTATCTTGTGATGCTAGAAGTTTCCTGTGATGTGGTTCACCTAAAATTGATATCTTGTTCATTTTTGGGAAAAACAAACAGATAAACCACTACATCAAGGTGGGCTCTAAGGACTACTGTCAGGCTCTCTCGTATACTTGGTGACAGGGTCAAAGCCAAGTCGCGCTCAGAATACGCAAATCAAGGTAGGCCCCACGGTTAGTGCCGCACCTAATACGGATCTTAGGACGGCCATGGTTGACACGTGTATGGATGACAGATACGTGCTCGTATCTATCAAAGGGTGAATAAGAAGTCATGGAAAGGAATCCATCGATCAGCCAGAGAACTGCACTGGCCTGACTACGCGCAATCGTAGGAAGGACGTGCCTACCACTACTCAAGCACCGTACTGGGGAAATTTTCATCAGATCCACACCGTTCATTAGGTTAAGAGCCGTATTTTCAACATATATCCTAAAAATAATTCTAATATAAGACTTAAATAAACCAAAACATATAAAATATTGTAAAACCATGCCTAAAAACTATATATTTAGATGTTGTGGCTCTTATGAGTCTTTAAATGTCTTTATTTTGGGTAAATACATGCATCCTAGATTGAAACGTAATATTAGAGCAGTGGATGGATATTAAAACTACGGTGGACCCTACACACAATTTGGACGATTTTAATGGCGGAACTTCCTATCTCAACTGTTCCATTGATGTAGGCCCACCAGATTTTTTTAGTCAGCCTGAATTATTTATAATCACAGAGTGTCTCAGCCTATGGATGGGGTGGATCACATGAATTTCTCCGTCCACATCATAAAATAGTGAGGCCCCCACATGACTCCGCGTAGTCACGCAATCTTTTTGGTGGACTAAACGGTCACAACGTTGTCACCGGACGTTAATCTTATGGAACTGGTCCCGTGTTTTGTCCTTTCGGGTACACTTGAAATGACCAAAATGCCCTTGTAATTTTTATTTTTATTTTTATTTTTCTAAAATAAGTATATGGTAATTGTTCTTGGCTCTAATCCAAAACGCAAAAATATAAACAAGAGAAAAAAAAAAAAAAAACAAAAAACAAAAACAAAAACAAAAAACAAAATATTACAGATGAGCTGGGCTGGGCAAGATGGGCCACAATACGTACAGCTTTGGGCTGAGTCTCAGCGTAGCTTAGTGGTCCATGGGTCAGACCCAAGCCCAAGTTTCGACCTTTTAGGAGCCGGGCTTCATGCTTCTAAAGACCCAACAAGTCAACCGGGCCTTGATAAGCTGGATTCTTTGGCTTACAGACCGCACTTTGATAGACTTCGATCCAGCAATGTCTGGCCCATTAATACATGGCACGAGCATAGGTCACTCAGTTATCAGAGGAGGATTTGGATTTCGTATATCAATTAATATACTGGTTGGCGTATGTTCATAATAGAAATCCCAACTAAGGTGACCGGCGGCAGGCGAAGCTGCAGGGAGATGGTGCGGTTTTCAGCTGTTCTCGTGGTAGAGTGAGGAGCGCTATCCATGTACACCAGATCTCAACCATTGATCAAGAAGGATCGATGTGGATAGGAACCGACCCAAAAACCGCAACAGGAGAATGGTTTAATTGTCCAATGGGAGAACTTGTGGATGGCAGATGGATGGTTAAAATCATTTTAGCTAATTAATAATCCAAAATTATTGGGGATTTTGGCCTGCGGAATCACACGGATCTAGATCTAGGATGGTAATCCAATGGCACCAAGCACACAAGAGAATACACAGATTTAACATGGAAAACCTTTGCGGGAAAAAACTATGGCACAAAGCGACAGATCACCACTATGAAAGCATCAATTACAAAGAGAAAGGACTTACCCGATTCGAACAACCTCGAATCACACCCTTGCACACCCTTTAGAAATAGGAAGCCTTAACATATATTACCATGTCCTAGAAAAACCCTAGGAACACCTATTTAGAGTTTAGGCAACTTCCCTTTCGCATCCCAGTTGCGAAAGGACTCAAATCCGCAGTTTCGCGCAAAATCGCGAAACAAACTGCATAACCTACGACTAGTCTAGCAGAGTCTTCGACTGATTGTAGCCCACCTTCGACCAGTCAAAACATCCCTTCGACCAATCGTAGCTACAGTAAGAAAACAACAGAAATTCGCTGGACTTTGAGTCGTGCCAGGGCTCGAACCTACGATCGGTCAAGCGTGTCCCACGACCAGTCGAAGCTTCCCACGACCAATCGAATGACCTCAAAACTTTCAGATTTAAGACTTTTCTCAACAATCTCCACCATGTCTTCAATCTTTAACCGTGTAGCTCATTGACTCTTTCTCTTATCTCTGCTTCACATCATAGCTCAAGATCACACTCCGTCCTTCTTTTCCACCATCGTCGAGCCCAAAAAAGTTTCACAGAACTTGAACTTTTCTACAGGAATTTCTTGTTGATCATGTCTGCCAGATTTAAATCCACATGCCCAACCACCTTTGCTCCTATATTTACAAAAGAATGATGTAGTCTTCTTACCATCTCACTGCTACCCAATATTGCTTGTCGGGGTACTTGCTCACAACACTGATAACCTATGAAATAACCAGTCTAATCCAGACCATGGCATACACTGCTAACCGCATTCGAATAAGGCTCATAAGATATCCTGCTTTTCCTCATCTGTTTTGGGACATGTCCTGAGGAAAACTTGAGGAGAGACGCGTAGGGAACGCTCTCCAGCTTTACTTGGCTCATCACATACTTGATCAATACCTACACACAAGGTATTCCTCCTATGATTATCAAAGCCTACTCCTCTTTCAGTCTCAATGCCGAGAACCATCTTTGCAGCCCCTTGATCCTTCATCCTGAACGTCCCACTTAACCGAGTCTTCAGTACACTGATTTCAGACATGTCATAATTAGCGATCTACATGTCATCAATTCCTGACTCACCATGAATGAATCAAACCACTGCCTAGGCGACAGGTCGAACCACGACCTCCTGCAAAGTCCTTTCTCAGCCTCTTTAACTTCGAACCGCTCTGGTTACTTCATGTAGATCTGCTCTTCACTTTCCCTTACAAAAGTGCAGACTCCACATCCATCCTTCCAGCTCAAGATCAAGTTGACCAACCAGCGCCAAACACGGATCTAATAGACACCTGTTATACCGTCGACGTGAATATCTCCAAGAAGCCGATCCCTTCTCTCTGAGCATAACCCTTCACTACCAACATCGCCATATATCTATACTGTATCCTCCTGAAGATCCACCTGCATCCAACCGCTCTCTGACCCACTGGAAGCTCCACCCGCTCCCATATGTCGGTCCGGTACAAAGAATCCATCACATCGCCCATAATCATCTTTCACTTTTCAGCATTAGGCTCACCTAGAGCCATTTGAATAGAAGATGAATCCCCTGCGATATTGGAGTCATCCATGTACATCGCCGATATCCTGCGAACATGCCGTGTGATTCTTCTCACAGGTAGTTGCTCCATCTGCTCTGTATCCCTGTCCGCACGTCTCAGCCTTCCTGCCCTGCCTGCTCATGTGGCCATGCCCAACATGCTACACACGTGCAGAGGTGAAATCCGCTACATCTACTGTAGCTCTACCGTTTAAAGTGCTCTCGATCAACCTGTACAAGTTACCGAGTCGTTGCGCTTTCATGATTACCCGTGCCCCCTTAGATACCTTAAGAACATCATCAATACCCGTGTAGTTGCATCCTTTTGCCTCAAGCACACCAAGAGAAATCAGATTCTGCTTCAAATCAGGAACGTGCCTGACATCAGTCAGGGTGCGCTCCACCCCATCAAACATTCTGATGTGTACCGTACCAACAGCGACAACATTACAGGCGATGTCATTGCTCATAAATACCTGTCCACCATTGCACTCCCTGTAGCTGGTGAACCAACTCCGATGAGGAGTCATGTGAAAAGATGCCCTTGTGTCTAGCATCCACTCATCCTTACGATCATCGTATGACCGTCTGAGCGAAGACACAAATAAAACATCACCATCACATTCATCTGATGTGGCAACATTAGCCTCCCTGCATGAAGCCTCAGAATCTTCCCTCTTCGATTTAGGATTTTCACAATCCCTCTTCACATGTCCTTTCTTCCCACAATTTCAGCACTTTACCTTCTCTTTGCCCTTGCCCTTAGATTTGGATCTAGAACCTGTACCTTGTCCAGAATTACTACCCACTGTAAACAGTGCATTAGAAGACGTCCCCATGTCGCTGTTTAGTTGTCTCATAGCCTTCCCTTGAAGAGCCGAGATAATTGTATCGACACTCAGGGTTTTGTTCGTGCTGCACATAGTATCCTTGAATGCCTCAAAAGACGTCGGGACAGAATTCAACAACATAGATGCTTGTTCTTCATCTTTCATCACTTCCTCCATATCCAGCAATTTGCAAACCAATTTATTAAAGTTGCTGATGTGAGCCTCCAGATCTCCACCCTCTGCCATCTTGAAGTTATACCACTGCCGCTTCAAGTACTGGCGATTTTCTGAGGATTTCTTCGCATAAACATCCTCTAACTTCGCCCATAACTTAGCCGCAGTTTTCTCCCTCATGACAACGTAGAGGAACTTGAGGAAGACCAACGTGAGCCCAGTCTTGCTCTCGGCCGTTTACTGTGAACCTCATCCGTGAGACATAAACAGATCGATGATAAAGCCTTCTTATCAAAAGTATTCCAATCACCATCGGTCATAGTGGACTTTCGCTCCTCAAGAGCACCATCTTCGCCTTGCTTGATTAAGGAACTCATCATCTTGATCTTCCATAACTCAAAATTATTTTTCCCTGAGTACTTCTCAATATCATACCTAGCGCTTGCCATTATTACTAATCCCTTAGATTCAGATCTGTGCCCCAACCGATTGCTCTGATATCACTTGTTGGGGATTTTGGCCTGCGGAATCACATAAATCTAGATCTAGGATGGTAATCCAATGGCACTAAGCACACAAGAGAATACACAGATTTAACATGGAAAACCCTTGCGGGGAAAAACTACGGCATAAAGCGACAGATCACCACTATGAAAGCATCAATTACAAAGAGAAAGGACTTACCCGATTCGAACAACGTCGAATCTCACCCTTGTTACACCCTTTAGAAACCCTAAAACCCATTTAGGAAGCCTTAGCATACATTACCATGTCCTAGAAAAACCCTAGGAACACTTATTTATAGTTTAGGCAACTTCTCTTTCACATCCCAGTTGTGAAAGGACTCAAATCCGCAGTTTTGCACAAAATCACGAAACAAACTGCATAATCTACGATTAGTGTAGTCGATTCTTCAACTGGTCGTAGCCCACCTTCGACCAGTCGAGACATCCCTTCGACCAGTCGTAATTACAGTAAAAAAAAAAAACAGCAAAAATTCGCTGGACTTTGAGTCGTGCCAGGGCTCGAACCTACGACCGGTCGAGCGTCTCCCACGACCAGTCGAAGCTTCCCACGACCGGTCGAACGATCTCAAAACCTTCAGATTTCAGACTTTTCTCAACAAAAATGAACTGCAAAAATGATCCTAGCCTTTCGACTTGTGCATGTTATTCTTTTGATCTTTTCATTCTTAGAAATTATCTTTCAGGTTCATTTTGGGCCGATATTTTCTTTTACCAATATAATTTTGACTAGTATCATTTGGATTCCGCTACTTGGCTCGGTGATAGATAGACTTTCTTTCAACACTAAAGGATTTTTGTTTTAACCCACATAACCACATTCCACACGCTCACCAACACTACATACGCACTTTATCCCATGATCTTAGTGTTATAACAGAGTCTATCCACCGTTGAGCTATGGAGCGGGACCTGAGATAAGAAGATGGAGTGTACTGTGTCCATATGGTGTGGGTTTTTTTTTTTTTTTTTTTTTTTTTTTTTTTGTTTAAATTTTAAGACCATTGATTCATTTAATTCTTCAGATGTCCTCGACTTCTTGGATTAATTTCAATTCACTGCCATGGGAATTCGATTTTCCAGTGAGAAGCAATGGCGGTCGCTTCAAAATGCAAACTTAAATTTGAGTCTACATCTAAACAAGGTCCAACCTTTATTTAACAAAGAAAATGTCAGAACGCGTGATCAACGGTCAGAAGAACCACAGAACCAAACGGAAAGTAGACTAATTTGAAATGTCAAGCAAGCAAATTTTGAATAAGAAACGGTCAAAAGCGGAAACGGATTGGCTACTCCCCCTGCTACCAGCCCGTTGGCTGATGGTCGGTGCCCTGTGGGCCCCACCATGATGTATGTGTATCATCCATTACGTTCATCCATTTTTACAGATCATTATATAGCTTTATTCTAAAAACAAGGAGGATATAGATCTCAGGTGGACCACACTACAGGAAAACAATAGTGATTGGATATCCACCATTAAAATCTTCATAAGGCCCACTACACTGTTTATTTGACATCCAATCTGTTGGTTAGGTCATACAGACCCAGATGAAGGGAAAAAACAAATATCAGCTTGTAATGTGGTCCACTTGAGATTGGGGTATACCTCATTCTGTCATTTGTCATAAAAGAGTTATGATGATAACAACTTGCTTGTGGCGGTCGTTCTAAAAAGAGGGGCTGTTCTGGCAATGTAAGAGAGCAACACTAACTAATCCAAACCATTCAAAAGTTGGGTCATCCCTAGATGAGGTGTGGGCCCCAAAATCAGGTTGATTTGATCATAACGAGTTATGCAAAATGAACATCCGTTCGGTGAATTTAGGTAGTTGACTGATTTTCATTTTAACCGTCCAATAGATGTGAACAGCTAGTTAGGTTCATGTCTGTCTCAATTGGGTTATGATCGTGATTTGGAAGGTCTAATTTGAGGTAGATTAATATGTGCATGTGTATGGATTATCAAACTCAGTCAAAGTACCGAATTCTCTCTCTTCTTGATAACTGATAAGGAGCGGACGCGGATTGCTGTGGGCCTGTGGCCCTGGAAAGGGGAACTTCCTGTGGTGGGAATCTGTGTGGGGCTCTCAAAGAGATTTACTTGACAAATCCAATCCGTCCATTAGTTTTTAAAGACCTCAATAGGGCAAAGATATAAAAATCAGGTAGATCTAAAACTATTTGGGCCACACCAAACGAAACAGTGGGAATGGAAACATCCACTGTTAAAACCTTCCTGGAGCTGTCCATGATATTGATGTGACATCCAAACCATTCACAAGGTTATTACTAATCAGATAAACTGTATGCACAGATATCATCCTGATACAAAACATCCGTCGCCCCGGGAAAGTTTTCAATGGTGGGCGTTCTGTTATAGCCCAAATAAGTTTTAATCTGCCTGAGTTTTAGGGTCCTTTTCTATTGTGGTCTTGTCAAACAGATGGACGGAGTAGATTTATCACGGGCATTTATGTGGGCCCACACAGCTTCTAACCAAAGGAACTTAATGTGGCTGCGGCAAAGGTAATCCGCGTCTGGATCCTTACTCTTGCTCGTGTGGTAGGCTCTTGATTGATTAGATGGGTTCGGGGCATGTGATTAGATGGGTTTAAGTGGGATGGAATTACGGAAAGGTAATGATTACATTGGATAAGGGATTATCTGCTAATCCCACGGATTGAAGCCATCCCACTCCATGTTTAAGAAACGGACTGGCATCTCATCTTGCTAATATCGGTCACTGCTCTGTGGGCCCCACCATGATATATGTGTTTCATCCGTGCCGTCCACCCATTCTTCCATGTCATTTTATGGTATGAGCCCAAAAATAAGTTTGATCCATATCTCAAGTGGACTGCACAGTTAGCCCTATAAGGTTTTTAATGGTGTAATTCAATTATTACTGTTTTCTCATGGTGTGGTCCACCTTAGATTTATATCTACCTTATTTTTGGGATGAAGCCTAAAAATTATATTTCAAAATAGATGGACGGCATTGATAAAATACATATATCATGGTGGGGTCCACATAGCACCAACCAGCAGCTACATGATATCCAAAATACAGTGGTAGAAGCTCTTGCTCCGCGTTGATTACGAGAAGGGCTTCATAACCTATACCTTGTGCTATTCCCAAACACATTGCAATGATCCAGATCTTTAAACCCACTTTCACCGAATCCCACTTAAACCAATGCACCAAACACCCCCTTAGGAGTTTCAACCCCTGGTAAAGGGTTCGGGTATCCATAGGTGGTGAAACTCCACTATAGCGTATGTGTGTGAGGGGAGTGTGTGCCTGTGTTTAAATAAATAAATAAATAATAATAAATAAATAAATAAATAAATAAAATAATCGCATCTGTAACGAATTGCGTACTGTAATAACAAACATCACCACCGTCAGTACTATGCTACAGGAAAAGCTTTTTGGGCACGGCCATGATGTATGTGTTTTACTGTAAGTACATCTATCTATTCTTTCAGCTTATTTTAGGGCATGATTCCAAAACTGTGGCAGATCCAAATCTCAGGTGAACCACATCATAGGAAAGAGTGGTCATTGAACGCGTGCCATTAAGAACTTATCAGTTACTATAAAAGTTTTGGATCAAGTGTGTTTTCCCTTCATTTATGTATGTGTGATCTAATTACCAGGTTTTCTATGATATGGTACACATGAAATTTGGATCTGCCTCGCTTTTTGGGATCAAGCCTTAAAATGAATAACGGTGCGAATAAAATACATGTGGGTCCACATAGCTTTTCCAATAGCACACGATACCGACCTCAGTGCCGTGTGCTTCACCACTTAATCTAAATTCATTAAGAAGATATTGTAAACATCCGAATGATTTGACAATCCTTCTAGCGCTTAGAAATCATGATTTTTTGGAAAGAATCTTTTTGCTCTCCAAAGCTAGCCTTTTCCTCATCTAGAAGAAAGGACTGTTAGACAATACCATGAAGATGGAGGAAATTATAAAACAACCCTCACATCAGGTGGGCCACACACTCATCAGCTGTACATTGATTTCCATATTGTAGCGGCCTGAAGAATGGACCATCCTGGCTTTATTTCCAAGCAATCTTAAGTATACAACCAGTCTTTTAAATTGCTCACATGACTAAATAGAAATGATGTCTAAGGGAAAAATAATAATACTGTACACTTGAGATCACCCCACATTATCGATGCACCATAAATTATACATGGGAGAATATATTAAGGAGGCATATTTGTTGTTATTGGAATTCAAATAATTATTTTCTTTGAAAGCTTGAGCTATTAGAGGATGGTAAATTAATATATATCAACGGGACTTTAGTATATAATTTTTTTATTTTTTTTCAAAAAGACAATATTTGATTAGAATCTTCCACCCTAGGATTTTTATTTTTATTTTTATTTTTATTATTTTTTTTGTCAAATGACTTGGATAAACTAATTATGAGCCCCATATGTGAGAGGGATTAGGCATTGCTTACCGTGGGGCCCACCTTAATGACATGTTGTATATCCATGCCATCCATTCATTTTTCCAGCTCATTTAGGATGTGCTCCCAAAAATTAATTAGATCGAAATCTCAAGTGGACCACACCATGGGAAAATAATTGTGGTTAAACACCAACCATTATAAATTTCCTACAGCCCACAACAATACCGACCTTAATATTTATTTTCCATCAAACGAGTTGATAAGGTCAACCTAACCGGATGAAGGAAACATATAAAGATCATCTTGATCGAAAACTTTTGTGGCCCATAAAACCTTTCAATGATCATTTACCACTGTTTCCAGTGGTATGGTTCACTTGAGATTTGGATCTACTTAAGTTTTGGGATCATGTCCTAAAATGACATAGGAAAACAGATAGATATAAGTATACAAAAAACTTATTAGGGTGGGCCCCACGCAATAAAGATAAATCCAAAATAAACCGTTCGAATTGTGGTTCCATGTTAAATGAAACTTAATACAAAAATTACATTGAGAGTTCAAGTACCCATAGGCAGTGAAATTCTACCACGGCGTATAGCTAAATCAATCAAAATTATTAAGTGAAGACCTATCTAAAACAGGCTCCATGACTAAACAATCTCTTGAGTTGATATATGCTAGGTGTACAATTCCAAAGTGCTTGAGCATCGTTCATCACACTCCGGGGAAGTGTAAAATAACTCCCCCTTTTCCACCATTTCTTTTCTCCTCTCATCACTTCTTGCAGGCCACTTTGTTTTTGGAGTGTGCCATAAGTATCATGTACTGTATTTTTAAATGTTTTGCTTTTATTTTGTTTGATTCAAAATTTTCCATCATCATTTTCCTTTAAAAAATTTACTAAATCATCTAGGATCCCTTTGTTGTTTTTGTTGGAGGCCTTGCACAAAACCTTAGGATCTAGCCCTCCAGAACAAACCAGAATTATGGATAATAAAGCAATGAAAAACAATCAATGCATCAATCACACGCCACACAAGAGATTTTTACGTGAAAAACCCTCAAAGAGGTAAAAACCACGGGACCTCGTCCAGATCAACAATCCACTATGAAGTAGAACGTTACAACCTTCTTCACTCACACAAGAGTGGATAAACAATAAGAAAAATAGAGAAAACGGAGAGATCTAACCGATTACGAGGACATAGAAGCGCTGAGATATAGATTGCACAGTAAAAAAACCTCCACGAGCAGAACCTCCCTTCTATAAGCTTCCTCTCTCTCACTGTTGATAGCCCTAAACTCTTAAGCAAATCCCTTGTAAAACTTTAGGGAACCCTCTTGTCATACCTAGAAAACCCTAGGCAACCCCTTTTATAGTTTAGGAAACTTCCTTTCGCATCCCGGTTGCGAAGGGACTCAAATCCGCAGTTTCGCGCAAAATCGCGGAACAAACTATGTAACCTTCAAGTAGTTGAAGCCTGTCCACGACCGGTCGAAGCCCACCTTCGACTGGTCCTGGAATTCCAGGACTGGTCTTAGCCTCCGAGAAAAAACAACACGAACTCGCTGGACTTTGAGTCGTGCCAGGGCTCGAACCTACGACCGGTCGAGCACCTCCCACGACCGGTCGAGCGGGACTCAGGTCCGGTCGAAGATGGGGAAAAAAACTCCATTAAATTTTTCCCTTTTTGACCCAGGAGGGATCCACCTTCTTCAAGCCAGCCAGATTTCTACAAACCTCAAACTTGCCCTTGAGCAAAGCCTTGGTCATCATGTCTGACCCATTATCGTCCGTGTGGACCTTCTCAAGCTGTAACACCTTCTATCTCAAAGTATCCCTAATCCAGTGATGCCGAATCTCTATGTGCTTCGACTTGGAATGCTGACTTGGATTCTTGCTTAAGTGTTAGCACTCTAACTATCGCAATAGACCACATGCTCCTGCTTTAGGCTAAGTTCTTGTAGGAACATCTTCATCCAAAGCATCTCTTTACATGCCTCTGTGACTGCAATGTACTTAGCCTCTGTCGTCGACAATGCTACGACCTTCTGTAGCTTGCTCTGCCAAGAAACTACTCTCCCTGCAAATGTGAACATGAACCCCGATGTAGACTTCCTGAAGTCTATATCGTCTGCCATATCTGCATTTGTGTAGCCCTCTAACAAAGGTTTACCCTCACCATAGCATAGGCTCAACCTAGATGAGCCTCTTAGATACCACGGTATCCATTTCACCGCTGTCCAATGCTCTTTACCTGGATTGACAAGGTACCGGCTGACAACACCAACCGCATATGATATGACTGGGCGTGTACACACCATAGCATACATCAAACTTCCTACCGCTGACGCGTAGGGTATCTTCTGCATCTCTTCCACCTCTGTCTTCTTCTTGGGACACTGTCTGTCGCTCAATCTGAAGTGACCATCTAGTGGAGTACTGACCGACTTCGCTGCATTCATATTGAACTGCTCTAGGACTTTCTCAATATACCGCTCTTGTGACAGCCAGAGCTTCCTGCTGCTTCTATCATGGGTTATCTCCATTCCTACGATCTGTCTAGTCAGGTCCAAGTCTTTCATCGTAAAAGACTTGCCCAACTCCTGTTTCAGCTTGTCAATCTTCTTGATGTCTTTTCCCATGATGAGCATGTCATCAACATATAAGAGCAGAACTAAGAAATCACCATCCGAGAACTTGCGCGTGAACACACAGTGGTCTGACTTCGTTCTGTCATACCCATGTTTCAACATAAATGAGTCGAACTTCTTGTACCATTGCCGTGGAGCTTGTTTCAGCCCATACAAGCTCTTCCTCAGCCTATACACCATATGCTCATTGCCCTTGACTTCGAACCCCTCTGGTTGGTGCATGTAGATCTCTTCTTCCAGGTCACCATGGAAAAAGGCAGTTTTAACATCTAACTGCTCTATCTCCAGATCCATGCTAGCCACCAACCCAAGCAACACCCGTATGGATGTCATCTTCACCACTGGTGAGAATATCTCATCGAAGTCTATGCCTTTCCTCTGACCAAAACCTTTCACCACAAGTCTAGCCTTGAACCTCGTTTGTGAATTCTTCTACTCAATCTTCTTTCTGAACACCCACTTGTTGTTCAAAGCTTTCTTGCCCTTAAGCAATTTCACCATGTCATAGGTGTGGTTCTTATGCAAGGATTCCATCTCCTCTTGCATAGCTTTCAACCACTCCCCCTTATGCTCGTCGGCTAGGGCCTCAGAATAATCTTCTGGCTCTCCCTCATTGGTTAGCATAATGTACTCATGCGGCGAGTACCTCTTGGACGGCTGTCTGTCCCTAGATGACCTCCTCACCTGTAGCTCAACAGGTGGATCAAATGGGGGTTGCTCCCCTGGTCCATCTTCTGAAGGAACTCTCTTGTCCTCTACACCTTGTTGTACTCCCCCGTCATCAAGCACCACGGGAGGAATAACCGGATCCATGTCCTCTAGCTCACCTGAACTAGGCTGGTTCTTCTCTAGCTTACCAATGTCTTCTATACACTGATTTTCAAAGAAAACCACATCTTTGCTCCTGACGAGCTTCCTCTCGGTCGGATCTCACAACCTGTAACCAAACTTTTCATCACCGTATCCTAAGAATACACATTGCCTGATCTTCATATCGAGCTTGGACCTCTCGTCCTTTGGTACGTGAACGGATGCTCTGCATCCAAACACCCTGAGATGATTGTATGATGGATCCTGTCAAGTCCACAACTTCTCAGGTACTTCTCCATTTAATGGGGCTGATGGAGACCTGTTTATCAAATACACCACCGTGTGCATTGCTTCTCCCCAGAACGTCTTGGGCAACTTCGCATGGGATAACATACATTTGATTCTCTCAACAATGGTGCGATTCATTCGCTCAACTACACCATTATGTTGGGGGGTCTTGGGAACCGTCTGTTCATGCCGTATACCCAGGGACTTGCAGTACTCGTGAAAGTCGCCAATGTATTCACCACTATTGTCAGTGCGGATGCACTTCAATGGTCTACCTGTCTCTCTCTCGACCATAGCATGAAACAATTTAAACACACCAAATACCTCATCCTTGGATTTCAAAGCATAAACCCAAACCCTCCTAGATGTATCATCTATAAAAGTAGCAAAATACAATGCTCCACCCAAAGTTTTTGTCCTCATAGGACCACAAACATCAGAATAAATTAAATCTAATGCATGCACTTTATTAACATGAGAAGCAGTTTTAACAAATGAAACTCTATGTTGTTTCTTTGATAAATAATTAAGACAGGTTTTGAGAGGTGTACCTATCATGTTTGGAAGGAGCCGCTTCTTTGCTAGTAGCTGAAGCCCTTTTTCACTCATGTGGCTTAGGCACTGTTGTGTGTCAATAGTGAATCTTCATTGCGTTCAACCCACCCTTGCATATACTAACACTTGTCTTGTACAGGGTGCAACACTTCTTTCCTCTAGCCACGATCAATGAACCCTTGATGAGCTTCCATCACCCACCAGCAAACCAGCTTTCATAGCCATCATCATCCAGCCTTCCCGTCGACATCAAGTTGAGGTGAAGGTCTGGGATATGCCTCACATCCCTGAGAACCAATGTGCATCCTACATTAGTTTTCACACAAATATTACCGACTCCCACGATTTTTGATACGCCAGAATTTCTCATCTTCACAGTCCCATGGTCACCTAACTTGTAGCTTGTGAAGGAGTCCCTGTGTGGAGTCGCATGAAAAGAAGCTCCCGAGTATATCACTCAGTCGGTGCCCTGACTCGTAGCTGTGAGATATACATCATGATCTGCAGAAAGAATAACTACCATGTCGCCATTTGAAGCGACTGCAGTAGAATCTGATTCATCTTCCTTCCTTTTTCCTTTCTTGTCGTTTTTCTTACCACGACATTCATGTTTGTAGTGGCCCTTCTTGATACAATTCCAGCATTCAACATCTTTCCTGTTACTCGACTTACCTCTTGATTTATCTCAGGCCTTCTCACCCTTCCTGTTCTTTCCTCTCCCCCGTTCCTGTGTCACAAAGGCCTCTTGCTGAGTAGACCCCTAAGACTTCCTCCTTGTCTCTTCATTGAAGAGACAACTAGTTACCTGTTCCATGGATATCTTTCCATCTGACGCGGAGTTACTTAGAGACACCACCAATGTCTCTCAACTGTTAGGCAATGAACTAAGCAATAGTAAAGCCTGCAATTCATCATCTAGGACCATCTTCATAGAGGTGAGTTGGTTCACTATATTGCTGACCTCATTCATGTGCTCGGCCATAGAACCACCATCCTTGAATTTGAGATTCACAAGTCGCCTTATCAGAAAAATTTTATTACCGGCTGTCTTCCTCTCATACAGCCCTTGTAATTTCAGCCATAGGCTAGCGGCTGAGGTTTCCGTGGACACATGGTGGAACACAGAATCATCCAACCATTGTCTAATAAACTCACCGTCTTTCGGTCCATCTTCTTCCAATCATCATCAGTCATATCCTTGGATTTTGCTGATATGCCTAAAATTGGAAAATATAGGTCCTTACAATAAAGCAAGTGCTCCATCTTAGCCTTCCATATGGTCCAGTTAGAACCATTGAGGCTGATCATCCTTGATGAGCCACCTTCCATAATTCCAAATTGATCCTACCTGTTCAATGAACTTAGCTCTGATACCACTTTGTTTGGGGCCTTGCACAAAACCTTAGGATCTAGCCCTCTAGAACAAACCAAAATTATGGATAATAAAGCAATGAAAAACAATCAATGCATCAATCACAAACTACACAAGAGATTTTTACGTGGAAAACCTTCAAAGTGGTAAAAACCACGGGACCTCGTCCAGATCAACAATCCAGTATGAAGTAGAACGTTACAACCTTCTTCACTCACGCAGGAATGGATAAACAATAAGAGAAATAGAGAAAACAGAGAGATCTAACCAATTACGAGGACATAGAAGCGCTGAGATATAGATTGCACAGTAGAAAAACCTTCACGAGTAGAACCTCCCTTCTATAAGCTTCCTCTCTCTCTTCCTCTCTCTCTCTCACCTTTTGATAGCCCTAAACCCTTTAGCAAATCCCTTGTAAAGCTTTAGGGAACCCTCTTGTCATACCTAGAAAACCCTAGGCAACTCCTTTTATAGTTAAGAAAACTTGCAAAAGGACTCAAATCCGCAGTTTCGTGCAAAATTGCGGAACAAACTGCGTAACCTTCGACTAGTCGAAGCCTATCCACGACCGGTCGAAGCCCACCTTCGACTGGTCCTGGAATTCCAGGACTGGTCTTAGCCTCCGAGAAAAAACAGCACGAACTCGATAGACTTTGAGTAATGCAAAGGCTCGAACCTACGACCGGTCAAGCGCCTCCCATGACCGGTCGAGCGGGGCTCAGGACCGGTCGAAGATGGGGAAAAAACCCCCATCAGTTTTGTTGTCATTTTAGTCCTACGTGGAAAATCTTAAAATTTCCAAATTGTTTATAAGCGGAGATTGGAGTAGAGGCTTGGGCCTTAAGGAGGAAATGGAAATTTGGTGTTGAACGTTGGAGGCATGTGTGTGCGCCTGTATGTATACGCACTGAGGGATTGTATCCCTTCTTTTATTTTACCTTGTCCGAACTCAATGGTTTGGATTTTAACATAAGGGATTGTATCCCTTCTTTTATTTTACCTTGTCCGAAGTTTGGATTTTAACATAAGGGATCGTTTGGCACTATGGATTTAGGGGGATTGGAGGAGATTTCAAATACCCTTGTTGTTTGAGAGCATAAAGTAACTGGGGGTTTCAAATCCCCTTAAAGAGAGGTTTGAAAGAACTTGGATTACACCTAAAATCCTTTCAATAGTTGCATGTGTCACATGTGTGTCACCAAATTATTATTCTATTGAACACATGGCCCATTAATGATATCTAAAAACAATTAGATTATCAATTGCATCACTATAATTACTTTAATATGATGATCAACACCGTCCAAACATTGTCCATGTAAATCAATGACTAAAAATCGTTAGTTAGTCACTTGGACATGATCTTATGCTTGTGGCCCATCTGAGACATGGAATTTCATCATTTTCAGGCAAAGCGTATATTTCAACAGGCTTATTACAACCATTGTGTCCAACATTATATGCACCACTAATTAGAGATATTAAAGTTGACTTGGTAATTAAATTCAACCACTCATGAATATACCATGCATAGCTACTTTTGGATTAAAGTTGGTTCCCAATCTAAGGTGCCAAACACAATAAGAGAATTTCAAACCCAGAAGGTTCGAATCCGGAATGGTCGTTATATTTTAGAGGTTGATTATCAAAGAATCTTTTTACACTAAGAGCCTGCTGCTTGGATACCGTCAAAAAAATTACTTTTTTCTACTTACAACGGTAGAATATTGGACCACACTATGGTAGAGATCGACCATCGTGGAGACCCATCTAATTGATAGTCTGCCAGCTCAAGCTTAGTTCCTGGCCCACTGCATCATATGGTTGTATCTCCCTGCAAAAGCTATTCTATAATAAGCGAGAAGACTGGAAGCGTACACCTTGGGAGCACCCAAAATTGAATACCTCTTGAGAAGCATCTTCAATCGTACGGTCGTACCAATCGAGAAGTGGGCCCCAATGGGTAGGAGATGGCTGTGGGCATCACGCCTCAATCAGAAAGCATAAAAATTGACAGGCCTGCCCGACCGAGTACTACTACCGGCATGAGATCCTGACCGTTCATGTGCCCCACTGGGTCTTTGATTCTAGCCGCTGATTGGACGATTATGAGGATTATAATTGGGCTGTTGGAAAAAATTTTAAAAAAAATAAAAAAATAAAAAATTAAAAAATCATATCAGTGGTCAGCAGTCGATGGATACGAGTCTTCCAAATCACATGGTCCTTCCACCGTAGGAGCCAAAAGATGAACGGTCGAAATTCTTACACATCCACATTCTATCGAGATTTGAGTTCTAGACCACTAACTTTAATATGATGTGAAAATGTCATGGATACTCTGCCAGAGTGTGATGAATGATACGCAGCACTTAGAAATTTCTTAGAAACTGCAAACGTGAGATACAAAACCATCCAAATCATGGGTCCCAGCTTAGGTGTATGATGAACTAAATTACGCTAATTTGATGATCTGACCATCTGATTGGTGGAAATATATTGGACGGTTAAAAATGAGAAAATATCCAATGGTTCTAAAAACATGTCAAAGAATCATGGTCTAGGAATGTTCAACCAATTCGATTTTGCCACGCTTACCGTTTCTAAGTTCCTGAGTATCAAGCGTCACGATCTACCAGCTTATCAAATGACTCTTCTTGGATATACCGTTGAGCGGTAGATATTCGCCGCTGCTATATACCAAAATAGCGTAAACGAGACGCACGCGGTTGGACTTAGAAATTCCGTACATGGGCCTTCATGCGAAATGACCTGGTGGGGACTGTGGACCACACGCAATACAACGCCGTTGAATCAATCAATATCGGATGATGACCTCGATCGGACGGTGACAAGAGCCACGCAATGTTCAATAGATGGAGGGGAATGATTACGTCTGTTGGCGCAGAAGCTAATTACCATATGTTGGAGCTGTGTGGAGCCCACCGTTACCCTGCTGTGAAAGTGCCATCTAACCCGTTCGTTACATGTGCGCCACATGTTACACCAGATGCACGGTTTGTGTTCCGCATAAACTTCATTAGTGGGCCCTACACAGCTCAAACGAGCGTATGTGATGATCATTCCTCCTGGATATATGTGTTTTTGGCACCAGTGCATGGATCCACAGTTATGGCTGCAGATGAGACATGAATCGTGCCAATCGCTGGTGTACCACACACGAGCGATATAGCCGATGTGCTGACGTCAGCAAGTTCCGTGGGTCCCTCGAGGTATGTGTTATATCCAAACCGTCCATCCATTTTTTGAACTCCTCTCAAGGCTTGAGACTAAAAATAAGACAGATCTAAAGACCACGATGCAAAAGGCAGCAGGGGTTGAACATATACCATTGAAACCCTTTTATGGTCCCAGAAGTTTTGGATCTCTTTGTGACCTCATGAACAGATTGAATGGAAAATAAATGTTATGGCGGGCCCTATGAACATTTTAACGGTGAAAATCATTATCCTGCTGCTATTTGTCGTGTGGTCTAGGTGAGATTTCAGTATGATTTGTTTTTTGGTTCAGGTTCTAAAATGATAGTGTGAATATAAATGTTATATTTGTTTTAAAATAAATATTAAAAAAATTTAGTTTTCAAATTTTCGGTTTCCCTTCACATTTGAAATGTCTTGGTACTTTTGAGTTGTGGGTTTTATCCTACATCGGATTTGACAAAGAAGACTATCTTGTATATAAAATAGTATTTTTGCCTTGGGCTTGAGCCCCTTTCAGGGGGATGTGAATTTGGTCCTATGGGGGTATGTCAATAGCTCTAATTTATGTCATTGACCACACACGCGTGCGCGCCGAGCCGAGTCCGTGTCCGCGTGCGCGACACGACGGGACAGGATGGGCTGATTGCGAGAGTGTACTCGCACTTGCACTTTTTCGTTTTAAACCAGAGAGATGCATCCGTTCCGGTTGGTCGCCATGTTGGGTTTAAACCCAACGGACCCAACCCTTTGTAAAGGGTACTTATGCACCACTTTGGAGTCTATATAAAGACTTCCGATTATGTTTGCAAATATGAAAATCATTTCCTTTTATAAAACTCTCTTTGATATTCTGGTTTAAGAGTTTTACTGAGTTCATCGCTGAGTCCACTCAGCACTTTCGGGTTAAACTACAAGTGGTTTGAGCCCGCGTACAGTAAGTGCACCGCTGGGACCGAGTCGTAGTCGTTATATCCTGGAGGTCGATTGCTCTGAAAACCTATTGCACTTAGGACGCTATCCAAGGGAAGCAAATTCAATTTCAAGCCGAGTGACTCAGTCGCGCCTCGACTCAATTCAATAAGTTTTTGTTTCTCAAATTTTTATTTTCTTTTTTGGTTCTCGATTTTAATAGTCTATTTAATTCAACCAAATATTCCAATAATCTTGAAATCGAATTGTTGAATTACATAGATTATGGCTACAATAACAGTAAATGTTTCTGCTGAGTTAGCCAAAATCAAACCGTTCACTAGACAATGCTTTAAACGGTAGAAACAGAAACTGATGTTCACACTAACCACCCTTAAAGTTTTATACATTTTATCTGATTCATTTACTATAGATCTAGCAAATTAAACTGAAGTAACAGATGAAAATAATTGTAAAAATTATATTTTAAACTCTTTGTCCAACAAACTATATGATGTATATGCTTCTTACATGTTTGCTAAAGATATACGGACTGCTTTGCAAAAAAATACATATTCAAAGATGCAGGCGCTAAGAAACATGCAATTGTTAATTTCCTTCATTATGAAATGATAGACGATAAACCTATCGCAAATCAAATTCACGATTTTCAAAGTCTAGTTCACGAACTATCGACAGAAGGAATTAAGTTGGATGAAGTGTTTCTGTCAGGAGTGTTAATAGAAAAGTTACCGCCCTCCTGAAAAGAATATAAGAATAGAATGAAACATAAAAAGAACGGTGTTTCTTTAGAAACCACTATGGTACACATACGAATAGAGGAGGCCAATAGAATCAGGAACCAAAAAGAAAATGGAAATGAGATAGATTCAAAAATGAATCTTGTGAAATCGAGTCGGGCAAATTTAAAAAAAAGGGGGGGGGGGCAACTATCATAACTGTGCCAAACTTATACATTACGCAAATTAATGCAGGCTTAAAAAGAAGAACGCGAACAAATAATTCAAGAAAAAGGGAAACTGCTAAAACTGTGGAAAGCCTGGGCATCATGTTAAAACCTGCAGGCTTAAGAAAAATAAAGATAAGCCGCATGCTGATCTTACAGAAACAGACAATGAGCCTGACATGGTAGTAGTTGTGGTGTCAGAGGTCTTCCTTGTAAACAACTTGGAGTGGGTACTAGACACTGATGCAGCTAGGCACGTGTGTAGGGATTGTAGCATGTTTACCTCCTACCAAGTATCAGGAGATAATGAATGGGTGTTTATGGGTAATGCTAGAACGTCTCCAGTTGTAGGGAAGGAGAAAATACTTCTGAAACTCACTTCTGAAAAGACTTTAATATTGAATGATGTCCTACATGTGCCTGACATTAGAAGAAACTTGGTCTCTCGTTCACTCTTTAATAAAGCTGGTGTCAAGTTAGTATTTAATTCAGATAAGCTTGTAATGACTAAGAATAGAACTTTTGTTTATAAGGGATACTGTAGCAATGGTTTATTCATTGTAAATGTATCCGATGATAATAATAAGAAGACATCCAGTTCTGTTTATATCGTTGAACTTTTTTATCTATGGCATAATAGATTGGGTCATGCGAATATAGTATCTTTAAAGAAAATGAAAAGATTAGGTTTATTACCTAATATATCTAATGAAAGATTCGATAAATGTGAAACATGTGTAGAATCAAAATTCATTAGAAAATCCTTTAAACGAATAGAAAGATCATTTGTTCTATTAGGCCCTGTTTGGGCAACTGGATTAGAAGGGATTAGGTGGGATTGTATTCAAAAAAACATCATTATTACCCATGGCAGGGATTGTCCCCTGATTCCATGGGATTAGATTAATGCTCTGCTTTGTTGGTAATACGGTGGTACATTGAATGGATATACCCACCATCATTTGAAATTACCAGAATAACACATATGTATTATATCTAAACCGTTCATTTGTTTTGTAACCTCATTTTATGGTATGGGCTGAAAAATGAGGTAGATCCAAAACTTATGTGGCCCCAAAGAAGTTTTCAACGGTAAGTATTCAATCCCCATTGCTTTCATTGGTGGGTCCACTTGAGCTTTAGAATTATCTGATTTTTGGCCCATGCTCTAAAATAATCTCAAAAAATGGGTGGACGGTGTGGATATAGCCCACACATCAGGGTGGGACCTACACAACTTGCTAGCATTGAGTGAAATTGGCACGGGACCCAATGTAATTCCATTTGATCTAATTCCAAGCTTTGCCAAACATGGAGTGGAATTGGCACGGATCCAGATGAATCCAATCCCACCTAATCCCTTCTAATCCTGTTGCCCAAACAGGGCCTTAGAGTTGATACACAGTGATTTAGGTAATTTTAGAAATCACATGTCTAGAGGTGGAAAAAGATATTACATAACTTTTATAGATGACTACTCTATGTTCATTAGAGTGTATCTGTTAAAGAACAAAGATGAAGCTTTAGATATTTTTTCTAAATACAAAATTGAAGTTGAAAATCAGTTAAATATAAAAATTAAAAGACTTAAAACAGATAGAAGATGTGAATATGAATCTTCTCAATTTAGAGAATTATGTGAAAAGAATGGAATAGTTCACGAAACTACAACTCTTTATACACCAGAACAGAATGGAATAGCAGAACATAAGAATAAAACTCTAAAAGAGATAATGAATGCTATATTAAATAGTTCAGGCTTACCCTCTAATATGTGGGGAGAAGCAATTCTGCCTGCTTATTATATCCTAAATAGAATTCATTTTAAATCTTCTAAACAAATATCTTATGAACTTTGAAAGAATCATGTTCCTAGTTATAAATATATTAAAGTGTGTGGGTGTTTTATTAAAGTAGGATTACCTGAAACTAAGAAAAGAAAGTTAGGTCCTAAAACGACCGGCTATGTATTTATAGGGTACGCACAAAACAGTGCGGCATACAGGTTTCTAGTTTTAAAAACTAAGGATAATATTATATATCCTAATACAATTATAGAAGCTAGGGATGCAAAGTTCTTTGAGAACGTGTTCCCTATGAAATCTAAATCTATAGGAATAGAGGAAGTCAATGAATCAGATATTGCGTCTACTAGTAAAAATGCTTACGATAAATAGTAGAAGAGATACAACCAAGAAAAAAAATTTGGGTTAGAAGAGAAACTGAGATGGTTTTTTCACCTTATTAGTAGAAGATGATTCTACAACCTATATATAAACAATTAACTTTCCAGATGCAACCTTTTGGAAGGAAGCAATAAATTATGAGTTAGAATCTATTATATCTAATAACACTTGGGAACTTGTAGACCTACTACCTGAAAACAAACCAATAGGCTGTAAATGTGTGTTTAGAAAGAAACTAAAACCAGATGAGACTATTGATAAGTTTAAGGTTAGGTTGGTAACGAAAGGCTTTAAATAAAAGGAATGAATAGATTACTTTGATACATATTTCCCTGTAACTAGGATTACAACTATTAAGCTCTTAATAGCGTAGCCTCCATATATAAATTAGTAGTACACTAGATAGACGTTAAGACGACTTTCCTAAATGAGAACTTAGAAGAAAAAATATATATGGAGCAACCCGGGGGTTATAAGATATCAGGTAAAGAAAATAAAGTATGTAAACTAATTAAATCACTATATGGTTTAAAATAGGCTTCTTAAAATGGCATGAAAAATTTGATGGTGTTTTAAAATCAAATGGTTATCATATAAATGATGTAGATAGATGTGTATATAGTAAAATTTCTGAAAATGATTATGTTATTATATACCTTTATGTTGATGACATGATTATTTTTGGAACTAATATTAAATTATTTAATGCAACTAAGAAATTTTTGTCATCTAAGTTTGACATGAAAGACTCAAGAAAGGTAAGTGTAATCTTGGGTATTGAAGTAACCAGGAAAAATGATGTTATTATATTATCACAATCTTATTACATTGAGAAGATATTGAGAAAGTTTAACTATTTTGACTGTTTAAAAGTCAGTACTCCTTATGATTATAGTGTGACTCTCATGAAGAATACAGAAAATAGTGTGTCTCAATTAGAGTATTGTAGAATAATTGGTAGCCTCATGTATCTAACAAACTGCACTACACTAGACATAGATTTTGCAGTAGGAAGGCTAAGCAGATATACACATAACCTTGAAAAAGAGCATTGAAATATCTTGTATAGGATTTTGAGATACCTAAAAGGTAGTATGACATATGGTTTACATTATAATGGTTTTCCTACTTTATTAGAAGGATACAGTGATGCTAACTAGATCAGTAATTCAGATGAGACAAAATTCACTAGCGGATATATCTTCACTTTGGGTGGAGAAGCAATCTCTTAAAAGTCTACCAAACAGACATTTATCGCTTGGTCGATTATAAAATCTGAGTTTATTGCCTTAAAAAAGGCTGGATTAGAAGCTGAGTGACTTAGAAATTTCTTAGCTAATATACCATTGTGGCTAAAGCCTGTATCGGCCGTGTCTATTTATTGTGACTATCAAGCAGCTATAACGAAAACAAATAGTAAAATATATAATGGAAAGAGCAGGCATATTAGACTCAGACACAACATAGTAAAACACATGTTGCGTGATAGAGTCATGTCTATTGACATTGTGAGGTCAGAAAAGAATCTAATAGATCCTCTGACCAAAGGACTATCTAAAAGGTTAGTCAATGATACATCGAAGGGAATGGGGCTAGGCCTAATATATAAGCTGTCAGTGTCGGCAACTCAATCTATATAAGTGGAGATCCCATGAGATAGGTTCAATGGGTAAACAACAAGATAAGAGGTAGACGATTGCACTCAGTTATATGAGCTCCTTCTATGGTGTATAGTGCGAGCAGCAACGCAGAAGGATGAGTTTTTAGATCTCTTAATGGATCCATATCCATATATTTGGTGGTGTACACAGTTGATACATACACTTGATGGAATTCACCTATATAAGTGTTGAGATAGAGGTCGCTTCCTATGAGAATCTAGGCGAATTCTTTAGAGCACTCATGAAATCAAGGTAATGGTGCATGACCGAAATGCACCGAACCGCAAAATCACTTGCAGAGGAAGAGTTGTGTGAGCGGCATGTACTTGCGATTTACATTAAAAGGATTCAGGTTCAAGATTATGGTATAACATAATTCCTGTAAACCTGTCTTGCTTACTCTAATGTCGGTTCAAGTCTATGGTGACACTGACATCATTGCACAACTATTACGCTTTAACCCGAATGAGTTTTATTTTAAAACATGTGAGGGATTGTTGTATTTTATTTTAAAATAAATATTAAAAAATTTGGTTTTCAAATTTTTGATTTCCCTCCACATTTGAAAAGTCTTGGCACTTTTGAGTTGTGGGTTTTGTCCCACATCAGATTTGACAAAGAAAACTATCTTGTATATAAGATAATCTTTTTACCTTGGGCTTGAGCCCCTTTCAAGGGGCATGTGAATTTGGTCGTAGGGGGCTCTAATTTATGCCATTGACCACACACCCTCGCACGCCGAGCCGAGTCGAGTCTGAGTCTGTGTGCGTGTGTTTGTGTGTGTGCGCGATGCGACAGGCTGGGCTGGGCCTGGGCGTGAGTGCAGGTGCGGTGTGAGTGTACTCGCATGGGTGTGTGTGAGTATGGGTACTTGCTACTCGCGGGACTTTATTTGCGAGAGTGTACTCGCACTTGCGCCTTTTCATTTTAAACCAAAGAGATGCATCCGTTCCGTTCCAGTTGATCGCACTTGTTAGGTTTAAACCCAACGGACCTAACCCTTTATAAAGGGTGCTTATGCACCACTTCGGAGTCTATATAAAAACTTCCGATTTATGTTTGCAAATATGAAAATAATTTCCTTTTATAAAACTCTCTCTGATATTCTGATTTAAGAATTTTACTGAGTTCATCGCTGAGTCTACTTAGCACTTTCGGGTTAAATTGCAAGTGGTTAGAGCCCGCGTATAGTGAGTGCACCATTGGGACCGGGTCATAGTCATTGTATCCTGGAGGTCGATTGCTCTGGAAACCTGTTGCACTTGGGACGTTGTCTAAGGGAAGCAAATTCGATTTCAAGCTGAGTGACTCAGTCATGCCTCGACTCAATTCAATAAGTTTTTATTTCTCAAAATTTTATTTTCTTTTTTAGTTCTCGATTTTAATAGTCTATTTAATTCAACCAAATATTCCAACAATAAATACATCATTTTGAGGCCACATAACTTTGACCTCCTTTAAACCGTTTATACAACTTGGAGATCTCGGTGTTCATCTTTACACGTATATCTCTGTGTGTCTTACACCAGCTAATCCGCTTCCCAAAACTAGAGGATGTGGGTCCCATATCACATCACCCTGCGGTCAATTGACTATAATCACCCTTCGATTGAAAGACATAATTATTACAATTTCATTTGCCTGTCCCATCAAATTGGCTATAATCACCCTTCAATTGCACTGATCGTTTGAGCATTTGAAGCTATGAAATGTTAAATAAGCCTAATTACATCCATGGATTCATCATCTCAGTTGGTTTATGATGAGGATCTAGATGGGGCCTACCTGGGTTCGAGTCTTTACCTTAGTGGTAGACTTTGAGGAGTTTTGACATTAGGTCTTGGGTTCGGTACTCGTAGGTGGTGAAATCCCACTATCGTGTGCATAGGTGTGTGTTACAAAAAATTAAGGCCTACCTTACTGTTTGTGAAGATTTCAACCTCTTTTTCTGTTATGTTTGCTTTTGTTAAAACATGAGCCAAAAAACAAGGTATACATGCATACAAAAATTTATCGTCCACAAGTTGAAAGCTTTTCATTAAAATATTTAGGGTTTATAGACTATTGAAACATTCATAGGGTCTACTAGGATGTTTATATTGCTATCTATTTTAAATTTTTATAGCCCCACTAATGTTTTAATGGTAGATGATCAATCCCCACTATCACGCAGCATACATGAGTTTTGGGCTCTTGTCCTAACATGAGCTAACAAATAGATTTGCCACAAACATCATGGTAGCCCACTTACATCAAGGTCCTATTATACCTAGAAAAAGACAGGCCTTATGGAGATAGATTTCAAAAACACTTCATCATTACTATATAAGAATATAACATATAATCTCTCTTTCACCTAGTGTCCAACCACGTGTCAATAGTGATAATTGTAGCGCTATGATTTTAGACAGTAGTTATAATCACTGGGGCCCGCATTCGTATTTTGGAGTCGGTATAGCCGTGCATGAGTACTCAATGATTTTGTTTATTGACTAGCATGAAGAGACTCTGGTTGCTTGACAATCCCATCACACGTGTATAAGCAGCCCAATTACATGCCACCACACGTGCCTTGGTGGCATAAGATTGCATGATCCAATCTGTCTATCAGATGGGTCCAATAGTATAGCTGCCGTGGGCAAAAAAATATGCTGGTACATTCATCAAGTGGATAACAATGTTAGAAAATGATGGTTAGTTCAGAAGAACTTGACTCCATTCGTTTCATATAGTGTAACCCACCCCATCATCAGGCTACTAAGTTAGCTAAATGATAAGACCGTAAGGACCGGATTTCGTAGAGCAGACTTGGATTCGGTAGTGACCCATCCACTACCGAGATCGGTACTGGTCAGTGTTACGTGGGCCCTACCAATATGTATGTGTTCGGTCCATCTATTTTGGCACCTAATTTAAGGGTTTGAGCCCAAAAGACAAGTCTAATCCAAATCATAAGGACTACACCACAGGAAACAGTGGTGATTGAATGCCTTATTTTAAGGACCTCCCCAAGGCGATGGAAGTCTTGGATCAAGTTGATGTTTGTGTTTTCCATTCACCAACTAGGTTCATATAAGCATTACAATGGTTCCTAGTTAGTTTTTTTTTTTTTTTTTTCTAACACACGCTCACACACCCCCACACACTCACACCAGGAATTTCACCACCTATGGATACTCGAACCCTTAACCCGGTGTTGAAACTCCCGAGAGTCCACCACCCCATCAAGAGTAAGGATCTTAGTAAGTTTTTAACGTTGGTTGTCATTCTGTAATAGTTTCCTCTTATGGTATGGTTTATCTATAATTTTTGCATGCCTTAAAATAAGTGAACAAAACGTAGGATGTAGATTGCATCATATTAAAGGTTAAAAAAATGAGGCAACTTCAAAACTAAAGAGCCCCACGAAAAGAAAAAGTCGGTAGAGAAATCCCTACCGTTGAAATCTCCACAGTCCACATTTATATATATATGCCATCCATTTCATTCATGAGGTGGCAGTTGGAAGATCTGATGACACAAATATTAGCTTATCCACAACTTTCGTACGCCTATCAATATTTTAAAAGTAGAGTTTCCATTTCACTTTTTTCTATCCACTTGAGTTTTGGATCAGCTTAAAAAATGATCTGACAAAAATGGACGGATAAGATAAATTTCTCACAAACATCACAATGGGCCCACGTAGCTTCCCGTAGCAGTAGCGCAAGTCTTTTGAAGGTAAAGGCAATCCTCATCTTAAAATGCATAACCGGCGTTGATCAAAGAGATAAATCATGGTGGGGGGTCCACAGCACCGCCCTGGGTACCAAAGGGTAACCAAGGAATCCTAGTCAGCTATGTCTCCACAGACGTGGATTGGGAACTACCCCTGCCTGACCCTAGCTCCGCCCAGGCCAGGCCGGGGCAGGGGCCACCGTGATGTATGTATTTTATCTGCCCTCTATATCCACACCGTCGATCCATTTTTCCATACTATTTCAGTATGTAAGCTTAAAAATTAGGTAGATTCAATGATCAAGTGGACCACACCACAGGAAGCAGCGTTTATAATAATGCCCACCGTTAAAACCTTCCTAGGGCTCGTTGTGATGTTTATTTTCCATCCAACCTATTCATAAGTCGGATAGATATGGATGAATGGAAAACACAAATATCAACTTGATTAAAAGCTGCTGTGGCCGCCGAGAAGTTTTCAACGTCAGGAATATAATCCTAAGTTTGTGGTCCGCTTGAGTATCATATCTTCCTAAATTTTGGGATTACATCTTAAAATGATACGGAAAAATGGATAGACGGTGTGGATAAAACTCATACAGCACGGCGGCCCTTCAAAGCCCCAGCTTGTGCCGAGCTCAGTACAGGCGGGGTAGGACCCAATTCGCGTCCTGTCTCCACAGGACAGGTTGCGGTGCGATTTATACGCCTACTGTCAGCATTATTATTAATGGATGGCTTATGTTTTAAAAATAAAACCCACCATCCCATCCATTACTTTGCAACACTTTATCTCTCTATATTTTCACCCGTTTGTTTTGTTTCCCACCGAAATATTACTGGTAATGGATTAAATGGATGAGATTATTCTCTAATTTTCTAAAAATAAGGCATCCATTCTAGGGCCCTGCAAATGAACGGACTCGATTTTCACATTGCCTGCCACGTGTACTGTAGAGAGATGAGTATACCATATTCCTGTTCTTACAGGTCGAATGTATCATCTCCGTGGCTTTTATTCATTTTGGGCAACCGATATCCCCCTTGTTCCTCGACACGCACAGAATAGAAATTTCACTGTGAGTTTAGATCCCTGGGACTCCCACAGACTGAAAAGGAACCGGATTGGCAACTCCCCCTGCCACCACCCCGGTGGCTGCTGGTCAGTGCTCTGTGGGACCCTCCATGATGTATGTGTTTCATCCATTCCTTTCATCCATTTTTACAGATCATTTTAGTGCTTGATCCCAAAAATGAGAGGGATATAAAACTTAGGTGGACCACACCATAGGAAAACAATAACGATTGAATATCCACCATTAAAATCCTCCTAAGGCCCACTGTACTGTTTATTTCACATCCAATCTGTTGATTAAGTCATACAGACCCAGATGAAGGGAAAAAAAAAAGATCAGATTGATCCAAAACTTTTATGGCCCCCAAAAGGTTTTTAATAGTCATGCTCATTCAACACTTTTTCCTATAATGTGGTTCACTTGAGATTGAGATATATCTCATTTTTAGTATCATATCATAAAATTACCTATAAAAATAGATGGACAGAATGGATGAAACTCATACATCATGGTGGGGCCCACAGAGCAACAACCATCAGCCATTGGCTGGTGGCCGGGGGAGTAGCCAAATCCGTTCCCGACTGAAAATATCCATACACGTGCGAAGTGTATGCACATGTGGGATATATGAACTTCAATCCAAACCATCTAAATCATGATCCGTAGCTGAAAGTTTCGGAATATAATATCAAAATCCAGATTTGTTGAAAAATATAATCTCTGTTTAACAGACGCATGTTTATCGAATCTGGTCCATGGATGATCTTAATCCAACTTTTTTCAACGGTCAAAAATCATAATTTTAGGATTATCCTGATCTTATGGTAATTTATAATATACTTTTGGACTATTTTATTACAGTATGCACTGATGGATTCTGTGCATGCATACGGATTTTTGTACTCTACCAGCGTAACAAATAACTCATTTCTAGAACGAGAAAATAAAGAGAAATTTCCGACTGTACGACCCATTTATGGCCCAATCCCGAGACAAAGCCCACCTCATTTTACTTTTCAAGAATAAGCCACGGATGTACAGACGCCTTCCCAGAGGTCGAAAATGCCCTTGCTTTTTCCTTCAAGCGGATCGGCTGGTGCTCGAGGACGAGCGCTGACGCTCCTCGAACTCCGAGTTGTACGAACGGTTCAAAGGAGATCAACGTTACATGGGCCCAATAGTTTTGTATTTATTACATCCACAACGTTCATCCATATTTTGAGATCATTTCAGAGCATTACCAAAAAAATAAAATCATATCCAAAGATCGACTGGACCACACCAAAAAGAGCAGCGGGAAAATTGATTTTCACCGTTAAAAGTTTTATAGGGCCCACCATAACATTTATTTTCCATCCAATCCATTCATAAGGTCACAAAGACCTGGATGAAGAGGAAAAACAAATTTCTTAATGATCCAAAACTTTGGTGACGCCTAAAAGGGTTTCAACAGTATACGTTCAACTCCCCACTGCCTTTTCCAGTGTGGTCCACTTGATAGTTAGATCTATCTTATTTTTCATCTTAAGCCTTAATATGAGCTCGCCAAATAGATGGACGGTTTGGATATAACAAAGACCTTACGATGGGACCCACAAAAACAACACACAAAAAAACCCACCGAAGGCAGTCTGGCCAGATTTTTTTTTTTTTTATTATTATTATTATTTTTTTTAACGAGGAGAACTTTATCTCCATCACATTTTTCTCAAATACATATATATATATATATATATATATTTTTATATATATATATATATATATATATATATATCTATCTATCTCTTAATTCATTTCTTTGTCTACTTATTTAACAAGCATATCTCCTAAACTAGAATGAGTTACTTAACATACCATATATGATTTTGAGGTAGGAGAAGCTAATTTAGCCAACCAACGTAGTAATTTTCTAAGATTTCATTGGGTCGATGGTTAAAAATCCACTTCACGGCCATTTCTATACACTTCGCGGTCATTTCACTTCACTTCACCGTCATTTTCATGCATTTCACGATCATTCCCAGCGATTCCGTGTTGATTCGCGATCAATTCGACGTACTTCATGGTTAATTCACTTCACTTCACGGCCATTTCCACGCACTTCGCGGTCATTTTACTTCACTTCACCGTCATTTCCATGCATTTCACGGTCATTCCCGGCGATTCTGTGTTGATTGACGGTCAATTCGACAACTTCACGGTCAATTCACTTCACTTCACGACCATTTCTATGCACTTCGAGGTCAATTCACTTCACTTCACGCCCATTTCCATGCATTTCACGGTCATTCTTGGCAATTCCGTGTTGATTCACGGTCAATTCGACGTACTTCATGGTCAATTCATTTCACTTCACGGCCATTTCTACCCACTTCGCGGTCAATTTACTTCACGCCCATTTCCATGCATTTCACGGTCATTCCCGGCAATTCCGTGTTGATTCACGGTCAATTCGACGCACTTCACGGTCAATTCACTTCACTTCACTTCACGGCCATTTCCACGTACTTCGCGGACAATTCACTTAACTTCACCGTCATTTTCACGGTTATTCCTCACGATTCCGTGTTGATTCACGGTCAATTCGACACACTTCACGGTCAATTCACTTCACTTCACGACCATTTTCACGCACTTCGCAGCCAATTCACTTCACTTCACCGTCATTCCCATGCATTTCACAGTCATTCCTTGCTATTCCGTGTTGATTCACGGTCAATTCGACGCACTTCACGGTCAATTCACTTCACTTTACAGCCATTTCCATGCACTTCGTGGTCAATTCACTTCACTTCACACCTATTTTCATGTATTTCACGGTCATTCTCGGCAATTCCGTGTTGATTCACGGTCAATTCAATTTACTTCACGGCCATTTCCACCCACTTCGCGGTCAATTCACTTCACTTCACGCCCATTTCCATGCATTTCACGGTCATTCCCCGTAATTCCGTGTTGATTCATGGTCAATTCGACTCACTTCACTGTCAATTGAATTCACTTCACGGCCATTTCCACCCACTTCGCGGTCAATTCACTTCACTTCACGCCCATTTCCATGCATTTCATGGTCATTCCCCGCGATTCCGTGTTGATTCACGGTCATTCCCACGCTTTTCACGGTCAATTCACTCCACTTCATGGTCATTTTCATACATTTCACGGTCATTCCCATCGATTCTGTATTGATTCACGGTCATTCCCATCGATTCTGTATTGATTCACGGTCATTTCCATGCATTTCACTGTCAATTCCCTTCACTTCACGGTCATTTCCATACATTTCACAGTCAATTCGCTTCACTTCGCCGTCATTTTCATGTATTTCACGGTCATTCCCAGCGATTCCGTGTTGATTCACGGTAATTTCCAAGCATTTCACGGTCAATCCCTTCACGGTCATTTCCACGCATTTCATGGTCAATTCGCTTCACTTCACCGGCATTTTCATACATTCACGGTCATTCCTGGCGATTTCGTGTTGATTCAAGGTCATTTCCATGCATTTCACGGTCAATTCCCTTCACTTCATGGTCATTTCCAGGCATTTCACGGTCAATTCGCTTCACTTCACCGTCATTTTCATGCATTTCACGGTCATTTCCAGCGATTTTATTTAGATTAACGGTCATTTCGATGCTCTTCACGGTCAATTCCCTTCACTTCACTGTCATTTCCACGCATTTCACGGTCAATTCACTTCACTCCACGGTCATTTCGTGTATTTCACAGTCATTCCCGGCGATTCCGTGTTGATTCACGGTCATTTCCATGCATTTTATGGTCAATTTCCTTCACTTCACGATCATTTCCACGCATTTTACGGTCAATTCGCTTCACTTCACTGTCATTTTCATGCATTTCATGGTCATTCCCGGCGATTCTGTATTGATCCACAGTCATTTCCATGCATTCCCTTCACTCCACGGTTATTTCCACGCATTTCATCGTCAATTCGCTTCACTTCACGGTCATTTTCATGCATTTCACGGTCATTTCCAGCGATTCCGTTTAGATTAACGGTCATTTCGATGTACTTCACGGTCAATTCCCTTCACTTCACGATCATTTTCACGCATTTCACGGTCAATTTGCTTCATTTCACGGTCATTTTCGTGCATTTCACGATCATTCCTGACGATTCCGTGTTGATTCACAATCATTTCCATGCTTTTCACGGTTAATTCCCTTCACTTCACGGTCATTTCCACGCATTTCACAATCAATTCGCTCCACTTCACGGTCATTTTCATGCATTTCACGGTCATTTTCGGTGATTCCATGTTGATTCACAGTCATTTCGGAGCATTTCACGGTCAATTCCCTTCACTTCACGGTCATTTCCACGCATTTCACGGTCAATTTACTCCACTTCATGGTCATTTCTATGCATTTCACGGTCATTTCTGTCGATTCCGTGTTGATTCACGGTCTTTTCCATGCACTTCACGGTCAATTCCCTTCACTTCACGGTCATTTCTACGCATTTCATGGTCAATTCGCTTTACTTCACCATCATTTTCATGCATTTCACGGTCATTTTCAGCGATTTCGTTTAGATTAACGGTCATTTCGATGCACTTCATGGTCAATTCCCTTCACTTCACGGTCATTTTCACGCAGTTCACGGTCGATTTTCTTTACTTCACGATCATTTCCATACATTTTACGGTCATTACAAGCAATTCCGTGTTGATTTACGGTCATTTCCATGCATGTCACGACCAATTCTTTTTACTTCACGGTCATTTCCACGCATTTTACAGTCAATTCGCTTCACTTCACGGTCATTTCCATGTATTTCACGGTCAAATTGCTTCACAGAAAAATGTATATAGAATAAAGTTATCTATAGAAAAAAAAAAGTACACAAGTAGATATGGAAATCATAAACATTAAGTGTGGGGCCATTCAAAATTATGTGGGGCCATTCAAAATTATGTGGGGCCCTTGATCGGACACACCCAATTAAAAAAACAAAAAACCTGGGCGGCGGTACCGCACCCGGGCAACACTACTGCACAGATGTTCAGAGGTTGGTGGTAGCACTGCCGGATCGACGGTACTGCCATCCGTATTAATTTTGTATCGATTGCTACGGTTATAGCCATAGGGGCGTAGCCTTAGGCACCATCCGATCCGCTTGAAGCGGAAAAGCTGGGGCATTTTCAACCTTTGGCAAGTCGTCCGTACCGATGGGGCTTATTCTTGGAAGGTAAAATGAGGTGGGCCTCGTCTCGGAAATGCGCCATAAATGGATCGTACAATTGGAAATTTCTCGAAAATAAAAGATCGGGCAAAGACCATTTTGGTCTTTCAGCTAACTTTTAAAAAAATTTCGGGAATTGTACGTTACACGATCCGGGTTTATACGCGGGCTTTTAGTTTTGACTAGTGGGCCATATATTTACGTAATCCAAACCATTGACATGTTGTGGCCCACCGTAGATTGACTATATCCCAAAAAAAAAGAGAGAAAAGATAACTCAAACTTAAGATTTTTGGCGTACAGATAAACGATTAAGGATAGGCATATACAACAAGGGCCTACGTTCCACTTGAAAAAAGTTCCCAATATTGGCCTCTGGGATCTTTCAAATGGCCCATCCACGGTTGGAAACATCTGATCAATGGTCGTGGGCCCCACCTGTCAGAAAAGAGAAAAATCGTGGATATTTCCGTGGAAGGCCAACATGCATGCGTTTCTCCGTTTGTTTTTAGTCTTTTGACTTTTAAATTCCCCTTTTTCTCCTCTTTTAATTCTCTCACCTGCCGTCTTCCTTGGCCCGTCTCCAATAACAGAATCTATTCTTCTTCGTTCCAGAAACAAGATTCTTCTCTCTTTTCATCTTCTTTGAATTCAATCTCCAAAACCCATATTAGAACCTCGATTTCTTCACCATTTCAGCAACTGGGTCTCTTTCAATTCCTGCATTTGAGCTCCAAAACAGCCTTCTTGGAGTGGTTTTAGCTGAAATGGAGTCGGTTTCTGTGAGAGATTGAAAGATTTCATAAGATTGGTTGGGAATGGCTAGAAAGAGATTGAGAGATTTGTATTCTAATGAGGCTGTTGAATTCTTCAAGAATGTGGTGGAAGATAAACCTCTTTTGCCTTTCTTGGTTCCTTTGGTTTTAGGTGCTTGGGCCGTTGAACGATGGCTCGTGCCGTTCTCGAACTGGGTCCCGCTTGCTGTTGTTTTGTGGGCGATGATTCAGGTGCTGTCTCTCTCTCTCTCTCTCTCTCTCTCTCTCTCTCTTAGAAATTTAAAATCTTTTTAATTGGTTTTTTATTTGTGAATTTAGTGCCTTTTTCTTACTCTTTTATTGATTTTTGTAAATTGGCTGTCAAAAAAATATCTATGTTGTGTACTGAGGTTTTTGGGTTGAATTGTTATTATTTTGGGTGGGTCTTAGCTGATGGTTAGTGAGAATTTTGCTTTGTCTGGATTGAAATTCAGTTGGGATTTGGTATTCTATTCAGTTCATGGTGTCTGTCACTTGGATTCTGTAGTGTGGCTTACAATTCAAGTTCTTTTGCGCCGAGTCTTGGAAACTTAGTACTGAATTTTGCCATTGAGACTGATTTTCATTAGAATATTCAACTTTTCAGTTGGTTATGTATACCATGTTTTTCTTCTCTTTCTTGTTTTCAGAAATTCACGAAATGGGTAGTTTTAGAATTTTTGCCGTTTGGATTCAAGTTGGTATTTTGGCTTTTATCTTATATTAATGATAATTTTTAGGAATGATGCTTTGATTTCTTTTCCTATTTTTGGGCTGATTTTTCACAAATGGGTGCTACAATATTTCACCGTGTTGTTCAAATTTCAGGTTGTATTTGTTTATCAGTTACCATCTCTTCTTGCGCTGAAATTCATGAAATGGGTATTATGGATTTGCACTTTGACGCAGGGGAGGACGTGAGGTCGAGCACCGTCTTCCTCAAGAGGATAACTATTCTGAATCCACGGAACTTCTCTGGACTCCTCACAGAGACTTCTCGAATCCACGAGGAAAGAAAGCAGAAAATAGAAATAAATTCTAATAAATTCGAAATTGATTAATGAATGAATCAAAACAAGTTCACAACCCTTTAAATAGGGGTACCAAGCAATGGGAAAGAAATCAGAATCAAACTACAACTAAAACTCCTAGAAATCGCGACTTACTATTTATAGACGGTCGTGATGTCTACTACTGCACAAGGTTTTTGGCCAAAAATAGTAAGTGTCCTATTTGGCTTCACCAAACCATTTTCCTAATTATTCTAAGTTCTTTTCACGTTGGGCGCAACTCCTAAAGCCCGACGGATGAAGAGTTATAATCAAACTAAAACTTACTATTTATAGTAAAAACGAAATTAAAACAGGGAAACGACTGTCAATCCAAGGGTTTTTCGCAATTCGAGCGTCCAACTCCCAAAGATAGCAGGGTGGTTGGCTAAAGTAGCTCGTTCTACCCCAAAATCATATATTTTACGTCGATAACTCATTCTCGGATTGCGAGATACGCTCGATCTAAGGTCCGATTTGGATCATCACTGCCGCCGACCGGGCCTTTTTTGATCCATCTTGGCTATGAAACGTCCGCGACCCGCTCTACATCAGTCCCCTCCACTTCAAAAGAACTCGTCCTCGAGTTCTCATCCTGCGCTGGTTCATGATACTCGGTCAGGTCCGCGATGTTGAAAGTCCGTGAAATCGCCATGTCATCTGGAAGATCAACAACATAAGCGTTGTCATTGATCTTTTGGATGATTGGTACCGGTCCAATCTTTTTATTCTTCAACTTGTTGTATGTTCCGGTCGGAAATCGTTCTTTGCGTAGATGGACCATTACTTGATCACCCACCTCGAACACTTTTTGTCGCTGATGCTTGTCCGCTTGCTCCTTGTACTTTTCGTTCAAGGCATGTAGCTTGGTTTGTACCTCCGCATGAATGCCCATGATCTTGTCAGCCATATATTCTGCTGCAATGCTCATGCCTGGGAGCTTGGGCAGAGGGACCAAGTCTAGTGTGTGGCGAGGTACTCGTCCGTAAATAACCTAGAACGGGGATTTCCCTGTCGAGTGGTTTGCCATGTTGTTGAATGCAAACTCCGCTTGAAACAAAGCTAAATCCCACTGCTTCGGTTTTTCTCCTGAAATACATGAAGGAGGTTTCCCAACGTGCGATTCACAACCTCAGTTTGACCATCAGTCTGTGGGTGGTAGGCGCTGTTGAACTGAAGTCGTGTATCGAATTGAATCCATAAAGTCCATTAAAAGTGGCTTATGAACTTCGTGTCACGATCAAAATTAATAGACTTGGGAACCCCATGTAGCCGCACAATTTCTCTGAAGAATAGATTTTCCACGTGTGTTGCATCGAGAGTCTCTTTGTATGGAATAAAGTGCGCCATCTTGGAGAAACGATCTACTACCACGAACACCGAATCCATGCCACGTTGTGTTCGTGGGAGACCAAGCACGAAGTCCATAGATAAATCCTCCCAAGGGCCGTCAGGCACGGGTAACGGGGTGTAGAGGCCCGTATTATGAGATTGCCCCTTGGAGGTCTGACAAATATAACAACGTTGGACTGTCTTTCCCACATCACGTACCAATTGCGGCCAGTAATACCGTTCTTCCACAAGAGCTCGCGTCTTGTCTCGCCCAAGGTGTCCACTGAGGCCACCTCCATGTAGCTCTTGGATTATCTGTTCCCTTAGCGAACTGTTCGGGATGCACAATCGATTTTCCTTGAAAAGGAACCCGTCTTGCATATGTAAGTCGCCGGGGTGACCTTCTTGGCATCTAACCCATGCGTCCTTGAAGTCGTCGTCATCGGCATATATGTCTTTGAGGCGCTCGAACCCGACAACCTCATTGCTCATAGTGACTAACAAAGTTGCACGGCGACTCAGTGCATCAACTACTTTGTTCTATTGCCCTGACTTGTGTTTTAGTACGAACATGAATTCCTACAAAAACGAGATCTATCTAGCATGCACACGGTTAATGTTAGCTTGATTATTAATGAATTTGAGAGCTTGATAGTCCGTGTAAAGTATAAATTCCCTTTGAATCAAATAATGTCGCTAGTGTCGCAGTGCCTGGACTACCGCGTATAACTCGATCTCATATATAGACCACTTCTTGTGTGCATTGCTAAGTTTCTCACTTTAGAAGGCTACCAGCCTACTTTCTTGAGACAAAACTCCCCCAATTCCAACATATGAGGCATCACATTCGACTTCAAACAATTTGTTGAAGTTGGGAAGTACAAGAACTGGGGTTGTGGATAATCTGCGCTTGATTTCGGCAAAGCTCCTGTCGGCTTCGTTAGTTCATTGAAACTGCCCTTTTTTCATGCAATTGTGATTGGTGACACAATGGTACTGAAAATTTGCACAAATCGACGATAGAATGTCGCCAGTCCATGAAAACTTCGCACTTCGTGAATATTTGTGGGAACCGGCCATTCTCTGATTGCCTTCACCTTTTCCTCATCCACCTGAATACCCGTGGATGTTACGACAAAACCCAGAAACAATAGGCTATCAGTCATGAAGCTGTACTTTTTTTAAATTGAGATACAGTTTATTTTTTGTGAGCACTTGAAGGACCTTCTTGAGGTGTTCCATATGGGTGGTTTCGTCTTGACTGTATATCAAAATATCATCGAAATAAATCATAACGAACCGCCTAATGAAAGGTTTCAGAACTTGGTTCATCAATCTCATAAATGTGCTAGGCGCGTTCGAAAGACCGAAGGGTATGACCATCCATTCGTATAATCCTTCCTTGGTCTTAAATGCCGTTTTTCACTTATCACCCGGCCGTATTTGAATATGATGGTAGCCGCTCCTTAGGTCCAATTTAGAAAATATTTTTGCACCCTCTAGCATGTCCAACATATCGTCCAACCGTGGTATAGGAAACCTGTATTTTATGGTGATTTTGTTGATGGCTCAGCTGTCGATACACATGCGCCAACTCCCATATTTTTTTGGAGTTAATAGAGCTGGTACAACACATGGACTCATGCTTTCTCGAATAAGTCCTTTACGGATCAACTCCTCTACTTGTCCCTGCAGAATCTCGCACTCATTCGGACTCATTCGATAATGAGGACGATTAGGTAAAATGGACCCAGGGACAAAGTCGATATGGTGTTGGATATCCTGCATGGGGGGTAACCCATCGGGAAGGTCATTGGGCCAGATTTATTTGAATTCATGTAGCAGGGGCCTTAGTCTTTCAGGGATGATAGTAGGCTCGAGTTCTTCCCCTTTTACAATTAATGCATAAGTCTGTCCTATTTCTTTGGATTCTTCCACGAAGTCCCGTATGGTTAAGAGAAAACGGCCCTCCACTTTAGAAGTTTCAGGTGGTCTCTCTGGATCCATAGGGGCCAATATGGTCTTCTGGCCGTCCTTGACGAAGATATATATGTTATCTCGCCCTTTATGAGTGGCGTCACGGTCAGATTACCAGGGCCGACCGAGTAGTATGTGACATGTTTCCATGTTAACCACATCGCATACTACTTCATCCTTATAATGTTTGCCAATTGAAAAGGATATGGTGCACCGTTCAGTTACCTTTGTTTCGCTGACCTTCTTGATCCAACCGATTGTATATGGAGAGGGATGACGCTCCGTTCTCAATTGCAATTTTTCCACCATGACCTTGGAGACGATGTTCTCACTGCTCCCACTGTTAATGATCACGTAACAAACTTTTCGATTCACCGTACACCTAGTGCGGAAGATATTATGCCGCTGTGGATGCACTTCTCTTCTTGGTGCATATAATAGTTGCCTCACGACGAGCGACTCGCCGTGATCTTGCTGAACTCAACCTGAATCATCTGCCTCATCCTCGGTGGTATGCTCCTGTTCTTCAATATCTGGATCTTTATAAGCGTTATCAGCACTACCATCATTGATAGTGAGGTTTGCTACTTTTCGTTGGGGACAAGTATTTAATAAGTGGCCCGGTTGGCCACAACGATAGCAGTTGTTGGGCCTTGGCCGAGCATAGGGGTTTGGGATTCTACTTGGATCAGTACCAGTCGATACGCCCCTTTGGGGTCTAACTTGCCCGCTTCTCTGATCTCAGTTCTCAGACGTAGGAGGTTGAGTGCATGCTCCTACGAGCTCCTTCCCCTTGAGCTGTACAGTTCCCTGGGGTGGACCTGCCACAGGGATCCTTGCAGTAGGATTAGTCCGTGTGTTAGGACGTTCAAGTTGTGCTTCTGCCCGAGTAGCCAACTTGATCGCATCATTCATTGTCCAGACGAACTGCATTTAGACCCGATCCTGGATAGTCATACGCAATCCACCGTTGAATCGGGCGACTTGCTGCTATTCAGTCTCGACCAAATTGTTACGCGCCGCTAAGCGGTAGAATTCTTCTGCGTATTCTCTCACCGACCGACTACCCTGTCGACAATTTTGGTATTGTTGGAATAATATTTGATCGTAATCGCTAGGGAGGAATTGGGCACGTAGTACCTGCTTCATCCTCTGCCAAGTGCGGATTGGTGCTTTCATCTATTTGGTTCGCGCGAGTTGCAGTTGTTCCCACCAAGATTAAGCTCCTCCTTTCAACTTATAGGCCACAAGCTTAACCTTTTTTGTTTCAGGGATGTCCATATAGTCGAAAAATCGCTCAACTTCAGAAAGCCAATCGAGGAAATCCTCAATGTGTAGTTGGCCATTGAAGCTAGGAATATCAACCCGCATCTTGAATTCTCGATTCGTTCGATCTACTCGATCGCCGCCATGTCTGGGTTGTTGGAAAATTAGGTTGTCGATTTCCTCCTCACTGGAGCCCCCTTCCTTAGGAATGGCCCTTGGATGTACTGCCGGTACTATCCTGTGATCAGGGCGATTACGAGTTTCCGCAATTGGCGGTGGAGGATTACCACCAGGAACACGGAGTTGCCTTAGGTTTTTCGCCAAGAGATCCGTTACGCGGTCGATGGAAGCCTGCGGCCCTTGCATGGCTTGTCGATTCTCTTGTTGTGCTATTTCGAAAGCTGTCGCTGTTAAAGGTAAATTCCCTAGAGCACAACCCATGAGATTGTTGCCCGACCTGTTGTTAGAAGCAATCGATCCGAGGAGAAACCTTGCTTTGATACCAAACTGACGCAAGGGAGGACGTGAGGTCGAGCACCGTCTTCCTCAAGAGGATAACTATTTCGAATCCACGGAACTTCTTTGGACTCCTCACAGAGACTTCTCGAATCCACGAGGAAAGAAAGCAGAAAATAGAAATAAATTCTAATAAATTCGAAATTGATTAATGAATGAATCAAAATGAGTTCACATCCCTTTAAATAAGGGTACTAAGCAATGGGAAAGAAATCAGAATCAAACTACAACTAAAACTCCTAGAAATCGTGACTTACCATAAATAGTAAACTTACTATTTATAGATGGTCGTGATGTCTACTAGTGCGCAAGGTTTTCAGCCAAAAACAGTTAGTGTCCTATTTGGCTTCACCAAACTGTTCTCCTAATTATTCTAAGCTCTTTTCACGTTGGGCGCAACTCCTAAAGCCCGACGGATGAAGAGTTATAATCAAACTAAAACTTACTATTTATAGTAAAAACGAAATTAAAATAGGGAAACGACTGTCGATCCAAGGGTTTTTCGCAATTCCTGGTGTTGCAACCCAGCGTAGCGGGGTTGGTTGGCTAAAGTAACTCGTTCTACCCCAAAATCATATATTTTACGTCAGATAACTCATCCCGGATTGCGAGATACGCTCGATCTAAGGTCCGACGGTCCGGATCACTTCTGTCGTCGACCGGGCCTTTTTTGATCCATCTTGGCCATGAAACTGTCCGCGACCCGCACTACATCACACTTCTAGTTGATATTAAGGAGGTTATTTGTATTCTCATAGCTCTTAATCGGAAGCAATGCCAGTGATTGTTGCTCACATCTCTAGCTAGCACATGGTAGCCATCCAGGATGATAGAAACTGCTGCTTTGGTGGTCCATCGTTTGGACGGGCCATAGCAGAAAATCATGGTGATCTACCATCCTTGTCATCCAATTGTGTGAATTTTGCTTACCGAGTGTAGACAGCTCCTCACTTTTTGCTCAAATCTTTTCAGACTATCCGTCTGCACACCATTGACACGAGTGCTAAAGTAGTTTGATTGTCCGATTTCGTAGGAAGCACTTGGTGCTTTTGTATGGTATCTTTTGCTAATTAGAATAACTGATCACAATGGCACTGTAACTTGTCATGCTGGCCATTCTTTCCTGTCAAAATGTCACTTGTGTAGAACATCTCTACAAGCAAGACGGTAGTCCCCAGCATGAAGATCACTCATCTCGAAAATGATATTCTTGTACTCATTAGATGGCCCATGCCTACATGTTTAGTCAGACCATCACTTGTCCATTGATTCCAACAGTGTGGCCCACCTGTTAAGTTGACTGGTCTGATTTTTGTTGGAGGTAATCATCATGGTGGGTCTTACTGTTTGAATGCTATGATGTCATAGACAAATGGCATGTTGGGGGGGGGATGGGGGGGGTGGGGGGTGGAGAATGTAAGAAATTTTAGACAAATGCCACAAAGATGACCAGGCTTATCTTTCTGCTTACAGCATGGGAGGTTTCAACGTCAGCAACTTGTAGAAGACTTGAACAAGAAATGGACCCGACTCATATTGAACACAGTGGTACATTCTTCTTTCTTTTTTTTTTTTTTTTTTTTTTTTTTTTTTTTTTTTTTTTTTTTTTCTTAATGAATTTTATGATTTTGGTTGTCTTTTACCTTCCATTAATCCAAAATGCAGGTGATTTATTTTTCTTTCTTTTCTTCTTCTTTTTTTTTCAAAAACAGCCCATAACGCCATTAGAGCCTTGTCAGTGGCTGAACAAGCTTTTGATGGAATTTTGGCCCAATTTCCTTGACCCCAAACTCTCAAAAAGGTTTCAGTCGATTGTGGAGGTGAGATTCCTGTACTTTACTTTCAATAGATGTTAGTGTTACAGTTAATTTTGCACTCTATTAAAGATTCCTCGTCTTCTAGAGCCCCACTTTTATTTACGGAGGCAAATATTCTGTATATGTGGGTCCATGGTTCAATGATCCCCACCGTTGATGTTATGCTCCATACTATGGATGGATTGCCACAACAATCTCATAGATTGGAACATCCTATTTGTTCTATCTTTCCATATTTTGAATTGGAAGTCGAGCATTTCTTGCGGTTTTTTAATCTTGTATTTGTAGCCCAAATATTTAAGGATTAGAACTTCCTAATCTAGGAAATCTTTTTGGCTTCCCTCATCCAAGGTGGGGCTCATTAGATCACTAGTTTGGATCATCAAACCATGGTCCCACTACCCAATGTACAGAGTCTCGTGCCTCATCAATATGTAGGGAGAGAGAGAGAGAGAGAGAGAGAGAGAGAGAGAGAGAGAGAGAGAGAGAGAGAGAGAGAGAGAGAGAGCTCATTGGATTTCAAAATCTAATCGCATAAGGTGGTGGGGGTCGAGGATTACATTCATAAGGAGATTCGTTGGATTTCAAAATCTAATCGCATAAGGTGGTGGGGGTCGAGGATTACATTCATAAGGAGACTCGTTGGATTTCAAAATCTAATCGCGTAAGGTGGTGGGGGTCGAGGATTACATTTTTGAGTGGTCACCTAGGCTACAAAACCAATCATTGAGAGAGAGAGAGAGAGAGAGAGAGAGAGAGAGAGAGAGAGAGAGAGAGAGAGAGAGAGAGAGAGAGAGAGAGAGAGAGAGAGAGAGAGAGAGAGAGAGAGAGAGAGAGAGAGAGAGAGAGAGAGAGAGAGAGAGAGAGAGAGAGAGAGAGAGAGAGAGAGAGAGAGAGAGAGAGAGAGAGAGAGAGAGAGAGAGAGAGAGAGAGAGAGAGAGAGAGAGAGAGAGAGAGAGAGAGAGAGCCTAATGGACTAGGCTGGGCTGACAGGCTGTTGGACACGGTCCATACCTAGCCCAATTGAAAATCAGGCTTGAATTTTAAGCCTGAGCCTAGCCCTCAGGCCTGATACTCCAGTCCAAGTATGGCCTAAAAGCCTGACGGCCAGCCTGACCCACTGACAACCCTATTAATATGTTATAACCAGTATATAATCAAATGCAGGACTTGAAATTGTGCAGTTTTGAACGTTTAGTACAAATGCACACAAGAAGCAATGTTGTGGAGTCTGATGGCCTAGCAGCAAAAACCTCTATTCTAGGTCCAGCTTTTGCTCTAGAATTCTACTCGTACTGTGGAACCTCAGCACATGTTCCTCTTGGATACACAACCCATGTTCATCCTTTGTTTTTTTTTAAATAAAAACAATATCATTTAGTCGAAATCAGGCCATATCAGCAACAAAGTAGTGTTACGGTAATAATGCTCTAATAATACATATGTATGTATGTATGTATATTTCTTTGATACCATATGTTTTTTTTTTTTTTTTTTTTACACGTGCACTCATACCCCACACACACCCACGCACTCACACCACAGTGGGATTTCACCACAATGGGTACGCGAACCCATGACCTCGTGTTGAAACTCTTGTGAGTCTACCACAATGGTAAGAACACACACATGTGCAATAAAGCTCATGTACATGCCACACATGTTTCAGCATGACATGATAGGTCCATGATCCAATCCATCCATCAGAATGGCACCACTAATTGATGCCCTAGCCTAAGAATCATATTGGTCCACTTGGGCACATGCTAACTAGACCAGATATTATTTTTTGGGAGTATGTACAAGGTCGAACAACCTTGATGGATGGATTAGATCTCACACGTATGTGCCATGCTGGCACATGTGGCACATACACGAGCTTTATCGCACATGTGCGCACGCTTAGCAAAGCTCTGTGATTTTCAATCGTTCCAATTGAGCAAACCTTTATTCTTGCAGAAACGATTAAAGCACCGGAAACCAAGGCTTATTGTAAGTGTTTTAGTTCCTTGTTTTCCAAAATTTCAGAGCTAAAATTCATTTTGGAGTAGGAATCCAAGACATTTTGACTTAGATGGAATTGCTATCTTTATCCAGGAAAGAGTACAATTGCTGGATTTCTCACTTGGTTCGTGCTCGCCCAGCCTGGGAATGAATGGTGCCCGCTGGTTGACTTCAGGTGACCAGGTCTGGTTTATGTTTTTATGTTGTTTTGTAGTAACATATTTCTGCTTCTGAAATTACATACTATGTCAACCTCCTTTATATAGTGGAAATTGATTTGCTTAAAGAGATAAATAATGGATAGGTTGGAAATTTGATTGGGTTGATGGATTTTTTATTGCCCATGTCTTCCTAATTGCACGTCTCTCATGTTTTCCATATAAAAATATAGAAAAAAGGGGAAATTATTAAAAGATGAATGTTTTAGAATCATATGCTAAACATATATATATATATATATATATTATTTTTGGGTAATAAGAAGTGTTATTAAAACCACTGAGTTTAAAAACCTGAAAACTCAACTTCTCTCGATGTTCATTCACGTCAGGCGGACTCGAAGATTTGACCCCCGAATTGATTTGTTAGTTAATAACTCTAAATTTAAAATAGTAGGGGTAGCAAAAGAATATTAAAATATCTATATTGAGTATACATATTAAAAAATAGGAAAGAAGTAAGTAACTACTGCATAGCTTGCTGGTGGAGAAAGCCTGCCTCACACACAAAGGTAGCAGGTTTGGTTCTCACCTCTGCTCTTTTTAATTTTAATAATTAAATGCACCTCAACAATGCGAGTGACTTGGGTCGAGTCACTGCAAGTTGCGTCAAGTTGACCTAGTTAGCAAGTTGATTCAACGAGTCTGCCCCAGTCAGGGTTGAGTCATTTGAAAAGCTGAGTTTCCTAATGAACCAGCTCGAGATCTCCCCAATTTAAGTCGACTCGGCTGAGTTTCGAGTCCAGTCAGCTAGAACTATGATTAAAACAAGCATGAGTGCATGACACATTTTAAAAAAGTGTAGTTGTCAAAAACTGCCATATGGCCATAATCAACGATTGAAATCACCTTCAAATTGATTACATGGTTTTCTCCTCTTCTTCCTTCAGATGCTTAAGTAGTGACGGAAATTAGTGGAGTTAAAGAGGTTATTTTTGTTGCTTGCTTAATTTGAGGTGGGTGTTTTGTTGGAAAGGAGACATGGGAGAGAGGATTTTTTTTCTTCTGTCTATTTCTGTAAGCATGTAATAAGTAAAATATGTAAAGATGGTGTGAAATGAACTAAAATGGCTTTTGGTGTTATATTACCAAAGAAAATTAATATTATGATTTTCAATATCTCAAAGCAATAAGGTTGAAACAAATATCAGGGAGTCTTTGAAACCAATGAGGATAACATTAGTTTGGATTGGCCTAATGTTTACTTTTCTTTTCAATAAATACTAACTTTTATTAAAGTCACCATCGTCTTGATTTCTTGATGAGCATGTATCAGTTTCTGTTAACAGCGAGTCCTGCGTATGGGATTTGAGTGGGACACGGACGACATGAGTATCATGCTGCATGCGAAGTTGGCAATGCCTCTACTCGGGACTGCCCGGATTGTCATCAACAGCATCCACATCAAGGGAGATGTATGTGAAGTTTTACTTTCCACTTATATAAACCTCTAGTTTCCTTTCCCCCCATCTGAGGTTTTCTAAGCCTACATGCTGCTGTCGACAATGCCATGTCTATAAGCAGTCAGCAGGATAAATGAACCATGCCTCAGGTACGTACCACCATGTAGAGACATGGCAAATAAATCAAGCTAGTCAAGTCATCAGCTGGGCACATATACACTGGATGTAGACTGTTGGCAATATTTTTTGGACTGTCTAGTATTCCGTATGTGTGCAGTCTGCGTGATAAAGCACCAGCCTGCCTTTTGGGCCAGGACATCTACATATTGTGCCTCACCACATGCATGGTTACTATGTCCCCGACATGCATCAGGTTGGCGCATACGGCTGTGTTCAATAGACTACATTTTTCATATGATTACGGTCTAACACCCCACCCCTCCATAGTCCACATTGGAGTTGTGAAACTAATCACAGCAATGTTGGGCATGTCATACTTTCAGTTGGGATTCTTTCATAGTGACTCACATGAACGGGACTATTATCTGTAAAATATTCATACAGTTAAGACTTTGTTGCACTGTATAAACATGTAAAGATATGCCTGTGAACCAAGATGGAGTATTTGGAATGAGAGGGAAGACCTAAATGTACTTGGATTGGGTGGTGAGAAGAGATATGAAGGCTTGTTCTCTTACCAAGGTGGGAGTTTGGAGGATTGATTGATAGCTGGGAAGAGACTATAATGATGATGCTGCTGATGATTTTATTTTATTTTTTAATGAAAGATGATGCTCTTTATTAGGGCCAAAGGCCAAAAAATAGAAACAACGACACAAAAACAAACAAAGCGAAATAAACAAAAACAATGCAACAAAGAAAAAATGAAATTATTGAACCCTAACAAACCAAACTCCCAAAAGCAGAAACAAGGGGCCCACTCCCGAATATACAAGAACACCGTTTACAAATCCCCACTGCAGAGCTACTCTGATTACAGAAACAGTGGTTATTTCTTTTGAACCAAATAGCCCAAAGGATGGCCAGCAGTGCCAATCTCCATCTAGAGGTTCCAAGAGAACCCCCACCTCCATAATGCCATAACCGGAATAAGCTCTCTATTGAACCAGGCATAACCCAACACATCTTTGAAGATCCAAGGATCCTGGACCACAGCACTCTAGAAAAGGAGCAGAGAATGAAGCTGATGAATATGATATATATATATATATATATATATATATATATATATATATATATATATATATATATATATATATATATAATGACACACACATACACATGTGTGTGTGTCTGCATTTACATTTTTATGATATATGTTAGCTTTTGCGCTCTTGAAGGTCAATCAGGCTTTGCTCTTTGCATGTTCACACTACAATGGTTACTAGTTTATTGTGTCATAGTTGTTCTTATTCCAGTTATTTATGCATCTATTGGTCTTGCTTGTTTGCACGGTTTATTCAATTAAAAGGAGTTGACTGATGATATTGGAGCAATCCCTGTACATTGGTTCAGCCAATGACACGGAGGGATTTGGCTTAGCAATTCCCAATCATCAGAAAAGGGTTTGCAACTGATGATTTTCTTGGTGAGGACATTTGTAAGATTGTCATTGCATTTGGATGACTGCATACAGGTTGTTGGCTAGATGTTGGTTCATTGAGTAGGGTCTCACATCAGTACACGAGGAAACTGGGATCACTATGAAGGAATGCTCTTTGGTCTCAATGAGAAGCATGCACTTTCACTGCACTGTGTTTCTCCATTGACCTAGGGATTTGTCACAGAGACTTGAGATCTCTTAGTGAGGCTTTGAGGCATATAAAGTGAGTTTCAATAAACGACAGTGCCTACATGTACTTGGTCTTCCAAAAATGAAAGTGTATGCCCAAGATAGCTCGAAAGGAATCCACAGGATAGTCTCTATTTTAAGTTTGATCACTAAGAAGGATCATCGTTTACAATCCACTCAATGAGTCATATTGGTATGCCATCTTTGGTGTCAAAAGATGCTTTAACGATGGTATTTTAAAGGGAAAAAATGTTGTTTGTTTTCTTTATAAATGGTTCTTAGTTTGGGAAGTGGCCTATTGCTTATCCAATGGTAGATATCTTCAAGATCCACCAAGGGTCCCGAGGCCTGGGCCCACTAGATGGTGGAGGGATGGAAACATCATGGGATGCATTAGGAGAGTTCCATATGCATGAAGGTTCTCGCTTATTACTAGAATATTGATGGCATTCTTGCACTGGAGTAAGGGCTCCTGGGTTTTAACTCAAAAGGAACTACATAAATTGGCCCAAAGTGATCCGACTCCCAGCCTGCCGGGGACTCTCTTGAACCTAAAAATCTAGGGTTTGTGGAGAGAAAAGAGGAGACCATCATCCTTTCCAAGGGATCTCTCTCTCTCTCTCTCTCTCTCTCTCTCTCTCTCTCTCTAAGGGATCTCTGTGGCAGTTGGGGTGATAGATTGGAGGACATACTTCCTCTAGGGTTTGAGGCCATTGTCTGCTTCTTCCTAGTGGATTCTCTCCAAAGGTAAATATGATTAGCAAGTTTTATTTCTCCTTTTACCCTTGAATCTTATTTCTGATTTTTCCTTATTGATCATGCGAATAACACAAAGATATCAGAATGTCATGGGGTCCTGCAGTTTGGGGTTGTGATGATTATAATACATGCATGTTTCTTATGAATAGCATGTTGTTGTGATGATATTACATGATACCTTCATAATATTTGTTTTCCTCTCTGATTTACATCACACAGCTTCTTTTCATGCCGATTATTGATGGACAAGCGATTCTATATTCATTTGCATCAACTCCCGAAGTTAGAATAGGTGTGGTCTTTGGAAGTGGTGGGAGCCAAGCGCTTCCTGCAACAGAATTGCCTGGTGTTTCATCTTGGCTGGTGCGTTTCTCCTCTAATTAGGCACTTACAATTAGTCAAAGGTTCCTGTTATGGCTACTCTTGATCTCCTTGTGTGTGTGAGATCCAGGCCGTTCGTAAGGTGGGTCCCACCATGTAGTTGTGTACATTCCATGGCCTGAAAATCAGGCTGGTTCATGGGTCAGGTGAGCCTCACGGGCACAGTGGAACACATGAACAATCAGTCCATTTTCTCTAGTTACCCATTTCATCATATACTTACAGCGAACCTGATCACTGGATTGACCTATTTTTGGGCCTTGACATGCTAGCGTGTGAGTAGGATCCGGAATCGTACTCTCAGTGTAGCCAGTGCATTTCTTTTCTTGTCTTTCTCTTTTTTTTCTTTTTTTTTTTTGTCAAAATGGCTTCTAACATATGGAGTTCGAATCACATTCTTTATATTCTCATAAATTTAAGTGGAAGAATGAAAATACTCTATAGATATTTTTATGCTTGCTTTAATTCTTAATAGAGAATGGTTCTTTTTCTTCTTTCACACAGGACAAGCTTTGCACTGATACCTTAGTTAAGACAATGGTTGAGCCCCGCCGCAGATGTTATCCATTGCCACCAGTCGATCTAAGGAAAAAAGCTATTGGAGGTGTACTATCCGTCACAGTTGTTTCAGCGAGTAAAGTGGTTAGGAATTCCAAAGGGAGCAGTTCGGAAAGAAGACAGAATTCTACAGGGAGCAGCCCAGAAGGAAGTTCTGGTGGTAGAGTTTTGCAAACACTAGTTGAAGTAGAACTTGGAGAACTGACAAGGAGAACGGATGTGCGTCAGGGTTCGAGCCCTAGATGGGATGCTACATTTAATATGGTTTTGCATGAAAATATGGGAACTCTCAAGTTCTATCTTTATGAGTGGGCCGCGAGCAATGTGAAGTACGATCTCCTAACTAGCTGCGAAGTAAAGGTAGTATTAGTGTTTTATTTATTTTTATGCTGCTATGATTTGCAAGGAAAATGTACAGTTCACTGATGGACAGGATTTGTACATGTTTTGTCTATACTATACTTATGGTGATCCAAATCATTGATCTGATGTTCCCCACCATGGATGGAGGATATAAGGAGTCTCCCAGATTGGAAGATCTTAATCCTTGGATCAGAAGTCCACCTATGGATGGTTTAGAAAAATAAAAATAAAAATACAGGAATGGTCCACATTGAACATAAAACAGGCCAGTCCATGATTGGTCCATTGAATCAATTGTCCGGATTGCTAATACTGGGCCCAACGTGTGCACAATTTCGCGATCAGAAACTGTACATTTGTTGAGGTTCTGAACCCAAAATTCCTCAAGAAGATGCACTGTTCTTACCATGTCTCATCTGGACATATTACAAATTTGAAAGTTTCCATCTCTTGAAACAGATGACATACGTAGCAGACGATTCTACAATATTCTGGGCAATTGGACCTGGGTCTAGTGCATTGGCCAAACAAGTCGAGCATTGTGGAAAGGAAGTCGAACTGGTTCTTCCATTTGAGGGAATTAATTCAGGAGAGGTGCGATCTTTGAATTCGTTGCCTAGAGAATATTTTTGTTGCATAGTTTAATTAAAAGATGTTAGCTAATTCCATTTCCACATATCCTCATAAAAGTGAAAATTAAACATCCACCAGGTGGGTCACACCGTGCTTCTGCCTTGACCAATGATTCGGGCCACTCCCATCAAGGTGGCCAATGTATGGAACACACAGATGGCTATATAAACTTGGTTTTCTTAGCCATACATTTGTTTCATACGCTGGGCCGCCTGATGAGGAACTAGCCTGATTTTTGGTCCACCTGATGAGTGAATCGGCCTGATATTTGGCCTGCCTGATAAGCTTCTTCAGTCTAACTTTATTTGTGCTTGTTGATTTTACAGTTAACTGTCAGACTTGTGTTGAGAGAATGGCAATTTTCTGATGGATCAAATAGCTTTAACAACTCTGCGCATCTTAGCCCTCAACAATCCGTATATGGTTCACCAAGCTTTCAGTCGAGAACAGGCCGGAAACTCAAGATAACTGTACTGGAAGGAAGGGATTTACTGGGGAAAGATAGATCTGGGAAGAACGATCCTTACATAAAACTACAGTATGGGAAGGTTGGTGTGTTTCCGTCAATACTTTTTAACTTCCTTCTCTAATCTCAATCAACCCCCTTTTTTCTTTTCAATTAGCTTGTGATTGAGAACGCTGAAAAGAGCCTATATGGAAATCTGAGAAATGCTTACATGAACAGGCACACGCACAAAAGATGGGTCTAGTTCTTGTTTATGAATTATGAGTAGGGAACCCCATACTGCATAGATTCCATATTAACGAGGCCCGTGGTTCCTTCTTGACCGTTGATGTGATGGGCCTCTTTGTGGATGGAGGTGGTTTGGATGGATTCAGGGAGAGAATGGGAGGAGAAACGAAGAAAAGAAAAGTAGGAAGAAGAACGTGGGAGAAGAAAGCTTATGGTTGCTTGTTATCTCACTAACAACGCAACCTTCATATTATATATAAATATGTACATATGGTGCTCCAGCAGAGCATACAAAACCGTATACACAGACAAACAAATAAAGACACACACGCACACTCCCCCTCATGTTGGAGCATAGATATCAATCATGCCCAACTTGTCGACTAGATGACGCAAGGGATTTAGTGAATAGATTTGCGAGCCATCCCTGAAACGAATGAATGGAGCTGCAATTTCTTTAGCGGCCACCTTTTCACGAATGAAGTGACAATCAATCTCAATATGTTTGGTGTGCTTATGAAACATGGGATTGGTGGCAATATGAATGGAAACTTCGTTGTCACAGTATAAAGGAATCGGACCAGAAGGAGGGTAACCAAGCTCTTGTAATAAGGTGCGAAGCCACATAAGTTCACACATCAAATGGACCATTGCTCTATATTCAGCCTCGATAGTGGATCGAGCAACCATGGATTGCTTTTTTATTCTTCCAAGCGACTAGATTACCATCCAAAAATGTGCAATAACCAGATGTAGATTGATGATCATGAAGAGTACCGGCATAGTTAGCATCGGAGTAACTAGAGAGATGAAGGTGACCACGTCGCTGGAATCGTAAGCCTCGACTAGGGGCCAAATTAAAATAATGGAGGATTTGATACATAGCAGAAAGATGGCTTGTATGAGGTGTGTGCATAAATTGACTGATGACGCCTATCACAAACGAAAGGTCCGACCGTGTAATAGTCAAATAAATGAGTCATCCAACTAAGCGAGGATATATGCCAGGATTAGATAAGAGTTTGCCATCATCGAGACTAAATTTCTGAGCAACATCCATAGGAGAGGTAGCAGGTCGACACCCAAGCATGACAGTCTCAGACAAGAGATCAAGGGCATATTTCCGCCTCGATAGAACAATTCCAGACTTGGATCTAGCCACTTCAAAACCAAGAAAGTAGCGAAGTGTACCCAAATCTTTAATAGAAAATCGCGTTTGAAGAAAGGTTTTGAGAGCAGTAATGCCCACGGCATCATCACCGACTAAGACGATATCATCTACATAAACTAGTAAAACTATAATCCCCGCAGTACGACAACAGATGAAGAGAGAGTGATCCGAATGGTTGCAAATAAAGCCGAAGGACAATAGTTGTTGTCAAACCATGTTCGAGTAGATTGCTTAAGACCACATATAGCTTTCTTGAGATGACAAACCTGATATGAGCCGCTAGTTAGGGAGAATCCTGGTGGTTGATGTTCACACCCCAAGTATAACGTTGTGATGTAGTAATAAACTCGGTAAGACCGAGGTCGAATCCATAGGGACTGAAACCTGTACGTAATCTGAAAATAACGCGAACTAGAACTAGACTAAGATGAAATCTAAATCAAGTGATTATGAGGGAATAATGGTGAAATATTAATATAAAACTTAAAGAATTTAGAGGTAGGAAACTAGGGATTCAGAGGATCCACTTGTAGAGATCAGGGAGACTACCTTGCATAATTCAAGGACACAACTGGAATCAGAGTCCTATCTTATCCAGTTGGTAGGAAGAGATTTGTTAGATCTCTGAACTTCTCATAGATCTAATCATCAACAGATAAGAGTGGTGAAGATTTGGAAGTGATCCCATCACCTAACCATGTACAGGAGACTATGGCAAACAACAGCAATTTACTAAACCCACAACCAATCATAAGAGAATTGTGAAAGTTAGGAAGGATTCCGTCACCCAACCATGCCCATGAAACGATGGTGAACAACAGGGTTCCCAAGTTCACAATCTCAATGCATGAAAAGAGAATATCTCAAACTATCGCAGATCCATTGTAATTTGAGTCACAACAAACCATTAAAAACTAACAATATTCCTTATAATTAAACTAGAATCCAAAAGAGTTCAACAAAACAAGAATCAAAACCAAGCAAACATTCCAACCACGCTACAAGCTTCACCTCTTAGCCCTAGCTAAGAGGTTTAGCCTGTCATAGACATTCTAAAATCTTAAACTTAGGAAAAGAAAAACCAAAGAAGGAAGAAGGAGAACTCGTTGCCGGCCCGCTCCACATCCTAGCCTCCATGGCTGCCCAAAGATCAGATGACTCTCTTCTTTCTCTTCCTTCTCTTTCTTTTATAACAGGAGCCTAGCGGTGGAGCTTTTGCAGCTTCTTTTGCAGTGTGTGCGAAGAAAAAAAAAAAACGAAAAAGCTTCTGTGTAATACAGAGCTTCCACAAAGCACCGCCTATTGCAAGATTTGATCCGACTAGACTTATTAGCGTCGGTCGGACCCACCTTTAGAAGATTTTGAATGGCCAGGATCATTGGACCGATCCTGGCCATGAATGCAAAGCTGTCTGGATCGTCCGGGTTTCCGGACTTGCGTAAACAGAGGTGCGCTTCTTGCGCTAGCTGTCGGTGGGGCCCATCTTCTATGAAGTTTGCGAAATCCACGTCGTCTATCATCTTCTCCTTGAAATTTCGACCGGGGATGGGCGGTTTTGGTCATCTGTTGATGTGGCCCACTGAGATAATTAGGTTGCAATGACAGCTAAACGGTTTGCTTGCGATCGCTGTAGCGATCATGTGAATGTACATGGCCGCCAAAGATCAGCATGACTTCAATTGGTTTTGCTCCCTCTACCTAATGGACGGTTCGGATCAAGCCGTTGATGCACGGTGGTGGCCCACAAAACCCAACCGCGGGCTCTGTTTCCCCGTTCGCAGCGGCGGCAAGAAAGGAATTCAAATTCCTTTCGAATTGATCGGTCAAAGGTCCTTTGACCACTTACCTTGGCTCGGTGCACGACGAGTGCAATCATGTACCGTGCACCCTTAACACCAGTGGGGTCCACAGTGAGTATTAATGGGAAATCTACTCCCTCCGTCCGTTTTGTCTCCCCATTTAAGGAGTTAAGACCAAAAGTGAAGCACATCTGGCAATCAGGCGGGCCCCAAATCAGGGATATGGGGGCTGATCTGTTCGTTGGGCCACTTCCAGAGGGATCCAATGGCTGAAATTTGATGTGTATGGTTAATTTATGGTCCTCAGGCCATATATGAAGTTTCGAGCCGAACAGATGGTGGGAACCTTATGATCTTCCGTTCTGGATGACTTTCAGGCCTCTTTAACGTGAACGGCTTGATTTCTTCGGATCTTTGGTATGTAAATCCTTCGATTTTTGTCTCCTGGAGTTCGTCTCTTGCCTTGGTGACATCAGAGCGTTAAATCCATACTTTTAGCACCCTGTTTTAGTCCAAGCTCCTAAACACACCTTGCAGCAGAAACATGGTTAAATTGGGCCGTTAAACAGTACCATGTTCGTAAATCCAGGCAATAACTGGGGTCTGATATGTAATATTTGACCCTCAACACAACTCCCAACCAACATTTTGCTAGTCCCGAGCAAAGTATGTGAAAAATACGTTGAGAATTACAGGACGATTTCTATAAACTCGAATGAATTTTGCAAAATAATCCAAATACGAGAATTCTATGATTCATGAATATTGGGTATTACTTTCTTCTGGACTCAAGCGTACGGTAAACTTCATAATCAAGTTCAAACTATTAATCCATCAATTAAAATAATTCTAAACATTGAGTTCCATGGGTGTATAGTGTAGTCTCGACTTATCATCATTAAGATATTCAATCGTGAAGTTCCATGATAACATTGATGATCAAAAGAGCATTCAGGACAATCAAAACCTAAACCAGAACTTGCCTTACAGCTCTCTCTCTCTCTCTCTCTCTCTCTCTCTCTCTCTTCATTCTTCCAACTTTTGATTTTTCCCTCGAGGGGGAGAGGAATTGAGTCCGCATCTATAGGGAGCAAACCTATGGTGAAGATCGTACACCCAACCCTTTCCTGATGACAACTGTTTTTTTAGCTGGGTATTTTTTTTTTCTTTCATTCTTTCTTTCTCCTTAAAATTTTTTTTTTTTAAAGACTTCTTTTTCTTTTTCTAAATTCTTCTTATTGAACATGATGGCCAAATTCCCCAGGTTGGTTCCTTTCATGCTTAATGATCACCAGGTTACAATTTAATATCGAACTGAAACCTTAATGTGCAAGCGAGATGTGTCTTGTGAAATCATGACTCAATCAATGTTTAAAACTTCTAATCATGGATTAACAATTCAAACTTAACTATGAAAATCTAACAAATAACTAAATCTAAGAGTCATAAATTACCAACATCACATATCTTGTAATTCTACCTTCAAAATCACTTCGAATTCACAAGAAATTCCAGAAAAATTTTGAAGAATTTTCACAAATTTCTGCTTAAGACCGAGAAAACACTAATTAGGTAACCTAATCTCCCACCCCCAACCTAAAATCTACATTGTCCTCAATGTAAAAGATATATGAGCATATAGTGCACATGGGACAACAAAAGTAAATGAAACATGATGGGAAGATAGTACTTGAATGAAGGAATCGAGAGAGACTTTTCCATAGAGATCTCAGCATGAGAGCGGGTTAGCACGAGAGTGAAAACAACTAACTCAAACTATCCTAAAATAATGTAAGAAACAAACTAACCTAATAGCATAAAACCATCTATCCTATAACAGCATAAAGCAAACTACCCTAGTCCTATGAAAGCAGGGAAAAACTACTCAGCCATGTCGCAAGGTTCCTCTTCCGGCCAATATCTGGATAAATTTCTCAGTAAGTTTCTCAACAGAATCATCCAAAAGCCCTTTTTACAATAGGCTTGGATGCCCCGGAGTATGAAATTTCAAAGAAATTTATGTATCTCATCAAAAAAAATTTCGTTGAATCGCTTGAGGTATCCAGAGTATATACGATTCACCTATGATAGAAGAAGTTTCAGTGTTATTATCCCATAGTGAATCAGAGACTACAAGTAAATAAAGTTCAGAAAACTTCGCAAGAAGTGATGTAGTCTCAACACATTTCGAACTATCAGACTTCGGTTCCATTGTTAGCTCCTCCTCCTTTAATGGTAGACATTTAAGATCAGGGGAAGAAGGGGCTTCAGAATAAGGGTTCTCTCGGTCAGTGATGGCTACCGAGATGTTGTCTTGCAAGGCATTCACTGTCTCTTATCATGAGATCGTTTGAATTTGCAAAGTGTGCCAAACAATCATCCAAAGAGTTGGGGAATTCAGCTAAGAGTGACTCATTCTTCACATTGAAGTTTGTGATGTGTTGTCCAAGGAGTCCATCGTCTTTAAGAGTAAACGGAGGTATGCTCTCTTGCTCCAGCCCTACACAAATAGATTGAGGGTCAGTGGACGAAGCATTGATGTGCGAACTCTGTTCATTGATACTACTCGGAAGAGGCATTGAATTGTCAAAACTCGACAGTTTAGAGGGCGGCCTCAATTGGGTGGTTTCAAATTCCAGAGTCGTATCGAGCAACTCGTCCATCTCCTGAATCATATCATCACGCAATTCAGGGGAGTGGTTCAAACATATCTCACAAGAGCTAGAAGGGTCGGTTGTAAGGAGCTCATCCACTTTTAAATCAGACATGTCGGGTGAGTGAAGTAGCTCATTATGACTGCTCCATTCGTGTACTTCTTGATCATTGACCTGGACCAAACTTGAGATTAATTCTAGGGGAATTGGGGTTGCACATTCATGATCGTCATCCCATTACTCATCATTTTCTAGTTCAGTGCAGTGCACATTTGGGATGGGATCACTTTCCTCACATTCTATTCCCAGATTGGGTTGAGGTTCACATAAACCAACTTCTTCCTCATCATTGAAATCTAGTGTATCCTGTGAGTGAAGTGTGTCATCATCATTATATTTGAAAGACACCCATGTCTCTTCACCATTCTTTTGATTAGTCATCGAGACCGACTCATCGGGAAATTAAACCGTATGCTCATTAATGGAATCCAACTCCTCATTCCAAATTCCAGAGTTATCCACAATCGCATCATGTGAACTCCCCTGTTGAATATCTTTTATAAGTTCTTGTAGTCTTTGGAGTGTATTTTGCTGGCTGAGCTCTAGAGTTTGGAAGAAATTTTGATTTGAATTGTTTCTGGTTGGATCTCAAAGGTAGGAGATTCAAGAGAATAATCATTACAACATGTTGCTGGTTCATCTTCCCAGTTTTGATGTTTCCACTGGTTATAGTGATACTGATCATACATGGGAGAATATGATGGTTGATAATAATCCTCATTCCCATAATTATGATCGTATACAGACCTATTAACCGATGAAACATAACGTTCTAGTCGGTTCTCGATGGAGAAAAATCTTGAGGTATACGTTGAATTCCAAAACTCTCAGGCATTCCCCAAAACTGCTTATCCATCTCAGCATAGACACGTACCCAAGCTTCCATGGTGAACCCTAATTCTGAGTCTAATCCTAAAAGAAAATTAAAAAAAATTCCTACAACAGTATAGAAAGTAAGAGAAGTTAGAAAGGTGTTACCAAATAAGAAGTTCCTATGTTAAGATCCTGCAAAACAAAACAAACCAAGTTAGTATCTAAGAGATAAGACCTAATCTAAAGAATAGAGAAAGTAAAGAAATTAGGACGAAGTTACCAATTTAGAAAATCTATCAACAACCCTACAAAATAAGAAAGTTAGTTCTAAAAATCAAATAGAAAGAAAAATCTAAAACTAAAGTTAGTACAATCATAATCTTAATCTAATTTTAAAACCAATTAATTTCAAAAATACGAGGCCGTCAGTCCCCAGCAACGGCGCCAAAAACTTGTTCACACCCCAAGTATAGGGTTATGATGTAGTAATAAACTCGGTAAGACCGAGGTCGAATCCACAGGGACTGAAACTTGTATGTAATCTGAAAATAACGAAAACTAGAACTAGACTAAGATGAAATCTAAATCAAGTGAGTATGAGGGAAAAATGGTGAAATATTAATCTAAAACTTAAAGAATGCCGAGGTAGGAAACTAGGGATTCAGAGGACCACTTGTAGAGATCAGGGGGACTACCTTGCATAATTCAAGGACACAACTGGAATCAGAGTCCTATCTTATCCAGTTGGTAGGAAGAGATTTGTCAGATCTTTGAACTTCTCATAGATCTAATCATCAACAGATAGGAGTGGTGAAGATTTGGAAGTGATCCCGTCACCTAACTATGCCCATGAGACTATGGCAAACAACAACAATTTACCAAACCCACAACCAATCATAAGAGAATTGTGAAAGTTATGAAGGATTCCGTCACCCAACCATGCCCATGAGACGATGGTAAACAACAGGGTTCCCAAGTTCACAATCTTAATACATGAAAAGAGGATATCTCAAGCTATTGTAGATCTATTGTAATTTGAGTCACAATAAACCATGAAAAATTAAAAATATTCCTTATAATTAAACTAGAATTCAAAAGAGTTCAACAAAACAAGAATCAAAACCAATCAAACATTCCAACCACGCTACAAGCTTCACGTCTTAGCCCTAGCTAAGAGGTTTAGCCTGTCATAGACATGCTAAAATCTTAAACTTAGGAAAAGAAAAACCAAAGAAGGAAGAAGGAGAACTCATTGCCGGCCCGCTCCACGTCCTAGCCTCCACGGCTGCCCAAAGATCAGATGACTCTCTTCTTTCTCTTCCTTCTCCTTCTTTTATAACAGGAGCCTAGCGGTGGAGCTTTCGCAGCTTCTTTCGCAGTGCGTGCGAAGAAAAAAAAAAACGAAAAAGCTTCTGTGTAATACAGAGCTTCCACAAAGCACCGCCTGTTGTAAGATTTGATCCGACCAGGCTTATTGGCGTCGATCAGACCCACCTTTAGAAGATTTTGAATGGCCAGGATCATTGGACCGATCTTGGCCATGAATGCAAAGCTGTCTGGATCGTCTGGGTTTTCGGACTTGCGTAAACAAAGGTGCGCTCTTCTTGCGCTGGTTGCCGGTGGGGCCCATCTTCTATGACATTTACAAAATCCACGCCGTCTATATCTTCTCCTCGAAATTTCGACCGGGGATGGGCAGTTTTGGTCATCCGTTGATGTGGCCTACTGAGATAATTAGGCTGCAATGACGGCTAAACGGTTTGCTTGCGATCGTTGTAGCGATAATGTGAATGTACATGGCCGCCAAAGATCAGCATGACTTCGATTGGTTTTGCTCCCTCTACCTGATGGACGGTTCAGATCAAGCCGTTGATGCATGGTGGTGGCCCACAAAACCCAACCGCGGGTTCTGTTTCACCATTCACATCGGCGGCAAGAATGGAATTCTAATTCCTTTCGAATTGATCGGTCAAAGGTCCTTTGACCACTTACCTCGTCTCGGTGCACGGTGAGTGCAATCATGCACTGTGTACCCTTAACACCAATGGGGTCCACAGTGAGTATTAATGAGAAATCCGCTCCATCCGTCTGTTTTGTCTCCCCATTTCAGGAGTTGAGACCAAAAGTGAAGCACATCCGGCTATCAGGCGGGCCCCAAATCAGGGATATGGGGGCTGATCTATCCGTTGGGCCACTTTCAGAGGGATCCAATGGCTGAAATTTGATGTGTACAGTTAATTTATGGTCCTCGGGACATATATGAAGTTTCGAGCCGAACGGATGGTGGGAACCCTGTGATCTTCCATTCTGGACGACTTTCAAGCCTCTTTAACGTGAACGGCTTGATTTCTTCGAATCTCTGGCGTGTAAATCCTTCAATTTCGGTCCCCTAGAGTCCGTCCCTTGCCTTGGTGACATCAGAGCATTAAATCCATGCTTTTAGCACCCTGTTTCAGTCCGAGCTCCTAAACACACCTTGCAGCACAAACACGGTTAAATTGGGCCGTTAAACAGTACCATGTTCATAAATCCAGGCAATAACTGGGGTCTGATATGCGATATTTGACCCTCAACAGTTGATCCATATACACTTCCTTAGCAAGGTCACTATAAAGAAATGCGTTCTTCACATCTAGCTAGAATAATGGCTAAGATAGATTTGCTGCTACCGAGATGATCATACGAACTGAATTAAGCTTGGCCACAGGAGAAAAGGTCTCGAAGTAGTCCACACTATAAATTTGGGTATAGCCTTTGACAACTAATTGAGCTTTATACTGGTTAATCAATCCATCTGGAAGGTACTTAATAGTATAAACCCACCGACACCCAACTGTCTGCTTACCCTTAGGTAAGGAAACTAGCTCCCATGTATCATTTTGTTTAAGAGCTTGCATTTCTTCCATCATGGCCTTAGTCCAGTCAAGGTTGCCCATTGCTTCCTTCACATTTTGTGGGAAAATAGAGGTGGATATGGAAATTGCACAAGACTGGAAGGAAGGTGAAAGACTAATGAGAAACAAAATTGCTAATGTGATGCTTTGCGCATGACAAGGAAGCCTTGCACAGGGCAATAGGAAGGTCATCAAGAAATGGAGAGCTTATACCTGAACCACTAGGTGAAGCGAATGAGATGATGGGCGGCCGATCAATAGAGGATTTTGTCTGTCGATGATACATGATGATAAGTTTTGAGATAGACAGAGTAGGAGTATCATCAAGACAAGGGATAGGGAGAGATATGGAGCTAGATTGCTCCCCTCGACTAGTAAGAGGGTGATATAGAGATTTCCCTTTATCAGAAAAATACGAAACATCTTCAAAGAAAGTTAAATCGTCTTAGACATGTCTCTTATAGGTTAGAGGGTCATAACATTTATACCATTTTTTAGATCGAGAGTACCATAAAAAGACACACTTTATAGCCCGTGGACTCAACTTATCATTGTCGCCATCAAGAATTTGAAGAAAACATGTACGTCCAAAAATCTTAGGGGATAAAGGACATGGTTTATCATGAGGATGCAAAATTTTAAATGACGACTTGTATAATAGCATCCGTGATGGAACACGATTAACAAAAAAATACAGCAGTAAGCAAGGCATCATCCCAATAACGTTTTGAAAGATTCATACCAAGTAAGGGAACACGGGTGACATTAAGATGATGACAGTTCTTTCGCTCAGTCATGCCGTTTTGTTGAGGGGTTCGAGGACATGAGTTATTGGATAAAATACCATGGTAATGTAAAAAAGGTTAGAAAGGCATGCGACATATACTGAAATTGGGTAACAACTTCATTATAAAATACCTTAAACACCTTATGCTTAGATTTTAGAAGGCAACCCACGTCATCTGAATACAATCATCAATGAAAGTAACAACGTATTTGTATCTAAAAAGAGAGATAACCGGAGCAGGGCCCCAAACATTGGAGTGGACTAACTCAAAAGGTTTGGGTTTCCTCTCACATGAATTAGAAGGAAATATAGTTCGATGATGTTTGGAGAGTTCTCAAGTTTCGCAACGCAAGGGAGTAGATGTAGAAATTGAAGGAAATAAGAGTTTTGAATGGGGCAAGGATGCGTGCCCTAGGCGGCAATGCCATCTAAACACTAACTCTTTTCCTAAGGACAAGGCACTGGACGCCAACTTAGGTGCATCATTCAGGATATAAATACCATCACGTTCACGACCCCCACCAATCGTCTGCTTCGTCTGAAGATCCTGAAATATATAATACAAAGGGAAGAAGGTTACTGAACAATTCAAGGATTTCGTGAGTGAACTAACAGATAATAGATTAAGAGGAAGGCTTGGAACGAGTAGAATTGACGACAAATGCATAGAGGAAGAGAGGTTGATGGAACCTGTTCCTGATACAAGATTTGGCTTCCATCAACAATGGTGACAAATTGTGATTGGCTAATAGGAAGGTAAGAACTTAACAGATGAGACTTACCGGTCATGTGAGAGGTGGCACCATAGTCAGTGACCTAGGGAGAAGAAGAAGAGTACACACTAAAGTAGTATCTGACTGGGTTATTGTGGCTCTGAAAGTGTCAGGAACATCACGAACATCAAGTCGAGGAAGGTTTCTTTACTACAGGCTGCAATGAAGTCTTCACAGAGCTAGTGAAGGCACTACTGGCGATAGATACCCCAAATACATAAGAAGTTTTGTCCTCCATTGGGTTCTAGCAAAAAAAAAAAAAACCAGGACCACAACAGCTACGAGGGAGTTGTAGACGTTGAGGCACTCTCAGATTTATACTAATATAGCAGCCATACTCATAATGAAGTGTGAATCAGACATGAAAGCCACCCACTACACCAGATCAAGATCCATAAACATACACCAAGAGTTTTGGTGCATAGTCATAGTCCACAAGCCCCAAGACGGTCCAATCGGAACTCTTTTCATCTCACTGCTCTCTCAAATCTTCTCATCCAACGATAAAAGCCTCATGGATCATCAAGGACAAGAATCCACCCAAGGTACGGAGGAAAAATAAAGGAAACATCCCTCGATTTGAGATGAATCACCGAAACTCAAAGATTTGAGGATTTTCTGTTGAATGTGAAAAACAATCCAAACATACCTCAAATGTAGAGATGGACATCGAGACGAACCGAGTCAAGCTTGGCACAGCTTGGCTCGGTTCGACTAACAGCCTACCTTAGCTTGAGTTTGACTCGGCTTGGTCCTCGAGCCTGACTAGCTAAGCTCGGCTTGGTTCGGTTAGCATCTTGGGCCAGCTCGAGCTAAGTTCGAGTGCCCAAATAGAGAGAGAGAGAGAGAGAGAGAGAGAGAGAGAGAGAGAGAGGGTTATCGACTTCAGTGCTTGGACAGGGACGGATGACTGGAAAGGGAAGCTTGAATGCTCAATCGAGTGCTTGGATAGGGACGAATGGGTGGACAGGGACGCCCGAGTGCTCGAATGGAAGGAGAGAGAGAGAGAGAGAGAGAGAGAGAGAGAGAGAGAGAGAGAGAGATTGATTTGAGATTGAGAGGGAGAGATGGCTGATTGGGTTGGCTAAGGCGAAAAAAAAAAAAGAAGAAAGGGAATTTGAGAGGGAGAGCCACACTCAACTAGGATGAAAAAAAAAGAAGGTAATTTAGGGTAATATTTTATACATATACATATATATATATGTAATATGTATAGAGAGAGAGAGAGAGAGAGACAGAGAGAGAGAGAGAGAGAGAGAGAGAGAGAGAGAGAGAGAGAGAGAGATGAACGCTCACCTGCGCACTTTCTTATATGAGCACCCGTGAGCACTTTTGCATACGTGTCATGGGCATAGAATCCGAACAGTCCACGTGATGCGTCACCCCTTGAAACCCTATAAGCCCAATTTCCAACCCGATACAAAACTCTGGTGGGCCATAGCAAAGAGAAATGTAAATCAAGGTAGGAAACTATTTCCTTTTGCCATGGCCCACCAAAGTTTTGTATCGGATTGAAAGTTGGGCTAGTGAGGTTTTAAGGGGTGCCGCATCATGTGGACCGTTCAAATTCTGTGCCTAAGACACGTATGCAAAGGTGCTCATGGTGCTCACGTAAGAAGTGTTCACACCCCAAGTATAGGGTTGTGATGTAGTAATAATCTCGATAAGACCGAAGTCGAATCCACAGGGACTGAACCTTGTACGTAATCTGAAAGTAACTTGAACTAGAACTAGGCGAAGATGTAATCTAAATGAAAGGCTTTTAAGAGAATAATGGTGAAATATTAAACTAAACTTGTGAAATTCAAAGGTGAGAAACTAGGGTGCCAAGGATTCACTTGTAGAGATCAGGGAGATCTATGCTTGATATAACCTTAAAAATCAAATCTGAACTTCCTTTGATCTAGTCATCAATGGATAAGTGATATGAGAATTAGACTTGATTCCATCACAAGGCCATGCCCATGAGACAAAGCAAACAACAGAATCTAACCACTCCACATCTATCTGAGAGGGTTATGAACATTAGGAAGGGTTCCATCATCCAACCATGCCCAAGAGACGATGGTGAACAACAGGGCCTCCTAATTTCATAATTATAATAATGAAAAGGACATGCTCAAAGCTATCGCAGCTCTATTGTAATTTAAGTCACAACAAACCATTAAAAACTAAAGGCATTCCTTAAAATCAAACTAGAATCAAAATCAGTTCAGGAATTAAAAGGCATAAACAAAATGTCTCCCATCACGCTACAAGCTTCACCTCTTAGCCCTAGCTAAGAGGCTTAGCCTATCTTAGACAGGATGAGGCTAAAAATAAATCAAAGGAAAAACAAAACCAGGAAAGGAGAAACACTCCACCGCTAGCTGACCCTTCTCTCTCTCTCCCCTCCTCTCTCGTTCTTCAAGTGCAAAGATATCTTCCTTCTCTCTTTCTCCTCCTTTTATAGAGGCAGCAGAGGCGATCATGGCTGAGTCGGCGTGGAGAAATCACGCTTGCGTTTTCTTTACACAGCATAGTAGGCGTGCGCAAGAAGAGAAACCATCTTGTGTTTGATGCTTGGTGGGGCCCATATTCTATGGTGACTAAAGAATCAGATCTGTCCATTAGTTTCATGGCGTCGATTTAGGCCACTCTTCCAAGATTGAAGTAGATTCGAGTTCTGGGTGGACCACCCCACTAATGGACGTGGTGGCTTTTCCTTGCCGCTGCATTCTTGAATGTCCGCATGGGTCCACATGCTTGGCATGGGTTTCATCATACGAACTCATTGGACGGACCAGATCATCCGTTCGAAGTGATCTTGGTGGCCCACTAAAACCCATCCGCACCCCCTGTTCTCGTGGTCGCAGCGGAATTGCGTGTGTGCGTAACCCGTGGGGTCCACACTCCCTGTTGTTTGAGGAATCCACGTCGTCCATTGAATTCCCCTCGAAAAACCATTCGGGAATGGACGGTTTTGGATTTGATTCCAGTGTGGCCCACAGATTCCTCTGACTACCGTCCATCCTCTGTTTGGACGATCGAAAACTGATCTCTGCTGTCTTTTGAGATTCTGTCCTCTAGGCTTGGAAGAGAGGGACCGTGGGAGTCTTATGGACGGTCCGGATCGGATCGTCGAATCATGGTGGTGGCCCACAAGGTGTCCCAGTAGTCGTCCGTGCGGACGCTGCTCGAGAGAAAACGGAAATCCCGTTTTTTGGAAGAAGATCGGGTCAAAGACCCTTGACTAGCTTTGGCTGGTCCGGTGCACCGAGCGCACGTGTACACGGTGTACACGCACCTTAAGTGTGGGGTCCCCTAAGATGTTCATGAAAAATCTACTCCGTTCATCTGGTTCTCCACATAATTTAAGGTGTTAGGACCGAAATTGAGGCATATCCAGAGATCAGGTGGGCCCCAAATCGATGATTTATGGGCTGATCTATCCGTTGGGCCACTTTCTCAAGGATCCAATGGTTGAAATTTTACGTGTACGGTTAATTTATGGTCCTTAGGCCATATATAAAGTTTCGAGCTGGACGGATGGTGGGAACCCTGTGATTTTGCATTTTGGACGATTTTTAGGCCCGTTTAACATGAGTGGCCTGATTTTCTCGGATCTCTGGCATGTAATTTCTTCGATCTTGGTCCCCTGGGGTCCGTCCCTTGCTTTGGTGATTTATGAGCATTAAATTCATGCTTTTAGTACCCTTTTTCAGTCCAAGCTCCTAAATTCATCTTGCAATACAAACATGATTAAAACAGGCCGTTAAACAGTATCATGTTCGTAAAATCAGGTAATAATACATATTTGACCCTCAACAAGAAGGTGTGCAGGTGAGCATCTCCATATATATATATATATATATATATATATATATATATATATATATATATATATATATATAGGAAAAGGTACTATGCGCTCGAGCGTAAAGCGGTCTCCATGAGGTCGAGCTGGGGTGGGCCCCACCGTGATGCCGTTCGAACATCTACCCCATCAGTCAGATGCACCATCCCTGGACGGGCCCACACGGCTAAAAATGATGTCCATTCGAGACTTTTGTGGGCCACACCACGTCCAGAAGTGGAGAGGGGCCGTGCACCATTCAAACATTCAAAACCACTTGTGGCCCCCTTTCGAGACATTTTTTGATGATCAACACCGTCCATCATGTGTGTCCCACTTGGATGTAATTTTATACCACTTTTCAGGTGATATCAAAATCTCAAGTGGACCCCACCAAGTGATTTTATATGTTTTCATGTGTATACTTATGTTTTCAGAAGGTATGGCCCACCTGAGTTCTGTGGATGGTCTATTTCTAGCCGTGTGGGTCCCACTTGGAGCGGTGCATCTGGTGGACGGTGTGGATCTTCGAAAGGAATCACGGTGGGGCCCACCCCAGCTCGACCTCATGGACGACCGCTTTACGCTCGAGCGCATAGTACCTTTTCCATATATATATATATATATATATATATATATATATATATATATATATATATATATATATATATATATATATATATATATATATATATATATATAGGTCGAGTCGAACCAAACCAAGTCGATTTCGAGTCGAGCTCGAGCTCGGCTCAGAATTTTTTTGAACTAAAAAACAGGCACAACTCGGCCTGAGCCCACCTTTCGATCCGAACCGAGTTGAGCTGGCCCGAGCCAAGTCGAGCGAGTTAACTGAGCTAGCTCGGTTCATGTCCAACTCTACTCAAATTGCCTAAAAAAATTCTGCAAAAATCACCATAAATCTTCTAAAATCAAGTTGCTTTAAACCATGTTCATCTCATTCGAAGATTAGTCGTACGAAATGTACGGTGTTGGCATCAGCTGTATGATGGCTGGCGTCAGCAAGTTCTGGCGGTGCCGATCAACTCGCACACACCTTTCTCTGATACCAAGTTAGTTTGGATGGATTCAGGGAGAGAATGGGAGGAGAAACGAAGAAAAGAAAAGGATGTAGGAGGAAGAAAGTGAGAGAAGAAAGCTTATGGTTGTGTGTTATCTCACTAACAACACAACCCTCATATTATATATAAATATGTACATATGGTGCTCTAGCAGAGCATATAAAACCACACACACACACATACAAACAAACAGATAAAGACACTCAGATACATATATCTCTCAATGGATGGGACATCCCAAAGCCTCCAAGACAGAGCAAGACTATCCTAACCCTCCAGAGCTTGGCTGCAAGTATATGTTTGGGGGGGGGGGGGGGCATTGCAAAGTAATGGTCCACTTTCGAGGGGGAAAGGCCAGAGATAGGGTGGATATGATCATCCAGTCTGGGAGACCTTTGGTGCATGTTCTATACAGTTGGGAACAATCAGGTCAATGGTCCAGGTCACTAAACCATGGGTAAAACCCATTCAAAAAAGACTGGTTACCATATTGGAAACTTCCTTATTAACCATGAAAAGAGATCCTGGCTTCATATACTGCCACATAGGAAACTTCCCTATTAACCATGAATAGACAACCTGGCCTAATATACATATAGGTTCACATAAACATAGTTCAAAAACCCGAAAACTTGAGTTGATGTTCAGCTGGGTTGGGTTGACTTGAAGACTTGACTCAATATTTAATGATTGTAAATTGAAAATATTGGGAATGTAAATAGATGTTTAAAATAGTTAAACTTTGTATATAAGTAATTTAAAACAAAAAATTAGCAACTGCATAGATACCTTGCTAGTTAAGTGTGTTGCTTCCTTTGGTTGAAGGTTGGAGTTTGAATCTTGCTCCCGACAATCTTTATTTATTTTTATTAAATCCCACCATTCAAGTCGCACCAAGTTGTGTCTAGTTGACCGAATGAGTCTCTCCAACTCCAGGCCAAATGGGGCCCAGTATTGAGTTTCCCAGCAACTCGGCTCGAAATCTTACCGAGTCGAGTTGACTTGGGGAAGTTTCGAGTCGAGTCAGAAAGTTTTGGAGCTATGCATACAACAGCATGTACAATTTAATTCTAATTGGCTGTGTCATATGTTTAATATTTTCATAAACTGTTTTTTTTTTTTTTTTTTTTTTTTTTTTTTTTTTTTTTTGTCTTTGGGGTATTTCAGACTCTTCACAGAACAAGGACAATCTCTCATGCTTTTAATCTAGTGTGGAACGAGAAGTTTGAATTTGATGAGATAGGAGGTGGCGAGTACCTTAAGATCAAGTGCTACAGTGTGGACTATTTTGGAGATGACAACATCGGATGTGCACGAGTAAATTTGGAAGGACTGGTGGAAGCTTCACCACGTGATGTTTGGGTCCCCCTTGAACGAGTGAATTCGGGAGAGCTGAGGCTTCTAATAGAAGTTGTGAAAAGCGATAATGGTGAAGGAACAAAGGTATGCTTTGAAAATTCCACAAATTCAATTGTGCATTTGTCTAATGGCCCCTGCTGAGGCTACTCGAGAGAGTAGGATGTTTTCTGCCCCTATTGGCACGCGTGTGTAAAATAGGGGGCAGTTCTACAGGTGGCCCCCATTCTGTGTTCCATGGCCTGAAAATATAATCAGTCCATTTATCAACTGAGCCGTTTGTGTACTTTTAAAGTGTGGTTGTTGGTCTTCTTCTTTTTTCTAACCTTACATTTTCTTCATATATGCGTGGCCCACTGATAGCTAGACCAGCCTGATTTTGGTCCATGGTACATGCATGATGGGACGCGTTTGATGAATAGCCCCAATCTTGCACACTTGCCACTTGGGTCATATGCAAGAGTACAATCCAAAATCCAACTCTCTTGGGTTGCCTTCATGTTTCTCATTTTAAAATGGAATAAGATCTCACACAAGAGATTCCTGGACAATGAATCCGTTGAAGTTATCTAATATGCAAGGGGATTTGCTGAGGTTGTTAACAGTTTCCATGCATAGAATCCTTACTCGGGCTGTCTTGTTTCATTTCAATGTGTCATTCTGGTTACAGATGTATGCTGATATTGTTTCTTGACTTACGAGTTATGCAGAATGGGATGATGGTATCGGGGAATGGTTGGATCGAACTAGTTCTAATCGAAGCAAAGGACCTTGTTGCTGCTGATTTGAGGGGAACAAGTGATCCTTACGTCAGGGTACAATATGGAAACATCAAGAAAAGAACTAAGGTTGGCTACCTTTCCACAGATATCTGTAATTATTCCATTCCTATTTGTTTGCATTCGCCGAATTCGTTGCATGGTTCCTTGCTGTTCATACGTATAATATTTCTAAGTGAGACATCTTCTTCGTAGCTGTCTCACGGTTGGATTTCCACACTGACATTATTGACATGCTCATGTATGAACACAAATGCTCAGTTCCTTGAGCTTTGCTAAGCCCACGTGCACCTGCCACGTGTGGGATTTCCTATACATTCTTGAGATGGCTCACTGTGTAGACAACCTGTCTGACAAATCAGATCGGTTGACTCATCAGATGGACCTCACCTGTATCCCAAAGTTGATGGTTAAAAGATATCAACTGCCTGCACACACCAATACATAGGGATGCAGCTCAGGCGGGTTGGGGGTCAAACCGAGCCCAACCCACTACCTGACCCAACCCGAGGTGCCCAACCTGATTCATATATATTGGACCCAGCCTAACCTGACCCAAATACATGTGATTATTCCCATCCTAACCTAACCTAACCTGAATTTGCTCAACCCAAACCCAACCCGATTTCAAATTGTGTTTGGCTTTTTCCGAACTGAACAACCCAGCCCAAGGACCTTGACAACCTGACCTGGACTTGGGTTGGGTCAATCAGGTTTGGGTTGACCTGAACCCAAGTTGCAGCCCTACCAATACATGTCTTCCCCGCCTGGCGCTCATGCCCTTATTTTGAGCTTGATTATCTGCATGTGGGGCCTACCTAATGTACTGCTTGGATGTCCTGCACACAGTTGGCAGATGCAGTTATGCATAGCATTGCATGTGGGCATCACATAACTTGGGTTCTTTACATATTTTACTCATCTTTCTTTTCAGTGGATCATTTCATGTCTGCTCCCGTGCCATACAGGTTGTGCATAAAACATTGAATCCCCAGTGGAATCAAACTTTAGAATTTCCCGACAACGGCAGTCCGTTAATGTTGCATGTGAAGGATCACAATGCGGTGCTCCCTACATCGAGTATAGGTGATTGCGTGGTAGAATACGATAGACTGCCTCCGAACCAGATGGCCGACAAGTGGATACCACTACAAGGAGTGAAGAATGGTGAGATCCACATACAGATAACAAGAAAAGCTCCCAAACTCGAGAAGAAATCCAGTGTCGATTCTGGCATTTCTGCTTTCAGTAAAGCTCATCAAATTTCCAGCCAGGTGAGATGATTTTGCATTTGTCACAGGTTTGGGAAAGATGAAGGATACATTGCTTAGACCGAATTGTGGAAATTCACATTCAGGCCAGCATTCCCTGCAAATGGGATCCATCTTTCAGCAGTCCATACTGCTAATCCAGTGGACCCTGCTGTGGATGGGTGATAGTAAAAAACAGTCACCTGTCAATAGTCCTAACTCCTACCCATCCAAAATTTCACCTCCAAGTGGATGACTGGGATTGTTTGATGGAGCACATTTTTCATCTATCATCATCCACAGTGGGGCCCAATAAAGTATCTGTCTCACTCGAAGATGAGCGCCATTTGTATGCAATGTCGGCCCCAATAAATAAAAAAAAGGCACTAACTTGGGCTGAGCATTGTATAATGCCTCTTTGGGAAAATCGTTTCTCCTTAATAGCATTATAACAATCCACATTACATGGCAATGGTGCATGAGTCATTGTTTGAAGTATCCCTGATATATTGATGATATCCCCGATATTATCCGTATCTCCAGTTCAACGAAACGATAACACTGGTAGTATTAGGAATTCTAGGTATTGGCAATATATTGCTTAGTATCACCAATGTATTCATATCGCCAATGTATTGCCAATATTTTTGACCGTGTAAATTCCAGGTGTTGCTTGTATCGCCAATATTTTTTATTGTGTAAATTCCTGGTGTCGCTTGTATCGCTAGTGTATTAGTGATATTTCAATAATATCGCCAAAAATCTGTTTATTAAAAAATTTCCTTTTTTTTTTGGGCGCATGGTTGTATGATGAAATGCATGTTTGTATGTGTGTCTATGCATGCATGCATGGATGGATGGATGTGTGCGTGCGTGCGTGTGTGTGTATCTATGCGTTTGTGTATATGGGTGTATGCACACATGCATAGATGGATTGATGGATCATGCATGTGTGTTTGTACATATGTATGTGCATGCATGGATGGATGGATCGACAATTTTCCCCATGCTTCCCCAATGTTTCCCTGAGCCAACGATACATGCTTTTAGGGCCCGTTAAGGGGAACCTTATTATTTGATTCATAAATATGCAAATATGCGTCTTTTTTGCTCTCATTTGATTCTTAAATATGCAAATATGTGTATTTTAGTATCTCCTGAAGTTTCGCTGAAAAATTTCACTGTTTTCCCCAAGATTCCCCCGCATTTCTGGTTATCGCCGATATTATCGATGATAAAAATAATGTTTCCGTATCCCCGGCTAGCAAAACTTGTAGCGATACCGATAATTCAAACAATGGCATGAGTGGACAATTGCATTTTAGGGTGTTTTTGCAATTGCATACACAATGAAACTGAATTGCATTTTTTAGTCCGATAAAACAGCAATAACCATAGTGTGATTTTTGTTTCCAGTCATAAAAAAATTAAAAATAATAAATAAATAAAATACATAAACAATTTTTTATTTCCTTAGCAATCATCTTGATTAAATTGCAATTGCATCACTTCCTGGTCTTACTTGAAAGGCATGCAACTGCAATTAGAGTACTACCTCCTCAATATGAATGACCAGAAACCGTCACTGGTTTTTTGGCATTTCTCTTGATTAAAATGAATATTCATAATTCAACTCACTTGTGCATCCAAACACACTGTTGGTGTTTGCTTCTGACTTGGATATAATATAGGCTGTCTCTTCACCGTCCCAAGTATCCATTGTGGGGCGTGCTTCAGTGGTACCGGCACCACCATTACCTTATGGTGGTACCTGCCAGATGTGGGGCCCAGTGATTAGTTCATGGAATCTAACCCGTCCATCAGATGCTTTACCTGAAAAAACCCCCATCCCCCCAAAATCGGTCCGATCCAAACTTGGGTAGGCCATACATAGCACATGGAACATGTTGAGAGGGAACGCCCACCCTCGATTAGAGTGGAGAGCCTGCTGTGTTGTATATATAGAATCCAGTCCGTTCGAACCCTTCATCCATGTTAGAGGAAGGGTCAAGAAAAAAAAAATCAGCCTGTTTTGAGACTCAGGTATGTCCCTGTTAAATTCAAGGGTGGGCATTCCCCTCCCAGCTTATTTCCTTTGCTGTGGCCCACTTCAGTTTTTTATTGAGATGAGTATACTGTCTTTTGGGTTTCTTCAGGTGATGTATCTCATGAATGTATTGCATGGTGTGAATACATCACGTGGTCCCCACATCTGGCAGGTACCATTGTAATTCTATGGTGGTACTGGTGCCACTGGAGCACACCCCATCCATCATGGGAACTCTGCCCCATCTTTGTAGCTAATCAATTTCTTTGAACTGCAGTTCAAACAAATCATAATGAAGTTACGTGGTTTAGTTGAAGAAGGCGATCTTGAAGGGCTGTCACTGGCCTTGAGTGAGATTGAAGGTGTAGAATACATGCATGGGGGTTACATGGTGCAGCTAGAAAGGGAGAAGTCACTGCTCATCAAGAAGATAAATGAGCTTGATCACGAAATCAATGTGCCAATGGCATCACCATGAAAGAGAATAGAAGGTTCTTGAATACTTTCTTGTATTTGTATTCTTACCAATTTCAGTTATAATTGAATTAGGGTGTTGTAATATAGATTGGCTGATTGGAAGCCTTGTGATGAGTAAAAAAGGAAAATGAGTACATGATAGAAACTATCAAGAGGTTATAAATGGGAATGCGATCTTTCCACTTAAAATGTCTTTGTTCTTTGCTCCTGCTCTATCAAGTGTACAAATGGGAAACCATGAAATGTTAGAATTCATATATTCTTTTGATAAAGAGAGAGTTTTGGCCCTCATTGAACTTTTTTCTAATTGCTATTTTGAGGGATCCAGAAACATATGGGTGGATTTAGACGTGATACTGATGTTTAAATGCTACTCTTGAACACTACTCATACTGTGTGATGTAGTTCTTGGGTTCTTGCCGTCGCTGTCTGCATTGAAACAATTTACTGATATGTGGGATGTGATTCTTGGGTGTGAGTGCTTGGAGAAATGATCAGATAAAGAGGCTGTATTTCGCATGTAACTGTTCTTTCTGTCCATTGTCGTGTATAGAATATCTGTCGGTGCAAAAGGTGGGGTCTGCATTGAAACAATTTACTGATATGTGGGATGTGATTCTTGGGTGTGAGTGCTTGGAGAAATGATCAGATAAAGAGGCTGTATTTCGCATGTAACTGTTCTTTCTGTCCATTGTCGTGTATAGAATATCTGTCGGTGCAAAAGGTGGGATGAGTAATGGTGATCGCTTCGGATGAAAATTTGGCTGTTCCACTCATTGGGTGGCTACAAGATCAAAATCTATGAACAACAGGTGGAATGATGCCGTGCATTGGTGTGGCCCAGGCAATGAGTGAAGTAGCATGATTTTCGTACCAGGTGATTTTCATGGCATGGTCTACCTTTTGCACAGAACAGAGATTCTACCAATGTGACACAGGTGAGGAAATGGATGGGAACCGGAAGGAAAACCTTTTTCCAATTCCAATGCTGTTTTGCAATGTGAGTGTCTATGGAAATGCATTTCCTTTTCAATTCTCATTGTTTGTTTTGTCTTCTTGAAATGAATGTCTACTAAACCAAGGAAAAGAGCAGCAATGACAACTTTAAATGCCACATCAAAGGGTTAAAGTATTTCCCCACCGAAATTATCCATTTTATAAAATAATTTTTAAGAAAAAAGTTTTAGTCACTTTTTAGGGGCTGTTTGGATGGGAGTAAATGGAGATAAAAGGCTTTAATTAAGATGTTTAGATATGAGTAAATGTATGAAAATGAAATGAAATGTAAATAGGCCTGCAAATGAAATCCTCTCCTAGTAGAGAGAAAATTGGGTGAAATGCCATTTTGGGCTCCCTGGAGAACCGCACAAGTAAATAAAAGTGTCGCTACACATGTCCACCGTACACGCCACCCACTAATGATACTTGAAACAATACAACTATTGGCTACATCAATAAAATCACATCAATAGAATGATCCAAACCGTCCAAAGGTTGACCATCTAAATGGACGGTTAAAAAACATTCACAAGTTGCTTGTTTGTGATCCCTACGTTTATGGCTCACTTGAGGTTTGAAATTTCTTCATTTTTAGATAAAGTATATATTTTAACGGGCATATTTATGTCATTCAGTCAAATATCACACTTGCTATTTTGGAATATTATATAATATATCAATGAATCTATTGAAAAATTCAACTGCATTCCAAATCCTCTCATTTACTCCCATGCAAGTGGAATATTTGAGTTTCAAATGCATTTCATTTACTTCCATCTAAACACAACTGAGTGGGTCATGCACTCCCAATTCATCTACGTCCATTTATAAGTTCTCCAACAAGCCCTAAGAAATGCTCTTTCTTCTCCTTCCTCTTTTTTCCTCCCTCAAGCAAAGGAAACTGTTGCATTAATGGAATTCATTTTCTTTTCCATCGTTAACCACGTTCTTTTTGAATGATCATACACCCTCCCCCTAGAACATGTCTATATATAATAAAAAAATAAAATAAAATAAAGAAAATTGCAATGCAACTTGGCATTCACATCTTAGTGCCCACGTGTGCAGCAGTCATTCACACGTGCATGGCCACACAAGCCATTCACTAATAAGCACTCAATGCTATAATTTCATCACATTTCATTCTCTTACTATAGTGGCCAAATTTTATCTCACTCATGCAATTTCAAAGGCAATATAGGAAAAACCCACTTGCACTTCTACCACAAAGATAAAACAAAACACAATGATCATTTGAGCATTACATGTCCTTCAAAATGAGGTTGCGAGTGGAACCCATGGTTTGGCGATTCTTGAAAATGAGGTTGCAAGTGGAACCCATGGTTCGGTAACTCAGAGTCTCAGACCATCCCAAAAGGTTATCAATGAACCAATATTCTGATTTGTGTCCGATTGGTAAATAGTTAATAAGAGAAATAGGAAAGACAGGTGTCCACATTCAAATGAAAAAGATGTCTGCAGGTTGGTGGTTGGGATCTTCCATAGCAATTGATGGGTAAGCCCAGGCCCAAACTATTCATTAAAACAAGCCATGCCTGAACTAGATCAGTGACCTTATTGGGTCACTGTGGTTTGTTTATGAAATCCATCCCATCCAAAGGGGTTACCCGGCTAAGAAAGTTTCTATTTACTTTTTACAAGTAACCACACCCCAAGCAGTCACACACTATATGGGCACTCAAACCCTTGATCTCAATGTTGAAGTAGGGTATGTCTACCATTCAACCCCAAGCACTCACACGCTATATGGGCACTTGAACCATCACATGACGAATCAACTTTGGAAGTTTTTGGGTGGATGTAAATTGTTTTTTCATGCGCCCTAACCAATGATTATATAGGCTTATTTTTTGAGGACGTGGACTGTGTACTACCTCACTATGACCTAGCTAGAGACACAATGGGCTATATGGGGTGCACTATGATGTATGTGTTTCATCCATGTTGTCTATCCATTTTGAAAGAGTGTTTTAGGCTATGATTTTTAAAATGGGGTAGATCAAAGGCTCAAGTAGACCACACCATAAGGGGATTGAAAGCCTACCATTGAAAACCTCTTTTAGCTATAAAGGTTTTGTATCAACTGATATTTATATTTTCCATTCATCAAGGTCTGTATGACCTTATGAACAGGTTGGATGGCTAATAAATATTACCATGGGCCATAGGAAGGCTGCAACGGTGGGCATCAATGACACCACTACTTCTTGTGGTGTTGTTCTCTTGAACTTTTAATCTGCCTCAATTTTTGTCTAATCATGCCAAAGTGGATAGATAGAATGGAATAAAAAAATAGATTATGATGGGTGTTGGAAAGCGCTGCCAAGACCGTTCCTCTGTAGCTAAGTACAGGCGAGGTAGTACTCAATCGGCAGTTATTTTGGGTATTCATCTCTAGCTATGGTGGGGTAGTACTCATTAGGTTGGCCACATCTGAACGGTGAGTCAGATTGCAACTTTTCAGATGATTCTAACTGTGTGGCCCACCTGATGAGCGCACCAGCCTTATTTTTGTACCAAGTGATCTTCATGGTGGGGCCTACCGTCTGCATGGTATAGATGTCCTGCACGAGTGGCATGATTGGTGGAAAAAACGAGGATGGATGACAATTTACCATACCATAGAGCTGGATGTAGGTGATCAAGTTGGATTCATGGAACACGGATCTGCACGGAACAAGGGTGCAAGATCCAACCTTCTCCTTGGCAGGGCTCAATGCGAAACATCCACTGGCTCAAAATCCATCCAGTCCCTACATCAGCTGCTCCACACGTGTACATCCAATATTTGGAATACAAACCGTCAGTCGTCTTTATCTGACCGTCTATTTTTATCACACGGGTGTGGCCAACGTAATGAGAGTGATGACTAATGACCGGATCGATAGAAGAGGCAGCACACGTTCTCTGCACATGATGTGCTACGTTGGCACTTGGCACGTGTGCCGCTAATATTCTCTTCACTTAACTTTCTGCCGGAGTCGCCCCCACGGAAGCTAGAGGCGGACTGTCGTGATGTATGTATGTTTTATCCGCTCCGATTCATCTATTTTTACAGATCATTTGTATAAATTCAAGAAACAGGCATATTGAAGGCTCAAGTGGAACACACCACAGGTAGCAGTGGAGATTGAATATATACCGTTGAAAACTTCCTGTGGTCCACCGTAATGTTTATTGCCATCCAACCTCTTCTTAAGGTCACATACACATGTATGAAGGGAAAAAATAAACATGAGCTTGATCCAAAACTTATGTGCCAAGGAAAGATTTTCAACGGTAAGCTTTCAATCCTAACTGCTTCCTGTGGTGTGGTCCACTTTAGCTTTCAATCTGCGTCTCTCGATAATTAGTAAATAAAATGATCTTTCAAAATGGATGGACGGTGTGGATAAAACATAAACATCAAGTTGTGCCTCATAGAACCCGACAGGACCGTCCGTCTCTAGTTAGGTCCTGGCCTGGCGTAGTATCCAATCCACGTCCCCCGGCGGAAGTACAAAACCCCTTTTCATCTTCCTCCTTCCCTTCCCCTCCCCTGCTTCTAGTCGAGAGAGAGAGAGAGAGAGAGAGAGAGAGATGGCGGGAAAGCAGGTGGCAGGCAACGAAGGCTTCACATCTCAGCTTGCTGGAATGTCCAAGAACCAGCTCTACGACGTCATGTCGCAGATGAAAGTACCAAACTACCCTCTCTCTCTCTATTTTCTCCCCCGCCCCCCCCCCCCCCCCCCCCTTTTTTTTTTTTTCCATTATCAGCTTCGATCTCCCTCCCTCTCTCTCTCTCTCTCTCACTCTCTCTCTGTCTCTTTCAATCAAACAGACACTGATAGAGCAGAACCAGCAGCAAGCGAAACAGATCCTCGTAGAGAACCCTCTCCTCACAAAAGCCCTCTTCCAGGTAAGGTCATTTCCGTTCTCCGTTTCTTTTTATCACCGCATATCTATGCATTTTCCCACTTCTGTGGGTTGCGTTTGGATGCAAGAATTGGCAATGTAGCCTTCTAATTGCAGTTCTTCTCCTTTCAATTTCAACTTGTAAGTAGTATTCAATACGAATGATAAGGAAATTGCAATTCGGTTCTTCCTGCTTTACTAGACCATCAATTGCAATCCAATTCCATAGCACATCCAAACGCACCTTTAGGGGTTGTTTAGCAACCTGGAAAAGCATGCCGCTGGGAATGGAACCCTTAAGAGATATTGGTCATGGTTATAGGCTCCATTCTACCTTCGCAATGAACAATCTCATTAGTTAAGAGTGATAGGCCAGTTTCCAGAAATATTGGACAAGGTACCAAACATACCACGCAATAACATAATAGTGATTAACATAGATATAGTAGTTAATAAATAAATCTGAGAAATGGTTGAGCTCGTATTCTTAGATCTTGAATTATAGCTTGAGGCATTAGATTGCAAGCTTTTGACATTTGATTCTTCTTCTTTGAAAATAGACCTCATTAGAACTTGACAACCATTGAGCTAGCTCATGGACAAAAACCTCTCAAAGTCAATGGACAAGAGGTTGCATATTATAATACATTGGCGCAACATTGACCAATGTTTTAAGTTTTGGCATTTGTAGACGCCCCAGTGAGCAGTGTTGAGCTAGTTGACTTATTCGTCATGACAGAGGATCTTTTATTGTCAGAAAATGAAAGATTTGCAGAATTTTACTAAGAACCTACTTTAGAGCCTAAAGACCAAGCCTATCAGCAAATCCATGTTGAACCCAAACTTAAGCCCAAACCCATGTTCAAACATAATTCCAAACCAATGTTCAAGCGTAAGCCCAAACACAACCCAAACCTGGCTACGACCTAAATACTCACCCAAATGCCAGGATTCAAAGGAATTGGGGCTCAAAATGGACCCAAAAATACAAGGAACGGTTTCACCCTAGACCGGCCCCACACCTTTTTATATATAGGATAAATTGAAGCAACCAAATGGCCACACAAGCCCATTGGTCAAGATTTGAAGAAAATACCCACATCTCACGCATGCACGCTCCACACGTGTACAAGAAAAAGGACCACCTTCCTTTTTTTAGCCCATCACCACTTCCCATTTATTTCAAATCTCTAGATTAGGAAATCTGCTCTTTCTTTCATTTCTTTATTTTAGGCAGGGAATACTTTTAAATATTTTCTTATCTAAGTATCTTCTTATTTTAGGCATTTTCTTAATTAGAATGCTTTGTTATTTAGGTGCTTTCCTATTTTTGCAGATTTTTAGATTCCATATCTTTTGTTACAGATTGTAAGGTTGATTATAAATAGGACCTATGGCCTATGGAATAAGACAAATTGATTAATATTCTCTTTATGAAATTCTCTTATTTTCTCTACGGTGGCTATTGAAGGGAGGGAGAGTGGTCTCTAGTTCAAGACTAGAGGACTGTTGAGCTTGCTCACAGTCTTCTATTTGTTTTCTCTAGCATTCGGCTAGAGGATTGTTGGGTCTTTTCCCACAATCTCTTTCTCTTCTTATTGATTTATTTGCTTTTCCTTTCGGGTTTGCATTAAGTTATGCTCTTGGGAAAGAAGAAGAAGATGTCATGGATAGGTAGATGTTCTCAAGTGCCATACAATTATCCATATTTGGACTCCCATGCCTTTCCATATCCATCACACTATTCTTATCCAAGTTACTTCGATGATCAATATCGCTATTCATATCACCTTGAGTCATATCCATTTTCATATGTGTCTTATGGTGATTCCTTTCAACACCCTTCCCCACATGTCGATTATCCAAAAGCATCTTATCCCACGGAAATGCTAGTGACGCCCAAGAATATTTAAAAGATGTGGAAGGAGAACTTGCAAGAGGTCGAGAAGGTGATTAAAGTATTCAAGAAAGTTATTACAAATGAATTCAAGGAATTCAAGGAGTTTGTGAGAGCTTGCTTTGAGCCCTTGATTGAACAAGAAAAGCTCTATGGACTTCAATCTGTTTTATCTAGCATTCCAAGGAATGACATGGTTATAGATAGTGTGGCAACCCCAAAGGAATCCTCCTTTGGATTGGTTGATGGATCAATGGTTATATCGGAGGAAATTCAAGTAAAACCAAAAAATCAGCTGACGAATGATCCAATTGAAGAGACAGAAGGTTTAATAGATATGGACGATCTGATGGTCAAAGAGATGGATAATGCTACAATCATAGTAGCAAACTTCATAGAGGTCAACACAATAGTACCATCTGAATATTAACCAAGGTATGCAAATCGGAAGACAATTGTGACCAAGGGGCCACAATCAACGTCTAGGACGTGGAGGGCCAACAAGTAGAAAAAGAAAAGATGGTGTGCGTTTCAACATATGCACAAGCTACCCGTTTTTTTTTTGAAAGGTCGCGATTTATATATAAAAAAGAAAAGGGATACAAAAAAGAGAGCGAGAAGAGATCGCCGAGAAAGCAATCTCAACTAGACTCCAAGAAACAGAAAATCACAATCGTTTAGGCCCACAACATACACCGCCCATTCAATCAGAAGTCTCTTGGCCTTACTAGCAATGGCCAAATCAGAAAATGAGGTATCCCCGAAGCATCTGCCATTTCTTTCTTCCCACACAGCCCACCAAATGGCGACTAAAGCCATTCTCCTCAAGCGGGTCTTGTGCTTGCCCAATTTGGCCCCATGCCAAGCCTTGATGAGGAGAGACACCGAATTTGGGAAGCACCACTGAATATTGAAACAGAGTAGAAATTCTGCCCAAATCTGAGAAATGAAGGGACACGAGAGAAGAAGGTGACCGACGGATTCTTCATTTTTCATGCAACAGAGGTACACGTTGACTAAAGGCATCCCCATTTTCCTCAGATTATCAACTGTGAGGATTTTCTTGCTTCCAACCAACCAACCAAAGGAAGAGAATTTTGGAGGGACCGAATACCTCCAAATATGAAAGGGAGGGGAGGCATCATTTGGAGAGGAGACATGGTCGAGGAGAGAGTAAAAGGATTTAACTGTGAACTTGCTAGTCTTATCAAGCTTCCAAAATAATTTATCTTGTGAGAGGAGGTCGGGCATGCCACTATAGATGCGTTGGAGAAGCCCCACATATTCTTCAATTTCCCAATCTTCAAGGTTTCTTCTGCAGGCGACATTCCACTCAATATTGCTAGCCGAAAGCTTGAAACAACTTGCAACATTAATGGATGGGTTGGGGGCGAGGCTGAAAATATTTGGGAAGGCATCTTTCAGAGGGACATCGCCCACCTAAACATCCTTCCAAAACCGGATTTTGGCTCCATTGCCTAGGATAAAGCCAGTGCCTTTGAGAACTTCCTTTTTCAACGATATGATTCCCTTCCAAATGGCAGAGGCCCGATAAGAAGAGTCTTTGGACGACCATCCTCCAAAAGATGTGCTGTATTTGCCTTTGATGATTTTGTTCCAAAGAAAATCGTCTTCCATCCTAAGTCTCCATATCCACTTCCCAAGAAGGGCCATGTTCATGGTCTTAAGATCCTTGATCCCCGCTCCACCTTCATGAAATTGCTTGCAAACCTGGGGCCACCGAACAAGATGAAATTTCCTTTTCCCTTCCTTCCCATTCCAAAGAAAATCCCGTCTTAAATTTTCAAGCTTGGACAAGACAGAAGCTGGGCATTTGAAGAGGGACATAAAGTATAGGGGCAAGTTTGAGAGGGCAGCCTTAATGAGAGTGAGACGACCGCCTAAAGATAAATATCTGCATTTCCATCTAGCCAAGTAGCCCTCAAACCTTTTGATGACCTTGTTCTAAAAAGATTTGGGAGGTAAACCCTTGCTTATCGGAAGACTGACGAAAGAAGTCATAAGTGAAACCGAAGAGCATCCAAAAGAGGTAGCGAAAGAGCTAACCTCCTCTTCTTTCAGATTAACCACAAACATTTTATATTTAGCCATGTTCACCCTTGGGCCCGACACCGCCTCGAAATATCGGATCGTAGTGCGCAAGTTTTCTAATTTAGCTGAGTCTGCTTCGCTAAACACAAGGGTATCGTCCGCATACTGAATTTGGGAGATCGGGAAGGGTGGACCTTTCACCTTGATACCACCTAAAATCCCAGTCTCCTGGCCCATCTGAATCATTCTGGAGAGAGCCTCACCCACAATAAGGAAAAGGAAGGGGGACAGGGGATCGCCTTGACAAATGCCACGGGAGCTCCCAAAGAAGCCGAACGGAGTCCCGTTAAGGAGAATGGAGAAATGGGCCAAACTAAGGCATTCACCTATCCACCCCCTCCACTTGATTGCAAGGCCCATCCGCCTCATCATGTACTACAGGAATCGCCAATCGACGTGATCATAGGCCTTTTTTATGTCCAGCATACGGAAGATGGTCTTCACTTTATCTTTGTGGGAGGAGTCCACGCATTCATTTGCAATAAGAGCGCAATCGATGATTTGTCTACTAGGGATGAATGCACTTTGATGGCGGAAATGAGCTTCCCTATAACATTCTTCAACTTGGAAGCCAGAACTTTAGCCAATATTTTGTATAGGCCCCCCAAAAGACTGATAGGTCTGAAATCAAGGAAGGAGCTGGCACCCGAGAATTTGGGGATTAAGGCTATGAAGGATGCCCCCAGACCTTTTGACAAGCGGCCCCTATCGAAAAATTCCTTAAACACATGATATCATCTTTTATAACATCCCAGAAACTGAAGAAAAATGAGATATGAAAGCCGTCAGGACCTGGAGCCTTTTCGCTAGCAAGGGAGGACACCGCAAGCCGCACTTCGTCCTCGCTGAAAGCGGCCTCAAGCGAAGCAACGTCGTCAGAAGAGAGGCAGCCCAGTTGAAGATAGTCCAGCAGGGGCCTGTTCCAGCGGTCCTCACGCAGTAAAGAGCTGAAGTGAGCAATCGTTTCCTCCATGATCTCCGATTTTTCTTCAATACAGCGACCGTTAACAGTGATGCTGCTGATTCTGTTAGTCGTGGCATGCATATTGGCTATGCTGTGAAATTTTTTTTAATTATTATCCCCCTCCTTAACCCACTTGGCTCGGGATCTTTGCTTCCAAGCAATTTCATTTTCGAAGGCCCTGGCAGACAGATCTTGGATGAGCTGAATTCTTCTGGCTAAACTATCAAGGGGCGAGGTGTCATTTTCAATGTCGACATCAATGCATTGAAGCTCTGTCATAATTGCATCTGTCTCCGCGGCCTTTTTGAGAAGAACTTCCTGTTTCCACTTCTTCAGATTCTCCTTTAATAATCTGAGTTTGTTGCACAGTTTGAAACTTGCAAAACCATCAACATGGAACTCGCGCCACTAGTCAGAAACCATTTGATTAAAACCTCTGATGATTAACCAGGAGGATTCGAATCGGAAACGTTTGGGACCCCAGTCGTACTCGTCAGTTGCTAGCACTATCGGGTTATGGTCAGAGGTGGTTCTTAGGAGAGAAGTCTAAGAAGCAGAGTGGAAAAGTTCCAGCCAGTCTGCAGAGACAAGGAACCTGTCCAATCTGGAAAGGGTAGGGTGCGCTCTCCCGTTGGTCTAGGTAAATCTGGACCTGAGAAGGGGTAAATCTATAAATTCCTGGTCTTCGATCCAGCAGGAGGAGCGCATCGCTGGCGACAATTTCCTATCGTGAGATTTTTCATCCACATACCTGATGGTGTCGAAGTCACCGACAAAAAAGCAAAGGCCTGAGAAATCCCTCTTGGAAGCACTACGTTCCTCCCAGAAAGCTGCTCTTTTAGCTTCCAGAGTAGGGCCATAAACTGAAGAGAGAAGGCATTTTTGATTAGAAGATCTATCAGACAGAATGACCGAGACAGAGAAAACGCCGGCCCAGGATTTTTCCAGAGACCATTTGGATGATTTCCACGAAATCAGAATGCCTCCAGCATTGCCGTTGGCATCCTGGGCCACCCAATTGGCATCAGAAGCCTTCCACAGCGAGCTTAAGATCCTGACATTGAACTTCGGGATCTTCGTTTCCTAAAGGCAGATGATATCCGAGTTGCGAGCGTCGCAGGAGGCTTTTATCGTTCTTCTTTTCTGCTTTGAACCCACCCCTCTGACATTCTAGGAGATAATCTTCATTTGTGAACTAGACCGCCCTGAGGAATCCGAATGTTTGAGAAATTTAAGAGGTTGGAGACCTCTCCCGCAGCGTACGCAAGACGCTGGAGCTCTCTGTTGCTAACCGATTTGGACAGGCGAGGTTTGGGGGACCTGGTGGCAGGATAGGGTCTTCCACGCGCTTTGATGCACTGAAACAACGCAATGAAATCTTCCGGGTAGTCCCCGAAAGATAAATCAATGGCTTGACCGACGTGACCGAGACGTCCCGAGTCCATTTCTTCTTCTGGATCGTATCGATGAGCTCTGCTCGATCATCTGGATCTGCCTCTTGTTCTGACGGAAAGTCAAATTGGACTTGAAGAGGTTCCGCCTCAATGATTCGATCACCGAGATCGTCCTGGAAAAGGGTGAGAAGGCCCTTCTTAGAGATTGATGCCAGAGATGTTGTGGGGGAGGGAGGGAGGGAATCTTAGGAGGTGGGATCCTTCGAGAAGGATGACCGATAGTCGTCGCCGAAAAAATCTGCTCCTTCCTGACGATCGGCGCTGTAGTCGGGAAGACTGCAATCAATTTTTGGAGCCGGGGAGTGCGGGAGTAAAAACCCCTTCTCGAACAGTTGCTGGGGAGGCAATATATTCCAAGACAAGGACACGAGAGGATCGGCAGTTGTTGTTGCAATCATTCTACGGTCGAGATTAGATTCGGGGCAAGGGAAAAGGTTAAGGTTTATAGAGTTATTCGATTTGACAAGAGAACCCGATCCGGAACGAGTGTAGGGGTTCGGGTCCAAGTTAGATCCGAGACCCGGACACGATGGCGTAGTGCTAGATGTCGACAAGCAACCCTCCATCTCGCCACGCGTCAATCCAGAAGGGAGATCGCTTGAGAAAACAGAGATAACGGGCGAGGGGACTTGAGTGGGCACGTGCGCAGCACATGAATCAGCTGAGCCATGCGTCGTAGGCGATTGAGGACGAGGGCCCGCGCTACGTGTCGCAGGAGAATTGGTACCACGCGGATGGCGATGGGGTCGAGGATTGACGGAGTCATCATGACTGGCATCAGACGTCAAACCAAGCTTCGGTAGTCCGCGGGAGCGTTGAGAGCCGATTGTCGCACTATCTTCTTCCTTGTCGCGGGGAACGGAAGGAAAAACATCCGATTCCTTGAACTTCCAAATGTCTCCCCACCTAGGAATGGGATCGTTCGACACCTCCCTTTGCATTGGTAGAAACAACCGCCTGTTATTCACCAACACTTCAATGTGAGGCAAATTTTCTCCTTTTCTTCTTCTTACCCTGGCTCTGATAACAACCATCTCCTCCCCCAGGCTTGTTTTGGGATCCGGTTCGATAAACACCCCAACCATGGATGTAGCAGAAATGAAAAAATCTTCATACCACAGTTTGAGCAGGATTGCCTAGATGAGGATCCATACGTCTTCCATGCCGAAATAGGAAAACTCTTCCCACCTCTGAACTTTCAGAACTGAATCATCTGCATGTAAAACACCAGCCATTATCAGTAGATCTGAGTTGATTTTCGGCCCTGTTTGCTACCCGTTAAGTGGTAGACCGAGTGAAAGATACCTCGTTTCAACACTGAGGTCTTGGTATCGGTTCCCTAGTGGGGGTGGCTAACAGTGATGTGTGAACTGACAGTGGGGTGTACTAACAAGCTAACAAAAAAAAAAGCTACCCGTTAAGCGTTTAGGTCTCCACCATCAGCTGCCAACAAAGCCAAGGAAGACATGCTACAATCAAGGATCTTCGTAGGAGATTATGACTACCAATTTAAACTCGAGGACGGGTTTTTTTTTGAAGCCAGGTGGAATTGATGCAACCAAATGGTCACACAAGCCTATTGATCAAGATTTGAAGAAAATGACCACATATTACGCGTGCAATCTCTGTACGTGTACAAGAAAAGGGACCACCTTCCTTTTTTAGCCCATCACCACTTTCCATTTCTTTCAAATCTCTAGATTAGGAAATCTGCTCTTTCTTTCACATCTTTATTTTAGGCAGTGAATAATTTTAAATATTTTCTTATTTATCTTCTTATTTTAGGCATTTTCTTAATTAGAATGCTTTGTTATTTAGGTGCTTTTTTAATTTTGCAGATTTTTAAATTCCATATCCTTTATTACAGATTGTAAGGTTGATTATAAATAGGACCTATGGCCTATGGAATAAGACAAGCTGAATAATATTCTCTTTATGAAATTCTCCTATTTTCTGTACAGTGGCTGTTGAAGGGGAGGAGTGGTCTCTAGTTTAAGACTAGAGGACTGTTGAGCTTGCTCACAGTCTTGTATTTGTGATATCTAGCATTCGGTTAGATGATTGTTGGGTCCTTTCCCACAATCTCTTTCTTTTCTTATTGATTTATTTGTTTTTCCTTTCGGCTTTGCATTATAAATCCACAAGACACAGAGAGTATTTCTATGTCCTAGGAAGGAGACCACAAAAAAAGGTTCTTGGACAGTGGAAACCTTTTTCCTCGTCCAAGGACAGATTTGGAGCCAACTTTGAACCTTAATTTCTTAGGTTCTCGACATCCAAACCCTATGATCCATGGGTCCATTTTGTAGCCCATCAAATGGTCTTTCCATCTTGACATCAAGTTGATCCTACCTATGGGCACGGAGTTATGATCGAAATACCAGATTGTGCATGTGATTAATCAACAGTTGTAGAACATGAATTCGATCCAACTTGTGGGCCCCAGATCTCCCCAACCACTACGAATTTGTCCCTCAAACCAAAACCATTATTTAGCTTATCACATATCCTTTCCAATGAGCCATTGATCACCCAATGAGCCATTGATCACCCAAATCCAACACCCGAGCACTGAGATCTCATTAAAAAAACTGGAAGGTCAGTGTGCTAGTCTGTGTAAAAAACAATTTTGAAAGTGAAACCCATTTCCTTGTATGGAAATCCAAAACCCAAAATCCATTTTCCTTGGACCCATTATTCACTTTTTACCAAAATACCACTAGGAGCCTTAGTTTGAGCCAACTTATCATATTTTTACAAAACTATTTGTGCAAGACAATTAACCGCTTGCTCTAAAAGCTTGAACTCTTAGAGCATGACAAATCAATCCCTTTATCTCATAGCCTAGGCCCCAAATCTCATGAGTTAGGACCTCGGCCGAACTCCCCTCGTGGGCCCCAAATCATATGAGTATGGCCTCACACGGGCCGCTCACCTCGAGTGTTCCCCTGCATCCCACAGGCGACCCTGCTCGAGCCCGGTGTGAAAATGCCTCTGCATTAATCACCCCCGACGAGGAGTCTCGAACACGAGACCTCCCGCTTTGATACCAATTTGATGCTGGACAATTAACCACTTGCTCTAAGAGCTCGAACTGTTAGAGCATGACAAATCAATCCCTTTATCTCATAGCTCAGGATCCACATCTTATGGGTTAGGACCTCGGGCGAACCCCCCTCGTGGGCCCCAAATCATATGAGTACCGCTTCACATGAGCCACCCGCCTCACACGGGCTGCCCACCCCAAGTGTGCCCCTGCATCCCACATGCAACCCCACTCAAGTCCAGTGTAAAAATGCCCTTGCATTACTATTCCTCTAAATAACTTAGTGAAATTCCAAAACTACCCCTTTTCCAAACCATGAGATTCTCCCAATTGTCTTAATCTTCCAACCATTCATTTTCTAGCCTCTAGAAGCCTCTTAAAACCTTGCATAACAATTTAATTGCCTCTCAATTCTATACAATTTATACCCAAACCACCCAATTAACCTCTAAGATCTTGCCATTTGTCAATCATCTATAACTAGACTACCCCTTAGAGCACCCAAACCTTCCTTAAATTAACATCACAGCCACTCCTCTCCTTTTTAAATAGAGGCCTCTTGTTAAAAGAGATGGGTATTTGCCTCAAAATTCCCAAGCCTCCATTGCCTATCTCTAGGAGCTTAATTGATGCAGGACAATTAACCACTTGCTCTAAAAGCTCGAATTGATAGAGCATGGTGATTTAATCACTTTATCTCATAGCCCAGGCCCCACATTGCATAGGTTAGGATCTCGGCCGAACCCCTCTCGTGGGTCCCACTTCACACGAGCCACTTGCCTCACACAGGTGGGGCTTGCCTCACACGAGCCACTTGTCGCACACGGGCCGCCCACCCTGAGTGCGCTCTTGCATCCCACAGGCTACCCCACTCGAGCCCGGTGTGAAAATGCTTCTGCATTATTAATCCTAAGCAGTGTTTTAAGTATCGACGATATTGGCCGATATATCCCACGATATATCTTATATCCCACCCGTGCGATACGAAACACACAAAGTAGTGGGATATATCCCACATGTTCGATTCGGTGAGCATTTTCGATTTTCGATCCTTTTTTTTTTTTTTTTTTCCTTCTGTAAATCATGTTAAATCAGTGTCAAATTGTTACAAATCAATGATATTTCATGTTTTGCATGAAAAATCATGGATCGAGAGCTTCGAGATGAGCCGAGTTGCAAACAAATGAAAAAAAAAACTTCTCAATTTCTCCCAAATCAGTTGCAATCTATGTCTAAACATAAAATCAAACATGTACGTAACCCAATCTAGTGATTCTTCTTTTTTGCTTTTGAATGTATTGCTTGTGTTTCCACACGTCTTCTTACATTTATAAATTATATGAATAGACTTTGAATACACATACATCAATTCAATTAGACAACGCATAGATGTGTACTTTTTTTTTTTTCCCGAATGTTTTGATTTACAAGTGTGTATTGATGTCTTATATAACAATTACCAAAGTTTCATTGAAAAATTCGACCAATTTCCCAATGTTTCCCCATGTTTCCAACAACAATGATACATTATGCGATGCAACCGATATAACCCATGTGATAACCGATCTGTATCCATATCCCAAGGGCGTAATACGTAATGCGATACCGATATTTTGAACACTGGTCCCAAGACTCCCAACACTTTGAAAAATATTGCAAATTCCATGGAGAAACAAGAGAACATGAGCAAGGGGTTAAGAGCTTGGGAATTACATCTTCCTTAAGGTCATGGAGTATAGCTCTACTCTTAGAAGTGGTGAGCCAAGACTTTAACAATGTTGAGGGGTAAAGGAATTCACTTGTTTTTATCCCCCCATACGAGACCCTCTAACAAATAGTGCAATTTCAATCCAAGGAGCTCAAGTTCAAGCCTCTCTCAAGCATAAGAATTTTGAAGACCGAAGCTTCATCCAAGCCACGAGAAGACCAGCAAGCGACCAACTTGCCACATTCCCAGCTTCCCCTCTTTTTACTTCTCTTTCAAATTATTTCTTCTTTCTTTTTATCTTTTCTTTTATCCTTGGAATGCAAGTTGACTGTTGTCGAAATTTCATTCTCCGCGGGTAGAGACCGTGTCCTTTTGGGTGGAGCAGGGTGCTTTACCCCCTTCCTACTACATAATCGTGGTCCTTACCCGATGAGTGGTATGGAGATCAAGTTTAATTCAATTCCTCGTAATTAAGGAGATTATTCTCTTGGATTTTAAGGAACCAACAAGGATATTTCTAGTCATCCTTGAACCATGCGAAAAAGTGGTAGCGACGACTCCAAAATTGACCTCATAGGCTCTATCACACCCAATCAGCCTTTGTCAATATGTTGACAGTATTAGACATGGTATACCTTCAAGAATGCAAAATATTTTGGGAAACATCACATTTATCATGTAAAGTATTGTAGATTAAGGGAAAAAGATGTGGAAACTTTCGAAAGATGTTGGAATTTTTAGTGAAATTTCAAGATATTTTGAAAGACATGATTACACATTTAGAACTCAAAACATTACAAAGAAGTATGTAGAGTGGTTTTTCCATTGTTCAGGGGACAAGTATGTGCTTTTGCCCCCTTAAAAAGAGAGAAAACTAACTTGTTGCCCGTTGGCCATAAATGACTCGATTATATCGAAAATGAGTTCACGTCATTCAAATGTCATGTAATACAAGTAATAGAACACAACCAACATGATCAAATACTGAAAAGAACAAAAATTACCTTGGCCTTATATCGATATGGAGTTACACAACGGCTTGAAGTTGGTATGCCAATCCCTACCAGGGGGTCATATTATTATGCTCCACAAAGCTATAATACAATGCCTAGCTCATAGGCTGATGATACTAAGCCACATGAGGTGGATGCTTGATGGTGTACCTTTGCTAATCAATGATATTACGCACCTATTTATAGAATACAATGGGCCAATGGCTACAATCTTGATGCCCATTTTGATTTGCTTAGACTCATAGGCAATACCATCATTGACTATGTCCTGTTGTCCACCATCCTCAGGGCTATAAATGGGCCTCTTGGATGGCGATGAAGTTACGAACCTTATTCGAAAACGTGATGATGCAGGTGCATCTCCACACTGGGGTAGGGTGGCCCATGAGGTGGGGCCTATGAGATGCAAGATGGCCATGGGGTGGGTCCCACTGTGGGACCTGTGAGATGCAGGGTAGCCCACAAGGTCTCAGTTGGGTTGCCCAGGAGGGCCATGATAAAGGGATATTCAGGTGCTTCCCCAACAACTCTGGAGCTTTTGGTGCATTGGCTAGTATTCCCTACTAATGTTGTTGAATAGCATATGCGATTGTGTGCGATTGCATATGTGTGTGCGCATATGCGATCGCATATTTATTTATTTTTTCATTTTTCAAAAAATTAAAAAAAAAAATTAGACAAAACAGAAAAAATTAGAAAAAATCAAAATAAATTATTATATGTCATTGGCCCTTGAAATACATTTAATTTAAGTAAAATAAAACCAATTACATTTACAATTTTACAGAATGAATTAAATATTTAGTCATCATTCATCAACAATTCTACTACATTCTACAATATAGTTAACTTCTTAACAATTAACATTTAACAAATATGAAATGTCAATATTCAACATTCAACACTACATGATATACATCAACAATCAACATCAAGTCATCAACACACTTAGTAAACAAAACTAAGAAGTTGTTTATTTATTATTTATCAATCAATAATCATATACATTGATCTAGTAGCCATTGTGGCATATCACCACCAGGTCCATCACCACCACCACCATCATCATCATCATTCGAGCCATCTCCTTCTTCCACATACACTTCTTCTTCTTCTGTTTCTTCATCATCTGTACGTACTAATACTTCATCAACATCCAATGGTGGATGATCTTCAACTTAATCATCATTATCACCATCTCCTTCAATCTCCTCGATTTCTTCAACGGGTTGACGGCTACTACCCGCCCCCCTGCTCCCCCCGTCCTTTGCCTTCGAGTGGTACTACCTTTACCAGGTGTCAATTCGTATGCGGCATTTTCAACTTGTGCCCATGTCAGCTCTTCTCCAGCAAATACTGGGTCCTCCGTCTGAGCCACTCGTTATCTGCATCCAACTCATCTAAATAAATAGGGTCAAAGCCGGGCTTTTCTTTCCTAGTTTGGAATCATTATCGCAATTTTTGATTGTATTAAACGAAAACCAAGTCGTTGAGCTTTTTTTGCTCAAGGCGATTCCTTTTCTTGGTATGAATCTGCAAGAAAAAAAGTGCATTTGGCATTAGCTATTTAGGTAATTAATTTAGCTTAGGCTACTAAAAAATTAAAGTTTACAAACAATTACTAAACAGTCTAAACTTACCGCCTCGAACGTGCTCCAATTGCGCTCGCAACCACTGACAGAACACGTGAGTCCAAGAATCTTCATAGCCAGCTTCTTTAGAGCTGAATCTTTTCTGTTCGGGTCCACTTCATAGGTAGCCTACCGGTCAGCTGAGAAAAACAGTTTAAGTAGGTTAGAGACACTTTGTAGAAAAACTATTTGTAAGAGTACACTAAGACTGACATTTATAGAAGTACTTACTGGGTAATTTCATTGTCTGATGTCTTATTACGATATCCCTTGAGAATATCCCTTATGTAGAAGTCCAACAAAGTTGAGATCTTGTCCTGTTATATCTGGAATTATTCTTTCCAAGACATCAATAAATCCAACCATATGCATAGTTATTGCTTCTGCTGGATCAGCAGAAGCGAATAAACAGGCTGACTTAAGGATGTAAGCAGTCGAATGCAATGGGGATGACATTTGGCTGCCCCGTCTTCTATCTATAATATCTAAAATTGGCTTGTAATCACGGTCTCTATAGTTAAAATGGTCCATGATCTTATTTTTCGCCCTCTCCATCGCATCATACATGTAGCCCATTGCAGGCTTTTCATCCTCGTCCACCAATCGCAATACAGTGACTAAGGGCTCGGATGCTTTTAGCGCCTTTACCACTTATGTCCAAAAACTTTGAGAAAGGATTGTTCGTTGAACCTGTTTCCCTTCAGCCTTTTTTGACTAAGGCCCACTTGTAAAATCGGCCGACACTACAAAACTTCTAAGTTCTGATTTCTTTGTATGTAATTTTTGTAGTGTTGAAAAGGCTGTAGCGAAATGGGTGACTGCTGGATGTAGCAAGTTACCGCCAATGCGATTTCTTATTCGATTGAGAAGAAGGACGTGTTTGTACGTAAAGACCGTGATTCTTCTAGCCCTAGCAATCACATTTATAAATAATCTACCTATATCTTCTAAAATAAGATCAACATAATGGGCCGCACATGAGGTCCAAAATAAACGTCGCCTCTTCTCCATAAGAAGATGACCGGCCATTACATACGAGGCTGCATTATCTGTAATTACTTGTACAACATATTCCTCACCTATTTCTTCAACTACACTTTCTAGTAAGTTAAACAAATATTCTCCTGTGTGTGAATGGCTCGACGTATCCACGGACTTCAAGAACATTGTCCCAGCTGGACAATTTACCAAAAAGTTAATGAGAGACCGACCGGATCTATCGGTCCATCCATCGGCCATTAGTGAGCAACCATATGTTTTCCATGATTCCTTATATTTAGTTATGAAGGATTGTGTATATTCAACTTCAGTTTTTAGGTATGTCTCCCTCATTTCATGATATGAAGGAGGTTTAAGCCCAGGTCCAAATTGACATATAGCCTCAACCATTACTTTGAAGTTTCTCGATTTAACGGCGTTCAAAGCAATGCCGGTTTGGTAAAACCACTTAGCAATATATTGAATAGTGGGTTTTTTTTTTTTTTTTTTTTTTTTTTTTTTTTTTTTTATACCGGTTCTCTAAAGTTGTTTGAGCTGGCCTTTCCCTCTACCCCTTTGGTCGATCACATCCTCGGGGTGTGGTCTACACCGTCTATCTATGGGCCCATGCCCTCGGGCTTTTTTCGAGACCGTTGGTTGTACTTGTGGTCTAGACCGGCCTGTCGAAGTAGGGAGAGTGAGACTAGATTCATATACATTAACTACATTTATATCTTCATATGCATCTTGTTCCAGATATTTCTCCTGACGTAGGGCACTATCGCATCTCTTTTTTTTATTGTTTTTCCATATACTCTATGATCTCCCTTCGGATTTCTGGAGTAATTTTGTTGTATGCTTTTGCATTTGACCCCGATAAATGTGTAACGTGGTGCTTGTGCCTTGCAATGCCACCGGAACTCACGTACCCACATAACTCACATACTATGTAAGTCTTTTCCGTAATACTACGGTAGTGCCCATACTTCCAACCTGGGTCATTCGACTTGGGTTTCAAAGAGGAAGATTGGGAAGAAGACATTATGATGGTGTTGTGTGTAAACTAAAGTAACTAGAAAGTAAACTAAAAAGTAACTAGAAATTAGAAAGTAAACTAAAATGTAAACTAAAGTAAAGTAAGAGACTAAGATCTAAGAGTAAAGAGACTAAAGAGATGGGACTTTTGGGGGGGGGGGGGGGGGGAGGAAGAAAGAGAGAGAGAGTTACATACACTTACACACTTTACACTAGTAGTAGTCTAATAGAAAAGGAGAGGGAAAAGAAAAGGAGAGAGAGAGAGAGAGAGAGAGAGAGAGAGAGAGAGAGTTTACACAGAAAGGGAGAAGAAGAAGGAAAAGAAAATGAGAGAGAGAGAGAGAGAGAGAGAGAGAGAGAGAGAGAGATTTACACACAAACAAAATTAAAATTACAAATTTAAAAGAGGTTCCAACTTCCAAATTCTTCAATCTTCACTTCTTGTCTAAGTTGTCTTCTCTTCACCTTTGCCCCTTGACTTGAGTATTGATCTTGAATTCTTGTCGTACTTGTAAGTTGTTAGTAACTTCAAACTTGTAAGTTTATAACTTGTAAGTTGTAACTTGTAACAAAGTAACAAAGTAACAAACAAACTTTTTTAAAAAAATGATAGAAGTTGTTAGAACTTAGAAAACTTAGAACTTGGATATTATGAAACTCTAAGAGAAAATGAGATGGAAAGAGAGATAGAAAGAGAGAGTGGTGTATGTTCCCTTGATTCAACTAGAAAGTAGAAAGAGAGTTCAATTCAATGGATAGAGAGCTTGGTTGCCTTGTAGATGTAGTAATGTCTCTTGAATCTTGATTCTTGAATGTGGATGTATGTTTCCTTCCTTGATTGAAACTTCAATCTCAATCTTGATTCTTGATTCTTGAAAGTTGAAAGAAATATGGAATATGGATGGAGAGGAGTGGATGTAGAGTGCTTAGAAATATGTAAGAGAGAATGTAAGAGAACAAAATAGAGAATAGAGAGAGAGTTTGAGCTTTGAGTGCATATAGGAGTACTTAGAATCCCTTTTTATAGAGAAAAAAAATCAAGATTTAAAAAATAAAAAAAGTCAGAAAACGGTCAGAAATATGACCATTGGCCAATATGCGATCGCATATGCTGTATGCAATCGCATACATCGCATATGTTGGCACATGTGGCATATGCGATCGCATATGCCCTTGTCGCATATGTGATCCCACCACTTATATGCGCATATGCGATCGCATATGCGAATGTGCGATCGCACATGACAACACTGTTCCCTGCATCAAGTGGTACTAGAGTGGGAAACTATTGTTCGAATTTCCTTACTGGTGTGGGTGGATGATGCCAGTGCATCTCCACACTGGGGTGGTGTGGCCCATGAGGTGGGGCCTATGAGATGCAGGATGGCCATAGGGTGGGTCCCACTATGGGACTTGTGAGATGTGGGGTAGCCCACGGGGTGGTCTCAGTTGGGTTGCCTGGGAGGGCCATGATACAGGGATATTCCGGTGCTTTCCCAACAACTCTGGAGATTTTGGTGTGTTAGCTTGTACTCCATGCATCACGTGCTGCTTAGAACTATCTCCTCAACACCTTCCCATATAACTAGGGCCCTTATGTTAATTTTCTCACTCGGCGGAGGTGAATAGTTCTCTCAACCTGCCCTTATGCCTATTCAGGCTCTTCAATGCAATGAAGTTCGTGAAAACCATGTTGGCTCTGGTTGCACTATGTTCCAATCATATTTTTACATCTTTGTCAGCAACCAAGCGTGGTTGGGGATGAGGCTTGTCACTGTCCTTCCATCTTTAGTCACATTCACAATTGCCAAACATGTGATTAAGTGGAGTGCACTCTACTTGCTCTTGATCTTTTGTGGGCCACACGATTGGTTGCATTAGGATGAAGCCGGGACAGGATTTTGGTTGACACCTAGCATGGATAGACATACCCCTTTCTAAGGATTTTGCTAATGTTGTAAAGGGTAGTGAGGGTGAAAGTATTGATTGTCAAGTGGTATCAATATAGCAGAGGGATTTCAGGGATGAGGAAATCAATGATCTCATTTGTCTCCTTGAATGGTTGGATAGTGTGGTTCCTAGTCTAGGTGAGAGGGAAGAAGTGGAGTTGGATAATGAATTTGATAGGATGCTACTTTTGTCATTCTATACATCACATGGGGAGAGGAGGGGGAAGGATAGTGAGACCTCGGCCTTAGTCTGGTCTTACTAGGAGTTTAGGACCCTAGAGTGGGATTGCATGGATGAGGTGTTAGCTGTTAATCACATAGTTTACAATATCGGTACTGTATCGGCCGATACAACCATATTGTATCTGTACTGACTTGATTTGACATGTGATAGGGGACTAAAGTAGCCTACCCTTTAAAAAAGGGCCATATCAGCCACCATCGGGAGTCAGATTTGATAAATCGAAGTGAAATGGACCATTATGGGAAAAATCGGAATGAAGGGTAAACCTTCAATTTCTTTGTGATGTTTTATCTTCTTTTTGTTGTATTTCAAGGTAATGGGCCCTAATTTGCCAAATCATGCTTCAACTGATTTCAATTAGGGCCCATTTGGTTGACTTTCAAAAAGTCAAATATGCATGTCTAAAATACAAAATAAAAATAAAAATAAAAATGATAGATAGATTTATCCCCCCCCCCCCCCCCCCCTATTTTTCATTAATTCTTAAAAAAATTGATCGATACAGGCTGATACAGTCCGATGCAAATAGGCAACGGCCTTATCATATCGTTTTTCTAGCTGGGCTGTTATGGCCCCGAATTCCGATATTTAGAATCATGGTTAATCATCTGAGTAAATAAATGATCATCACGAATGGATGCATCCGATACTTGAGATGCAGAAATACTGGATCATTTGTTTTTGCGAGGTTTGGTGATAATCTTCTAGTTGTGTGGGATGGTTTTGGGTGAAGCCTCAGCTTGGCTGCATAATCCTTCTAATCCATGCTGCTGCTCTTCCTTTGAATTGCACTCTTGCTTGCTCAAAATCTATTGCCGCTTCACTTTGAGCTTCGTGCAACTATATGCCTAAGTCAATAGAGCTTTTTCGAATGTTTTTGTGGAGGCTCTCCGTGCGATGGATATTCATCTAATGCCATTGCTTGGTTTTCTGGTTCGTGTCTGCCTCCCTGGAAATGTAGTATGGGGTCAATGAGATCAGGAACTTGCTATCCTTGCTTATTGTCTCTTTTGACGTATTCCTTATGAGGCCAATTATTTAGTGAACACTCTTGCGAAAAGGGAGTAAAGAAATGGGTTGTTATGCCTAGCCATCATTTTAATGGATATTTTAGTTTTTCATGTTTGTTTTGCCGTCGTTGGTTATATGAATTAGTATCAAGCTGCTTTTTTGGTGGCCCATGGATGCGGCATGCTGTTTCTGTTTTCGATGAATTTCTATGTGAAATTTATTTGGGCTGTACTGTTTTGCACCTTGCATACCATCGAAAAGGGATTAGCTGATGCATTCAGTTCCTTATGTGTGGGGCATCATCAAGGTTTAAAGTATTTTCAGAAACCGGTATTGTCGATCAACATATCGGCCTGAAACAGCCCGATACAGGGTGATACGACCTCGTATCAGTGGTGTTGTTACGCCAAAACTGATTTTTAAATCGGGCACCATAATTCAGTGATCTAGACTGTTGATTTGAAGGCCATGCTGTGGGCGGAGATGCATATCAATTGGAAAATCATAATCCTTAGATTGGTGGGCTACAAATGGATGTTTAAGAAAACAATCTGCATCTGACTAAAAATGCTACGGATTGAAGCAAATGCATCCTCCAATCTAGGTTGCACAATGGAAAACATCAGCAAACCAAGGGGTTGCTGCTCAGGACCCTTTAATTTATTGAATTATTGAAGGAAGCAATTGAGTTCTCTATTTGTTTATATTTTATGCGTTCTTTAAATTGGCATGCCATTGATTACTGTTCTATGTTTCTATCAGGCTCAAATTATGCTTGGCATGGTGCAACCTCCTCAAGTGGTATGCTTTTCCCTTTCTCCCTGTAAGCCACTTCTTCAAATTTATATCTGCATCTTCGTATAAAATCTGTATGTCTGTTCTACTGTTCAGATGCCAAACATTCAGCAGACATTATCTCAGCAACCTCAGCAACCTGCACAACCAGGACAACAGCTAAATGTTCAAGCAGCCCAGTCATTACCCGTTCAAGCAAGTTCATCTCAGCCCCAGATCTCAGCCAGACAGCAACACCCTAACCAGCCCTTCATTCCCATCCCACCTGCTTCTGTTTCGCCAGTAACCCTTCCTTTGCAGACTGCTCAATCTCATTCCCTGCAGTCAGCTCAGCAGGCTAAGGTCCATTTGAATTCACAAGCGACCTCAATATCAGTTCCACAATCCTCCCAGATTCATAATCCTCCCCCACTCCCACACCATTCGGCTCTGCAGCCCTCAATTCTTCAATCCCAAATGCCTACCCCCTCCAGCCAGGCACAACAATCTTTACCGCCTGCTGGAAATCCTCATCAGCCACTACAACCACCTTTGCCACCACTACCAAGGCCCCAGTCCATGCAGCCATTTCCACCCCAAATTCATTCACAGATGGGCCCCAATCTTGGTTTCCAACCTCCTCAGCAGCTTATGTCACAGCCTATGTTTCATGTAAGCTAGGCACTAGACTCTGGATGGTGTACAAAATGATTACTGGTTTTACAATGTATAATCTGTCTGGAATAACTGAGGTTTGCAAATTATTCAGCCAGGTACCAACCCCCAGGTTAGCATTGGGTCTTCATTTCCACAAGGACAGCCACCACTGCCAAGTCAGCCTCCACCTCAGCAGCTTTATCAGGTATGATAATCTATGTGCTTGGACTCCCAAGTGGGTGCTTGATCTTGTATTCTTTGTTACCTCGTGCCTCTATTTTGCTGGAATCTCACCTATTGGTGCTTGGCTGCACATTTTGACATTTGGTTGCATGTATATGACCTTTTTGTGTGTGTGTGTGTGTGTGTGTGTGTGTGTGTGTGTGTGTGTGTGTGCTGGGATTCCAAAATGGGTGCATGATCTTGTATCCTTTGTCACCTCATGCCTTCGTTTTGCTGGAATCTCACGTATAGGTCCTTGGCTGCATGTTTTGATATTTGGTTATATTTATGTGACATTCTTTTTTATTTTTTATTTGGGTGTAACAGACTGTAGGCAACATTCAATGTTTCATACTATTGCCAAGATTAGAATTGGAACTGAATCTTCTAGGGCAATTTTGAATTGGTGAGTTGATCGATGGATGATGGATTTCGTTAGTAGAATAGAAAAGTAGGAAATAAGAAAACAGAGAAAACTGTTGTATCTAATGCAGAAGGGAACTTACCTTATATAAGCCCTATATAAGGTGCCTAGAATGTACTGAATGATGTGAAGAATAACAGCGTAGTAACTGTGTGAGGAGCTGAAACAAATTTCTGGCTATATGCATGACATGCATTGTGTTGGGAAGATCCATGGTTAAAAAAAGAAGAATCTGGTATCATCTTGCCATCAGTTGGCTGACGTTGATATCATTAAGCACTATCGGGCATATTAAGTGCATTTATTAGACAATTGAGTACTTTAAAAATTCAACAATCAGTGACCAGGAACCACTTTAAAAATTCAAAAGATTCTGTCTAGCTGTACATGCATCTTGCATACGATTGTAGTTATTTCACCTGGAACTCCAAAACTGGCATAGGTGAGGAAATTAGGTGGTTACGAAATCATGTAATCCTTTTTTTTTTTTTTAAGATAGAAATCATGTAAAGCAATTTGGTATTATACTTTTTTTTTTTTTTTCTTTCTTTCCATAAAAATGAAGGTATATTCCATCTAGTATTGCATCATCATCATCATTCCCACCCCCCCCAGCCATGGCAGAGGCTGTCATAAGGAATATCATATGAGGGCCAGGGCCATCTTCTATATTTAATGCTCTATAATATTTACCATGTGCCTCAAGTTATTTATATAGTGTCGAACATGACTCTCAAGCATTCCTAATATGGAAGCATTCAGATACTGCAGTTTTGTTTTTCCTGCCAACATGTCATGTTTAGAATATCCAATCTGTACAAAAGACGGGCCACACCATGATGATCACCTGATATGAAAATTAGGCTGATCCACCTATTTAGTGGAACGCAACAGCAGAATCAATGAACAATCGATGGTATGATTTAGTGTATTTGTGTGGCCCACCCAATAATTAGATTGGCTTTTATATCAGGCAATTATTATGGTGTGATCCACCTTGATGATATTATTATTATTATTATTATTTAATGGATTGGATATTCTACACGTGACATTTTGGAGGGAAATAATGGCTGCATCTGAACTTCCCATGCAGCCGCTTTATTTCCCTTGAATTTATTGCTTCTATGTCTCAGTAACTAAAGCATTGAATTATTGTCCGTCCTTCCATGTTGAGCCTGATCCAACTTGCAGCCCTAGTTATCCCTGTATTGAGAGTTTCAGTCATCTTAACCTTAGAAAGGGCTGTACAATTTCAGGTAGGTTCTCATGTAGGAACCGACTTCAGCAATCAAACGGGAAGTTCTATGCAAGTTGACAGAGCTCCATGGCTGCCTGGCCCGCCAGAGAATACATCAGGTGGAACCCAGCTGCCGGGCCCACCACCCTTGCCTCCTAGCCAGATGGGCTCCACCATCCAGCCGCCACGCCCTCCTCAGGTGACTTTTACTGGCTTCATGATAGCAATAGGCAATACATTGTTCTCAAAGGTTGTGATATCACTGATTTCAACTGGTTTTTATTTCCAATGATGCTGCAGCTGACACCTGAGATGGAGAAGGCGTTGCTTCAGCAGGTCATGAGCCTTACACCTGAACAGATCAATCTACTCCCGCCTGAGCAGAGGAACCAAGTGCTTCAACTACAGCAGATGCTTCGCTAGAGACGTAAAAGTGGCCCACTTTCAAGTCATCAGGCCATTGTTTTGGGGCCCACCTGATAATACGGAGAAATTCAGGTCTGGATGATGCCATGCAAGACCAGGGCCCACTCATGTGACATCGTAAGAACTCGGTGGGGTGGCGGGTCAGTACATCAGAAGGTGTCGGTGCTGAGATCATTGTTTGTTTCGTTGGTTTTGGTGAATTTCTCCCTCTTTTCCCATCTCCTGTTGTTTCTACCCTTGGGGTTATGAAATATAGTTTCATTCTAGTGGACTGTCAGGTAATAAAATATTACCAGTACATTCAAAAAAAAAAAAAAAAAACTTCATGGCCAACGGCTTGGATCGCTCTGGGAATGGGCATGTTCTGCCCGAGCTCTCAGACCCGGCACCTGCATTATACAGTAGTACATCGCCTTTGGGCCCTGTTTGGCCTTTTAACATGTCGAGGTCCATTCGAAGCCCAGTTGGTCATTGGAATTTGGGCCCTTGAAAAACGTTTGGGCCTAGTCTCTTGGACTTTAAAACCACACCCAAATCCCTTTTTGGGCCAATTCCAGTCTGGCCTCTATAGAGCCTATTTGGGCACCTGTCCTCAAAAGCGGAGTTTGATGCCTACATGCATTTGGATTAGGGCTGTCAATGGGCTGGACTCAGGCCTGGCAAAAATAAGAAATTAGCCCATACGTTTGTAGGCAAGCCACCCTGTGTTTTTAATGCGAGAACATGTTCCCCCTCGACCTGCTTGATGAACGATCCACATCTATCCCACATGCCAACACATGGGGTGCCTGCGTTTGGTGCATCAGCCATTCCATTCCAAGGCTTGTCATAGCTGACGGTCAAGATGAAGAGAATTTGATTGATTGATGCAAAAGATTATTCACAGCCGATCCAGATATCACTTGGTGGACTGCAACATGGCACGTGAAGGTTCTATCGGGCCGGAGAAATGCAAGGGGAGCTTTTAGAATCCTGCTTAAAGCAGTCATGCCAGTGCGTTGCTTATCCGAAGAGGGCCCCACCTACTCCATGGTTGGATCGAGGTGCATCAATGCAACGTTTACAATGTTGATTTGCTAGAGTAATGATCCAGCGTAGTCTGACAAAGTATCATGTTGTTCCTCGGAAGGGGTTATTTGATACTCTGGCAGCATAGGACCATTGATAGTCGGGCACTCAGAAATTGTACGGTACAAGTACATTAACTCAAATGAGAACTGACTAACCTATGGAACTTACGGGCGCGCTTTCGGTTGATCCCCGGATCCACCAAGGTGGGTGGGACCCCTGACCGTGGAGCCCACCGTGATGTATGTGACTAAATCCACACCATCTATCCGTATTGAAAGCTCATTTTACGGCATGATCCCAAAAAATGAAGCAGATCTAACTCTCAGATGGTACGGGAAACAGTGGTAATTGAGCATTAAAACTTCTTGTGGGCCACAAAAGCTTTGGATCAAGATGATATTTGTGTGGTCTCTTCATATAGGTCTTTGTGACCTTATCAACAGGTTGGATGGCAAATAAACATTCTGGTGGAATCCATGAAGTTTTTAATGGTGGGGATTCAATTATGACTTTTCCCTGTGGTGTGGTCCACCTAAGATTTGGGTCAGGTTCATCTTTGGGATCATGCCAAAACGGTTGCACGGTATGGATTTAAGGCACATATATCCCTCTGAGCCCCACAGTCAGGTCTCCCACCCGGAACTTACTGCGCTAAGTGACAGTCTGAAAATTATAGGTTTTTTTATAAAAAAAATTCCTACTCTATAATACGTGGATATATTTTTTTTAATTCAAATTGGCCCATTGGATATTTAACCATCTAATAAATGTTCATCAATCCGAAATTAAATAATCTTAAAATTTTGGTGCTGCATGATTCGTCCACACTGGGACTCATAACTTGCACAGCAAATTTGAATTACTTATGTACCACGTGTGCGGTTTCTAAGTAATTCAAGTTCTTGAGTATAATCCACTACACTCTGCCAGAGTAACAAAGTTTTTTTTTTTTTTTTTTTTTCTCATAATCAAGCTGTTCTCTTCGGAGGAAATGATGGCCCTCTGACATATATCATAAGCTCCTTGCGATGCATGTACTTCAATCCAAAATTCAAATTCGGGCTTCGCTATGGACGGTTGGGATGCACCATTACCAGTATTAATTGGCTGCAAGCCTTGGATCATCCAATCTACTTGCTTTTTTCAGTTGAGGTGTATAGGAGGATGTTGGGTATTTTCAGTTTGTACAAGTGGGCCCGTTACAAACCGTTGATATAATGGGCCTCATCAGGGATGGGCCATGCATCAAAGACCTCACATTTGAGGACTTTGTTGGGCTTCAATTTGGACACCCAGCCACACTTATACTGGATGATTTTGATTTGATTGTGGGTGCGTGCGCGCGCGTGTGTGTATATATATATATATATATATATATATATATATATATATATATATATATATATATATGCTAGGCATAATAGAGTCATATTTGACTCATATTAAACTAAACACCTTATAACCTCAAGCACCGAAATAGCTTGATTAAGGCTAAATCCATGAAGATTGACCAAGTTACTCAACCATCAATTAACAAGGAATTAAGTGATTTATGAAGGGGAGGGTTTGTCTTTTAGATGAGTTATTTTTGCTTTAAAAGTAAGTACTTTTATCACTTTGGAAATAGCTTTGTGGCATTTATCAATAAAGCAAACACTTAAAGAAAAGACATAAAATATAAGGCCAAGTACCCATTTTATTGAACTGTCTAAGAATGTAGCATAATAAACAAACAAATTAATAAAGTAAAAGAAATTACCAATGACAATTCGAGCAGGTGAAGCAACCATAAATGGCTGATAGTCCTTTGTATCTGTATGGTCAAAGATACGGTTGTATGAACTTGAACGGGTCGGGGACAGTCGTGGTTTAGCTAGTAGGTTGTGGCCTAAAGATCACTAATAACTGGAAGATTTTTGATCCAACGACTGGGTTATGAATAAAGAACTAAACTAATTTTAACTTTTTACAGTGATATTTTAGACAAACGTTAAAAGATTAACTAAGCTATATTAATCGATGTACACCTATAGCAGTGTTGTGCTCGTTAGAAATTGAGAAGCTAAAGTAAGCTCAGATAGGTAATGTTATGTACATCAAATAAGAGATTTGTGTGTTTAGATTGACGAGATTTTAGAGCTCTTTATTTTTTATTATTTTTATAGACTTGGATAGGCAATGGCCTTACACATGGTCCGTTGACGTTTGAAATCAATGGGCTGATCGATTAGTGACTTCGGCCTGATATTCCTTTAATTTAAGATGAGGCTAGCTAACTATTATGTTGTTGTGTTTACTTATGTTTTCATTTCCTAATGATGCTCTTCTTGGTGCACCGCTTCGTGATCCATGGATATGTGAGACGCATCTATAGTGGAAGTGTACTTCAAATCCTTACAAGCTCTCTCTGTGCTATGTAATTATTTATTTATTTATTTTTATTTAACTTTGTAGAAGTGTGCCAACATGTAATGGCATCTTATTCAGTGGAGCCGACCGTAATCTTGTCAGGTCTAAATAAATGATATGCGTATAATAAATAGCCTTTTCTTTGTTGAATTTGAACGGATGCCGGCTTTTCTATTCCAACCGTCGTACGTTGAATGGCAACCTAGAAATCAAATATGGGGATTTGTTTTTTTTTTTTTTTCTAATATGACAACCACAATGGGACCATAATATCAAGGAATACATGCCTACGTGGCATGTTCGCAAGATCCGTATTACTCACCTAATGGGACCCCTCCAAATGCCATCGCACAAAGAAGCACTTGCCAAAAAACAAAATTCAATAAGTAATCAACAAATGGTCCACACTAACTGGCCTGATCTCTGGACCATGGAACACAAAAGAAAGGAACACCACACGAACGACCAGATACACATGTGAGGTACCGCATTGGCACGTGAGATGAGTAGACACATGTGAGGCGCTGCATTGGCACGTGTGGTGAGAGTAGGATTTGGAAGTAAATATTTATCTTTTCATGTCCTCTTTGGATTCTCACAAGGAAGAGTCGCTTTCATCATGAGGGTGAGAGATAGAGGAAGAGAGAGTAATTATACTTAGCTGCTTTTTTGGGCCTTTTGCTGAAACTCTAAATAAACGAAAAATCAGCTTTATAAGGGTGGCATTGGCAGGAAATGATAATAAAAGACTCTGGTAATAGCGTGCTAGATACTAATGATAAAGCTGATATTTTCTCAAGGATTTTGGTTCCACGCATTCAAAAGGGCTATCATCTTTTCCTAAGATGGCTATCATCTTTTTTCTTTTTTATCAATATACGAGAGAAATGCATGAAAGGGAAAACACTGTACCTGTGGCATATTTCAGATCAGTTCACGACTTCCAAACCAATGTCTTAAAACTTGGGCTAGAGGGAATTTTGAGACAGTTCAACACAAACAAATCAAAGAAAATTCCGCACTTCGAGTAATCTCTGGTAGATGGAGACTTATCTCCGTAACTCTTGGGGCATGATTGGATTCTATCTGGATTCTATACCCATGTGATAATTTCTTTGTTACGATAGAAAATAGGATTATAAACATGGGTACCTAGCTGGAGAGCAAACGGAATCTTCAAATTCATTAGACAAGTATTACCTTGTTTTCAATTGAATCCATTTATCCAAAGTACCGGTACATGGATTTCGTGTTGTGCACAATCATTACACGTTAGGTGCGTAAGCAACCTTAAAACGAATCAAATATGCAAATGGAGAAACAAAAATCGAACAATCACATACAAACACAGAGACAAAGATTTTAAGTGGAAAAGCCCTTGCGAGAAAAAAAAAATCACGGCACTAAATTACAAACAATCCACTATAATTAGAAAGTTACAAGAGATGGATAATTTATAGATTCGAAAGCCCAAGCTTTCTCCCTTTGCAAAACCCTAAAAATCGTGTAGGCTTTCTGTACAATTCACAGATTCACCTTATAACTTAGTATTACAAAGGGTTATATAGACTCCCATATGAAATTAGAAACAAATTAAACCCACACCTTCTAAAACTTGCGCATCTTGTTCGGTCAACCCCACCTGACCTTCAGTCAATCGGGAACATCACAAAGACTCTCGGTTAGCTGGAAGAGATCTCGGTCTACTGGGAACAATATAGGGAGGTTTTAGAATGCCCTAAATTTCGGGAACCGATTGATACCCAGCTCCCAAATTCCTACGTGTTACTTATGCCTTACAAAGTCTCGAGATAAGTACATGTTAGTTAATTCATAAGCAATAGAGAAGTTCAGTACCAGTGCAGCAAAAATCAAGATAAGCTCACTAAATCCGAGTGCAACTAATATGAAATGTAAATCTAGTAAAATGAGATAGCACGGATAAACGTAAGGGACCGTGTCTCAACAAAATATACAATCCAAAAGATGTACAAAATCCCATCCCTGAGGCTCCATCACTAGTCCTAAAGCAGCCTACGATGATCCGCCAAAATATAAAAATAGAAGAGCTCCTCCTCCTCGTCTACGCTTGCCCCATCCAACGCATCGAGCTCTGTAACACTTGTATCTAATATATGTTCTTGTTGGTGTTTTAAAACACCGTCCCAGAGTGAGAGTGAGTGATCAACTCAGTGGGTTCCATTAGCAATGAGTTACAAATGTTATCAATTCCATAAGCGCAATTAATGAAAAGCGTCAAACACAAAGTCTTTAGCTACTCTTTTTAATACATATGCATGTTATTATGAAATGATGCATGCCCTCTCCATCCAACACTCCCTCAAGCGACACCATCTTACGTTCACAATGCCCAACACTCCTTCAATGCGACATCGACTGCCGAGTCGCCATCCTAATTAATGTAATGTGATGGTGAATATGTTACCCGAGTATTTAGTTACATCCATTCATCCAGCAGTTTGGAGAAACTGGGACATCCTAATGGGGTCAATGCCCTATCTTGATCATGAGGCTTAGGTGGCCGCGACGGCCTTGTGCTTATGATCCTTGATCCGATTGGGTTTGTCACTCCCAAATAGTACATACGAAGGTAATGTTGTAAGATAGGATTTGTTCGCGTCACTACGGGGAGGTTGGTTGCCCTGGCGTAGGCCGACAGCTCAAGCATAGTGTCCCATTCCACCATGCCCGGCTCCCAAGACTTGTGGATCATATCATAATAGTTTTCAGTAGGCACTATATGGGCGTAAGGTGCCCCAAGTTCAAACAGGCGTGAGCATACATGATTAACAAATATGGTCGGTCAGCTAGTGGACCAATTTGCCCCATTCAGGCGAATTGTAGAACACACGACGTTGGGTGCGAGCATCCCACGTAGTCCAACTACTGCCGGCTATTCGTATTGGACTTAAATGGGTCAGATTGGTCATTGGGCGGCCTTACCAATGGGGCTGTCCATACGGGCTTCGAAGTTTTACTGGCCAACCTGGCAAGAGGGATTGAATTTCTTAATATTGTAAAGCGAATCACGATATACTTCTAGTTGCAGAAAATTTAGGCATATCATAAGAGATCATGAATTACTCCTAATTGCAAAAGGATCTAAGCAAGCATGTAAATGAGTTTCAAGTTTACTTAATATCTTAAGAGGATCACGTATTACTTCTAATTACAGAAAATTCAGGCATGCATGTAAATAATTTCGTGAATAATTGTCCCAATTAAAATACATAGGAGATATGCAGTGCGTTCCCCTCAATTACCTCAGGTTTGGGGATGAATCACACTCAAATTCTCATGATGGAAAGGAAATCAAAATAAAAGGCAACATTATAATGGCTTGACCTAATTTGGCATGAAATTAAACATTTCTTACTCTAAACAAGTTTAGTAGGTTAAGAAGAAATATCTACTAATAAATTTCTTGTAAATCAACATGCAAAGCAAAATTTTTACACACAATCATTAATTCTAGCCTAGGTTCGATAAATGGTCACCCAAGGATAATGATCCACACCTAGGAATGGTTTAACGGCTTGCGGAGCCGCTCCTAAGGTGTCGGTCCCGCGAGTTGGTGTGTCGGAGCCCTATGTCGATAAAATTGCATGCTAGGGTGCATGCAAGTGGCCTAATGCATAAAACTTGGGATAGGGCTGGATGGATACCTTCCGATTGCTGGTGGGCCGCTTTTACTACGACGGAGTTGTGAGTTCCGACACAGGACTGTGGTGGGAGAGGAAAATTTCCCAAATTCCAGCTCCTTGGAGCTCCCTCTCTCTCTCTCTCTCTACTCTCTCCTTTAGAAAAATTCGTATGGGAGTGAGGAGGAGAGATTTTGGAACTTATATAGTCTGAGAATTTGTCCAATTGGCCTTAAGGAGTCTTATTCTGACATGCATACCCCTGGTGGGTTGATTTCTGGTCCCTAGGGCCATCCCAGTGGCCCCTTGGCCCATCTGTGTCATGGGGCAGGTGTCCCATTGTCGGATGAACGGTTGTTCACAATTTGGTAGCAAAAAGATTACCCGATTGACCGCAAGGGCCTGATTTGTGATCAACGGTCACTGTCATTTGATCAGGGCCCCAACTTTATGGATAAGAGTAGGGAAATATCCATGTCCCGTGGCTCAAGTTTGAATACAATTTAACGATTAGAAAGCTGCAACCTTGCCATTTTAGTGGCGGGGCCAAATTACTTAAGTTTTAGGTTTTGGACTTTAAATCCCGGAGAGTCGCGCTTTTCAAGTGCTGCCTTCATAGTCCAAGTTGCACAGTTTGAGGCATTGTTTGGGTCCACCATTCGCGATGGACCTCAAGCCCAGTGAGGCCCATAGCTTCATATAGTTTTGGACTTATTGGACTTTCCATGGGCGTTACATGGTCATTTTAGTATGTCGTAATGTATCATTGGGAAGACCGGCATTATGGCCCATTCATGACATTGATCATTTTCAGGCTTGTTTGCATTCATTACTTGTTTTATCCTGACTTAGCGACAGTGGCTCTCGGCGTCGTTTATCCCTAGCCTTTTAAGGTCTCATAGGTGTGCATCATGCGACTGTCTAGTGCGGTTCTATGGCAGATCCACTAGTGGATGCCCCAGGACACCGTAAAGTTTAGCCTGGGTGTTGCAGGTTTGGTTTACTTTACTAGAGTTCGGTTGATCGAACTGCAAATACTAGATTAAAGGCACTATGACAACAATCTCTATTGTGACTTTAATCTCCTCATCTTTATTGCTCCAAGCTGTTATCACAACCTCTAAACTTCAATATAACTTCATCATTGCTTCATGTGCACACTCCATCTTCATTCATCCTTCTCAAAGCCTAGAGAAATCGAGCAAAACCTAAACTTCTTTACAGGAACCACTTTCGTAAGTATATCCGTATGATTTTTGCTCATGTTAATTTTATCAAGAGTAACACTACCTTCCTCTAGCATTTGTCAGATAAAGTGATGACGTACATCAATGTGTTTAGTCCACGAGTGATAAATTGAGTTCTTCGTCAAATTAATCATGTTTTCATGGTCATAATGCACATGCATGATTCCCTGCTAAAGGCCCAACTCATTAATTCATCACTTTCTCAACCAAACCACTTCCTTGAATGCTTCTGTCATCGCCATATACTCAGCTTCGGTTGTGGATAGAGCAACCACAAACCGAAGCTTTGACATCCAACTGATCTCTCTACCTGCTAACACAAATGAGTAACCGAAAGTCGACTTTCTGTTGTTCATGTTACTAGCATAATTAGCATCTACATAGCCTAATAGTTTCTACATTTGGTTGAGTCATTTTATCAAATAGTTGGTGAGCAACATCAATGGCAAAGTAATCGAGTCACCAAACTGGTTTGATCCGAGTTCGATTGGAGCTGGATTTGATTCGAGTCGAGTCGAGCTAGGGCCTGCTCGAACTCGGCTCGAACTCATTTTCGAGCTCAAAAAATCAGCTCAACTCGACTCGAACCAAGTTGAATCGAGCTTTTTCGAGTTGAGTCGAGCAAGCTAACCGAGCTAGCTCGGTTCATGTATACCCTTACATTTGATATAGCTCTTTCAACTGACAATACATGGCTAAACATCACAATAAAAAGTTTGAAGCCCCAGGTAGTCAACTGATCACACCCCAAGTATAGGGTTGTGATGTAGTAATAATCTCAGTAAGACTGAGGTCGAATCCATAGGGACTGAACCTTATACGTAATCTGAAAGTAACTTGAACTAGAACTAGGCGAAGATGTAATCTAAACTAGGGAAAAGTAAGGGAATAATTGTGAATTAAATTAACTAAAACTTGTGAAAGTCAAAGGTGGGAAACTAGGGTGTCAAGGATCCACTTGTAGAGATCAGGGAGATCTATGCTTGATTTAAGAACACAAATATGAACTTCCTTTTGATCTAGTTTTCAAGAGATGAGAAGGATGTGAATTCAGTTTGATTCTATCACAAGACCATGCCCATGAGACAAAGCAAACAACAGAAATTAGCCAATCCACTATCAATCCAAGGGAATTATGAACGTTAGGATGGATTCCATCACCTAACCATGCCCATGAGATGATGATGAACAACAGAATTCCCAAGTTCATAATTCCTATAATGAAAAGAGCATACTCAAAGCTATCGCAGATCTATTGTAATTTAAGTCACAACAAACCATTAAAAACTAAAAGTATATCTTATAATCAAATTAAAATAAAAGAGCATTCAACTTAAACATGAATCAAACTATAGAAAACATCCCATCACGCTACAAGCTTCACCTCTTAGCCCTAGCTAAGAGGTTTAGTCTAACATAGTCATGATCAAGCTTAAATCTCTAAAAAAAATCATAAACAGAAATTAAGAAAAGGGAAGAAGAAAAACTCCTTTAACCGGCTGCACTCCATGTGATTTCTCTCTCTTCCTTCTTCTCCACGTCCCCGAATCGTCTTTTCCCACGTCCTTCTCTCTCTCTTTTATAGGCTGGAGAGGTTGGTGCTAGCCTGTGGAGTTTACGTAGCGAAAACCGCAAAACCATAAAGTGACCCGCGTTTAGATGCAATTTTCGGCCACAGAAAATGTCGAAAACCTAGTTTTTTTCATGGCTTTGGTCTTTTTTGGCCTGGGATTCCTTTGAACGGTTTAGATCATTCAACCGATCAAGGATGGTGGGCCACAACTCCCCGTAATCCCGGACGCGTCCGGACGTCCATTTTTAGAAAGTTATTGCACTGACGTGTTCGGTGGGCCCTACAATGATGTTTTTGGTGAAATCCATCCCGTTCATTGGATTCCTGGAGGAATTTTAGTCGGAAAGGAGTGGTTTTGGTTGAGTTTTGGTGTGGTCCACTGTATCAAATCAATTCACCATTCATCCTGCATTTTCTGGCAATCCACGTATGTACGTGTGTATAGGGCTAAAAGGCCACCATGGCTAGGGTCGTTCCTACCCCAAGGATGTAATGGTCAGCCCAAATCATTCATTTGGATGATGGGTGACAATTATCAAAGACCTTTCAATGGACCTACCGCTAATACATACAGTCTTAGTTGGAGAAATCATCCAAACCTCAGTTGGAGGAATGGACAAACAGCTACCCCTCAAGGTTTCTTCAATCAAATTTCAAATCAAGTGAAACCGTAAGAGGATCTGGTTCAAAAACATATTTGGGAACAAGAGCTATCTAATCAAAATTCAGCACAAATGTTCCATGATATCAGATCAGCATTAGGAACGCTTGTGTCGTCTATTCAAAGGATAGAGTCACACTTAACGATTGGAGGAAAGGGGATGCTCCCTGCTCAACCTCTCCCTAATCCCAAATCGCAATATGAAATAAGTGACCTCAACTCTTCAGATCAGATGGAGCAAGTGAAATCTATCATCACTCTTAGGAGTTGGAAGATCATTGACAAAACCATTCCGGTTAGGGCTGAAAAGCTTAAGGAACCGGAAGACGATAAAGATGATGGATCTAGCCATGCTCCATAAGAATTAGAACTGGAACCTCAAGGGAAGCCAGTTGCTCCATTTCCCCAACGGTTGGTTGTACTAAAACCTCTCTCTAACTCTTAGGACATTCTAGAGGTGTTGAAACAAGTGAAGGTCAATATTCCTCTACTTGATGCCGTGAAACAAATCCCTTCATATGCCAAATTCCTGAAAAACTTATGTATGACCAAAAGACAACAAAATATTCAAAAGAAAATCTTCTGACTGAGAAAGTGAGTGCCATCCTAAAGCAAGATGTGCCGCAGAAATTCAAAGATCACGGTAGCCCAACCATATCATGTGTAATCGGAGATTATCGAATTGAGCATGCACTTCTTGACTTAGGAGCGAGTGTCAATCTGATTTCCTACTCGGTATACAAACAATTAAGTTAGGGTGAATTAAAACCCACCCTAACCACATTATAACTTGCTGATCCCTCTGTTCGTGTACCGAGAGGGATAATTGAGGATGTGTTGGTCTAAGTTGACAGATTCTACTACCCTATAGATTTTATCATCCTGGATACGGAACCCATCAGTAACATGAACACTTAGATTCCCGTCATTCTTGGTCGTCTATTTCTTGCCGCCTCAAAGGCAATCATCAATTACAAGAATGGTGTTATGAGTATGTCTTTCGGGAATATAACATTGGAGTTGAATATCTTTTTCAACACGAGCATACGGTTAGAGGATGATGACGATTTCTACGATATTAACATGATTGACTCTTTCGTGGAGGATAGAGCGCCTCTGACCTTATCCTCTGACTCTCTAGAGACGTGTCTGGCTTACACCCATGATTTTGATGATGACATGATTAGGGAGATGGTTGTCATGCTTGATACTGCACCGGCACTGGAAGTTAACCGGTGGAGCCCACAATTTGAAGAATTGCCCCAAACCGAAGACGTGCCTCTGTCGTCTAACCTCAAGGCACCGATGCTTGACCTAAAACTGTTGCCCTCTGATTTGAAATATGTTTATTTAGGTCAAGATGTGACATACCCGGTGGTGATTTTTGCCCACCTGGAGAAAGAACAGGAGAGTATGCTCATATCTACTCTCGTTGAGCATTAGGGAGCCCTTGGATGGATGATTGCGGACTTCAAGGGAATCGACCCATCAATTTATACTCACTGCATTTATCTTGAGGATAATGCGAAGACCTCTCGACAATTATAACGTAGATTAAATCCAAACATGAAGAAAGTGGTTAAAGCTGAGGTTCTTAAACTATTGGATGTGGGTATCATATACCCTATATCCAATAGTCAATGGGTGAGTCCAACTAAGGTGGTTCCTAAGAAGTTTGGAATCACCATCGTAGCAAATGCCAATAATGAACTTGTGCCAACTAGAGTTATTATTGGTTGGAGAATGTGCATTGACTATAGGAAGTTGAATACCATCACGAGGAAGGACCACTTTCCTTGGCCCTTCATTGATCAGATCTTGGAAATTCTAGTTGAACATTCCTATTACTGTTTCCTTGACGGGTATTTGAGCTATAATTAGATAGAGATAGCCTCTAAAGATCAGGAAAAGACTACATTTACATGTCCATATGACACCTTTGCTTACCGAAGGATGCCATTCGGATTATGTAATGCCCCTGCCACTTTTCAGCGATATATGATGAGTATCTTTTCTGATATGGTGGGGCAATACCTAGAGGTCTTCATGGACAATTTCTCTATCTTTGGTCCATCTTTGCAACGCCCCGTACTTTCTAGTACTCGAGCGTTACTGTTAAAAATCGAGTCAGTGAATAGGGGTAACCTTTAACCACATATGAAGCCATCCGTCCATGGTATGAATTATAATCAATTTAACCTTTGTTTTTCAAAAACTTATAACCTAAAGCTATAATAGAAATTTATTCCATATGGTCCATTGATACAGGTAATCCACCTTAAATTTGGGACCGAGGCCTAGTAAGAATTTACAGACTTAATAGGTGCCACTGACGGGAAATAAAATAAAATTTGGTGTTAGAAAGAAGATAATAATAATGATAGTAATAATTGAATATTTAACAATATAAAAGCATGAGATGGATAGTCCTAATAATCTACAGATTGGGAGCCACAACATGATAGAATGTACACACGTGTGAAAGTAATAATAAATGGAAGTAAACAATGTGAAATCAATATTAATGTTAATATATATGTGGTTAGTAATATGTTATGAGAGTCTTACAAACGATCCATTAGGACTTTTGGACCATTGGTGCTCGAACTAAAATTAAGCCGACCGTTGAATGAACGGGTATCACCGTATGGAATGCAAATCATTCAAATAAGGCCCACCTAAGACTTAAAAATACCTAATCAATGGCCGGGGGCCTGATTTCGGCCTCATAGGTGAACGGATGGTGTGGATCACACCAGGACATCTCTGTGGGCCCCACTTTAGAGTGTGCATAGCACATGATAGGCGGTAACCCCCTCCCGAAGTTCGACACCGTATCTTTCTCACATCAATGAATTCCTTCGTTTAAAAAAAAAAAAAAAAAGAGTGCACCAGCACCGCACCTGAATGGGACGACCAGTCAATCAGGTTTGACCCGAAAATTTCCGAAAAAGAGAGATTTCTCTCTTCTTTTCCCGCCAGCAGCCATTTGAAACGGCTTGGTTTTTCTGCCCTTTTATTCGATCGATTTGTGGCCCACCATCATGGCCAGCAGCACGATCCAATCCGTTCATCTGGTGCGGAAAATTCTCCTGACCAAAAAAAGTGGGTCCCGCTTCTTGATACGACCGTCTGTGCACACAAACGTTGGCTAAAAGGAGTTGTGTACAACCACTTTCCAAAAATGGAAAGCAGGCCAACTGTCACGATCCGAGTGAGGAGATTTCCTCTGATCTCTGCCGTCCTTTTGGCGAGATCTCAGCCATCCAACAACTCTTCACGTGGGCGAGGATTTCCACCCACAGAGAAGCAAAACCACGACCGATAATTTTGCATTACCAGCCATATTCAAAAACAGTTTCTACCAGAGTAGATCTGGCACGTCTATTGTTGATCGGACGGTCTGGGAAAGTTAGGGCAGGCCATAAAAGTAGGGTATTTTCGAGCTAAGGGCTCTCCATCACTAGCAACAGTTCGAAACGGAAGAAATGGCCGTTTTCTTCATTCCTTCAAAACCACCAGGGAAACCTCGCTGGAGCTCCCCTCCGATCATTCTCCGAGCTCCTCTGAGCCTATACGCACCTTCTAGAACAGTCAGCTCGAAGGAATACCCACTGGACGTCGATCCACCATTGGAGGCCGACCTTCTTCCTCGTTGCCATTAAGCCACACCCCACTTCCGCTGTAAGAATCTAGGTCCGTTCAGACCCTATTGAGCTCCCAAACAGAAGGAAGAAAGAGAGGGTAGAAGCATGGAAAAGAAGAGGAAGAAAGGAAAAGGCGAGCGGGAGTCGGTGCAGGTTGGTCCCGCACTGCACCTTTGCATCCGGCGACCCAAACTGAGCCGGGCCACATTCAAAGATCTAGTTGGGTAACACCCTAACCGTCCACCCTCATGAGCTTCCAAATCACAGCAAAAAACGGCCTATGACGGGGCCGTGCATATAACTTCCAGCTGCTGCTGGCAACAGTCCGAAACCAGCCTTCGTCAGGACGAAAATCAGGCCAAATCCAGACCATTTTTACGCCGTGCTCAGAGCCGGAACCGAGCCGCCGTTCGACCATGCAAATAGCCTGAAACCCAGCAAGGCAAAGGTGGTAATCAGACCCTTAGCTGGGCTGGATGCTGGCGGAGGACAGGCCCTTATATGGGCTACAAAATGGGCTGAAACGGCCTTATCTGGGCTTTAGCTAGAGCTGCAAATCGCAGTGGGCCGGACACAAACAACCGATGGGCCACACCACATCTGGGCGTCATGTGGGCCCCTCCACAGGATGCCTTGGGCCTGTGCAACCTACGCCCAATAATGGGCTGAAATCAAACCAATGGGCCGTCCAATTTGGGGCCTGGGACGGTCAGCCCAGTCCAGTCTTTGGGGCCATTTCTAGGCTGAACTGATGGGCCTAGTACAGGCTCGGTTCAGGCCACAAAGGTGCAGCTAGGCAATGGGCCGGACCAGGCTAAAATAGGGCCCAGTTCGGCCCTTAGCTAGGGGTGATTTTGGGTTCCATTTGGGCCCTTGTTGGACAAGAAAATCTGTTGGGCCTGGTCACTATAATGCAGGCCCAAATAACCATATTCTAGGGACTTTTCGAACCCAACTTGCTGTTGAGTCAATCAATGTGAGTTAACTTTCTCTACCTAAGTTATATTATTTTAATTACCATTAATTGTTATTGTGGTAATTGTTACAATTATTAAGCGTGATTAGCCATTGATAGACTAATTATACTGATACTAAATATTATAGGCATAACTACAATTATTAAATGGTAGTATTTTATTTACCACCCTTAAATATTATCATGGACAGTAGGTCATACTATTTTATTACCATCAAAATGGTTATGGTCATCAGGTTAGCTAATATTAATTATCATTGTTATTATTATTATCATTTTCTTTGGGTTATTAAATTTAGATATAATTAACCATTAGTAAATCATCCATATTGATATTGGTCAATACATGTAGAAATCATCATTATTAAAGTATTAGTATTTTATTTCACTGTTCTTAAAACATTAACGTTGACGTTAAAACATACCATTTATTTCACCAAAATGATTATTAGTGTTGTGTTAGCTAATATTAGGAATATTGCTAATGTTGATAATTGTTTGGAATTATTAGCTCTACTATGCATCATGGGTTGTTGTTAGATAAATTTAATATGGTAGTAGCCATTGTTAAAATCCTTAAAAATTAATAACTAATCTATTTGATTATTTTTATTCTTTCAATATCACCCTTAATGATATCATTAATGGCCACATAAAATAGGGTTCGAATTCCATTAATCAACACTTAGAATCTAAACCTGATGTTTTATTTAAACCAACTTGATTTAAATGATTTTAAACTCGCAAGTATACGAATCAGGTGTAGATACGGTACGTATTACGAGATCGTTCCCACGAGGACTAGTTGTCACAATTCTAATTTTACAATTCTTCTTAACTAATCCAACAAATAGTATAACTAGTAAATTAACAAAAATCTATGAAAAATAACTAAGAATAAGAAGGAAAATTCACTCAAGGAGAACACTAGGACTTTTGAATCCACCCCTAATTACCCTAACCCTTGTTTTACTTGTTAATTCATCATAATTCATATTGATATAAATTTAATAAATAAAGCACACTATATGTTCTTGGTCGGGCACACAGAATATATAATCCTTTAAAGCATAAGGATCACATCTTTCCATCTATGGTTAGGCATAAATAGATGTAAATTCCTATCTCTTTCTCTATAGGAAAACCTGTTCATAGTCAGACACAAGCACGTAGAATAAGATTCAAACAACATCTACATCTAGACTTTGGTTTTTTTTTTTTTTTTTTTTTTTTTTTTACTAAAATGTTTATATTCCATTGAACAACGAGAATTACAGACATTTCGGGTGGGTCCCTACAAAAAGGATGGGGGCCTCACCTATCGTGTATTCGTAACTGAGAAACAGAAAAAGTTCAAAAGGCCCACAGGGGACGCTACACAAGAAGGAGCAAAAGGAGAGAAAGGCCACTACACGTGGACAGCGAAAGACGAACAGTCAGGGGGGCCTAACTGCGCCCAGGCCAACCTTGTCGAGCACAAGTTCCCCTCTTACCCGCCAAGGGAGAGAGGAACGACAACGAAAAAACCTATCTGGGCACCCGTCACTAGCAAGCCTAGCTAGAGCATCCGCCACAGCGTTCCCCTCGCGAAAGATGTGGGAGAAAGACAGATTGAGGCAAGATTTCTTAAACCGTATTTCTCCAGTAGTGTACCAAATTTTCCAAGGAACGGATGAAGAAGGATCCACCACTGTGTCCACAATCAGCTTTGAGTCAGACTCCACCACGATGTTGGACAGGCCAAGGTCGGAACAGAAATTCAAGCCATCAAGCATGGCCTGAGCTTCAGCAAACGAGTTGGAAGCATGGTCAGTAGTATCTCGTGAAACGCGAAAATGAGGTTACCTGAATGATCCCTCTAGACTCCTCCGCCTCCGCTCTCTCTGGATTACCTCTTGAGGAGCCATCGATGTTAAGCTTCAGCCAGCCCGTTGGAGGTTTGGCCCACCGAACTATAATAGGAGGAGCCGCATGATTGGACGAAGGATTAGAAATCTGAAGAAATTGTTGAGCGGCCTTCTCAGAGAAGGACGGGTTGACTGAGGTTGGAATGGAAGACCCAATCTCCCGCAGCCAAAAGGAAACTCGGGAGATGACTGTGGAAGCAGACATCATAAGGCTCTCAAATCTGGCGGCGTTTCGACTGATCCAGAGTTCCCATAAGAGGATGCTAGGGAGAAGGCCTTTTAAAATAGCAGAGCAGGAATGGTGGTTTGCTGAAGAGGTCCAAAACTTTAAACGCTGAAGGAGGGGCTGACTGTGAATTAGGGGAACATCAAAGAGCTTACTGAAGAAATCCCAGGCCTGGCTGGCTATCTGGCCCTGACAAAACAGGTGAACAATACTTTCCTCAGCACCCTGAGCGCATGGAGCAGAGGTAACAGCTTGCTGAGCATTGGGAGGCAGAGTTCCAGTCGAGCCGCTGATCGTGGCGAGCAGATCATTAGATTGAGGCTGACGCTGATGCGGATTGGTTAGGTCCGAAGGAGGGTGCGTCGTGAAGGCTGTATGAGGGGGCCTGCAGCATTCACACATCGAGGCTAAAGACACTCCAAACCTCTTAACAGCAATGTCAACGGGGACTGCACCATTCACTGATTTCCAAGCAAAGATGGCCAGCTTAGGAGGAAGGAATTTGTTCCAAATCCAAGCTGTCCAGGGGGACCGAGTATGCTGCCGTCTGATAGCATTCCATGTTGATTTGATAGTAAACTCCCCGGAAGAGGATAAGTCCCATATCAGCTTGTCCTGGCGGTTGGAGAAAGCTACCTTAGAAGCAAGTAAAGACTGCATAGCTAGGGGAGTGATAAGGTTTTGGACATCAGAGAGATTCCAACATCCTGAAATAGGATTGAAATCGCTGACCGTGGCATACAGTAAGTGAGGAGGGATGGGAGAAACTACGGCACCAACCAGCATCCCATTGCCTGACCAGTTATGGAACCAGAAGCTGATGTGGCCCACATCTAGACTTTGGTTAAGCTCATAGAATGGAGAAGTACGGAGTTTTCATTTAAGCACACTAGAGAAAGAAATAAATCAATCAATTCAGATGAAATCAACACATAACAAGAGTCATTCAAATTAGGGGCTTCATCTCAGCCCTAGTAAAAAAAATTAGAAACTCATGGGAAGTAACAGAGATTCAATTGGAAAGAAGAAAAATATAATTGATAAAAAACACATCCCTCAGATTGAATTACTCTATGATCAGATCCTCCACGTCCACAAGAACTTCGATCTCCCAGCAACTCCCTCCCCACTCTCTGTCACTTTTCTTTCTCTCGCACTTCACGTCCCTAAGGATTGGATGATTTCAACTCTCTCTTCTCTCTTCTCTTTATAGCTGTGAAGGATGGTGGATGGGAGGCTGGAAGAGAGTCGGTCTGATGGAGAACTTCCGCAACAACAGGCGGAGAGGTCAGTTTGGAGAACCGACATCTTTACATACAGCAATAGGCAAAATTGGAAAGTCGGCGCAGTGTATAATGCACAAATAACGTGAGAGGCAGAATTTCTGCCCTTTGCTGGTATTCGCGGCATCCACAAATGACGTAAAGAAAAACGTCTCTACGGACAGTTTTGACCCCTCTACAAGATAGACGGTCTGGATTTTCCAATTGGAGCTGTTTGGTGGGCCATAACTCGTTCAAACTGGATGGATCGCGGAAGGCGCTAATTTCCTTGTTGTTGCTGAAGTCGGTGGGGTCCACATCGGCCGTCCTTCTAGGGAATCTTGGGCCCAAGTTTGGCATGAATTCGTGATTCAGATGGGCCACACCATCACTGGACGTAGTAGCGTTTTCCTTACTGCTGCAATCTTGAACATGTTCATGGAATCATGAAAACTATTAGGTTTTGGTCGACACCCTCCTTTGGACACTCTGAACGGTTCAGATAATCCGTCCGGGGGATGAAGGTGGGCCACGCATCCTCCCAGCGGACGGCTGCGTAAATGACAGAAGAAGAAAATTTCCTTCTTTCCAAATCGTCGGTCAAGGGGCGGTTTGACTGACTCTGCGTTGCCGTGCATGGCTAGAGCACTTGTGCACTATGCACACCCAACTCAGGTGGGGTCCACTATGATGGTTCTAGGAAATCCGCTTCGTCCATCCGTCTTGTCTCCTTAGATAATGGGTTAAGACCAAATTTGAAGCATATCCAAATCTCAGGTGGGCCTAAAATCAATGGTTAATAAACTGATCTGTTCGTTGGGCCACTTTTACAGGGATCCGAGGGCTGAAATTTGACGTGTACAATTAATTTAGGGTCCTCAGGCCATATATGAAGTATCAAGCCGAACGGATGGTGGGAACCCTGTGATCTTGCATTCTAGATACTTTTTAGGCTTCTTTAATGTGAACGGCTTGATTTCCTCGGATCTCTGGCATGTAAATTCCTCAATCTTGGTCCCTTGGGGCCCGTCCCTTACCTTGGTGACATCAGAGCGTTAAATTCATGCTTTTAGCATCCTATTTCAATCCAAGCTCGTAAATACACCCCGCATCACAAACACGATTAAATCAGGTCTTTAAACAGTACCTTGTTCATAAATCTAGGTAATAATTGGGGTCTAATATGCAATATTCGACCCTCATCAAAACTCTAAGATAAAAACCCTAATTCTACACTAAAACCCTAAAAGATAACCCTAGGCCATGATTTTAAACCCTAGGTAGTGCGCTGAACTTGGATCTAATTGTACAAGTTCATAATTTGTGGTAGGATTCAAACACTTAGCGACACTAGTGGCAATTCGATCGTGAGGTGATGATTTCTTCCCCTTGGGCTTTCCATTTTCCCCATTAGCTTAAGTTATAGTTTTTATTTTAATTTATAACTGATATCTCTATTTCATAGTCACATGTGTTAATTGTTGGAATTGAATTGCTACATTACATGCTTAACATTTATCCTGCATATTTATTCATGCTTATGAATTATTTGTGGATTGCTTATGGTACTTAAACTGATATATCAGTGGAAAACCCTCACTTATAAATGTACACCCATACTTGGGATGTAACTCGATTGAGTGTGATTGTAATGGACCTGCGACTTAGTGGTTATTGAATGGTGTCTTGAATTGAATATTGATGTGGGCCTACCATCTAGGGGTTGTCAAGTGTAAGTGGTTTTTAAAGATGGTCTTTTATCGTATATTTTTATATCCGCCCTATGTGGCTTAGTTTTGATATTCGTCCTATGTGGCTTTGTTTCTTGCCCTATATGGGTCGACGTTTTATTTTGTGCAACCATGTGATGGTAAGCCCCATATACTATAATATGATTGGCCACTAGTCGACGGGTTTTCGTTAAACATCCTAAGGTGGTAGTCTCATGAGCTAGGGATGATGAAATGGGACACTATGCCTGAGTTGTCGGCCTACGCTGGGCTCTGAGCTCCCTATAGTGACCTTTGAGCTTAATAAACCTGCTGATTGTAAACGGATTAATAACGGTTGGGCTAATCATGCATTCAAAGTATTCGGGCGATGATGGGTGGCTAATTCTGGATGCTGTAGCACGTGCCCAATAGGATTTAGTTGGGGTATCATTTTGCTAGCTCCCAGACCATAGACTATCGACTCACTTTTGGTGAGTTTGGCATTACATATGTACTATGTACTTTCGCTGGTGACCGGCCACATTGCATGGGTTTTGCCTAAAATCCAACTGGAAGAGCATCCTCAGTTGATGTGCACTCATACATCCATGTATTTAATAAGACTGCATCATGTATTGTTTTGTGTGCCCTGTATATTTTCATAATTATGATTACCTAATGCGGCGGTGTGTAATCTTGAGAGAAATTCACACTAAGTTGACTACTCATCCATCAAATATACAACCGTATAGGTAGTACAGGTGGCTTAAGTGATATGTAGGTTTAGACTGATGAGGACCCGTTATGATGGTCAAGGATACGTGGTTGTACTCGTCAAGGAAGCTGCGCGACCTTGCGACTGTCGTTTATATATATTGTTTTTATATTTTTCATGTATCTTGTAATTGTTAACGTTGAGACATTGGTTTGTATAAATCATTATGGGCGACCTCTTGAACATTCTAAATATAAATGCAAATTTCTCTTTCAGTTGATTTGTCCATTCTAGGCTCATCTGCTTACTCTGATAAAGAAAAAAATATATACTTGAATTTGACCATCTTTTAAGGTTAACACTCGGGTTTTTGGGATACGAGTCATATACTCAGGTCTTAAAAAACACAGGGTGTTACAATCTTTCACCGAGTGCTTAGAGAGTCTTAAATGTGTGTTGAAAAGATATGAAGAAAAGAATTTGGTGCTTAATTGGGAGAAGTGTCATTTCATGGTTCGTAAGGAAATTGTCCTTTGACATATCATCTTGTTCAAAGGAATCTAGGTTGATAAGGCTAAAATCGATCTTATCTCTAACCTACCTCCACCCAAGAACATACGGGACATGTGATCTTTCTTAGGACACGTCAGCTTTTACAAATGATTCATAAAGGACTTTAGCCTCATCTCTTATCCTCTATGTAATCTATTTCAAAAAGATGCACCATATGAGTGGACTGAGCCATGCTAGGAAGCTTTTACTAAGCTTAAGGGCATGTTAACTACTACACCTATCATATAGCCACCCGACTGGAGTCTTCCTTTTGAACTTATATGCGACGCGTCTGATTATGCACTTGGGGCAGTTTTAGGCCAGAGAAAAGACAAGAAGCCCTATGTTATTCATTACGCAAGTAAGATTCTAACTCCTGCCTATATGAACTACTCGACTACGAAAAAGGAACTCTTAGTCCTAGTGTTCGCTTTGGACAAATTTAGGTCATACTTTATCGGATCCAAGATTATCATTTACACAGATCATGCGACACTCAAGTATCTTCTTGCTAAGAATGATGTTAAGCCCCGCCTGATAAGATGGATCCTTCTACTTCAAGAATTTGATTTAGAAATTAAAAATAAAAAGGGAGTAGAGAATGTAGTGGCTGACCATCTTTCCCGCCTTATAATTTTATGTACATGATAGTGCTTAATGTCATATGTTGATGGTATTTTGCTGCAGGATGCAATTATGAGCGTGGATTGAAAAAAGGGAGCTTAAAGCATGGATTTAACGCTCTGATGACACCAAAGTCAATGGACGGACTCCAGGATGAGATCGACGTGAGTTGCACTTGAGATCGAAGAAAACCAAGAAACTAAAGCTTAAGTGGCCGAGAATTGGTCCATAATGCGGGATCACATGGTTTCATAATCGAGATTGACTCGAAACTTCATACATGTGATGGGGCCGTAAAATTAACCGTACATATTAAATTTCAGCCATTGAAGATCTCGGGAAGTGGTCCAACGGACGATCAGTTTAATTTCAATTTGGGGTCCACGATAAGCGGATATGCGAAAGTTGGCCTCAACCCCTTATATTTGATGGGAAAACGGATGGATCGGAGCGGATGTCTTAAAAACATCTGTGGGACCCATGTGCACACGTGTGTACGGTGTATAGTGCACCGGTGTGCACCTAACCACTCAAAAGTCGGTCACGCACCGACTCTTTTTAAAAAAAAAACGGAAATTTCGTTTTCTGTTTAAAAAACCATCGGTTTCGTTGTGGGTCCCACCATCGTCCAAACGGACAATGACGGACCGTCCATTAGCTTCCCATGGCCCGGCTTACAATGCCTAGTGATATAATTTGAAGAAATGAAGAGAGTGGGATCCTAGTCGTTCAAACATCGGATGGACGGTGATCAAAAAAAAAATCAGGCGGACCATCGCATCAAAAGACCCAAATTAGTCATTTCAACGAATTTCGAGTATCATCTAATGGACGGAGTGGATTTCTCAACGGACATTGGAAATAGGCCCCACCACCGTCACACGAAGGAAGAGCCGCGTCTCACATTGCATAGTCTCGGAAACCATTTCGACGACTTCGGGTCGGTTGCGCGTTAATCGGTGATCGGATGGATGATCTGATCCGTCCATCGTGTAGCCCATCCACAAATCCCCCCCAAGGGATGTTCTCTTTGAAAAGAAAGCAAACCAATTGGGAGTTTTCGGTTCTTTCGTTTTCCACTGCAAAGTGTATCATTTGCATCATGATACGTCCAGTCTTCTGTAAACGAAGGACCGACGCTCTCCTTAGGTCGTCCAGCAGTATAAAGAGAAGAGGAAAGAGAGAGTCGGGGATCTCATTCCACGGTGAAAAGAAGAGAGAGAGAAAGAGAGAGAGATTTGTCTTTGTTTTGTTCTTTTCCTTTCATTATTTTTGAGGGATCCGAAATCATGGTTGGCTAAACCTCTTAGTTAGGGCTAAGAGGTGAAGCTTGTATTGCAGATGGAAGGATTCTACGACTTGGATTCATGTTTTTGAATGATATTGATTCTGGTTTAATTTTAAAGAATACTTCTAGTTTTTAATGGTTTGTTGTGGTAAAAATTACAATGATGTGCGATAGCTTTGAGTATTTCTTTTCCATTATTTGATTATGAAACTAGGATGCCACATTTGTTCACCATCGCCCCTTGGACATGGTTGGATGATGGAATCTTTCCTAACTTTCATACATCTTCGATTGATTGTGGATTGATTTGAGTTACTGTTGTTTACCTTGTCTCATGGGTATGGATTTGTGATGGAATCAATTCTAATTCTCATATCTTTCATCTCATTGAAAACTAGATCAATGGAAGTTCAGATCGAGCTTTAGTGACATATCTTCCAATTTGGATGAAGATGGGACTTGAAGTCAGTTGAGTTCGTGAATCAAGCGTAGATCTCCATCTCACAAGTGGATCCTCACCTAGGTTCTACTTTTGAATCCTTAAGTTTTAGAGTAATACTTCACCATTATTCATTCAATTATTTCTCAATTTAGATTACATCTTATTCTTGTTCTAGTTCTAGTTAATTGCAGATGACGTACAGGTTTTAGTCCCTGTGGATTCGACCTCGGTCTCACCGAGTTTATTACTACATCACAACCCTATACTTGGGAAGTGAACAAGTTTTTGTGGATGTAGTTTTTGGGCAACGGCGCCAAAAACTTGTTCACTTCCCAAGTATAGGGTTGTGATGTAGTAATAAACTCGGTGAGACCGTGGTCGAATCCACAGGGATTAAAACCTGTACGTCATCTGCAATTAACTAGAACTAGAACAAGAATAAGATGTAATCTAAATTGAGAAATAATTTAATGAATAATGGTGAAATATTACTCTAAAACTTAAGGAATTCAAAAGTAGGAAACTAGGGTGCCAAGGATCCACTTGTAGAGATCAGGGAGATCTACGCTTGATTCACGAACTCAACTGGATTTCAAGTCCCATCTTCATCTAGTTGGAAGATATGTCACTAAAGCTCGATCTGAACTTCCATTGATCTAGTTTTCAAGGAGATGAAAGATATGAGAATTAGAATTGATTCCATCACAAATCCATGCCCATGAGACAAGGTAAACAACAGAACTCAAATCAATCCATAATCAATCAGAAGATGTATGAAAGTTAGGAAAGATTCCATCATCCAACCATGTCCAAGGGGCGATGGTGAACAACAGGGCATCCTAGTTTCATAATCAAATAATGGAAAAGAAATACTCAAAGCTATCGCAGACTCATTGTAATTTCAGTCACAACAAACCATTAAAAACTAGAAGTATTCTTTAAAATTAAACCAGATCAATATCATGAATCCAAGTCAGAGAATCCTCCCATCTGTTATAAGCTTCACCTCTTAGCCCTAGCTAAGAGGTTTAGCCAACCATGATTCATTGATCCCTCAAAAATAATGAAAGGAAAAGAACAAAACAAAGACAAATCTCTCTCTCTCTCTCTCTTCTGCTCTCTCTTTTTCACCGTGGAATGAGATCCCCGACTCTCTCTTTTCCTCTCCTCTTTATAGTCGCCAGGACGAAGGAGAGCTGCGGTCCTTCCGTTTCGCACAGAAAGACGGACGTATCACGGATGCACGATACACTTTCGCAAAGCTGAAAAACAAAGAACCGAAAACTCCCAATTGGTTTGCTTTCTTTTCAAAGAGACAACATCCCTTGGGGGATTTGTGGATGGGCTACACGATGGACTCAGATCATCCATCTGATCACCGATCTGAACGCGCAACCGACCCGAAGTCGGTCGGTTTCCGGACGCTGCAACAGAGACTGCGGCTCTCTTCACGTGTGACACCTATTTCAATGTCCGTTGAGAAATCCACTCCGTCCATTAGATGATACTCGAAATTTCAGTTGGAAATGACTAATTTGGGTTGGATGTGGTCCGCCTGATTTTTTTGATCTACCGTCCATCCGATGTTTGAACGACTAGGATCCCACTCTCTTCATTTCTTCAAATTATGTCAGCTAGGCATTGGTAAGCTGGGCCATGGGAAGCTAATGGACGGTCCAGATTGTCCGTTTGACGATGGGTGGGACCCACAAATGGTTTCGGTTCTATAAAAGAAATGTAAATTTCCGTTTTCGATTTTTTTTTTTAAAGAAGTTTGCTCGCCGGCCGACCGACTTTTGAGTGGTTAGGTGCACACCTGGTGCACTTATACACCGTACACACGTGCTGTACATGTGGGTCCCACAGAGATGTTTTTGAGACATCTGCTCCGTCCATCCATTTTTTCATCAAATATAAGGGGTTGAGGCCAACTTTCTGGCATATCCGCTTATCAGGTGGACCCCAAATTGGAAATTAATGGGCTGATCTGTCCGTTGGACCACTTCCCGAGATCTTCAATGGCTGAAATTTAATATGTACGGTTAATTTACGGCCCCCATCACATGTATGAAGTTTCGAGTCAATCTGATGGCGGAAACCATGTGATCCTGCATTATGGACCAATTTCGGGCCACTTAAGCTTTAGTTTCTTGGTTTTCTTCGATCTCCGGCGTGCAACTCTGTCGATCTCAGTCCCTGGAGTCCGTCCATTGACTTTGGTGTCATCAGAGCGTTAAATCCATGCTTTAAGCTCCCTTTTTTCAATCCACGCTCATAATTGCATCCTGCAGCAAAATACCATCAACATATGACATTAAGCACTATCATGTACATAAAATTAGGTACTAATCAGGGTCTAATATGCAATATCCAACCCTCAACAATTATCTTACCACAGGTTTCATACTGACACATTGGACTGTGCAAGATAAGAATAAATTTTTCATCGAGGTGTGCAACTTTTTCTGGGACGATCCATATTTGTTTAAGTATTGCCCAGACTAAATCTTAAAGAGGTTTTTGCTAGACGATGAGCATCAGAGTGTCATCTCCTTCTATCACTCACAGGCCTGTGGTGGTCACTTTTCTGCTAAAAAGACTACAGCCAAGATTCTGCAGTGTGGCTTTTACTGGCCACTATGTTCAGAGACACTCATGAGTTTTGCAAGGCTTGTGAGCATTGTCAGAAATTGGGAGCTGTAACACCCCGTACTTTTTAGTACTTGAGTATTACCATTTAAAATCAAATCCAGCATAGACGTATGATAAAATGCACATAACCCATAACTTACATAGCGCTTGATTACTCACAATCCACAAGATGGTATGACCCCTACGCCTCAATGTAGGATTATATCGACACTAACTAGTCGACCCACGATCCAAATCCGGCCATTGAGGCACGTGATATCGCACTTAAACACTTCGAGATCAACCTATTATAAACTCAACCGTACAACAATCTAACCATCAAGTACAATCATCAACCATAGGTAGAACCATCCATCCACTGAGTTCCAAATAGGACCGTCACATCATCCAGAAGATTCATTTTAGGAACTTGATATCCTCAATAGGTGAAATGAACCGTCCATCACAACCCCGGATCGTCGAACCCGCCATTCATCAGGTTTACACATTATATGTTCACATCGGACTATTGAGATTAGCCTTCACCCGTGGATTAAACCATCCAACCGTTAACACTCAAGATGGATCACCACATCATCATAGCCACCATTCATTAGGCTCGTCTATATACCTAGAGGGATTTCCTGAACCATTGACAATATGCTTTGAAACCATTCAGCCACCCAAGTTCACGATCGTTGCTCCATTGAAGCATAAGATCATTTAGTATAGGAATAATGTCTATACTTTTCTCAAAATTGGAATACAAACTCTTTGTACCGTTGATGTTTAATTTTAGAATGATCCAACCATCAGATTAGTAGAAATCTACAATTAGAGCTAAACATTTAGAAGTATGGCCATCTAAATGTTGGATAAACCTCATCTTTGGTAGGTTACTCCAGAAACTCTATTCAAGACAAATGGTTGGAGGGGATTTCATTTTACTTCCCAAGAGGGCCCCACACAAGGGTTGCATGTGTAGGATAAATGCGTGCATTCGCAGGGTACCGGACTGCCTACTCGGGTCAAAGGGTGCTGACCCGACAAAAACAAAGAAGAGGGCGATTTTCCTGCCCGGCTCAGTTTCAAACGGACGACGGCCATTGCGCTGGCCAGTAGGCCACCATCATGGTCGATCAAACCAATCCAGACCGTCCATCATGTGAGGACGGGAGTTTCTACCAAAACCCACTCTATATCTCGCCTAGTGGCTCCTTCACGCGTGTACGAACACGACTAGAACATAAATGGATAACGTTCATTCCTTATCAAATAAGGCCACCATCTCCTTATGTTTGGATGATCCAAGCTGTTCATCTCATATCTAGATCCACCCCGAACAAACCCCACCCATTTCTAGTTCGGAATACATAGTCATACACACAACTTCCCCTACAAACAGGTGCAGGCGGGCGGTCATTTCCGAAAATGGAAATCCGCCTTTCTTTTGCCGACAATGTGGCAATCGTAAGTGGGATTCTCCCAACCATCTCAACCGTCCGTTCCAGCTAATCCTAGCCCTTTATGCATATCCTGCATTTTAGGGCTTCACAACTCCAAATCGGCGGAAGGATTCTTGCCATTGGTGCGCTGGGACGATCCCAGTCCTTTCACGGATAAATATCCCTCAAATCAATCTAAACCATCCATTCATAGACTTTTATACATATGAAAACCCTAGTTCTCTGAACACTGAATATATTTGGAGAATTGCTGCCTTACCTTAAACACAGGTATAGGCGTGTATTTATAGAGATGTAAAATATATTCTGTTACAACTGAGTCATGAAAGATAGAAGCAGAGGAATACATTTGAATTTAAACATTTGAATTGAAACCGATTTCATATCTAAACAAACATATCAAGAATCCTGGGAAATATTTAAACTGGTCTTCATGTAACTGCTCTGTGAAGGGCCGCTGGTTGTTGCTGTGGATAAGTCTCTAACAAGTTCCAAGGGAAAATCGCAGTCGCTGCCATTTCCTTCCGATTTTTTTCGAAAACGTAGACGATTCTTTCTTTGCTTGAACCCACCAAGAAAACTCATCTGGAACTCCGAGTTCTTGCATCCACAAGCTTCAGTGTGATGATTCAAACCACCTAGAAACTCCGTTTTGAAGAAATACTCGTTGAGTCAAGATCCGCCATTGAAGACAGTCTTCTTCTTCGTCGCTTTTGCACCACCACATGTTCTGGTGGGAGCTTTAATTTGAAATCCAATCCATCCAGAAAGAGGCCTACATGGTATGCATGTAATTGTCATTCATCAAGCCAATGCAATACCTATCAGTAGTTACCCCAATCCAGTAGGAAATCGAAAGAGGAGAGTGGATGGAGCGTCGCCTGCCAGTGCTGCACCAACCGAGCTCGGTCTGAGTCAGGCCGTCCACCCTATCTGTTTGTCAGAGAAGCAACAAGAAGGAAGGAGTAGAGGGAGTGAGAATCATATGGTTGTTGCTGCCCCAGCAAGCTGGCCTCGGGGAAGATTGCTACCGGGTTCGAGTCATCGCGAACTCGACTCAGATCGACCGGGTCAAGTCAGAATCTGGACAGGTCCAGATTGCTGGGCGTTTTCAGCAAGAGAGAAATATAACTCACCCCCAGTCAGCTAGTAACCCAACCATGGGTGTCCCAGATCTGCCCATTTAGGGGCTGACTCGACAGTTTTTCCAACTGAGTCGACTCACTCAATCTCTTATGAGTTGAATCTAATCTAGTTCAAACTGGGTGTTTCCATGGCATTTGAAATATCACCATTGATCTAAATGAAAACCTGTAGCCTATTGCTATGGCAAATGAATACCTATCTTAGAGACTTAGCTAGTTGTGAGTTAAGGCGCCCGATCGAGTCAACTCAGTCACGACTCACTGTCACCTTGTAAGCACCTATTCAGGAACTACCTGAAAACATCTGCCTTGAAGGACACTCCTGCCTTCAACAAGCCTCAAGTGGATCGTTTCATCCATCTCATAAGAGTGTCTCAAAATGAGAGGAGCCTTCATTCAAGGTGAGGGATATCCCACATGGCTTCCTCCTTTCATTGGATTCCAATATAGTTTAAGCTTAAGTGTATAAAGCCATTGAAATTGTGAAAACATTGATTGTGGGTCCTCTAATCTTGAATCGACATTGTTAATCATGTAGGAATTCCTTATATTGTATTACTCTAACATATTTTATAAGAAGTGAATTAAAATCATTATGTTATATTTGGAATTGCGCATATTCCTACTAGTTACACTAACAGGCAATAGATCTTGTTTCCATACCAAGTTTGTAGTATTAGCTCCTTGTATATGCTAAACTAGTTCTAAATTGAATTTAACGAAGTACTAGAATATTACAAATAATGACTGTGTTCTTTAGTTTCTCATTTGGATGTGGTGAACATGAGTATCTCATGAACTTCTATCACTTAAGCCTTATGATTACTAATCATGTAACAAGGATTTAAAATTGCATTCATTATTAGTGGAGAAAATAATCATGATGCCGATATTCCTTCCATCTCATGAGACGTACAATGAATATCTCTTTTCTTAAGATGTGTAGAAATCCTGTTACTATCTTAATATGTTTGAAATGTTAAACTTGGGCCCTCCTTTAGACCTTGGAAAAGTAAATGAATTTATATTGAACTCATATTTGAATGCTAGATGTCCTATTAAAGGACTACAAGTCTTGATTATGCTTATGAGAGTAATCTTATTAATCCTATGGAATGTGCATGACCATTATGATACATGACATTCACGCATGACATATGAGTTTTTCCGAGTGCTCGATGTAAGTCACACTCTGATTGAATTCCTAAAGGCTCTAACACTTCAGTTAAACTCACAGAGCATGTGTATTTGTGTCACTTTGGGTGCTCTTTCTTTACATGAGACTTTTCCGGGATTAGACACTCATCGGGCGTACCCCGTGTATTTTTTTAGGAGATATACTTGGGCGCACTCACTTACATGGCTTTTTTCGGGTAGATAATCTACCGCGGGCGGTCTGCATAGTCTTTTCTAGGTGGCTAGTTCTCCTTGAGTGTACTTATGAGTATTTTTCCGGGTGACTAGTCCACCTTGGGTGACCCTTTATTTTGACAGCCGGATGTGCATCCCTAAATCTGTGGCTTGAACATACATTCATACAACCATACATTCATTTGGAATTTCATAATTAGTTTCCCTGTAATTTGAATATGTGATTTAAACTGTTTTGAAATGACATGATATGTATGAATCATTGCGGAAAATTTCCACTAAGTTTTCACTCACCCAATCGTGAGGTTGCACCAAATAGACACAGGTATGATGAACAAGTGGAGACCCCTATGATGGGATTCCAGAGATGGCTGAGGTGGAGTTCGGTAAGGAGAGCCTTCATAACGATGTAGTTGAGCCGTTGGAGCTCAACTGATAATTTCGGATTTGCATATTTTCACGATTTATACTTTACGCTTTACTTGGATTGTAATAAAAAATTTCCTATTGTAGGATTTCATTTTGTTCCCATTTACATGTATTAGACTTCCTTGTTGTTACTCTTGATATCCCTGACTTATGTAGTGATTGCTTTACTTCATGTTTGAAATTTAACATTAATTGGATGTATGATGGTCCACTTTATAACGTAATACTCGGGTTCTCAATAAGGAGCAACTATCTTCAGGTTTTGAGAACCAGGGTGTTACATGAGCATTGTCCCATCGAAATATGATGCCCTTGAACCCCGTTCTTATCATAGAGGCATTTGATTGTTGGGGCATCGATTTCACGGGACCATTCCCCCAATCCTTTGAAAATCTTTACATTTTGCTTGCCGTAGACTATGTCACTAAATGGGTTAAAGCGATTTCATGTTGGAACAATGGCCATCGCACGGTCATTAAATTCTTAAAAGAGAACATTTTTTCCTGGTTCGGAACGCCTCGAGCCATCATTAGTGATGGGGGCTCACACTTTTGTTATAGACCATTTGAGAGTTTAATGAAGAAATGCAGTATCTCTCATAAGGTGAGCACCTCATACCACCCATAGACAAGTGGTCAAGCTGAGATTTCCAATAGGGAGATCAAACACATCTTGAAAAAGACGGTTAACCCTGACCGTAAGGATTGGTTAATCCGATTGACCGATGCCTTATGGGCTTACCGTACCGCTTTTAAAACTCCTATTGGAATGTCTCCCTTTAGACTTGTTTATGGGAAAGCTTGTTACTTACCTGTGGAGTTGGAACATAAGGCCTACTGGGCGATCAAAAATCTGAATTTTAATTTGGACAACACTGGCTCGCTGCGCAAACTTCACTTGAATGAACTTAAAGAAATCCAAAACAATGCATACAAGAACTTGAGAATTTACAAGGAAAAGATGAAAGCGTTTCATGACTAACACATTCTACAAAAATCGTTCACGCCAGGTCAGAAATTCCTTTTGTATGATTCTCAGTTACATCTCTTTCCGGGTAAGCTCCGATCTCGTCGGACCGACCCTTTTACTGTTGTCAATGTTTATCCTCATAGGGCTGTATTGAGGGTCAAATATTGCATATTAGACCCCATTTATTACCTGATTTTACGAACATGATACTGTTTAACACCCTATTTTAATTGTGTTTGTGTTGCAAGGTGAATTTAGGAGCTTGGACTGAAAAAGGGTGCTAATAGTATGGATTTAATGCTCTAAAATCACCAAGGCAAGGGACGGACCCCAGGGGACTGAGATCGAAGGATTTACATGCCAGAGATTCGAGAAAATTAAGCCACTCACATTAAACGGTCCTGAAAATCGTCAAGAATGCAAGATCACAGGGTTCCCACCACCCGTTCAGCTTGAAACTTCATATATGGCCTGAGGACCATAAATTAACCGTATACGTCAAATTTCAGCCATTGGATCTTTGTAAAAGTGGCCCAACGGACAGATCAACCCATAAAACTCTGATCTGGGACCCACCTGATATCTGGATATGCTTCAATTTTGGTCTCAACCCCTTAAATAGGGTGACAAAACACATTGACGGAGCAGATCTCTCATTTACATCACAAGGGACCCCACATGGGGGGCGTGAGAGTGCACAGTCGGTGCACTCCCGCGCCACACCGGGCAACCAAGATTGGTCAAAGGGTCTTGACCTGATTCCTTTCGCGAAAAGGCCAGCGGATAAACCTGCGTCCGCTGGGATGCATTAGTGGGCCACCATCATCATGCATTTAGATGATCCACACTGTTCATTAACTTTAGGGGGTCAAACCGACCACACCCTGATCTACGACATAATTTCCTTTAGATGTTGCACGTACTTGAAGATCCAAATGGAGAAAGGACAGAAGAGTAAAAATCCTTATAAGCCACACCGAATTCGAGCCACACAACATCAATTCCGACTGGTTTTTCAATAGAATTCCAATGGTTGGATTGGATTTCGTGCTTGGTTTCGATCATGGGCCCCACCATTATCAGTGTAAGAAGAGTTTATGTAAACTCTGTTTTTCGAATGGATCTGACGATCCAGGTGGGCCACCATGGCTGGCCGATGGGGAGATCCAACCCGTTCATCTTATCAGAAACCCAAAACATCCTAAAGATGAGTAAACCCCGTACTTTGATGATCACGGCTGCAGGTGATAATGAAACAGCAATCCTGCTGTTTTTCTTGGTTCCGCATGTGGCTGCGTAACAGATATGCACTGGCTGCGTAAACAAGGTCAGTTCGCCAGCTGACCTAGCCTCATGCTGCCTATAAAAGAAATAGTAAGGAACATGGAGAGGCATCATCAATCTTAGGACAGCCGTAGAGACTTGGACATGGAGTGAAAGCAAGAGAAGGAGAGCGAGAGCTGGCCGGCTAGGGAGTTTTCTCCCTCTTTCTTCTAGTTTTTTCCTTTTCCTTTAATGTTTTTTTTATTTTTATTTTTTATTTTAAAGAAGACTTAGTTCATCATGTTTATGACGAGCTAAACCTCTTAGCTAGGGCTAAGAGATGAAGCTTGTAGTATGATTGGTGGTCTTCTATTTCTTTGATTCATGTTAGTTGAACTCTCTTTAATTCTAGTTTGATTATAAAGAATGCTTTCAGTTTTTAATGGTCTGTTTAAATTACAATGGGCCTACGATTGCTTTGAGTATTTTCTATGCATTATATGGATTATGAATTTAGGAATCCCTGTTGTTCACCATCGTCTCCTGGGCATGGTTGGATGATGGAATCCTTCCTAACATTCATACATCTCTCAGATTAGTTGTGGATTGGTTAAATTTTGTTGTTTGCTTTGTCTCATGGGCATAGTTTTGTGATGGAATTCATTCTGATTTACATCCTTCTTATCTCTTGAAAACTAAATCAAAGAAAGTTCAGATTTGATTTTCATGATTATATCTTCCAACTGGATGAAGATGAGACTCTAAGTTCAGTTAAGTTCTTGAATCAAGCATAAGATCCCCCTGATCTCTACAAGTGGATCCTTAGCACTCTAGTTTCCTACATTTGAATTCTCTAAGTTTTAGATTAATATTTCACCATTATTTCCTTAATTTTATTTGATTTAGATTTCATCTTAGTTTAGTTTTAATTCTATTTAGTTTCAGATTACGTACGAGTTTCAGGCCCTATGGATTCGATCTCGATCTTACCGAGTTTATTACTACATCACAACCCTATACTTGGGGTGTGAACAGGCTGTCGAGATTCGGAATTCAGACAATGACAATGAGTTTAAAGTAAATGGACATTGACTAAAGCTATTAGTTGAGAAATTTGATTCAGAGGACATGTCCATGCCTTTGAATGATCATGTTTACCAAGATTGATTTCCTAGTCTGATGGAGGTATAGGTGGGTTTATTGCTTTCATAGGACTAAGGTAGTTTGCTTTTTGTCATTCTAAGTTAGTCGGCTGGACGTTTTACGTGTTTTGAAGATTACGCCGACCTTGTGGGATTCGGTGCGTGGCGAGTGCACAGCTTCTGTGCACTCCCTCTCTCGTGAAGTGGGTCCCACCTTGATGTTTGTAAGAAATCCATTCTGTCCTTCCATTTTGTCACCCAATTTAAGGGGTTAAGACCAAAATCGAAGCATATCTAGATATCAGGCAGGCCACAGATTGATGATTTATGGGCTGATCTATCCGTTGGACCACTTCCACAAGGATCCAATGGCTGAAATTTGACGTGTATAGTTAATTTATGGTCCTCGGGCCATATATAAAGTTTTGAGCTGAACAGATGATGGGAACCCTGTGATCTTGCATTCTGAACGATTTTCAGGCCTCTTTAGCGTGAATGACTTGATTTTATCGAATCTCTGGCGTGTAAATTCTTTGATCTCGATCCCCTGGGATCTGTCTCTAGCCTTGGTGATTTATGAGTATTAAATCCATGCTTTTAGTACCATTTTTCAGTCCAGGCTCCTAAATTTACTTGGCAACACAAACACGATTAAATTAAATAGGCTGTTAAACAATATCATGTTCGTAAAATCAGGTAATAGCTGGGGTCTACTATGCAATATTTGACCCTCAACATCAACTTCCTGACCAATTCATACCTCTTTCAAAATTTTGCAATCAATCAACGTAGAAAGGGAACAATTCATTAAATAGCAAGTTGTGCTAATGACCTAAGTCCATAGTTCATTGCCTAACCCAGCGTTACTTGGTATACTTTGTGTTTTTTCCAAAAGAGTCTGATTCATAAGTTTTATCACACCATTTTGTTCTGGTGTATGCCTTATGATCCCCTCATTCTTACAAAACAGATTAAATTCCCTCAAAGTAAACTCTTCGTTGTTATCAGTCCTTGAAACTTTTAATTGTTTCCCTAACTGTTTTTCAATCATAACCTTCTAAGACTTAAAAGTGGTAAATATATCAGATTTATTTTCCATGAAATAAACCCATACCTTTTTAGAGCATTAGTCAATGAATGCTACGAAGAATGATGACCCTCCTCTAGAAACAACTGGTTACGCCCCAACACCTTAGAATGCACATAATCAAGTTATCCTTTACTAATACATTTTCCAGTTTTAAATGACAATATTAATTATTTACCGTATATGTAATGTTCACCTACATTCAAATAAAAAATTTTAAAACCAGGAATTAAACCATGATAGAGTAGTAACTTTATACCGTGCTCACTCATATGGCCTAGGCGCCATGCTACACATTTGATGACATGGATTCTACTACAAACGGTGCAGCTCCACCCGATACAGTGCTCCCAATCATCATGTAAAGGTTTGTGCTTCTTTGTGCCTTCATTACAATGAGTGTCCCCTTTGAAACTTTTAGGACACTATCAAGCCAGAGAACTTATACCTACATGCATCAAGAGCTCCCAAAGATATTATATTTTTCTTCAAATTAAGAATGTGCCTTACATATTCAGAGTGCGCTCCATCCCATTGAACATTTGCATACAAATATAATTAATTCCAATCATCTTATAGGCATAATCATTACCCATAAGATCAGGCCACCGTCATACTCGTTGTACGAGGTGAACCAACTTCAGTGATGACACATGTGGCACGATGCCCCTATATCGAAAATCCGCTCGTTACATAGGTGTCCAACCTTAAACATAGACAATACATCATAACCACTCATCCTTTCACTAGATTACGCTGAATTGGCCTCCTTTGGTGAATCATTTGAATTCTTGTCTTTCTGAGTTTTAAGACTCGTATAGTCCTTCTTCATATATCTTGTCTTACCAAAATTCCAGCACTTCAATTTCCCTTTGCCCTTCGACTTAGACCTTGATTGCGACTTACCATTCTTTCGTTCAAATGATCTTCCCTTTGTAACCAGTGCTCCTGAAGAAGTACATTCCCCACCGTTATTCCTTATCTACTGCTTCGACTAAAGGGCAGAGATAATGTTATCGATGTCTATGGTATATATCCTTACCATGTCACAAGGTATCCATAAGATTCTTGTAGGAATTTAGAAGGGACATCAACAAAATTAAGGCTTTGTCTTCTTTGTCGATCTTTACATCCACACTTGCCAGTTTACAAACTAGTTTGTTGATGACACTGATATGTTCAGATAGATCTTACCCTTCCGTTATCTTCAGAGTGTACAACTATCTCTTCAGATATAAGCGATTTCTTCATGTATATGCTCTCCAACTCTATCCATGATCTCGTGGTAGTTATCTTATTAATGACATTATATAAGACATCATCGACTAAGCACAATTGAATTGTACTAATTTCCCTTTGAATTAGGTCATCCCAATCCTCTTGCTTCATTGTTTCAGGACGGCTCGCTTTGCCAATGAGTGTTTGCGACACTCCTTGCTGAATTAAGAAGGATTTTATCTTCAACCTCCATAATTCAAAGTTGTTTTTACCTGTAAACTTCTTCATCTCAAACTTCACATTTAATTCCTTTGATCTCGTGTCTTAAATTCAATCTAAAACCCCAACGTAAAGCCTACGCTCTGATACATCTTGTTGTGTATAGCCGTCACACATTAGGCAGGGATGAAACCTTAAAATGAATCAAACACATGAATAGAGAAATAAAAATTAAGCAATCATAGAAAAACATATAGATTTTGCATGAAAAAACCCTTGCAAGAAAAACCCACGACACCAAGCGACAATCAATCAACTATAATATACATATATATATATATATATATATATATATATATATATCAATCCACTATAATAAAAATGTGCTCGGCAAGAGATGGACAACTTCGGATGTGGGCCTACCGTGATGCCTAAGATTTCTCCCCCTTAGTCGGATGCACCATTCAAGGGGGTCCACACGGCTCTCTCAAGTCAATCCGTGATTTTTGTGGGCCCACCACGTTCATATTACAAGAGGGGTCATACCATAAACATTCAAAAATTAAACCTTTAGAGACATTTTTGATGATCAACACCATCCATCATGTGTGTCCCACTTGAATGTAATTTTAGACCAAGTTTCGGGTGATATCCACAACTCGGTGGGGCCCACCAAGTGCTTTTACATGTTTTTGCGTGTATACTTATGTTTTCAATGATATGGCCCGCCTAAGTTACGTGGGAACAATTTTTGGGTCGTGTGGGCCCACCTTGGGCTCGTGCATCCGGTGGACGGTTGGATCTTCGAATCGATCATGGTGGGGCCCACACACGGCCTACCTCATGGACGAGCTTTACGCGACCATAGTACCTTTTTCCCATATATATATATATATATATATATATATATATATATATATATATATATATCAATCCACTATAATAAAAATGTTACAAGAGATGGACAACTTATGGATTCATTTTCTCCCCTTAAACACACAACAATATCTCTCTCTAAAATATGGATTAACCCTAATTTCATATTAAATTCATATAAACTTTATGTATATGGATTAAAAACAAAACCAGCACTTTCTAAAACTTCATTCTCAAACACTCCACTTGACTTTCAACATCGGGAACATCTATTCTCGTATATGGAACAATATAGGGAGGTTTGCTAAAGTAAGTTTGGTCGAAACATGCTAATTAAAAACTTTGACAACATTCTATGTGTATTGTTGGGAGAAGAAATTCCTTCTCGAACACACAACAATATCAAAATTAAAAGAAAATATGGAAACAATGCAAACCACAATATAGAGATTTATGTGGTTTCCCTTTCGTACATCCATGGATGTACACCAATCCATTATGCTCAAAGGTAAAATCAAATAAGTAGCTCTCAATATAATGACAACTATTTCTCACAATATAATATATATTATATCAAATCAAATCAAACTAGAGTTTACATAAAACTTCATGTGAAATTACAAAATTACTCTCCAAGATGGAGGCGTAGCCCCTGGAGCTTAAGCAAGGTTGTGTTGTGAGACCCCAACGAGCTTAGTGCAAAGATTGACCCATAAAAGTGTTAGCTAGATGAATAGTACATCTTTGATGATCAGGTTTCATAGATCCTAATATATCCAAACATGCCATTGAATTTGTTGTATTCAGAGATTCCTAATCTTCTCTTTAAACAAGCACGATGTTTAAAGAATATATTGCAACCATTATGAGTCTTTCCTCTATCACAACTAAAAATAGTCTCTGTGTTTACTTAAATTAAAAAAAAAAAAAAAAAAAAAAAACTAAAAAAAGTCTCTTACTAGAGTTGTCTTTTGGTTTTAATCAGTTTTAAATTTGAAAAAAAAGGCCCCATTTTCCATTTATTATTATTATATAATATCTAGTTAATAAAGACTAAAAGAAACATAAAAATAAAAAATAAAAAATAAACTGGCCAACTGTATGACACCTAATGGCTAGGTGCCAACAAGGTGGTCCCGAATGACTCAATTGGTCTAAATGCTTATCCTTTTTTATTTATTAGTTAGACACACTGCACTGTTAGCCACACCCCACTTGGAAATCGATACTAAGACCTCGGTGTTGAAACAAGGCTACCTTCACTTTGTCTGAACGCTTATCTTTAATACAAAGTATAGACCAATAAGGATCCATATATGTGGACAGCGAAAAAAGAAAATAAAATAAAAGAAGTGGATGACTTTTTTCATCATGGGACTTTTGAAATATTGCATTTTAGGACCCAAAATATAATCTCACAATCTTAAGAGTTTTATGAAAATTTCGCTTGCTATTCAAATAAAACTTTCAAAAATGAGATCCATGGGAATTTATGTTTCGCTAGCATCCATGTAAATATTGGGAAATCATCAATAATAATCATTAGATCCTGAGAAATCACTGTGGAAGATTATTACATATGACTTTCTTTTCTTTTCCCAATATAAATGTAATTGTATGTCTTCATGATCTCCGTAGAGGCAGCTAGTTGATGACATCATTGAAACTCTCTCCAGTCATTTTTTTATGAGATGCAAAATGCACAGGAAGACTTTTTCCTGAAACTACAAGAAGTACTTGTTGCTTAGGGACACACCGATTGTCCAATTGAATGATCTGGCCTATCTATTATGATCAACTATACTTCCTTAGTTATAGTACTATGAAAATTAAATTGATCAGATGATCTCATCTGTTCATAAGATGGTCTTCTTTTTTATAGCATCAACATTCTATTCCATGGATGGGATGGTGTTGATATCGATGAAAGTGATTCTTTAGAATCACAAGTAATCTGTGGCAGGGCTCTAAAATATAGATGGCTAAAATTATTGATCAGGCCTATTTTTCATAAGCTTGCTTGGATTTGAAAACAGAAAAATTGATTTCCTTGGAAATAACATTTCCATAAAAATTGTTGGAAATGAAAAACTTTTTCTAGGGTTCGTTTTCTCATCAATATTTCGTAAGAAATTACAATTTTTGTTATTTGTCAGCTCACTACACTTTCATGAAAAATTTATGGCTTGGTTTACATATTAATGAATATCCATGATCAATGGCCCATCTTTTATTGCCACACATGTATGAAGTTGGTTAGCATAGGCTTACAGTGTCCTCACATAGTTAAGATCCTCCAATGATGGGCCCACATGGAAATATATATGGTTGGGACCAACTAATGATGGGTCCACATGGAAATTGTCATTATTAAAATCAACTAACAATGAGCCTCATACGGTTAAGATCATCTAACAATTGGCCCGATGTGTAAATACACATGGTTATGATTGACTAGTGATTAGGGTTGTACACGAACCGAGTTAGCTCGCTCAACTTGACTTGATAAAGCTTGACTCAGTTCAAAACTGAGTTCGAGCTGAGTCGAGCTAATTTTTTAAGCTCGAAAAACTTTCGAACCAATTTCGAGCTTGCTCGAGCTCGACTCGACTCGGATCGAACTAGTTCAATGACTCGGTTACTTTGATATTGATGTTGCTCACCAAGTGTTTGATGAAATGACTCAATGAAGTGCCAACAGGTGGCAAGGAAGGTATGTATATGAAATAAATACCCTTTTTTTTAAAAAAAAATTAATGTTGCCTACAAGGTATTTGATGAAATACCTGTAAACAGCTGCTGCTGTTTTACATAAATAAGAAATTGAAAGTCGATCTTGTGTTTGTGAATTGTCCCGAGATCTTGACCAAATTGTCCGAGCTGCGAGCCAAACCGAGCGAGCTAGTCAAGCACGAGGACCTAGCCAAGCCAAGTTCAAGCTGGGGTCGGAGTTGAGCTGTGCCAACCTTGACTTGGTTCAACTCGTGTACACCTCTACTAGTGTATAGCCACACATGGTCAAGATAACTTAACCATGGCCTTATGCGGACATGCACATGGTTATGGTCGACTAGCAATGGGTCCTTGTGGAAACACACATGGCTAGGATAGACTAATGATGTGCCTGGCTTTGTTAAGACCATCTAAAGATCGGCCAGACATGAATGCTGCACATGGTTAAGATCATCTAATCGATTGGACACATGAAAATACACATGGCTATGATTGACTAATAATGAGTACCATATGGTTAAGATCATATATTGAGAGCCAACATGAAAAAACGCATGGTGATGATTGACTAATAATGGGCCACATATAGTTAAGATCACCAACTACAGGCCCCATGTGGAAATTCAAGTGTTTAAGATTACTAACAATTGGCCCCGCCTGGTTAAGGTCATCTCACATAGGCTCCATGTAGAAATATTGGTGGTTATAATTTTCTAAGGATGAGCTCACTTGGTTAAGATTATCTAATTAGTGAAGTAGATAAAGTAGGGTTGCAAGGGAATTATATTTCTTATGTTTTAAGATGGAAATTAAAAAGGGTCGTTTGCTAAAAACTTGAAAACATAAAAATTTGGAAAAACTTAAGGAAAAAAAAAAAACAGCAGAAATTTTATTTCCACGATTAATCAATTTCAACGAATCCAAACAGGAAATGATCATGAGAATTCATTTCCTTGAAAGCTGATCCAATGTTGAGAAGTTCGTATGGTAGCCGATGAAATATGCCCCAGACCTAAGACCATGTTTGGAAACCATGGACTCTATGCTCACAATGGAAAGGGGTTTCTTTGGTTGTGGTTATTTGTGTTGTTTGAATAGTAAAAAGAAAAAAGAAAAAAGAAAAAAAAGAGTGAATTCTACCCCTTTTTTTTTTTTTTTTTTTTTTTTTTTTTTTTTTTTTTTTAAAAAAACTTCTTTTTCATTGATCAGAGAAATGTACAGTATTTCAGGAGGGCCGGAACAAAAAAGAGAGTGGACCACTCCTATCGTGATAGGAAGCTAAGAACAGAGACTTAGAGGCGAGGAAGAACAGAAGAGGCGAAAAACTAAGTTCTACACAAGCGAATCGCGCCTAAACCAGTCCTATCTAGGACCAGTTCACCTCGCGTGGGGTGAGGGAGGTCGGCCGGAGTGTGGAATAACCGGAGAGACTGATGTAAACTGCCCCAGCGAACCAGGCTGTCGGCCACCTTGTTAGCCTCTCTGGGAATATAGTTGATGGAGATTGAATGCGAGGCCATGAGGGAAAGAAACTGGTTCTTCCAATAAAATGCGATCCAAGGCACATTCCCCGCATTGGAAAGGGAGTCGACCACCGCCCGAGAGTCGCTCTCAACCTCGATGGCAGAAAAGCCCAAATCAAGACAGAACTTGAGTCCGTCAACCACCGCCTTCACTTCGGCCATAAAGCTTGATCCCTGCCCGTACCCTTTAGCGAAGGCGAACCTGAAGACCCCTTTATCATCTCTACAAACGCCTCCACTACCTGAGGGGCCCGGGTTCCCCATTGAGGACCCATCGACATTTAGCTTTACCTTCCCTCTGGGCGGTTTGGACCATTTCACTACCTCCAAAGGACGGCACACCCCACTACCAAGGGGGATCCGAAGCTCGGCCATCACATCCCTATCTTCCTGCGACTTGGCCGGAGGGAACGGAAAGGAAGAACAAAGCATGAAAATCCAGGACCGCACCTGGGAGATCGAAAGAGCGAGCCTGAACGGAGTGCCGTCATAACGGTGACTATTCCTTGCCTTCCAAATTTTCCAGAGAATCAGCGCTGGCGTGATACCTCTGAGGAGCCCCAGGAAAGAATTACCATTTGAAATAGCCCACCATTGGGCCATCCTACCCCTCGTGGTCTGGTTAGAGAGAAGCGGCACTGACAGCAGTGTCGAGAAGTGGCCCCAAGTCGCTTTGGCGAGATCCCCATCAATGAAGAGGTGCTCGCTGGATTCCACCTCCCTATTGGCTGGGCTGCAACAGTCGCAGGCTGAGGCGAGTTGGATCCCTCTCTGCATCCCTCTCTGAATTCTACCCGTTAATCATTACACTTTTCAGTAAATAATTAACATACTTATCTTATAATTTTGATTCTTGACACAAGAAATTAGACAAGTCTTAGAAGATGGATATGAGATTTACACTTGCTATCCAAATCAAAACTCAAAATTAAAATTCTTGTTTTAATAGTTTTCACGAAATACTTATTACTTTTCCTTTCTTTCAATTTGACTCTATAAATCCAACATGCTAAGGGATCGACCACCAGATTAGCCATTCGAACTATCCAAGTGTCTCTATGCTAGGAGCACTTTAGGGTCCTTACTCGTGCCTCGGTGGTAGACTCACAAGAATTTCAACACGAGGTCATGGGTTCAAGTACCCATTGTGGTGTGAGTGCATGGGTATGTGAGTGCCCTGTTTGTTTATATATATATATATATATATATATATATATATAGAGAGAGAGAGAGAGAGAGAGAGAGAGAGAGAGAGAGAGAGAGCGCTCACTGCCGAACCAGTTCGTACGTAGTACGTTTAACTTTTTTGAGAACCCATCATACGTGATGAATCTCGCAAATCTGAACCGTTCATGTGAAGCAGCACCTAGTGAAACCCCCTAGGACCAAGTTTTACTTTTATCTAAAACTTTTATCCATACCGTCCATAGCAAAGAGAAATTCAAATAAGGAAAGAAACTGTTTACATTTTTCACGGTCCACTAAAGTTTCAGATCAAAATAAAATTTCATACTATGGGGTTTCATGAGGTTCTGCTTCATGTGGACGGTTCAGATTTGCGAGATTCATCACGTATGATAGGTTCTCAAAAAAGTTCGTACGTACTACGTATGAACTTGTTCGCAGGTGACCGTTTTCCTATATATATATATATATATATATATATATATATATATATATATATATATATATATATATATATATATAACACTCTAATACAGGCGGTGAATAATTTCTAATCATGAAAGAAAGCACCAGTAGCACAGTGGCAACCCACCACTAAATTATTATTATTTTTATCTCACCATTGATTATTGCCCGGAATTCTCCTTGATGGCACAATACTAGCTATTTCACTTATGGCCTATAATCAAATGATTAAGAAGTGAAAAACTTTGATGGAATGTGTTAAACTGAATAAAGTCCAAGGAGTACTGGTCACTGGGATCTTTAGAATTTGAGAGAATTTTGGGGCATGATCCATACACAGAAGGATACTGCATGCAACCCAATAGTCTTGGATCATGGACCCAGGAGCCTCACTATAGTATATTTTAACACCTAGTCCATTATCAAGAATTACTATTTTCTTTTATATAAAATTTCTAATAATAAACACTAATTTCTAAGTTAAGCAACCAAATTGTCAGTATCCACATGGGAAGGATATGGCATATGCCATGTATGTGGGGACATATAGGGGGGAGAAAAAAAAAAGGAGGCAGGTGGAAAGAATGTGGTTACACGTAGAGAGAGAGAAAGATGCGCGCAACAATGTCACTGGTGTGCGACTAATCTCATTTTTTCCCGGTTTTGTAACCAACTTAAGATTTAGACCTAGCTTGTTTTGGAGTTAGGAGTCCTAAACTGAGCTGGCAAAGTATGGAGTAAATTTCATAAAGTCATTATGTAGAGCCTTTGTGGCACGGGCTCCCAATTGGATTGTCTATGCAAACTATTGGCAAAGAAGACTAGAATAGGAGCATGTTATATGAAGGATTGAAATGACAAGAATGCTCCTGATAACTTCAAGTAAAATTCCAACCGTCCATATATACCACTCGATCGACAAAAAAGGATAATATCTGAACTGTCCATCATAAGCACACACAACTTTAGAATGTCCTAAATACTTTATAATATATGCTGGCAATCCGTCGGATTTAGACTCTTAAAAACTAATTGCACCAGAAAAACAATAATGCAAAACTACTGGCATTATTTACAGTAGAGATTTGGCACACATGAAGGAAAGCTGGTTTCTTCATAAATCGTACACTACAGTGAATGGGCCAAGAATAAAAAAAACTATAGAGCAAAATGATCTAGCCACCGATTGAAGGATAGTTATCCATTGAAGTTTATATTGTACACAGCCGTCACACATTAGGCACAAAAGCAACTTTAGAACAAATCAAACACGTGATAGAGAAAGAAAAATTCAAGCAATACAAATAGCACAGATTTTATGTGGAAAAACACTTGGGGAAAAAAGCCGCAGCACCAAGCGACAACGAATCCACTATGAACAGAAAATTAAAAGAGGACAACTTACAATTTGGAAAACTAGTTTTTCTCTTCAAAACCCTCTCAATCACAAGCTCTCCCATTTTGCACCCTTTGGAGAGCACCCTAATCTCACATAAACATGTATTATCTAACCTGCATAAAGAATTAGAAACAAAATCACGCACTTACACAAAACTGATGCGGATTATTGATTGAACCATCGATTGATCGACTCTGATCGATCGACACGCCATGTTCGATTGAATTTTATTTTATTTATTTATTTTTATTTTTTTTCAGCAAAAAACAAAATTTCATTACTGAAGGTGATAACCTTTACGGAGCACTGCATAGAAGGCTATTTCGAGCCCCCTCCCTAACAGGAAAGAGAGAGGACCTATCGTAAAAGAACCAACCGACCGACTAAAAACATAAGGCCAGAAGAAGAACAAAAAACTAATTACAAGATCTGATCGTTCCTAGCCCCACCCTATCTAAGACAATCAACCTACGGGCTTGAGCAGGAAGGGACCTAGGATTGAGGTGGATCGCAGAACGCTGGAGGGTACTACCTTGGAGAGCCATGGCATCCGCCGGGCCGTTACCTTCTCTGAAAGTGTGTGAGAACAAGACGTGACCCAGACGGCATAAATGATTAATTTTAGCAAACCATGGTTTCCATTTCCAATGACAGTTTGTCTGGTTTGAGAGACTATTAATCACCAGACAAGAGTCTGACTCGACAATAATCCTATCCATACCTCTCTCTAAACAGAGCACCAACCCATCGTGGATGGAGCGAAGCTCCGCCAAATTGTTGGAACCCAGCCCATAGGCCACGTGGAAGGTAAATAAAAAGGCTCCACTATCGTTTCTACAAATTCCGGCCCCACCTGAGGGACCCAGATTACTTAACGCTGAGCCATCAACATTTAATTTTACCCAACCAGGGGACGGCTGTCTCCATTTCACCAGGACCAAGGGGGGACGCTTCTGAGAGGAAGCCGATTGCCTAGGAATATGCCTTCGAGGCCAATCCAGACCGCCCATGATCTCTACACCGATAGTCAAGTTAGCCCACCATCTGACACAGGCTACCGAACCTCTGATATTCATGGGGGAGTTGTCAAACACTACCCTATTTCTGGATCGCCAGAGTTCCTAGAGGATGAGAATCGGCAAAACGAACCTGACTGAGTTTGGCGCTGCACCGGGAGCCGCTGCGTTTCTCCAGTGTACCAGCTTGCTTACAACGGAGGATTGGAGCAAGGGAGGGACGCCACACAACGAGCCGAACAACACCCACAGGGCTGTGGCATGGTGCCCGAAGAGGAAAAGCTGCTCGTTAGATTCCGCTTGCGGCCTGGCAGACTCTTCTTGGAGACAGCATCAACATCTTGAGGCTAATGTGACTCCTTTGGCTTGAACACGGCTGTCGACCGGGGTAGCAGAGTGAAGAAGTCTCCATAAGAAAATGGAGAATTTTGGTGGGAGAAGCGTGACATAGCTAGCTAACCTAATGAGGGGATGGGGAAGAGGAACGCAGCAGATTCCAGGCAGACCGTAGGGAGAATCTGCCAGACGGTTCAAGGGGCTAAACACAATCTGAATTTTTGTCTAGTATGGAGAAACCACCATTGAAAATTTCATCGAGCAGCTGCTGAGGAAGGAAGGACAACACTTTGGAGGGAGGAAGGGGGCCTAAATAGCCAAGAACATCTTCTACTTGCAGATCATTAAGATTAGGAGGGATCGGGCTGTTGACCAAGCGCTGAAGGGGGCCCTTGCCCAACCAGTTCTCAGACCAGAAATTCATCTCTCCATAGCCTATTCGGCTTTGGACGGTCTCCAGTAAAAGGGGGAGGAAAACCCTAACTCTTTTCCACAGAGGAGAAGGGGGGGGGGGGGGGGGGGAGATCTCTTTGATGTTTGAAACGCATGAGCTTCCCCCAAGGACTAGATGGCTCACCATATTTGACTACCCAAGCAAGCTTTAGCTGGTGAGCATCCATCACTTCATTCAACCTGCGAATCCCTAGCCCTCCTTCAATGGGCCTCGCGATCTTGTTCCATGCCAGCCAGTGAAGTTTCCTCTTCCCCTCAGCCCAACCCTAAAAGAAATTTGAGAAGATTTTTTCGATTTTGATGAGAACCTGGCGTGGGATGTGCATAGCTGACATGAGATGAATAGGGAGGCTTCCAAGAACATGATGAATCAACATGACTCTACCTGCTTGCGATATCAATCTTCCGGCCCAACCGGAAATCCGACTGCCCACTTTGTCCAATAGGAACTGAAAGGTCGAACTTCTGACTCTACCTTTACTAAGAGGGGCTCCCAAATAGGTGATGGTGTCGCACGCTTTGTGAAATCCAAGAACTCGCTCTGTGGACCTGATTCTAGCTGGAAACAGCGAGTCAGAACATAGAAAATTACACTTATGGCGACTGATTTTCTGATCTGTAGCTGCCTGAAAAAGGACAAAAACTTATTGAGATGACGAAGATTCTCCTTTCTACCATTTGTGAAAAGCAGAATATCATCTGCATAGAGTAAATGAGAGGGCACGGGGCAATCCCGACACATAAAGAAAGGCTGGCATCCTCCACTGGCCAGCATAAGATTTAGGTTTAAAGAAAAAGCCTCCATCGCAATACGAAACAGAGTCGGAGAGAGCGGGTCCCCTTGCCTCAATCCCATAAAAGACTTGCAGAATCCCGTCTGTTCACTGTTGATCATGACGGAGAACCAGTTGTTCCCCCAACAACTTTCCATGAGCTGAACCCACTGATGACTAAAACCAAATTTTCGAAGAACCTTAGCGAGATACTCCCAACTAACCCTATCGTAAGCTTTTTCAAGGTCAAGTTTAAGGATGATATTTCCTCCCTGGACTTTTCTATTGATATCTCTAATGACCTCTTGGGCGAGCACAATGTGTTCCGCTATCGATCTTCCTTTAACAAAAGCACCTTGTTCCTGTGATATCAGCTTAGGTAACAAGGAAGCCAATCGTTTAGTAAGGAGTTTGGCAAAGATTTTGTAAATGATATTACACAGACTTATCGGCCGAAAATCGGAGAAGGAGGTTGCTGACTGAGCTTTGGGGATGAGGCAGATTAGATTTGAAGAGAACGCCCTAGGGAGCGGAGTCCCCACCAGAAAATTGGCCTCTGCTCTCAGGATATCCGGGCCAACAATATCCCAGCAACTCGCATAGAAGGCTGCCGAGAAACCATCAGGGCTGGCGGCCCCATCTTTAGGTAAGAAAAAGGCAGCCGCTTTAACCTGCTCCATCGATGGAGGAGCCAACAACATATGCCTAATAGTGTCCAAAGAGCAAATTGATTAATTTGAATTATCTCAATCGATCGAGCCATGATGTTCGATCAATCGAACAGGTCCAAAACTATCCAAAGATCAAATTGAAATTTTTTATATTTTCTTTATCCGATTAAATCTGCTTTTGATTGATCGAAATCCCCATATTTACATCATATTAAAGGCACTTATTCAACAATCCTTATCATAGCTTCAATCTTGCATTTTCGTTGTTCCAAACTACTATCACCATTTATAAATTTCTTCATAGCTCCATCGTCGCTTCATGTACACATTCCATCTTTATTCATCATTTGTTAAGACCAGAGAAGTCGAGCAAAGCCTGAACTTTTTTATAGGAACCGCTTTAGTAAGCATATCCGCCAAGTTTTCGCTAGTGTAAATCTTCTCAAGAGTAACACCGTCTTCCTCTAGCATTTATCGGATAAAGTGATGGCTCACATCAATATGTTTAGTCCGAGAATGGTTAACCAAGTTCTTCACTAAATTAATCATGCTTTCGCTATCACAGTGCACAGGTACGACTTCTTACTAAAAGCCCAACTCATTTATCATACCTTTCTACCAAACTGCTTTCTTAAATGCTTTTGTCACCGCCATATACTCAGCTTCAATTGTGTAAAGAGCAATCATAGACTGAAGCTTCGATATCCAACCGATCGCTCGAGTCACTAACACAAATGATTAATCGGAAGTCGACCTTCCGTTGTCTACATTACCAGTATAATCGGCGTCCACATAGCTGTAACGCCCCGGAAAATCGGGGGTCGTACATAGACTTGACTCCCGAGTTCCCGAGTGTCACTTATCGTGCATTTATGGTTTTTTTTTTTTTTGATTGATCAAATTTAACTGCGCAATTTGGAATTACCTGAAGCATGAAGCACAATCGCACCAGTCTACTGAAATGAAGGAAATCTCACAAATATACAGGTCCAAAAATAATAAAGGGTCGCCCAAGGCGTTGCCCAACAGGATAATAAAATAAGGCTATGTCCAAAAGGAATAAGACTGAGCCCACTGCTCAGCAAATCCAAATTCAGCCCGATCAAGCCGATGGAGAGCCGCCCATCAGCTGCAAGTAGGAGAGTCCGTCCTCCTTGTCCAAGCTCGCCTCGCCAGGCTCCTCATGCCCTGAGTCACCTGCATCTATGAATGGGTCTGGTTGGTGTTTTAAAACACCGTCCCAGAGTGGGAGTGAGTGATCAACTCAGTGTGAACTATTAGTCTCAAGTTATCACAAACATCAGTTATATTACAGATTTAATGAAAAACAATCATTCACAGTTACTAAACTAATCTTATTAATGTGCATGCATGATGGATGAAATGATGCATGCCCTTGCCACAACTCTCCCTCAAGCGACTCCATCTTACGATCGCATATGACAACACTCCCTCAGAGCGACCTCGACTGCCGAGTCGCCACCCTAGCTAATGCGATGCAATGATATGTTAGCCAAGTTCTTAGTTAATTCCGTTCATCCAGCAGGTTTAGGAAACTGATTCACCCCACGTATCAATGCCCTCAACTAGTTGCGGTGCCGAGACCCCTCAATGCGCGAGGCCAGGGCACCGCGATCCGTGATCCCATCGGGTTCCTCATCCCCGACTCCAAGCACATGAGGAGTGCCAAAAGGAAGGGATCGCTCGCAGTCACTACGGGAGGCGCGGTACCCAGCGTAGGCCGACAGCTCGGACACAGTGTCCCATTCCACCATGCCCGGCTCACGAGGCGTGGACCAATTACAATCTAGGTATCGGTGGGCTACAATGGTTGTAAGGTGTTCCAGGGTTCCATACATAGGTGAGCAAGCAGGGTTAACAAACAAGGTTGGTCAGATAGTAGGCTAGACCGCACGAGTCAGGCGAGAGTGAGACGAGTGGCCTCGGGCACCAGGGACCCATGTAGTCGAACTACAGCCACCCGAACACACCCGACCAAACTCATGGGTTTAGCCCGAACATAGTCCTACCGATGGAACTGCCGTCTCTTCTCATGTTTCCGACCAACCCAAGGGTTCAAAGTTGATTCATAGCATGCTAACCATCAAGATTTTTGACTAGCATAAAAAATGGCATGTCCACATACATCACAGCCTACGAGTCAAATATTCCTAGCAAGCATACTACGTTATTAGGAGCAAGGTGCATGTGAGTGTGTGGGTTGGTGAGGAAGTTGAGCGCTTCCAACATTTCAAGGAATCAATGCACATGGAACAAACATCAAACACATCATAGGCAACAACATATGAGGAAATCACGCAACATGTGAGCATATAGTCATTCACAATATCTCAAACAAGTGAGGCACCAACAACATCGTAAGAAAGGGTAAGCAACATATAATTCCATACATCTCAACAAGCACCCAAATCCTAAGGTCTCTCTAGATTCTACATAAGCTTCACCCAAGCAAACAAAATCATTAAATTCATGATATAATTGGTGCTAGGCCACCTAAGATTAATAGTCCGCACCTATGGATTGTTGGAGACTTGAAAAACGACCTAGAGATGCCGAACTCGGTGCCGATCGGCCGAAACCCCTAAAGCAACATTTATATGTTAGAATCCTAAATAAATCCCTCCTCATCACAAGGGTTTCAACAAAAATGGGTGGTGGATCTTACCTAGATGATCAACGAGTGAAAAGGGTGGTTGTAGATGAGAATCCTCCTTTGAGAAGATGTAGGGAGTTGTGGGGTTTGATTTCCTTGGGCCCACCTTGCTCTTCTTTCTTCACTCTCCTTCCTCCTTTCTTCTTTCTCTCTTTTCTCTCTTCTCTCTCCCTTTCCTAGGGCAAATTCGTATGGGAGAGGGGTGCCCAAAAGAACCCTCTATTTATAATTCCAAATTTGGTGCAAATGGCCCTAAACTTCCATAATTTCCTAAAATAGACTTATGGGACTCCCTATTGGTGTTGGGGTGGCCCTAACACCCCTCTGGCCACCAAATTCGACGTGTAGGTGCCTTATGGCCCGATTAGAGCCCGTGCAAAAATTGGGGACGAACGGATGAACGGATATATGATCTGAGAAAGCGTTTCGACCTTTAAGTGGTCTGTGGGGGCCATTTTGGTGATTGGAGCATTTCTGATGGCCCTCTGGCCATGAAATTTATAGGATAAATGGTCCATGGCCCGATGAGGGGCCTTACAAAATTTGGGAACGAACGGATGCGGGGTTTAATCGTACGAGTCCGATTCGCGATCAACGGTCATCGTGCCACGATCGGGGCCCAGATTTGGTGGGAAGGCGTTGAAAAATATATTAAACCTTCACCGTAAATTTGGAAGAAATCCGGCCGGGAGACCCGAGTCTCGCTTCTTATATCGGTGCGATTTTAACCGCATTGGTGGGGCGCATTAGGCAAGCGCCAGATGGTACTTCTGGGTGTCCACTGGGTCCACAGTCCGCGATGGACCACAAGCCCAGTGAGATCTATGATTTTCTAAAGTTTTAGATTTTTCTGACCCTTCTCGGTCGCTGGGTGGCCCACACGGGCTATTGTTAAGTGTAAACGGCCATCTGGCTTGGCGGCCCGCACTTGGTCCTATCATAACTAGACTGGTCCACCCTAGTATAAACTAACATTGAGTGTTAGTGGTCGTTAAGTGATATTATAAGTTTATAATAAAATAAATAATTAAATAAATAAATAAATTTCAAGGATTTTTTTGGAAATCCAAAACAGTGAAAATTCGGGATGTTACAATCTACCCCCCTTAAAAACAATTTCGTCCCCGAAATTGCCTAAGGGTAGTAAGTAAAGGTTTCATTATTTCATTTACCTAGGTTTTGTTGAATTTAAGTTCATGTGCATGGTAAGGTGTGTACTATCTATACTAGTTTGGCTCATTCTAGTCTACCCCCCTTAAAAGTTTTTGCATTTGAGGTTTGAAAATAAATGTCAAAATCATTATTATCGTATTAAGAGGTTGTTGGTAAAGTTGACCTAATAGTGGTATATTTTACCCTTTTAGGATCGGGCTATTACGGAAAGACAGTTGTGGTAGGCTTGATCCCATACGTCGATCCTCTGCCTGACTAGGGAAAGATCGTTGTATCCCTTCCTAGTCCTGGTAGATCATGGTCTTCTGCTCGGTCAAAGCAGTGAGTCCGTTGGTGTTCACCCAGGATTAAGAATTGGGTCAAGCCGCGAATACATCGCAAGTGTATGGTCCCGTAATTCCGTAGTCCGATCAATCTTAACATTTGGAAGACATCAAAATTCTTTAACAGTTCAAGCTTCACATTCATAATATTTTTATGGGTGGTGAGTTTCCCGCGATGCCTATGATCAAACGACTGTCCTAGAGGGGTTTCCATGACCTTAAGGTTCTTCTTGACATTACCATTTTTATCCTATGGTTAGTGAGTTATGGGCAAATCACGCTTTGGTTTCAAAATTTTAACAGGGAAAGAAGAATCAAAAGTTTTAAAGTATTCTAGTGGTTTGGAGTGATAATAACGCTAATATGGATGCAGTAAGGCAATTATTCATACAAGCATTTATAAGGTGACAAGAAAATTTAAAAACAATCTATACATTCATATTAAATTCAAAGTGCCATTAGTATGGCTAGTTACATCATACAACATGGATTACATAGTTCTCTAGACATTCCAACATAAGGAAAAAATAACTTAGTCAAGCAAACGTCCTAACTATCCTTCAACACAAGCAGGTAGAACTAATCGACTCAAAGCAAACTATTAATTATTGGAAAGGTTATACTACTACTCTTCTGGATCGGGCAAAGATGGGGTACTTCTTCCCATGAGGGAAGGAATCACCGGAATGGGGAAGAAGGAAGTAACGGTTGTTAGGAATGCCATTTTCTCGGCGGGAAATGGATTTTGGATGAGAATGTAGGTGAGGGTGGGAGGGGAGATCCTAAGGATGGGTTTGGGAAGGACTTGAAAATGTGTTTAGAATTTGTTTGGAGAAGTGGGGTGGAATGGGTTTGAGAAAATGAAATTTGAGACGAGCTAGAGTGAAGAGGATTGATGTTGGGTTTAAAGAGTAAATGGGTGAATGGAGTGGGATTGTGGAAGGTTGGAATGTGTATTTGAGATGAATTGGTGGGAGTAGAGGAGGGATTGGGATGAATTTTGTGTTGGGTTTTAGAAGTGGTTGTGTAAGTGGGGTTCGATGGAAGGGGTTTGAGATGGGTTATGGAAACAGAAGTTTGGAGATGGGAAAAGTGTTGAGAATGGTTTTGAAGTATGGAGAGTTGGGAATGGAGTTTGAAGTGAATGAGCGAATAAGCTTTGTATGAATATTTTGTGGGTTTTGGGATTGAAGGAGGGTTTAGGGAAAGTATGTGGGAAATGAGGTTGGGTTAAGCATGAGAAGAGGAAATAAGGGTTTGGAGTGAAGGAGTAAAGGGGATGTGGCTCAAGTGAATGTGTTTTGAGGATTGGAAGATGGAATGTTGAGAGGGTTGTGGAAGATGTGGTTTGGGTATGAAGAAGAAGAGGTGGGTTTTGGAGAAGAAGAAGAGAAGTGGTGGAAGTGGGATGCCTTTGTATGGTTTCCTTGAAAATGGATTGAATCTTGGAGAGGGAGAGGGTTCTTCCCTAGGGTGTGGGAATAGTAGAGGGTATTGTGGGGTAAGAAATTGGGTATTAGTGCCCTTAAGTTGTAAGAGAGGAAGACCCCACTCGTGTGAACATTGAAAAGGAGGAGGGGACCCATCTTTTTTTGACGTTCCTTATACTTTTAGTAACCGGATATATTTGAAAATTTTTATGATGATTTAACATCAAGTTTTAAGTCATCCTACCAAATTTCATATCATTTGGAGTTGTAAATAAATTATTAAAATTCTAGGAAAAACAGCTGCCTAAAATTTAAAATTTTTGGACAGTTGGCAGAACATCTTAATTTTAACTATATTAAAATTTTTATTTTATTTTTTTCTTATTTTTATATAAAACTAGACTCATCAACCTTCAATCTGGCTTTTGAATCACCTAAATCGGAGTTGTAACGAAGGAGATATGACTTTTTGAAGTCGACCTAATTTTGCAGAAAATTCCGGCGTGGTGACGCCGGTTGGGCGTGCGACGCGCCGGGCCTCTGGAGGTCTGGGCGTTGCGCGACGCCGGCTGGGCGTTGCGACGCCGGCCGCTGGATGCCTGGGCGTTGCGACGCCGGCTGGGCGTTGCGACACCGGGCCACTGGATGGTCGCACCTTGCGACGGTCATATCTCACAAACCGGGATGAGTTATTTGACGTGCCATATATGAATTTGGGGTAGGAGAAGCTGATCTATCCAAATAAAATGGTTATTTTATAATATTCCATCAGGTTAATGGTCAAAGTCCATTTTACTTATATTTTCACTATTTATAGTGATTTTTTTGCTTACTTATAGTTCTTTATCCTTGAACTTTAGGATTTGTGTCTAAGATGAAGGTACATAGAAAAATTTGAAGGATAAAGAGGTGGAAGGCGAGGATTTAAAGGAGATAGGTTGAAAGGAGGAGTTTAGACTTAGGGATTGGGTGGTTTAGACTACCTAAATTTCCTAATTGGTCGAATCGGGTCTGCCGTTAAGTTCTCAAGCTCTTGTCCAAGGACGAGCTAAAACGTGTCGTAAGGCACCCAAGCTGAATTCTAATATTGTTATGTTCTCTCTCATCAGTCGAAGCCCTTCGTAAGACTATTTAACCTATTTTCTAGCGTCACTACTTACTCTCGCTACCCAACCCTAAGACTCTGGAAGTCTCACATTCTGTCTAAGACAGGCGGTTCAAGGACGGGTGGTTCCTAGCATTTCGCATTTTCTATTGCGTATCCTCTCAAGTCAGCGGACGCGTTAGTGAGTTCATGACCCATGGCCCAAATGATTCCAAACTATTGCTCTGATACCATCTGTAACGCCCCGGAAAATCGGGGGTCGTACATAGACTTGACTCCCGAGTTCCCGAGTGTCACTTATCGTGCATTTATGGTTTTTTTTTTTTTTTGATTGATCAAATTTAACTGCGCAATTTGGAATTACCTGAAGCATGAAGCACAATCGCACCAGTCTACTGAAATGAAGGAAATCTCACAAATATACAGGTCCAAAAATAATAAAGGGTCGCCCAAGGCGTTGTAACAGATAATAAAATAAGGCTATGTCCAAAAGGAATAAGACTGAGCCCACTGCTCAGCAAATCCAAATTCAGCCCGATCAAGCCGATGGAGAGCCGCCCATCAGCTGCAAGTAGGAGAGTCCGTCCTCCTTGTCCAAGCTCGCCTCGCCAGGCTCCTCATGCCCTGAGTCACCTGCATCTATGAATGGGTCTGGTTGGTGTTTTAAAACACCGTCCCAGAGTGGGAGTGAGTGATCAACTCAGTGTGAACTATTAGTCTCAAGTTATCACAAACATCAGTTATATTACAGATTTAATGAAAAACAATCATTCACAGTTACTAAACTAATCTTATTAATGTGCATGCATGATGGATGAAATGATGCATGCCCTTGCCACAACTCTCCCTCAAGCGACTCCATCTTACGATCGCATATGACAACACTCCCTCAGAGCGACCTCGACTGCCGAGTCGCCACCCTAGCTAATGCGATGCAATGATATGTTAGCCAAGTTCTTAGTTAATTCCGTTCATCCAGCAGGTTTGGGAAACTGATTCACCCCACGTATCAATGCCCTCAACTAGTTGCGGTGCCGAGACCCCTCAATGCGCGAGGCCAGGGCACCGCGATCCGTGATCCCATCGGGTTCCTCATCCCCGACTCCAAGCACATGAGGAGTGCCAAAAGGAAGGGATCGCTCGCGGTCACTACGGGGAGGCGCGGTACCCCAGCGTAGGCCGACAGCTCGGACACAGTGTCCCATTCCACCATGCCCGGCTCACGAGGCTGTGGACCAATTACAATCTAGGTATCAGTGGGCTACAATGGTTGTAAGGTGTTCCAGGTTCCATACATAGGTGAGCAAGCAGGGTTAACAAACAAGGTTGGTCAGATAGTAGGCTAGACCGCACGAGTCAGGCGAGAGTGAGACGAGTGGCCTCGGGCACCAGGGACCCATGTAGTCGAACTACAGCCACCCGAACACACCCGACCAAACTCATGGGTTTAGCCCGAACATAGTCCTACCGATGGAACTGCCGTCTCTTCTCATGTTTCCGACCAACCCAAGGGTTCAAAGTTGATTCATAGCATGCTAACCATCAAGATTTTTGACTAGCATAAAAAATGGCATGTCCACATACATCACAGCCTACGAGTCAAATATTCCTAGCAAGCATACTACGTTATTAGGAGCAAGGTGCATGTGAGTGTGTGGGTTGGTGAGGAAGTTGAGCGCTTCCAACATTTCAAGGAATCAATGCACATGGAACAAACATCAAACACATCATAGGCAACAACATATGAGGAAATCACGCAACATGTGAGCATATAGTCATTCACAATATCTCAAACAAGTGAGGCACCAACAACATCGTAAGAAAGGGTAAGCAACATATAATTCCATACATCTCAACAAGCACCCAAATCCTAAGGTCTCTCTAGATTCTACATAAGCTTCACCCAAGCAAACAAAATCATTAAATTCATGATATAATTGGTGCTAGGCCACCTAAGATTAATAGTCCGCACCTATGGATTGTTGGAGACTTGAAAAACGACCTAGAGATGCCGAACCCGGTGCCGATCGGCCGAAACCCCTAAAGCAACATTTATATGTTAGAATCCTAAATAAATCCCTCCTCATCACAAGGGTTTCAACAAAAATGGGTGGTGGATCTTACCTAGATGATCAACGGAGTGAAAAGGGTGGTTGTAGATGAGGAATCCTCCTTTGAGAAGATGTAGGGAGTTGTGGGGGTTTGATTTCCTTGGGCCCACCTTGCTCTTCTTTCTTCTCTCTCCTTCCTCCTTTCTTCTTTCTCTCTTTTCTCTCTTCTCTCTCTCCCCTTTCCTAGGGCAAATTCGTATGGGAGAGGGGTGCCCAAAAGAACCCTCTATTTATAATTCCAAATTTGGTGCAAATGGCCCTAAACTTCCATAATTTCCTAAAATAGACTTATGGGACTCCCTATTGGTGTTGGGGTGGCCCTAACACCCCTCTGGCCACCAAATTCGACGTGTAGGTGCCTTATGGCCCGATTAGGGCCCGTGCAAAAATTGGGGACGAACGGATGAACGGATATATGATCTGAGAAAGCGTTTCTGACCTTTAAGTGGTCCTGTGGGGGCCATTTTGGTGATTGGAGCATTTCTGATGGCCCTCTGGCCATGAAATTTATAGGATAAATGGTCCATGGCCCGATGAGGGGCCTTACAAAATTTGGGAACGAACGGATGCGGGGTTTAATCGTACGAGTCCGATTCGCGATCAACGGTCATCGTGCCACGATCGGGGCCCAGATTTGGTGGGAAGGCGTTGAAAAATATATTAAACCTTCACCGTAAATTTGGAAGAAATCCGACGGCTGGAAGACCCGGAGTCTCAGTTTCTTATATCAGTGCCAGATTTTAATCTGGCATTGGTGGGGCGCATTGGGCAAGCGCCAGATGGTACTTCTGGGTGTCCACTGGGTCCACAGTCCGCGATGGACCACAAGCCCAGTGAGATCTATGATTTTCTAAAGTTTTAGATTTTTCTGACCCTTCTCGGTCGCTGGGTGGCCCACACGGGCTATTGTTAAGTGTAAACGGGCCATCTGGCTTGGCGGCCCGCACTTGGTCCTATCATAACTAGACTGGTCCACCCTAGTATAAACTAACATTGAGTGTTAGTGGTCGTTAAGTGATATTATAAGTTTATAATAAAATAAATAATTAAATAAATAAATAAATTTCAAGGATTTTTTTGGAAATCCAAAACAGTGAAAATTCGGGATGTTACAATCTACCCCCCTTAAAAACAATTTCGTCCCCGAAATTGCCTAAGGGTAGTAAGTAAAGGTTTCATTATTTCATTTACCTAGGTTTTGTTGAATTTAAGTTCATGTGCATGGTAAGGTGTGTACTATCTATACTAGTTTGGCTCATTCTAGTCTACCCCCCTTAAAAGTTTTTTTGCATTTGAGGTTTGAAAATAAATGTCAAAATCATTATTATCGTATTAAGAGGTTGTTGGTAAAGTTGACCTAATAGTGGTATATTTTACCCTTTTAGGATCGGGCTATTACGGAAAGACAGTTGTGGTAGGCTTGATCCCATACGTCGATCCTCTGCCTGACCAGGGTAGAAAGATCGTTGTATCCCTTCCTAGTCCTGGTAGATCATGGTCTTCTGCTCGGTCAAAGCAGTGAGTCCGTTGGTGTTCACCCAGGATTAAGAATTGGGTCAAGCCGCGAATACATCGCAAGTGTATGGTCCCGTAATTCCGTAGTCCGATCAATCTTAACATTTGGAAGACATCAAAATTCTTTAACAGTTCAAGCTTCACATTCATAATATTTTTATGGGTGGTGAGTTTCCCGCGATGCCTATGATCAAACGACTGTCCTAGAGGGGTTTCCATGACCTTAAGGTTCTTCTTGACATTACCATTTTTATCCTATGGTTAGTGAGTTATGGGCAAATCACGCTTTGGTTTCAAAATTTTAACAGGGAAAGAAGAATCAAAAGTTTTAAAGTATTCTAGTGGTTTGGAGTGATAATAACGCTAATATGGATGCAGTAAGGCAATTATTCATACAAGCATTTATAAGGTGACAAGAAAATTTAAAAACAATCTATACATTCATATTAAATTCAAAGTGCCATTAGTATGGCTAGTTACATCATACAACATGGATTACATAGTTCTCTAGACATTCCAACATAAGGAAAAAATAACTTAGTCAAGCAAACGTCCTAACTATCCTTCAACACAAGCAGGTAGAACTAATCGACTCAAAGCAAACTATTAATTATTGGAAAGGTTATACTACTACTCTTCTGGATCGGGCAAAGATGGGGGTACTTCTTCCCCATGAGGGAAGGAATCACCGGAATGGGGAAGAAGGAAGTAACGGTTGCTAGGAATGCCATTTTTCTCGGCAGGGAAATGGATTTTGGATGAGAATGTAGGTGAGGGTGGGAGGGGAGATCCTAAGGATGGGTTTGGGAAGGACTTGAAAATGTGTTTAGAATTTGTTTGGAGAAAGTGGGGTGGAATGGGTTTGAGAAAATGAAATTTGAGACGAGCTAGAGTGAAGAGGATTGATGTTGGGTTTAAAGAGTAAATGGGTGAATGGAGTGGGATTGTGGAAGGTTGGAATGTGTATTTGAGATGAATTGGTGGGAGTAGAGGAGGGATTGGGATGAATTTTGTGTTGGGTTTTAGAAGTGGTTGTGTAAGTGGGGTTCGATGGAAGGGGTTTGAGATGGGTTATGGAAACGAAGTTTGGAGATGGGAAAAGTGTTGAGAATGGTTTTGAAGTATGGAGAGTTGGGAATGGAGTTTGAAGTGAATGAGCGAATAAGCTTTGTATGAATATTTTGTGGGTTTTGGGATTGAAGGAGGGTTTAGGGAAAGTATGTGGGAAATGAGGTTGGGTTAAGCATGAGAAGAGGAAATAAGGGTTTGGAGTGAAGGAGTAAAGGGGATGTGGCTCAAGTGAATGTGTTTTGAGGATTGGAAGATGGAATGTTGAGAGGGTTGTGGAAGATGTGGTTTGGGTATGAAGAAGAAGAGGTGGGTTTTGGAGAAGAAGAAGAGAAGTGGTGGAAGTGGGATGCCTTTGTATGGTTTCCTTGAAAATGGATTGAATCTTGGAGAGGGAGAGGGTTCTTCCCTAGGGTGTGGGAATAGTAGAGGGTATTGTGGGGTAAGAAATTGGGTATTAGTGCCCTTAAGTTGTAAGAGAGGAAGACCCCACTCGTGTGAACATTGAAAAGGAGGAGGGGACCCATCTTTTTTTGACGTTCCTTATACTTTTAGTAACCGGATATATTTGAAAATTTTTATGATGATTTAACATCAAGTTTTAAGTCATCCTACCAAATTTCATATCATTTGGAGTTGTAAATAAATTATTAAAATTCTAGGAAAAACAGCTGCCTAAAATTTAAAATTTTTGGACAGTTGGCAGAACATCTTAATTTTAACTATATTAAAATTTTTATTTTATTTTTTTCTTATTTTTATATAAAACTAGACTCATCAACCTTCAATCTGGCTTTTGAATCACCTAAATCGGAGTTGTAACGAAGGAGATATGACTTTTTGAAGTCGACCTAATTTTGCAGAAAATTCCGGCGTGGTGACGCCGGTTGGGCGTTGCGACGCCGGGCCTCTGGAGGTCTGGGCGTTGCGACGCCGGGCTGGCGTTGCGACGCCGGCCGCTGGATGCCTGGGCGTTGCGACGCCGGCTGGGCGTTGCGACACCGGGCCACTGGATGGTCGCACCTTGCGACGGTCATATCTCACAAACCGGGATGAGTTATTTGACGTGCCATATATGAATTTGGGGTAGGAGAAGCTGATCTATCCAAATAAAATGGTTATTTTATAATATTCCATCAGGTTAATGGTCAAAGTCCATTTTACTTATATTTTCACTATTTATAGTGATTTTTTTGCTTACTTATAGTTCTTTATCCTTGAACTTTAGGATTTGTGTCTAAGATGAAGGTACATAGAAAAATTTGAAGGATAAAGAGGTGGAAGGCGAGGATTTAAAGGAGATAGGTTGAAAGGAGGAGTTTAGACTTAGGGATTGGGTGGTTTAGACTACCTAAATTTCCTAATTGGTCGAATCGGGTCTGCCGTTAAGTTCTCAAGCTCTTGTCCAAGGACGAGCTAAAACGTGTCGTAAGGCACCCAAGCTGAATTCTAATATTGTTATGTTCTCTCTCATCAGTCGAAGCCCTTCGTAAGACTATTTAACCTATTTTCTAGCGTCACTACTTACTCTCGCTACCCAACCCTAAGACTCTGGAAGTCTCACATTCTGTCTAAGACAGGCGGTTCAAGGACGGGTGGTTCCTAGCATTTCGCATTTTCTATTGCGTATCCTCTCAAGTCAGCGGACGCGTTAGTGAGTTCATGACCCATGGCCCAAATGATTCCAAACTATTGCTCTGATACCATCTGTAACGCCTCGGAAAATCGGGGGTCGTACATAGACTTGACTCCCGAGTTCCCGAGTGTCACTTATCGTGCATTTATGGTTTTTTTTTTTTTTTTTTTGATTGATCAAATTTAATCTAAGCGCAATTTGGAATTACCCGAAGCATGAAGCACAATCGCACCCGTCTCTTCGAAATGAAGGAAATCTCACAAATATACAGTCCAAAAATAATAAAGGGTCGCCTAAGGCGCGTTAACAGATAATAAAATAAGGCTATGTCCAAAGGAATAAGACTCGAGCCCACCGCTCAAAGCAAATCCAAATTCACCCGATCAAGCCGATGGAGAGCCGCCCATCACCGGTGCAGTAGGAGAGTCCGTCCTCCTTGTCCAAGCTCGCCTCGCCGCCAGGGCTCCTCATGCCCCGAGTCACCGCATCTATGAATGGGTCTGGTTGGTGTTTTAAAACACCGTCCCAGAGTGGGAGTGAGTGATCAACTCAAGTGAACTATTAGTCTCAAGTTATCACAAACATCGGTTATATTACTGATTTAATGAAAAACAATCATTCACAGGCATTACTAAACTAATCTTATTAATGTGCATGCATGATGGATGAAATGATGCATGCCCTTGCCACAACTCTCCCTCAAGCGACTCCATCTTACGATCGCATATGACAACACTCCCTCAGAGCGACCTCGACTGCCGAGTCGCCACCCTAGCTAATGCGATGCAATGATATGTTAGCCAAGTTCTTAGTTAATTCCGTTCATCCAAAGCAGGTTTGGGAAACTGATTCACCCCACGTATCAATGCCCTCAACGAGTTGCGGTGCCGAGACCCCTCAATGCGCGAGGCCAGGGCACCGCGATCCGTGATCCCATCGGGTTCCTCATCCCCGACTCCAAGCACATGAGGAGTGCCAAAGGAAGGGATCGCTCGCGGTCACTACGGGAGGCGCGGTACCCCAGCGTAGGCCGACAGCTCGGACACGGTGTCCCATTCCACCATGCCCGGCTCACGAGGCTGTGGACCAATTACAATCTAGGTATCAGTGGGCTACAATGGTTGTAAGGTGTTCCAGGTTCCATACATAGGTGAGCAAGCAGGGTTAACAAACAAGGTTGGTCAGATAGTAGGCTAGACCGCACGAGTCAGGCGAGAGTGAGACGAGTGGCCTCGGGCACCAGGGACCCATGTAGTCGAACTACAGCCACCCGAACACACCCGACCAAACTCATGGGTTTAGCCCGAGCATAGTCCTACCGATGGAACTGCCGTCTCTTCTCATGTTTCCGACCAACCCAAGGGTTCAAAGTTGATTCATAGCATGCTAACCATCAAGATTTTTGACTAGCATAAAAATGGCATGTCCACATACATCACAGCCTACGAGTCAAATATTCCTAGCAAGCATACTACGTTATTAGGAGCAAGGTGCATGTGAGTGTGTGGGTTGGTGAGGAAGTTGAGCGCTTCCAACATTTCAAGGAATCAATGCACATGGAACAAACATCAAACACATCATAGGCAACAACATATGAGGAAATCACGCAACATGTGAGCATATAGTCATTCACAATATCTCAAACAAGTGAGGCACCAACAACATCGTAAGAAAGGGTAAGCAACATATAATTCCATACATCTCAACAAGCACCCAAATCCTAAGGTCTCTCTAGATTCTACATAAGCTTCACCCAAGCAAACAAAATCATTAAATTCATGATATAATTGGTGCTAGGCCACCTAAGATTAATAGTCCGCACCTATGGATTGTTGGAGACTTGAAAACGACCTAGAGATGCCGAACTCGGTGCCAGATCGGCCGAAACCCCTAAAGCAACATTTATATGTTAGAATCCTAAATAAATCCCTCCTCATCACAAGGGTTTCAACAAAAATGGGTGGTGGATCTTACCTAGATGATCAACGGAGTGAAAAGGGTGGTTGTAGATGAGGAATCCTCCTTTGAGAAGATGTAGGGAGTTGTGGGGGTTTGATTTCCTTGGGCCCACCTTGCTCTTCTTTCTTCACTCTCCCTTCCTCCTTTCTTCTTTCTCTCTTTTCTCTCTTCTCTCTCTCCCCTTTCCTAGGGCAAATTCGTATGGGAGAGGGGTGCCCAAAAGAACCCTCTATTTATAATTCCAAATTTGGTGCAAATGGCCCTAAACTTCCATAATTTCCTAAAATAGACTTATGGGACTCCCTATTGGTGTTGGGGTGGCCCTAACACCCCTCTGGCCACCAAATTCGACGTGTAGGTGCCTTATGGCCCGATTAGAGCCCGTGCAAAAATTGGGGACGAACGGATGAACGGATATATGATCTGAGAAAGCGTTTCTGACCTTTAAGTGGTCCTGTGGGGGCCATTTTGGTGATTGGAGCATTTCTGATGGCCCTCTGGCCATGAAATTTATAGGATAAATGGTCCATGGCCCGATGAGGGCCTTACAAAATTTGGGAACGAACGGATGCGGGGTTTAATCGTACGAGTCCGATTCGCGATCAACGGTCATCGTGCCACGATCGGGGCCCGATTTGGTGGGAAGGCGTTGAAAAATATATTAAACCTTCACCGTAAATTTGGAAGAAATCCGACGGCTGGAAGACCCGGAGTCTCAGTTTCTTATATCAGTGCCAGATTTTAATCTGGCATTGGTGGGGCGCATTGGGCAAGCGCCAGATGGTACTTCTGGGTGTCCACTGGGTCCACAGTCCGCGATGGACCACAAGCCCAGTGAGATCTATGATTTTCTAAAGTTTTAGATTTTTCTGACCCTTCTCGGTCGCTGGGTGGCCCACACGGGCTATTGTTAAGTGTAAACGGGCCATCTGGCTTGGCGGCCCGCACTTGGTCCTATCATAACTAGACTGGTCCACCCTAGTATAAACTAACATTGAGTGTTAGTGGTCGTTAAGTGATATTATAAGTTTATAATAAAATAAATAATTAAATAAATAAATAAATTTCAAGGATTTTTTTGGAAATCCAAAACAGTGAAAATTCGGGATGTTACAATCTACCCCCCTTAAAAACAATTTCGTCCCCGAAATTGCCTAAGGGTAGTAAGTAAAGGTTTCATTATTTCATTTACCTAGGTTTTGTTGAATTTAAGTTCATGTGCATGGTAAGGTGTGTACTATCTATACTAGTTTGGCTCATTCTAGTCTACCCCCCTTAAAAGTTTTTTTGCATTTGAGGTTTGAAAATAAATGTCAAAATCATTATTATCGTATTAAGAGGTTGTTGGTAAAGTTGACCTAATAGTGGTATATTTTACCCTTTTAGGATCGGGGCTATTACTGGAAAGACAGCTTGTGGTAGGCTTGATCCCATACGTCGATCCTCTGCCCGACCAGGGTAGAAAGATCGTTGTATCCCTTCCTAGTCCGGTAGATCATGGTCTTCTGCCTCGGTCAAAGCAAAGAGAGTCCGTTGGTGTTCACCCAGGATTAAGAATTGGGTCAAGCCGCGAATACATCGCAAGTGTATGGTCCCGTAATTCCGTAGTCCGATCAATCTTAACATTTGGAAGACATCAAAATTCTTTAACAGTTCAAGCTTCACATTCATAATATTTTTATGGGTGGTGAGTTTCCCGCGATGCCTATGATCAAACGACTGTCCTAGAGGGGTTTCCATGACCTTAAGGTTCTTCTTGACATTACCATTTTTATCCTATGGTTAGTGAGTTATGGGCAAATCACGCTTTGGTTTCAAAATTTTAACAGGGAAAGAAGAATCAAAAGTTTTAAAGTATTCTAGTGGTTTGGAGTGATAATAACGCTAATATGGATGCAGTAAGGCAATTATTCATACAAGCATTTATAAGGTGACAAGAAAATTTAAAAACAATCTATACATTCATATTAAATTCAAAGTGCCATTAGTATGGCTAGTTACATCATACAACATGGATTACATAGTTCTCTAGACATTCCAACATAAGGAAAAAATAACTTAGTCAAGCAAACGTCCTAACTATCCTTCAACACAAGCAGGTAGAACTAATCGACTCAAAGCAAACTATTAATTATTGGAAAGGTTATACTACTACTCTTCTGGATCGGGCAAAGATGGGGGTACTTCTTCCCCATGAGGGAAGGAATCACCGGAATGGGGAAGAAGGAAGTAACGGTTGCTAGGAATGCCATTTTCCTCGGCAGGGAAATGGATTTTGGATGAGAATGTAGGTGAGGGTGGGAGGGGAGATCCTAAGGATGGGTTTGGGAAGGACTTGAAAATGTGTTTAGAATTTGTTTGGAGATAGTGGGGTGGAATGGGTTTGAGAAAATGAAATTTGAGACGAGCTAGAGTGAAGAGGATTGATGTTGGGTTTAAAGAGTAAATGGGTGAATGGAGTGGGATTGTGGAAGGTTGGAATGTGTATTTGAGATGAATTGGTGGGAGTAGAGGAGGGATTGGGATGAATTTTGTGTTGGGTTTTAGAAGTGGTTGTGTAAGTGGGGTTCGATGGAAGGGGTTTGAGATGGGTTATGGAAACGAAGTTTGGAGATGGGAAAAGTGTTGAGAATGGTTTTGAAGTATGGAGAGTTGGGAATGGAGTTTGAAGTGAATGAGCGAATAAGCTTTGTATGAATATTTTGTGGGTTTTGGGATTGAAGGAGGGTTTAGGGAAAGTATGTGGGAAATGAGGTTGGGTTAAGCATGAGAAGAGGAAATAAGGGTTTGGAGTGAAGGAGTAAAGGGGATGTGGCTCAAGTGAATGTGTTTTGAGGATTGGAAGATGGAATGTTGAGAGGGTTGTGGAAGATGTGGTTTGGGTATGAAGAAGAAGAGGTGGGTTTTGGAGAAGAAGAAGAGAAGTGGTGGAAGTGGGATGCCTTTGTATGGTTTCCTTGAAAATGGATTGAATCTTGGAGAGGGAGAGGGTTCTTCCCTAGGGTGTGGGAATAGTAGAGGGTATTGTGGGGTAAGAAATTGGGTATTAGTGCCCTTAAGTTGTAAGAGAGGAAGACCCCACTCGTGTGAACATTGAAAAGGAGGAGGGGACCCATCTTTTTTTGACGTTCCTTATACTTTTAGTAACCGGATATATTTGAAAATTTTTATGATGATTTAACATCAAGTTTTAAGTCATCCTACCAAATTTCATATCATTTGGAGTTGTAAATAAATTATTAAAATTCTAGGAAAAACAGCTGCCTAAAATTTAAAATTTTTGGACAGTTGGCAGAACATCTTAATTTTAACTATATTAAAATTTTTATTTTATTTTTTTCTTATTTTTATATAAAACTAGACTCATCAACCTTCAATCTGGCTTTTGAATCACCTAAATCGGAGTTGTAACGAAGGAGATATGACTTTTTGAAGTCGACCTAATTTTGCAGAAAATTCCGGCGTGGTGACGCCGGTTGGGCGTTGCGACGCCGGGCCTCTGGAGGTCTGGGCGTTGCGACGCCGGCTGGGCGTTGCGACGCCGGCCGCTGGATGCCTGGGCGTTGCGACGCCGGCTGGGCGTTGCGACGCCGGGCCACTGGATGGTCGCACCTTGCGACGGTCATATCTCACAAACCGGGATGAGTTATTTGACGTGCCATATATGAATTTGGGGTAGGAGAAGCTGATCTATCCAAATAAAATGGTTATTTTATAATATTCCATCAGGTTAATGGTCAAAGTCCATTTTACTTATATTTTCACTATTTATAGTGATTTTTTTGCTTACTTATAGTTCTTTATCCTTGAACTTTAGGATTTGTGTCTAAGATGAAGGTACATAGAAAAATTTGAAGGATAAAGAGGTGGAAGGCGAGGATTTAAAGGAGATAGGTTGAAAGGAGGAGTTTAGACTTAGGGATTGGGTGGTTTAGACTACCTAAATTTCCTAATTGGTCGAATCGGGTCTGCCGTTAAGTTCTCAAGCTCTTGTCCAAGGACGAGCTAAAACGTGTCGTAAGGCACCCAAGCTGAATTCTAATATTGTTATGTTCTCTCTCATCAGTCGAAGCCCTTCGTAAGACTATTTAACCTATTTTCTAGCGTCACTACTTACTCTCGCTACCCAACCCTAAGACTCTGGAAGTCTCACATTCTGTCTAAGACAGGCGGTTCAAGGACGGGTGGTTCCTAGCATTTCGCATTTTCTATTGCGTATCCTCTCAAGTCAGCGGACGCGTTAGTGAGTTCATGACCCATGGCCCAAATGATTCCAAACTATTGCTCTGATACCATCTGTAACGCCCCGGAAAATCGGGGGTCGTACATAGACTTGACTCCCGAGTTCCCGAGTGTCACTTATCGTGCATTTATGGTTTTTTTTTTTTTTGATTGATCAAATTTAACTGCGCAATTTGGAATTACCTGAAGCATGAAGCACAATCGCACCAGTCTACTGAAATGAAGGAAATCTCACAAATATACAGGTCCAAAAATAATAAAGGGTCGCCCAAGGCGTTGCCCAACAGGATAATAAAATAAGGCTATGTCCAAAAGAATAAGACTGAGCCCACTGCTCAAGCAAATCCAAATTCAGCCCGATCAAGCCGATGGAGAGCCGCCCATCACCGTAAGTAGGAGAGTCCGTCCTCCTTGTCCAAGCTCGCCTCGCCAGCTCCTCATGCCCCGAGTCACCCGCATCTATGAATGGGTCCGGTTGGTGTTTTAAAACACCGTCCCGAGTGGGAGTGAGTGATCAACTCAAGGTGAACTATTAGTCTCAAGTTATCACAAACATCAGTTATATTACGATTTAATGAAAAACAATCATTCACAGGCTTACTAAACTAATCTTATTAATGTGCATGCATGATGGATGAAATGATGCATGCCCTTGCCACAACTCTCCCTCAAGCGACTCCATCTTACGATCGCATATGACAACACTCCCTCAGAGCGACCTCGACTGCCGAGTCGCCACCCTAGCTAATGCGATGCAATGACATGTTAGCCAAGTTCTTAGTTAATTCCGCTCATCCAGCAGGTTTGGGAAACTGATTCACCCCACGTATCAATGCCCTCAACTAGTTGCGGTGCCGAGACCCCTCAATGCGCGAGGCCAGGGCACCGCGATCCGTGATCCCATCGGGTTCCTCATCCCCGACTCCAAGCACATGAGGAGTGCCAAAAGGAAGGGATCGCTCGCAGTCACTACGGGGAGGCGCGGTACCCCAGCGTAGGCCGACAGCTCGGACACAGTGTCCCATTCCACCATGCCCGGCTCACGAGACTGTGGACCAATTACAATCTAGGTATCAGTGGGCTACAATGGTTGTAAGGTGTTCCAGGTTCCATACATAGGTGAGCAAGCAGGGTTAACAAACAAGGTTGGTCAGATAGTAGGCTAGACCGCACGAGTCAGGCGAGAGTGAGACGAGTGGCCTCGGCACCAGGGACCCATGTAGTCGAACTACGCCCACCCGAACACACCCGACCAAACTCATGGGTTTAGCCCGAACATAGTCCTACCGATGGAACTGCCGTCTCTTCTCATGTTTCCGACCAACCCAAGGGTTCAAAGTTGATTCATAGCATGCTAACCATCAAGATTTTTGACTAGCATAAAAAATGGCATGTCCACATACATCACAGCCTACGAGTCAAATATTCCTAGCAAGCATACTACGTTATTAGGAGCAAGGTGCATGTGAGTGTGTGGGTTGGTGAGGAAGTTGAGCGCTTCCAACATTTCAAGGAATCAATGCACATGGAACAAACATCAAACACATCATAGGCAACAACATATGAGGAAATCACGCAACATGTGAGCATATAGTCATTCACAATATCTCAAACAAGTGAGGCACCAACAACATCGTAAGAAAGGGTAAGCAACATATAATTCCATACATCTCAACAAGCACCCAAATCCTAAGGTCTCTCTAGATTCTACATAAGCTTCACCCAAGCAAACAAAATCATTAAATTCATGATATAATTGGTGCTAGGCCACCTAAGATTAATAGTCCGCACCTATGGATTGTTGGAGACTTGAAAAACGACCTAGAGATGCCGAACTTGCGGTCCGATCGGCCGAAACCCCTAAAGCAACATTTATATGTTAGAATCCTAAATAAATCCCTCCTCATCACAAGGGTTTCAACAAAAATGGGTGGTGGATCTTACCTAGATGATCAACGAGTGAAAAGGGTGGTTGTAGATGAGGAATCCTCCTTTGAGAAGATGTAGGAGTTGTGGGGTTTGATTTCCTTGGGCCCACCTTGCTCTTCTTTCTTCACTCTCCTTCCTTTCTTTCTTTCTCTCTCTTTTCTCTCTTCTCTCTCTCCCCTTTCCTAGGGCAAATTCGTATGGGAGAGGGGTGCCCAAAAGAACCCTCTATTTATAATTCCAAATTTGGTGCAAATGGCCCTAAACTTCCATAATTTCCTAAAATAGACTTATGGGACTCCCTATTGGTGTTGGGGTGGCCCTAACACCCCTCTGGCCACCAAATTCGACGTGTAGGTGCCTTATGGCCCGATTAGAGCCCGTGCAAAAATTGGGGACGAACGGATGAACGGATATATGATCTGAGAAAGCGTTTCTGACCTTTAAGTGGTCCTGTGGGGGCCATTTTGGTGATTGGAGCATTTCTGATGGCCCTCTGCCATGAAATTTATAGGATAAATGGTCCATGGCCCGATGAGGGGCCTTACAAAATTTGGGAACGAACGGATGCGGGTTTAATCGTACGAGTCCGATTCGCGATCAACGGTCATCGTGCCACGATCGGGGCCCAGATTTGGTGGGAAGGCGTTGAAAAATATATTAAACCTTCACCGTAAATTTGGAAGAAATCCGACTACCGGAAGACCCGAGTCTCGCTTTATATCGCGCAGATTTTAATCGCATTGGTGGGGCGCATTGGGCAAGCGCCGATGGTACTGGGTGTCCACTGGGTCCACAGTCCGCGATGGACCACAAGCCCAAGTGAGATCTATGATTTTCTAAAGTTTTAGATTTTTCTGACCCTTCTCGGTCGCTGGGTGGCCCACACGGGCTATTGTTAAGTGTAAACGGGCCATCCGCTTGGCGGCCGCGCACTTGGTCCTATCATAACTAGACCGGTCCACTCCTAGTATAAACTAACATTGAGTGTTAGTGGTCGTTAAGTGATATTATAAGTTTATAATAAAATAAATAATTAAATAAATAAATAAATTTCAAGGATTTTTTTGGAAATCCAAAACAGTGAAAATTCGGGATGTTACAATAGCCTACCACACTACGCCAAATTGGGCAATTTGCGACGTATTTTTGCGACGGACTTTGTCCGTTGCTAAAATCTCTTGGTTTAATGACGGATTAAATCCGTTGCTAACGGAAAAAGTCCGTCGCTAAACCCCTGTTTGTCGAAAATCCGGTTTGGACGTCGTTGAATTTAGCGACGGACCAAAATCCGTCGCTAAAATCTGATTTATGACGGATTTGTCTGTTGTTAGTAGGCGACGGACTAAATCCGTCGCAAAATTTGATTTTGTGACAGCTGTAAATTCCCGCCCAAAACACCAAATGGCACACTTTTCAGTTGCTTTTGCGATGAATTATGGTCCGTCGTAAAAGGACTTTTGCCTTAACATTAATTTTTTTCATTTTTTTAAGAACATGGTGGAAAATTAAGTTTTTTTGTAGTCTAATAGTTGTTTTTTAATAGAATTTTGATTGTTTTATTGTACATATTTGTGTCTAAGATTATTTTTTAACAATTGATTGAATGCAAAAAGAAAATTTATTCTGTTTTTATATCAAATGAGTGGAATTCTTATTTTTATTTTTTAATTTAAAATTAATATTTAAATGATTTGTAATATCACATGAAAAAGAATATTGAGAAAAAAAAAAAAAATTTAACAAAGTTTGAGAAAAAAAATTAGATTTTGAACAAATAAAAATTGCAATTTAATAAAAATCTATCTTGTGGGAACAAAAAAGAACTTTGAATAAAGTTGATAAATTTGAAAAAAAAAAAAAAGCATTTGATTTTGAGAAAAAAATAATATCCTGAAAAGGAAAATTAAAAATATTTTAAAAAATGTGAAAATTTTCACAATGTTGAAAAATGAAAATATTTTTAAAAAGAAAATGAGAGTTTGAAATTTGAAAAATAAAATAAATTTTCATATTTTAAAAAATGTGAAATTTTATTTTATTTTCACTCAAAATAAAATTTGAGTGAAAAATAAAATAAAACGATATTAAAAATCGATACTTTATCAAAAAACAAACATTTTGAAATGAAAAATAAATAAGTTGAATAATTTTGTGATTTTGAAAAATAATTGAAATTGTTCAAAATTCGAAATTAAAAGAAAAGGTTATTTATAAAAACACTAAGATTTTGAAAAAAATATATATAATTTAAAAAATAAAATTGAAAAGTTGAAAACAACATGATGCTTTTGAAGAGAAAAAAATTGGCATTTTGGAATTTTTGGGAAGAAAATTAAAATTTGTGAAAATTTTAGATATTTTGAAAATAAAAATTCAGAATTTGTATTTTAATTTATTTTTTGAAATATTTTATCATAAAAATGATATTTTGTTAAAAGTTTTCAAAGAAAAATTAAGAGTAAAAAAAATATACATTTTGAAAAAAAATATATTATTTTTAAATGGAAATTGAAATTTATTTGTGAAAAAAATTAAATTTAATAAATTATTAGGCACATCTACTAATTGAACATTTAACCATTTTTGGGCAATCGAGTTAGTCTAGATTGAAGAGTAAATGACTTCATGTGTTTAAATAAAATTTCGCTCAAATTGTTGATCAATCTTGTATGCCCAGTATCTTTCTCATATGTAGCTAGCTTAATTGGGGCGAGTAACTAGTTTAATTGAAGGTATTGATTAGTAAAATAGAGTGAATGGGCTAGACATATAAAATAGGCTAAATATTGTTGTCAAAATTGTGACCCAACTTATTGACCTTGCGAGAACCTAAGAATTGATGTTAATAAATTTTGTGGGCCCCATTATGATGTGTGTTGAACATCAACACCGCGCATTTAATGTGTCCCCTTTAGGTTATGAGATATCTCAAAAATCATCCATAAACGAAACTCGGGTGGGCCAAACCATTTAAAACCATGTAAAGACATCTTAAAATATATATAAGCACTGGGTGGGGCCCACATGAGTTTTGGATGCGGCTAAAACTTAGTCTGACCCCTCATCCAAGTGGGACACACATAATGAGTGGGTTGGATATGTGAATCACATTAAGGCAAGCCCAATATATGATTATGAATGTTTTAAGGAAACCCCTCAACATTTAGGTGAGTTAGTCATTACCCTTACCAAAGTAAACTTTGTGGGGTCCACCGTTATTTATTTACTTATTTTATCCATTCCGTTTATCCACGTTAACAAATAATTTGAGGTCTAAAGAAAAGGAAGCATATCCAAAGCTCAAGTGGACCACACCACAGGAAATAGTGTGTGATTGAACCTCTACCATTGAAAAATTCTTGTGGTCCATTTGAGATTGGGATATACCTCATTTTTGGTCTTATACCATAAAATTTTTTAGAAAAATAGATGGACGGCGTGGATGAAACATGTACGTCATGTTAGGGCCCACAAAGCACCAACCACCAGCCATTTGTCACTTTTTAACGGGTTCCTGCTAAAGCCCTTGGTGTCCTAGAATGCTGGGTGGGGCCCAACACCATGTGTTTGGAAAATCTATTCCGTTAATCCGTTTTTAGAGATCATTTTAGGACAAGAGACCAAAAATCAAGTGGGTCACACGAGAGGAAACAGTGGGCAAACAAATACCTACAGTTGAAACCTTGTGGACTCTACCTTGATGTTTATATGCCATCCAAACAGTTTATAAGGTCATTAACACTAGGAAAAGTGAAAATACAAAAGAAAAGAAAAGAAAAAAAAAAGCCTGAAATAAAGCTTTTTATAGCTGTAAGAATATTTCAATGGTTCTCACTAAATCCTCACTGTTTCATCTCGTGTGGCCCCCTTGAGTTTTGGATACACTTCATTTTTGGTATCTTTTTCTAAAATAATCTCTATAAACGGATTAATGGAGTAGATTTCCCACAAACATGGTGGTGGGCCACCCAGCATCCATGCACAGTAAATTCCTATGAAAGGCTTTAGCACGAAATCCACGTCCCTTAAAACCGACATGGATTTCCTGTAAAAGCCTTATGCAGGAAGTTCCTGCGCTGGGATCTTAGGTGGGGCCCACCGTGATGTTTCTCAGGAATCCACTCCGTCCATCCGTTTTGTGAGCTAATTTTAGGAGAATAGACCAAAATTGAACCGTATCCAATACTCAAGTGGGTCGTACTAAATGAAAAGATAGTTAACGAAATTCTTACCGTTGAAACTTCCTTGGGTTCGACAGTGATGTTTACGTGCCATCCATACCGTTAATAACGTCATTCCTACAGGGATGAACTGAAAACATAAATATTAGCATGATTCAAAACTTATGTGGCCCCACGAATATTTCAACTGTGGACGTTCAATTATCACGTTTTCGGCCCACTGGAGCATTGTATACGGTTCGTTTTTGGCCTCATGTCCTAAAATAAACTCAAAAAATGGATGGACGGTGAGGATTTCTCACAAACATCCCAGTGGGCCCCACCTGCGTTCCTAGTGCAGGAACTTCATGCGAAAGGCTTTCGCAGGAAATCCACGTCCCCCTAAAACGGGGAACGGATTGGCTACTCCCTCGACACCAAATTTCCATGGTCGGTGGTCGTCGGCTCTGGGGCCCCACAATGATGTATGTGCTTCATCCATTCCGTTCATCCATTTTTACAAATCATTTTAGTGCTTGATACAAACAATGATAAGGATATAAATCTTAGGTGGCCCACACCACAGGACAAAAATAATCGACAGATATATACAATTAAGATCCTCATAAGGCCCACTGTACTATTTATTTGACATCCAATCTGTTGATTTGGTCATAAAGACCCAGATGAAGGGAAAAAATAAATTTCAGCTTGATCCAAAACTTTTATTGCCCCTAAAACGTTTTTAATAGTCAAAATTTATTTAACACTATTTCCTGTAATGTGGTCCACCTTGAGATTGAGATATACTTCATTTTTTTAATCATATCATAAAATGATATATAAAAATAGATGGACCGCATGGATGACACACATACATCATGATGAGCCCCACAGAGCACCGACCACCAGCCAATGGCTGGTGTAAGGGGGAGTAGCTAATCCGTTCCCCCTAAAATGAGACCTCTCCTCTCTCCCTCTCATCCACTCTCTGTTTGCCCCTCTCCCAGCGCCGGCCCTAAAGATCTCTCCCACCTCTCTCTTCTTGTCAATCTCTTCACGAACATCAAGTAATAATCTCTTTCTCTCTCTCTATTTCTCTCTCTCAATCGATTGATAGCGGTGGTTCTCTCAATCTCTCTCTCAATCAATTAATAGTGGTGGTTTTCTCTCAATCTCTCTCCCAGTGCCATGATTGGAAACCCCTTGGATTCGGAACCCCCATTATCGGAAACCCCCTGGATTCGAAACCCCCATGATTGGAAACCAGGGCGTGCGACGGCCCTAACTCTCCTCTCTCTCTCTGTCTCTCTGTCATACCGTCCTACCTCCTCCCCTTCTTCCATTTTCCTTCCATTCTTCCATTCTTCCATTCTCCTTCCATTCTCATACAAATAGAGGGAGAGACGTGGAGAGGAGCTCGACAAGAAGAGGCCAGCCCATCCGGCCAACCAACCTTCCACTGGCTTAAGTGAGTCCAAGCCCCTAGTTCCCTTCTTTCTTCTCCCCCATTCTTCTTCTTCTTCTTCTTCTTTTATTTTATTTTTATTTGATGTAAGGCCTGATGTGTGGGGCCCCTGTTTATGTGCATTGCTAGCCAACTGGACCAATCTGACTGAGTCTGAGCCTCATGGGATTCTAAATGTTTTTTCTCAAACCATTTAGATGGGCTAATAATCCAAGGGTTATAATAATCTAATCACGCATCTATTCTGGATTCCTTTAGATCAAGGGTCGGGATTCCTGAATCAGGGCTCCTTCGTGTACATTGCAGAAGCAAATAGGAATGGAATGGTAAAAAAATGATTGAGCAATTGGGATCATCTGATCTGCCTGATTTTTGGCTATGTCCCACAGACAGTTGGGACATCCAGATATGCATTCCTAATCTTGTAAATGTTTTCCAATTCTCTCTATTTAATAATTAAAATCTAGCTCGTTTAAAATCAAATGTTCTCTACTAATGTATCAAACATCTGGTGATATTGGTGATTATCTTTTCAAGTGGATACATGGCCCCAAAGTATGCCATGCACAGACAATTCTCTGTTTAAATCAGATGTATTCACTTTTTTAAAGTGCAAGATGTTTTACTTCATCGGAGATCGTGACCGGTCAGAAGAACCGTGATTTCTACCAATTAGACCGCTCCGAGGATCTTCCCAGCTATGTAAGTAGAATGTCTTGATGATTTTTTTTATCAACAATTTGAATTGAAATTTGTAAAATGGTTGAGAGAATGTTGTGGCTACTCTCGAATGAGAAGCCAGGGTTTCATTCCCCATGCACTTGTCAACATGGCACACATGTGCAAGGTGAGTTCCATCCATTGTGAGGGCTATGATAAACATGCTCGTCCAAAAATCAGGACCCATGTTTGTTCACTAAATATATACTGTTGGTTATTAATTTTCTTAATTACCATTAGATTCACAGTGGCCCCACCTGATGAATGGCTTGGATCTTACACTTTGAGGAGATTAGAATTTGGATGGATCTTGCACATGAGTAGGACAGTATTCCTCTTGTTATGAATCCATCACATCAATACTTCCATTCTAAAAGCATGTTTTCTATAATGGGGCACTTTTTGTAGGTATGGAAGAACTGGAAAAATAGCACAGTTTTAGAGCTGATTGATCCAACTATAAGTGAATCTTTCTCAAGTAGTGTGATGGATAGGCCCACCATGCCTCTGATTGGTCTGTGCTCCCTGTTGCTAGCATCGTTACAGATCGTGATGGATTGCAGAGTGTGCTACTATTCTTATTTACATACCTATCAATTCCTCCGAAAATGCTCCCATCAGTTCAAGTATTGGGCAAGTTGGTCTTGTTTGTTCATGTTGATCCCTAGCGCTTAGTGCAAGTATCTTATTTGCCTTTGGTGTTAGCAAATCATGTTGATCTTGGGAACTGAGATCTTCCAGATGAGCATCGAATTGCTTGCCTTAGAGCTTTTATTCTAAGTTCCCAATGACCATTATTATCTGAGTTCATGACCATTTTCTCGCAAAGCGCAAATTGCTTCTTGGGCTTGTTCAATGTGAGTCATCCCTTTTTTTTTTTTTTTTTTTTTTTCTTGATCTTTATTATTTCACTTGTACAGGCACTGTTGTAGACAAATGTAGTAGTATTATTGAATGGGCAACACTTTTTTACACTTTCAGATTAATGCAAATGAGCCTCAATGACATATGATATGTGCATTAGAATAGATTAATCGCACATATGTACATATATTATATTATTATTATAAATTATTGGTAACTTCTCTTTTATATAGATTTTGTATTTTTAAAAGCTCTAATTTTTATTAGTAACTACATTCAAGTGAATGGTTAGACACTTGGAGCTCATGAGACTGCAATTTAAAGGCTACTTCCTCATGAAAGAGTTCTTATAAATTAGTTACAAATTTCTCAATTCTTTTCTACGAAACTGTTGCAATTTGATCTAGGTAGTGCTTCCAAATGCTGTCCTAATTAGCACAATTTTGATGGAAGATTTTGAATTTTGTTGGAATTTTTATTTCTTACAGCCTTTATATCCACGGTTCGATTTTCACAGAGGGCCACATGTCCTCATGGAAATTGGTTGCTCCATCACATGTGGAATCTACTGTCCATCGACTTCCAACTCTATTCAAATTTCTTAAGATGAAACCCTTTAGGACTAATTTCCTTCGTTGTTTCTCCTTTTTTTTTTTTATATTTAAAATACATATTACCAACCTGATCTTGTTGATGACAATGTAAGACTCCATTTGGACTTTATGGCATTGGGTTTGGATTACAAAACTGATAATTCTGCCTCCATTTTTAAATGCACTAGGCTGACTTCACTTTAGAGGAGCTTCATACTTGGAAGGTTTCGATAAATCTCAAAGTATGTGAGGCCCTTCTCTTTTGTTTAATGAAATTCTAGTGAGCAACAAGCATGTCAAGTGTTTGACGAAATTCCTGAAACAAATGTGTATGGTATTATCAGGTCTATTGAAGATTCCTGAATTGGACTGCAATGCATCGATCTTGTTCATCTCTGTTTCTCTCCATAAATGTATATATGTATGTATATATGTATGTAGTATATATGTATTCTTCTCCAGATAACTAAAAACAGAGAAGGCAGAAAGAATTTCTATCATTTACTGTTTAAGAGTCTAATTAAGGGACAGCCCATCCACTAAAAATTTTTCTGCATGTTTTTTAATCCTTTTAGGTTTCCTAATGCTGAAGCAGGTGAGGTTCCTATCGCATATGTCATACACTCACCCAAGAGCTCACTGACTGAAGAACATGTTAAGGAATTTATTGCAAAGTAGGTATGGGCTTCTTACCTTTGTTATAGATCATCACTATTTTATTTACTGCTTGTTTGCCCAATGTCAAGCCTATTTGTGATTCTTCTGGTGCATGATTGTCCAGCATGAGTGTTTGGCACATGGTAATTTTGTAGGAGATGTGAAAGTACCTCTTAGAAAGAGAGTTATGAAAGTTGTTTGGTTGGGTCCTATTTTCTCTTTATATCCATGATAGTATGACCTTATGAACAAATTATATGACAAATAAACATCATGTGGGCCTTAGAAAGGTTTTGGCTTTCAACTGTTGAAGTCTGTTAGAACCATTATTTCATTTGGTGTGATCCACTTGAGCTTTAGATCTCTCTCTCTCTCTCTCTCTCTCTCTCTCTCTCTCTCTCTCTCTCTCTCTCTCTCTCTCTCTTTCTTTCTTATGCACTCAAATGAGTCAAGGTACAAAATGGATGGCATGGATATGACATACTCATAATTGTGGGCTCAACCTTCAAACTTTTTTTTTTTAAGCTAAAAAATTAGCACTTTCAGTGCATTTTTCACCGCTTTCAAACCGAAAAATCACCAACACCAGTGCATTTTTTAGTCAAGTTTCCAAGCTAAAAAATCACCAACATCAGTGCATAAATCATCTATTTCAAGCTAAAACATCAGTGCATAAATCATCTATTTCCAAGCAAAACATCAGTGCATTTTCCAAATTGCTTTCCAAGTGAAAAATCAACCAACATCGTGCATAAACCACCAACATCGTGCCTTTTTCACTATTTCCAAGTCAAAAATCACCAACATCAGTGCATAAATCACCAACACCAGGTGGTTCTATAAATCCCCATGATGAGTGGTGGTCTTCCTGAAAACTGCCATCCACTAAGTATAAAGGGTTTTTTAAAAAAAGACTCCATGTTTTAGGAGAATGTAGTCGCTACAAACAATGACTTTCTAAAGGAAAGTTGGCATTTATCATGAGTGTTGTATTTCCAACAAAAAACATCGCCACTCCTCATGAGGTTACCTTTCTCGAGAGAGTTTTGCTTAACTTTTTGTCTGTCAAAGACGATGAATTCCTCTCTGTTTGTTGTATTCATTTTTCATATGCTTCTTTACTTTAAGATGGCCTTTTCATATGATCTTTGCCTCCTCTTGTCTTGATTATGCTAAGCAATTTCTCTATGTTTAATATATTCATTTTTCATATGCTTCTTTACTTTAAGATGGCCTTTTCATTTGATCTTTGCCTCTTCTTGTCTTGATTTACTAAGCAATCTCTCTCTTTTCTAGGCTCACAAAAAAATGTCTAAGCACTTGGAGCAAATGCAGGCTCTACAGGAACATGTTTGGTTTTGTGCCTTCAGCTGATTTCTTTTTTATAACTTTTTATTTTGTCAATATGTTACTGGGCTTGAGTTGACAGGTTGGTATGAAGGTTCTTGTACTACATGGAATAAACAACACAAAATCAACATATTTAAGAGGCATTGCCAGGTTCCTAATGTGCTCAGTATTAATTCCATACAAGTCAGGCCCAGGTTTGGTGATGCGGGTTGTTGGCCTCATAGGCCCAACCATACACGCGCTGAAAATCTTCTTGGTTGAATGATCCTAGCTTTTCAGTTGGTGACCTGCAAATAGTTAAAGAGAAAAATACATCCAATGTCTACATTGAATGAAGACAATGCAAAAGATTGGATAGTAAGGGCTTCCAAACAGGTAACAATTTTGCAGTGTGGTCCATGTGTGGAGCCTGTCAGATCTATCATCCAGATGCCATGTGCCCACTTGTATGGACTCTGGGTTCAGGACACTACAAACCTTGAGGCTTACGACCCGATAATTCCTACACAATCAGTTCATGTAATGTATTTGAAGTGTTGCTAGCAATAGGAAAAGATTATTAGCAAATGAGAGCCATATATGAAGAGATGCTGCTATGTGATTTTCCTTGCAGCATTGTTGTTGGTTTTTTCTTATTTTTGATCCGTAGGCAATGGGCCTACAGATGAAGTGGACACATCCATGTGAGAGGATCCTTATAGACTCCATTTGCATGAATTTCCTTAGCCATATTAGATAATGAAACTATTGAGTATTGGGTTGATCTATTCATCTATGCTTTATTCTTAAGCTATGATGGTTGCTAAACATTGGTGTGTATCAGGTTAACTCTGCAAAAACCATTGATAAAGATGTAAAAGATCTGAAAGCCAATCTAGTAATGAGGCAAGTGTCTGACATGTCTTTAGAAGCAAAAATAGTCGATCGAGTAAGGAAAATGTGAATCCACAACTCTGTTCCCATGAATTTCCGTAGGCTTTCTAAGCCACATGCATCACAACATGGTGCTTGAGATGTCCAATTTATGACGACTGCTAAAAATCAGACTCACTGATGAGCTTAATGTGGACCATTGCCATTTTTTAAAACCATCAGTCATTTCCAGAATTGTTGTCACCTCGATGTGCAGGCTAACCTTTTTTTTGGGCCAAACCATGCACTCGATAAGGACAAACCTGATGCATGGATTGGATCTTCATACATGCCAGTTTGCCCATGCTGCTGTGTTTATAGGTGCATGTGGGCATTAGAAAACCCTAGCTTTTTTCAACCTGTATATGCTAAAGTTGCAGTTATAATTGTGGCCAGTGGACAAACTCGAGGAATCCAGAAAGGCAATGGAGAGAGAGAGATCTGAAACATGCAGAGGCTGTTAAGGAACTTAATGCTGCGAAGTCAGAAATGGAACTAAAGTCACATGAGCTTGACCAAAGGGAAAGGAAGGTTGAAGTTATGATTGCAGAGGTAGCATTTGCTCCCCTCTTGATTCTGACACTGGACCCAATTCACTTTCATATATAGCTCTTTTTAAAGAAAACCTTAATTGTTTCTCCCTTATTTTCGTACTTGACTTTTCTTTTTTAATTATTTGAACCATTAGTTAGGTATGCCTTTACTTTGAATGGGCCATTTTTCAAAATTTGCACTTATTGGATAATCTTAGACCTCAGGTTGGAGGTTTTCTTTATGGACAGTGAAAGGAACTTTGGTTGGCCTTTTCGTTAATCATCATTTTTTCTGCAAAAGTCCTCCAACAGAACAGGTGGGATTGTCCTGTGGGTGTACTTTTTTGGGGTGTGGCCCATCTAAGGAAGAGCCTGCCTGGCCAGCTGTTCATATCTGATACACTTTTGCCACACCTTTGAAATCAAGGTGCATAAATGGGATTTACTATTAATGCCAGGGGGATGATATAAATATGAGAATTAGTTTAGTGAAAGAATTTGGAGTGGTGACGCGGTAACAACTGGCTGATAAGTGTGAAGAAATAGTGGCAGAGGTTTGTTCACTTTGATGAGGAATGCTGGTTAGATGTGTACACGATATTATCCTGTCATCTGGTGAGCCCCACCATACATTGTGGCCCAAATCAAAGCCAGGCCAATTGGGTGTTCACATGTTCTTCTCTCTCGCATGTCACGAAAAAGGGAAAGATAGGAACCAAGGGTATATGTGTGATACACTCACCACCACATGTGCAGACGTTACTTCTCACAACCTATTTGTTCCATACTTGAGAAATACACCACTCTAAGAAAACATGTGAGATTTCACCACAATGGTTACACGTGTTGAAACTCCGGTGAGTCTACCACTAAGGCATGAGTAAGAACATGATGTTAAAGAGGTTTAGAAATAAATTGATATTTTTGTTTAATTTCATCTAGGTCCACATGACCTTATAAGTTGGATGGCAAATAAACATTACGATGGGCCTTACAAAAGTTTCAATGGTGATATTTTTATTTTTCTTCATTTACAAAAACCTTATAAAGAGGTTGGATGGCAAATAAACATCGATGGGCCTTAAGGAAAGTTTCAACAATGTACCTGCTTAGGCCTTGAACTTGCTACGTTTGGGCTTATATCTTAACATGATATGGAAAAATGGATGGACGGTGTGGATAAGCCTATACACGGTGATGGTCCCTTCAGAGCTCTAGCCTATGCCGCACTTGGGACAAGCAAGGGCAATACCTAAGTACCAAAATTCTAATATTTTATTTTGTTAATTGGTTTCAGTTGATTAAACTATTCACTTTTCATGGATTTGAGGTGGTTATTTGTAATATATGAAGGGTTGACTAAACTAGTCTTTTCTTGGATTGAATCTGGTTGTTTGTAATATATGCAGGAAGGGCTCAAAAGAAGGTTGAACAAGAGAAGATACTAAGTAGCCGATTCAAGGCAAGGCATAGCCAACAGTTGAAGTTTTGGGTAATTTCTTTTGTATGGGTCCTAGTTTAGGGGGGGAAGTGTTTAATTAGGAGGGTTAAAGTCGATATTTGGAGTGGGCCACTTGGGTCATTTCCTCTTTTATTGAATTGAGTTGTTACCAATTTCGTGAATAGGATTCTTATTAAACAATATTGTGAATTATTTTTTGAATGACTATCAGGTGCAAGATTAAAATAACAATAACAATAATAATTTATCCTTTTTTTTATAGATATTTAAGCGATGGACCAAATCCGTCGCTAATTTCTGAAAATTGGAAATCAATGAAGGATTCGGGGTCCATTGCTTACTCATATTAGAGATGGACCTTATCTGTTGCTAATTTCTTACCGTTGAAAATCAACGACGGATATGAGGTCCGTCACTTTACGCATATTAGCGACGGATCTTATCCGTCGCTAATATTTTTAGTGACGACTAATTTTTGAATATTACCGACGGATTTTTTATTTTTTACGACCGATTTTATCCGTCGCTATGATGCAACGGACCTTATTCGTCGCAGATTAAACGACGGATATAATCCGTCGTAAAACCAAAAAGACCCAGTAAACAGCGATGGACGAAGTCCATCTCCTTTTTTGTTTTACAACGGATTTGGTCCGTCGCAAAACAGCGATTTTGGCGTAGAGCCACTTTTTCCTCAAATTCACCAAATGACGAAATATAATAAGTCGTATCTCGTAAATAATGAAGTAGTCATTTCACTGCTTCCCAGTGTTGTTTATCAAGGTTTGACATGCATCTTCTCACAACACCCTCTACATGTAAAATTTCCTATCTAGTACAAACTATGACATACACAAGACTGCCAACTACGCTCAAGTATGGCACACGACACATACCACTTTTCTTCACCTAACATTGCACATTGCTACAAAGAAAGACAAAAGTGAGCGTCGTGGGGTATGTTAACTGGTTTAGCCTTATTAAGTCCAAATTTGACCAAGATATTTTCAAGATACTCCTCCTGAGACAACCATAGCCTACTCCTTTCCTTGTCTCTATGTAAGTCGATGCTAAGACTCCTTTTTGCAGCCCTCAGATCTTTCATCTCAAATATCCTAAATAACTGAGCTTCAATATGTTAATTTCAAACATGTTATGATTAGCGATAAGCATATCATCAACATACAATAACAGTATAAAGAATTCCTCATCACTCAGTGATCTGAAGTAGATACAATGATTGAACTCATGTCTAATAAAACGCTGGCTCAACATTAAAGAATCAAACTTTTTATACCATTGCCTATGGGACTGTTTAAGTCGTACAACGACCTCTTTAACTTACAAACCTTATTCTATACTCCCTGCACCTCAAACCCTTCATGTTGCTTCATGTAAATATGTTCTTTTAGTTCCCATATAGAAAAGTTGTCTTTACATCCAATTATTCTAATTCCAGATTGTATTGAGCAACAAATGACAATATGAATCTGATAAATACCTACTTCACAACTGGTGCGAATGTTTCACTGAAGTTGACGCCTTCTTTTTTAGCGTATGTTCACAACCCCAAGTATAGGGTTGCGATGTAGTAATAATCTCGGTAAGACTGAGGTCGAATCCACAAGGACTGAACCTTGTATGTAAACTGAAAGTAACTAGAGCTAGAACTAGACGAAGATATAATCTAAATTAGATAATTTTAAGGGAATAATGCTGAAATCTTTAACTAAAACTTGTAAAATTCAAAGGTGGGAAACTAGGGATTCCAAGGATCCACTTGTAGAGATCAGGGGGATCTATGCTTGATTCATAAACATAACTGGATTTAGAGTCCTATCTTCATCCAGTTGGAAGATAATTCATTAAAATCCATATCTGAACTTCCTTTAATCCAATTTTCAAGAGATGAGAGATATGAGAATTAGAATTGATTCCATCACAAAACCATGCCCATGAGACAAAGCAAACAACAGAATTTAACCAATCCATATCCAATCTAAGGGAGTTATAAATGTTAGGAAGGGTTCCATCATCCAACCATGCCCATGAGACGATGGTGAACAACAGGGCTCCCACATTCATAATCCCTATAATGAACAAAACATGCTCAGAGCCATCGCAGATCCATTATAATTTAAGTCACAATAAACCATTAAAGACTAAAAACATTCCATATAATCAAAGAGAGTTCATAAACATGAATAAAAAACGTAGAAAACTCCCCGTCACACTACAAGCTTCACCTCTTAGCCCTAGCTAAGAGGTTTAGCCAAACATGACCAAGCTAAATCTCTTTAAAGAAAGCATAAAAGGAAAAGAAGAAAAACTAAGGAGGGAGAAAAACTCCCTAGCCAGCAGCTCTCTCTCTCTCTCTCTCTCTCTCTCTCTCTCTCTCTCTTCTCTTCTCTCTCATGTCTCCAAAAGATACCCCATCTCTCTTTCTTTCTTCCTTTTATAAGCAAGAAGGCTGGGAGTCGGTTTGTGGCTGAAGTCGGTGGAAGCACCTTGCATAGAGATCTTTACACAATGCCATGCACAGTGACAATAAAATAATGCAAACAGGTTCACGTTTGGACTGAATTTCTGGATGATCGACGGCTTGTCCTTGGAGTTTGGCTTCATGGTTGAGGTCGTGGCCCCCTTTGGATCTTCTGAATGGTTTGGATCGTTGATCCAACCATCATTTGGGCCGTACAACGCTCCGCAACATCTAGGAAAATCGAACGTACGTTGCATGTGGAAATACTTACGCTGACGTGTTCGGTAGGCCCCACAGCGAACCCCGTTAATTGGATTCCTGACAAAATTTCAGTCGGAAAGGGATGGTTTTGGACGAGTTTGGTGCGGCCCACTGTATCAAATCTTCTCATCATTCATCCTGCGTTTTCTAGTGATCTACGTGTGTACACATGCATGGGTCTAAAGAGACACCTTAGGTATGGTCGGTCCCCCCTTTTGGACACAATAAACGATCCGTATCAGCCACATGGGCCCCGATGGTGGGCACAACGTGCCACAGTGGAGCCCACGTTCATTCGCTACCCTTCATGCAAGAAGAGTTAGGTCAACGTGGTTGTTGACCGAACTCTCAGTCCGGTGCACGTCTGGTACGTGCGCACTGTTCACGTACAAGTGCACATGTGGGGTCCATTGTAATGTATATGAGAAATCCGCTCCATCCATCCATTTTTCCACCTCATTTAAGGGGTTGAGACCAAAATTGAAGCATATCCAGATATCAGGTGGGCCCTAGATTAGTGTTTTATGCACTGATCTATTCATTGGGCCACTTTCACAAGGATCCAATGGCTGAAATTCGACGTGTACAGTTAATTTAGGGTCCTCAGGCCAGATATAAAGTTTCGAGCTAAACGGATGGTGGGAACCCCGTGATCTTGCATTTAGGACGACTTTCAGGCCTCTTTATCGTTGATCACTTGATTTTCTCGGATTGTTGGTATGTAAATTCTTCGATTTCGGTCCTTTAAGGTTCATCCCTTGCCTTGGTGATTTCTGAGTGTTAAATCCATACTTTTAGTGCCATTTTTCAGTCCAGGCTCATAAATTCACCTTGCATTATAAACACGATTAAAGTAGAGCGTTAAACAGTATCATGTTTATAAAATCAAGTATAACTGGGATCTAATATGCAATATTTGACCCTCAACAGCATAGTATTTTGCAACTAGTTTCTCTTTCTGTTTAGTTTCTTATGGAAAATCCACTTATACCCAATCACTTTTCTTCCAATGGGTAGCTCCATCTTTTGTGTTTCATTCTTGTATAGAGAATCCATCTCATCATGTATCATCGCTATCCACTTCTCATCATCTGTGTCATCTAATGCTTCCTGAAAGGTAGACGGATCATTCTCATCTATAATTAGGGCACATACAACAATTGAGTTATACCCATATCATATCGATAATATGTGATTTATTGTTGGATTTCTCTTGACAAGTGGTGTCATCACCTTTTCGTGTACCTCTTCTTACTACTCAACTTCTTCAGATGTTTCACATCTGCCTGTTTTAACATCAACAACCGATTTTTCAGTTTTCGTGTGCTCATCCTTCCAATATAAGGACCCTTCATCAAATTTGACGTCATGGCTAAATAAGATTTTTCATGAAACTCAATCGTATAATCTATACCCTTTCACTCTATCACCATAGTCGACAAATGTACACTTTTTAGTCATTTGGTCTAGATTATCTCTATCAACTAATGGTACATGAGAATAAGCATCACAATAAAAAATTCATAGCCCCGAGTAATTAAGTCCTTACCACTTCAAAATTCTTTTGGAATTTTGCAATCCATTGGCATAAATGGAGAACAATTCACTAAATAATAAGCTGTATTAACAGCCTCAATCCATAGCTCATTGCCTAAGACAACATTACTTAACATACTTCGGGCTTTTTCCAAAAACGTCTGATTGATCATACGCTCTGGTATACCATTATGCTCTTGTGCGTGCCTTACTATGTTATGCCTCAAGATCCCCTTATTCTTATAAAATTAATTAAATTCTTTAGAAGTAAACTCTCCTCCATTATTAGTCCTTAAAACTTTCAGTTTTCACCTTAACTGTTTTTCAACCATAACCTTCCACAACTTGAAAGTAGCAAACACATCGAATTTATGTTTTAGGACTTAAGTTTTTCTAGAGAAGTCATTAATGAATGTTATAAAGAATGATGACCCTCTACTAGAAACAACGGGTGACAACCCCCACACATCAGAATGTATATAGTCAAGTTGTCCTTTACTAATATACTTTTTAGTTTTAAATGAAAATCTTGATTGTTTACCATATATGCAATGCTTACATATATATAAATCAAAAATTTTTAAAGCAGGAATTAAACCAATATTGAGTAGTACCTTTATACTGCGCTTGCCCATGTGGCATAAGCGTACATGCTACACACATGCGGACATGAATTTTACTACATATGCTGCAACTCCTCCTAATATCATGCTCCTGTTCAACTTGTAAAGGTTTCCACTCATGTGTGCCTTCATAACAGTGAGTGCCCATTTTAAAACTTTTAGGACACCTTCAAACCTGTCGAATTTACATCCGAGTGCCTCGAAAGCCCCCGAAGATATCATATTCTTCTTTAAGTCTGGAACGTGCCTCACATCTATCAGAGTATGCTCCCCATCAAACATTCTTATATAGAACGATGCAATTCTAATCATCTTATAGGCATGATCATTACCCATAAGAACCAGGCCACTATCATCTCATTGTACGTGGCAAACCAACTCCGATGAGGACATGTGTGATATGGTGCCCCTTATCCAAAATTTACTCATTATATAAGTGTCTGACCTTGGACATAAATAATATGTCCCAACCACTCATCTTCTCTCTGGATTCCACTGAATTGACCTCCTTCGGTGAAGTATCTAAATTCTCATTTATCTAGGTTTTAAAATTTGTGCAGTCCTTTATATTGATGGGGTTTTTTCCCCATGCTCGATCGGTCATGAGCCTTACACGACTGGTCGAGGGCTGGTGCATGACCAGTCGTGGAGTCAAGCCCTGACTCAACTCAAAGTCCAGCGGCTTTGGACTATTTTTCTTTGGGGTACTCGACCAGTCGAAGAAGGTGCTCGACTGGTCGTGGGTGGCGCTCGACCAGTCGTGGCCTCGTCTTAATCGACCGTGGTTACGCAGATTCGTTCCGCGATTTTGTGAAGATTGCGGATTTTAAGTCATTTCGCAATAAGAATGCGGAAGGAAGTTTCCTAAACTATAAATAAGAGGTACCTAGGGCTTTCTAGGTATGACAAGAGGGTTTCCTAAAGCTTTACAAGGGATTTGCTAAAGGGTTTAGGGTTATCAAAGGTGTGAGAGGAAGCTTGTGGAAGGGAGGTTCTGCTCGTAGAGGTGATCTATTGTGCACTTGATATCTCAGCGCTTCTACGTCCTCGTAATCGGTTAGATCTCTACATTTTCTTTGTTTCTTTTATTGTTTATCCACTCCTGCGTGAGTGAAGAAGGTTGTAACATTCTACTTCATAGTGGATTATTGATCTGGACGAAGTCCCCATGGTTTTTACCTCTTTGAGGGTTTTTCACGTAAAAATCTCTTGTGTGGTGTGTGATTTATGCTTTGATTTATTTCATTACTTTATTATCCATAATTCTGGTTTGTTTCGGGAGGCTAGATCCTAAGGTTTTGTGTAAGGCCCTCAACACATATGTTATATCCTACCACGATTCCAGTACTTCAACTTTCCTTTATCTTTCGACTTGGATATCGATCGTGACTTACCCTTCTCTCATTCATACGATCTCCCCCTGTAACCAGTACACCTATATAAGTACCTTCCCCACCATTATTTTCTCTCTGTTGCTTCGACTAAACGAAAATGATAACGATATCAAGGTTCAAGATATCCCTATAATTGCATAAAGTATCTTCTAGATTCTCATAGGAATCCGGAAGGGACATCAACAACATTAGGGCTTTATATTCTTCATCAATCTTCGCCTCTACACTTGCCAATTTGAAAACTAGTTTGTTGAAGACGTTGATATATTCAAAGAGATCCGATCTTTCCTCCATCTTCAGAGTATACAACTCTCTTCAGATATAGATAATTGAAGAGCAACTTCTTTATATAGATGCTCTCCAACCTCGCCTATAGACTCATAATAGTCGTCTCATTGATGACATTATAGAGCACTACATTGGCAACAAAAAATTGAATTGTGTTGATCTCCCTCTGATCAAATTTATCTCAATTATTTTCTTTCATCAATTTAGGACACTTGGTTTACCGAGAAGTGTCTGCGACACCAATTGCTGAATTATGAGGGCTTTCATCTTCAACCTTCATAATTCAAAGTTATTTTTACCTGTAAACATTTTCATCTCAAACTTTACATTTGATCCATTTAATCCCATGTCTCAGATTCAATTTAAACAACTCAACGTAAAGCCTACGCTCCGATACTATTTGTTGTACGTAACCACCACACTTTAGGTGCGGAAGCAACCTTAGAATGAATCAAACACACTAAAAAAAAACCCAAAATTTGAACAATCACGGAAATTTTATATGAAAAAACTCTTGTGGGAAAAAACCAAGGCACCGAGCAACAATGAGTCCATTATGAACAAAAAGTCACAAGAGATGAATCACAACTTATACATTCGAAAACCCTAGTTTTCTCCCTTCAAAACCCTCTCAATCTCAATCTCAATCTCAAACTCTCACGTTTTGCACCCTTTTGAGAGCATTCTAATCCCGCATAAACACATATTATATAACTTATATATAGAATTATAAGCAAAACCATGCACTTATGGAAAATTGACATGAACCATCGATCGATCGAATCTGGTCGATGATCTTCAATCCATCCACACCCATGTTTTTTTTTTTTTTTTGGACATTTCCTCGACTGCGGATTTGTAAAAGAATACCTCCAATCAGGGGCACCTTCTCCGTCCAACAACAATGTTTGGCCGAGATGATTGTACACTGCTGCTCGGCTTTCAATCGTACAAGTGGGTCCTACTGTTCGGTGATCCGAAAGCATTGATATTATAGGCCCCAACTGCACTGGTTCCCATTCAAACAATAAAATGCCAAATATTTTATAGCTACGATCTCAATCTAGGGGTAGGGATGGACCATCCACAGTGAGTCCCCATCATATCAACGTTCTGGATCGACTAACGATGCCCCCACTTGTACAAACTGAAAATCCGAACATATCCTTTAATCTCCCTGGGCATTCTTGATTAATTCATGGATATTCACGTTTGGGGAAGGATCTAATACAGCTTGTTGCGTCATAGGTTTCAGGTACAACTAGCTGTTTTGAACACTTGGGACACTAAATTCATTTGGACCGTCCAATGATCATTCCAACTCATTAATATTCGCAAGTGACAATGAAAGATTACCATAACTTTGAAACATCAATTTTTGGGGCCCACTTTGGAAATTTGGTATCATTCTAAAGAAACACCTGTCTACACAATGTTAACCATCCAATCTATGGCTTGGAGAATGCATGGCCATAACAAAGTGACCAACATTTTAAGGGTGGCGATCATTCCTACCGTATGATTTCTGAAACGTAGCTAGTTTGCCAGTGGTGGTTTTATCCGGTGAACGGACAGTCGTGATCGATGATTGGTGTGTCCCATGTGCCGAAACCAATTAGGCGTGTATTAGATTCTTTCCTTTCATGCTTTTCACCGTTCTTGGACCCACCCAGGAGAACAGACGGTGGGGCCCAGAAGATCCACAGTCCACACGCACTTGACACATTAGCACGTGAGGAAGAAGAATAGGCTGTGGGTGGCTACAAAGGCGGGCACCAATGGCGGATCTGGACCCAACACAAGTCTCAAACCCGGTGTTAACTAGCCGTCCAATGACATTGATCTGATGATTGTAGTGAGACAGTGCTGACCACTTACGGCTGGGAAAGGCAACAGGCTCTGACCCCATCATTCCCAAAGACCCTTAAAACCCTACAAAAACCCTAATCCCTGAAACCCATATCCAAAGAGTATCCAAATGGGAAGCTATCATAGGACAATGATACTTCCTTTTTCCAGAAAAATTAAAAAAAGAAAAAGAAAATCTACTCCACCTTTCACACCAAACAGCCGCAATCAATTCCACAGCATGAAAAAGGCTCTCAGCCTCTCTCACTGAATCAATGCTGATTTCTTGGAGTGTGGGCCCCTCCTTTTATAAAGTGATCCTGGCCGACCACTCAGCGGCCTAGTTTGGTGGATATATGGTACATTTATTGTTGTATTGTAATCTTGCCATATGTGGCCGTAATGGCAAGACAATCAGGAGCTAGATATGCTAGCTAGTAACGTACATTCTAGCTTCCCACATATGGCACACATGTACGAGATCTGGGCCGTTCATGTGTTGGTCCTACTGATATGGGACATACCCAAAAATGATCACAATGGTTGGATGAGGGGACCACCTTCCAATCAGAGAAAATCTTAACATATGGTGCAATATATGGAGGACGCACCTGTCATCCAATGTTCGCCGTTGGATGAAGATGGGCCCTGTCATTTGGGTCATTGTCCTCTCTCTCTCTCTCTCACTCTCTCTCTCTCATACAGTTGTCACTCTTCATTTCTTGCGAAATCAGGGTTTCCATATCTCTCTCCAAATACACGTGTGGCTGGGTCCTTTTGCATGCCTCTCTCTCGGTCCACTCGTACACATGTGTGGGTGTGGCCATGTGCATGCCCATCCATGTGAGAGACAGAACATCTAAATTTAGTGCAGCTTTTCTTACATTTAGATTGGCCAATCTCCGGAAAGTTGCATGCACTGTCTTTCCTTGAAAATTGAGATCAAAAGCACGCGACGGCTCTCTACTCTCGACTTTTATGGGCCCCACTTCCAAAAAAAAAAACACGGTCAGCCTCTAAGGCCTGCATGGCCAAGCGTACGTACCCCCAAACACCTTTTGCCTTTTACATAAATGGTCTCTATCTCTCTATTTATTTTATTTTATGATATAATATAATATAACACTATACATGTATGCATGTATCATATCAGGAGTAATGATCAGATACATCGGCCGTAGCACAAACTCTAGTACAACCAGTTTTTTTTTTCAGCAACATGTCAGCTATGTTGATTATCCAATCCGTGAAAAAGGTGCCCCATATCATGATGATCAACTGGTATGAAATTCAAGCATCCACTAATCGATCAGGACACAACATCAAAACAGTAGACAGCCAATGGTATGACTAAGTGTATTTGTGTGGCCCACCCAATGAGTATACCGTTCTAATTTTTATTTCTGGTGATAGTGATGCGGCTCTTGCCGATGCCTTGCCCGTCAAGGGAGCGACTCCCAACTCTCGTCCTCTTCTGTTTCACTTTTGGAGCTGCTTCCAGAGGTCCTTTTTTTTCTTGATAAATTGGAGCTGGGGTGATTAGAGAAGTTAACTAGTGGCTGGGTTTTGTTGGTCTTTTTGCTTTCTTAATATGATAGGCTTCCCCGGATCTTTTCCACTGGGAACTCCGAATTCAGGCCTTTTGTAATTCTTTTACACATCAATGAAATTAAGTTTAAAAGAATTTAAAATTTTAAATTTTAAATTTTTTTTTTTTTTTTAAAGTGATGTTGTGTACCACCTTTTGCACAGATTGGATACTCTCTCTCTCCATATATGTATATAGAGAGAGAGAAGAAAAGAAAGATTTTCTTTAAAACAGTCTGGTAAGGTTCTTTTTATACTACTATTTTGGCATTGTCCAATGGGGCCATTGATGGGATGGTTTACGAGCGGATGTTAGGAATGGTTGCTTTTCTTTTCATAAGATTGCGGCTGTTGCTGGGGCTGTCACCGACTAGCTTTTACTTTTATGGCAAAGTGTTCCTTTGTTTGAGATTTAGCAGAGATCTGATCATTCTTCCACGTTGTATGCTTTGGATTTCCATCTACAAGTAGGCCACATAGTAATCCAAGGCGTTGATGTGATGGGAATGTGGCCCATGCACCAAATTCTCCAAGATGGGTGTTGCCTCCTTGTCAACTCAGCATTCAGCATGTGGGGTCCACATGCTGAGTCATTGGATGATGATCGGAACCGTCAATTTTGTGTGCCCTACGTTATAAGGGCCACTGTAAGAAATTAATGCTGGCCCAAGCACTGTTTGTATATAAATTTAGAACCATGAAAAGAAAATTTTCAGTGCTTTCTTTCAAGTCTGAGATTCCAAGGACGGTGATCTCAGCAAGTGGGCCTCATTAGGCGGCCACATAAACTCATCATCAGTTGCGACGGAGGCCAAACAAACTCCTCCAAGATTGAAAGATCCAAGCCATAGAACTTTTTGTCTTTTATTGGTGGAATGAAACCTTCATTTCCCTATCATCTTAGGGCCGTAGAACTTTTTAAACCTTTTTTAGCCGTTTCTTTCTTGACCACCCACGGAAAGCTTTCGTAGTTTCCCTTCACCATTGTATAATACCTTTAATTTAGGACCGTCAACGTCGTTGTTGTAGGCCCGGTTTTTGAACTGTTCACGCCGGATCTATTAAAAAAATCACATTTTTTAGGCCAGGACTGGCCCATTTACACCCCTACTTTAATTCCTATTTGCCCCCAGCAAATGATAAGAAATGCTTCAATGCTCCCAGAATTATAAGTTATATATAGTGCTCTTGGTTCCATTGGTTTACTTGATCAACACCAACTTTCAATTGGGCTCGGAATACATGAAATCATGGGCTACCATGCAAAAATCATAGGACAATCCAATCCATCCTTTTTTTCTTCTTCTTTTTTTTTTTTTTTTAATACACGCACACACACCCCACACACTCACGCTAGTGGAATTTCACCACCAATGGATACTTGAAACCTAGACCGGGAGTTGAAACTCCTACGAATCTACCACCTTAGCAAGAGTAAGGACCCAAATCAATCCATCCTTAATTTTGTTGTAGTTGTACCCTAAAAAACTAATGTAAGCCCAATCTACCGGCCAGAGGTGTTTCTTGGATGCCGGTCATGCGATTCCTATTTCATGGTACCGGCCTAGTGAGATTTTTTTGTTTCTAGCTACCTTGTGTATAGATGTGTATAGATCTAGGCAAGGCCTGAAAATTTGTTTCTTCTTTTTGTATAGCCTGTCATGAATTGATATATGATTGGCAAGGCCTGTCTCTTTTTTGGTGCCCGTCCAAAAGATGTAATTTTTTTAGCTAATCCAACAAAGTTAAGGGGGGATTTCCCACCTTTCTAAAAAATGGTCCAATCTATTGATCATGTAGATATAATAATGATGATGTCAACAAGTAAATCATGATGACTAAGTGACATAAGTGGATAACATATTGTGCCTTAATATGTGGTGTTGCCTTAAACCTATATGAATATGGGTTGATGAGTGATTCTTTTAAATGTCCTTAGAAACTCAAGATTGGACACGATAATGATTATTGATCCTGAGAGAATTGTGGTCTATGAATCTAATTAGTACCTTTTTATACCATGGCCATCACAGGCTTTAGGATAAATATGTGATCATCGCACATGATGAAGGAAATGGTCATCTTATATGATGAGACTAACTTGAATTAAGATGGACAATCTTCACCATCAGAGTCGACTTGGTGTCGGTATACTTCACTCTACCCAACATAGGAATGTAATTGTGGCATAGATATAAGATCTTCTTTGACCTTTGGGTACTTACATTAGGGCCTGTTTGATTTTCCAGCTCAAATGTAATTACCATGTAAATGGGTAATAATTATTTACCTAGTTAATTACCACATCTTTCCCAATGTGACAACTTACTTTTTCAACACTTAAATCGAGAAATTTATAACATCAATATGGGGCCCATCGTGATGTATGTTACTTATCCACACCGCTCATTTGTTATGCCAATCGAATTTATGGCATGAGCAAAAAAATGAGGTAGATCCAAAGGTCAAGTGGACCACACCACAAGAAGCAATGGGAATTGAACGCCTACCATTAAAAACTTCTTGAGGCCCTTAAAAGTTTTGGATCAATTTGATATTTGTGTTTTCCCCTTATCCATGCCTTTGTGACCCTATGAACGGGTTAGATGATGAAAAAACCTCAATGTGGGCCCAGTGAAGAAAATAACTTTCAATGGTGGACAAATTAAGGCCATTGTTTCCTTTTGTATGGGCCATTTGAATGTTGTATCTGCCTCATTTTTTGGTTCATGCTCCAAAATGTTCTAATAAAATAGATGGACAATGTGGATATATCATATACATTACGGTCGGGTCCACATATTTAAGTCAACACTTTTGTTTCGATTTTCGAGGTGGAATTACTCTCATATTTTCAAACAAAGTGAAACAATAATAATTACTTATTTACCGTGATTTACATGTATCATGGAAAATCAAACAGGCCCAGCGAACCGAAAATCAAACAGGCCCTTAACGAACCAAGATCAAGTCACTAGTCCATGCCCATTATTATGAACTTTGATCAAACTTAAAGATGGATGGTAATTATTAGTCCTTAGACATAAAGATGTATATATAATGGTTATGATCTTGATTGTATAACTTTTAGCTCTCTTTTTGAGGCTACTATGTGACTACTACAATGAGTGTGGTTGGATACATCCATCGGAGTCTGTTGATTCTTGCACGGGCCAATAAAGGATCCACTGATTTACCTAAGAGTGTGTTTATGGCAAGATTTTCTATATGAGGAACTCATCAAGTGAATTTTTCGATAAGTCCAATACTTAAAAGGTTTTACTATGCTTTACAAAGGTTTTCAACCGTTAAACTTTTGTTTTAATCGTTAAAACTATTTTAATCGCACTTGATGATTTGATAGCCAAATATAATGGTTGACGTGGGATATAGGTCTTTAGTAGATGGTCATAATATTGGAAAGATTGTATCATAAGTACATATATAAATAAAGCAATTACAGGTCCCATTCTGTGTGTATGGTTTGCAGAAATCTGTATGGTTTGCAGAAATCTGTAGGGAGGTGGAGTATCATAATTGGTGCACCACTGAAACCATAAATCTCTTATAATATATTAGATCATATACTTAAGGGAAGAGTCATCATAAAGAGAGCCATGGACGTCCCCTTTGAGTATCACTAAGGGCAGGGCCTGTTTGATAGAACTTATTTTCAAGACTTACCACTAAATTTTGGTATTTTCGGTGACTTTTCTTTATTTAGGACGTTTTGTAAATCCACATAATTAAGTGCTTAATTTCAATTTTCATATAAAAATAAGTTTTTCCTCACTCCCCTTTCTTGACTTATCACTTAATACAGAATGAGGGAACTGATTTTGCTCCTTATTAATAATTTAAAATGACAACAATGCTCTCTCTCTCTCTTCCAAAATAAAAATAAAAATTGGCAACACTTTTGGGGACACCTTATATAGTCTAATTAAAGATGTAAATTGTTAATCTTGAAGTACATGTTAAGCCCTTTGAAATGAGCGGTTACTCACTCAAAACGGAAATTGGAGCACTAAGATATTGAATGTCAAAGTTGGTGTGTTATTGCACATCCAGGCCACATGTGTAGTAATAACTATTTGACTTTGTGGAGAGGTGTTTCTAAAATCTTTTCATAATGTGGACCGCATGTCTTATAATACTCATTAATAAATTCAAAACAAAATGGTCGCACATCTCGAGCAGAGATTGGAGTATTGAGATCTTGTATGTCGAAGTTAGTGTGTCATTGCACATCCAGGCCACACGCACAGTAATAACGATATGATTTTGTGGCCTAGTTCTTGAGGTGTTTATACTCTCCTTTCAATATGTGGGCCCCACATATTGTACAACTCATTATAGCTTTAAAATGAGTGATCATTTGCCCTAAATGAAGATCAGAGCATTAAGATCTTAGACGTTGAAGTTGGTGTATCGCAGCATATCTAGGCCACATGTGTGGTAATAACGATTTAACTTTGTAGCCCAATTTTCGAGGTGTTTTTAGTTTCCTTTTGAGATGTGGATTGCATATATTATAATACTCATTTATAACTTTAAAACAAATAGTTGCACGTTCTGAAAGGAGATCTGAACTCTAACACCATAGATGTACAAAATTGTATGTCCTCACATATGATGAAAAAAAAATGATGTCATCTTTTTTTTTTAAAAGGAAAGAAATATCCATATATATTTCAAAAGGAGCTGTACACTGAACAAACGGGCCTGCCAGCAAAAAACAGAGGCAGGCCCACAGTCAACCTGAGGCCAAATTGCCTGTTACAACTCACGCAAGTAGCCTAATCCTAACTTGTCTAGGAAAAGGCTGAGGCCTTTGATGAGGTCTGGAAGGTCAGAAAAGGAATGAAAGAGACAGTGTGACTGGTGGCTACTTCCTGAACGGGCCAAACCATCAGCCACCGCGTTAGTTTCTCTAGGGGAATGAGAAATAGAAACTTTCATGCCGTCCATGAGGGATTTGATTCTTGTCCACCATTACCATATGGCCCAAGAGATGCCCTCCTGGTTCTTCAAAGCATCGACAACCACCTTGGAGTCGCTTACAAGGTCCACTTTAAGGAATCCAAGGTTTCTGCAAATCGACAATCCTTCCCAAATTGCTTTTGCTTCCGTCCTACTATTTGAACCGAATCCGTAGCCCAAGGAAAAGGCTAATAAAAAAGTTCCCTCGCTACTTCTAGCAACTCCGCCTCCTCCCAAGCTACCAGGGTTGCCCAATGATGAGCCATTGACATTAACTTTGGTCCACCCTAAAGAGGGCCGAGTCTATTTCACCATTCTAGCTTGTCTTGGGATCACTGCATTCTCGGGAAGGCCGAGGCTGTTCAAGGCCATGGCAGAAGATCTGTGGGCTGAGGGTTGAAGGGGGAGAAGGGGCGTGAGCACATGGATCCACCTAGTCACTTTGGAGATGACCTTCAGAGGCGAGACCGCCACCCCCTCCATATGGGTTGCATTTTTGGTCAGCCATATCTCCCAGAAAATAACAGAGGGGGTGAGGCCAGTGAGGCTGAGAAGACGATCTCTCAAGCTTGCCTTGATCCACCAAGAAGAGGCCCTGCTGATTGACGAGATGGGGTGCCAATTGGGAATGCCAAAAAGACCATCGAAGTGAGCCCAAACCTTGGAAGCTAGCGGCCCTAACGAGAAAACGTGGTCCAGCGATTCAATTTGTGGGATGAGAGGGGTAGCGCAGCAAGAGCATTTGGAAGCTAAGGAGATGCATTTAGCTTACGACCTAACGTCTATGGAAATGGCCTTGTTGATAACTTTTCAGGATAGCAAGGAGAGTTTAGGAGGGAGAATCGGGTGCCAAACCCATTTAGACCAAGGCATAGTTTGTACCAAGGCATAGTTGTACCATTCAGCCGAGAGCAACGCCAGGCTGAAGCAATGCTAAATTCACCATTACAAGTTTCTAGCCAGATTTGTCTGTCGTCAAAGGGAGAAGTGCAGATGCCCTCGCCGTCGATGTGGTCAATCACCACCTGAGGATGGTGTTGGCGAGCCCGCTAGTGGTCCAGCCATCCACTCAGGCCCAGCCAATCATGCACCTGTGACTATCAACTCTCGGGGGCTAAGAGCGACCACTCCTGCAACGGCCCAAGGCTCGACCAGTCATCCATCCAGAAAAGGCAATCCCCCTTACCAATGATCCAGTGGGAGTGGGTAACAATAAAAGGGAAAAGCCTAAAGATTTTTCTCCATAGGGGGGATGCAACAGTGAAACTACTTGAATGGCGTGGCTGTGTCACATCAGTCCTATATTTTTTCTCCATGAAATCTGCCTAACAATTAGAAGATCTTCTGCCAAACACTTTCCAAGCCATCTTGGACCTGAATGCTTTCATAATACTTCTGAAACTTTTGACCCCCAGGCCCCCTTCGTTCTTCGGGCAAGAAATTCTTTTCCAGCTAACCCAATGGCAATGTTTTCAACTACCTTCCCAGCCCCAGAAGAAATCAGCCATGGCCTTGTCAAGCTCGGTGAAAAAAATGATGTCATCTATTTGTGGCCCATTTTTAGGGTTTTTTTTCTCGTTTAGGAGATTTGAGCCATCCATAACATCCAACATTTTGAGCTCTATGATATCAAAGGGTTGGTAGTCCAAATCAAGGCATGTATCGTGATAGAAATGAATGTTTAAGATAGCTCATTCCTTTAGTGGGCCATATCTCCTCATTTGCTTATTATATTTGGACAAATTTTAATTTGAGTGAGTTTCTCGATGTATTCTTTGAGATAGTTTGGTCAAATTGGACCATGCCTTACCAGATATGACTAGATGTGATCATGGCTATTCAATCTTGTTTTCATTTAATTTGATTCAATTACAGTCAGATTAAGCTTAAAATTATTCTTTAGCCCAGTGAATACTCAATTAACACATGATTCAAAATGACTAGATGTGGCCCAATCAATGAGATGTTTATTCTTTCTCAAACTCATCAACAACTCATATGTGACTAAAACAAAGACTTTGGACCACAACTAGACTGTTAAAATCCTCAAAAGCAAAAAAAATGTAATGTACCGAAAATAGTAAGTTTTGTCTTCAGACTCAAATTTGACCCCTAAAATGATTGTATTGTCACAAAGTTATGTTCATCGAAAGCTATAGCATGTGTTTAGACCATTTTTCTTGTATTGAACTTTTAGCCTAATTTATTTTAATCATAGTCATCCATGAAGTTGACCACAACCTATCCTACATCACACACATCCAGGGATTAATACAAGTTACACATGGCTGACTACATAAATAAAATAATACTCTTTCCTAGGAAGATAGATGAATTAATGTTTGGACCTATCATTAGCATAAATATAATGAAGAAGTACAACCAAATACATATTAGCCAAAATAATGCATATTCTTGCAAATTTGAAATGTTTTAGCCGTTATTTTTAGAACAATGTTGTGGGTAATTTTTTACTCTTTTTTGGGAGATTTGATATATTCCTAATGTAGGACAAGGTCAAGAAAAATTACATGGATGGCTAGGATTGAAGAAAATTGAGTTAGAAAGCTTAATCCAAGGGTATAGTGCACACTACATCTTTTGATGGCCATAACTTTGCAACTATTTATCTATTTCGCAAGTATAATATGTTGTTGGAAAGTTATCAACAAGATCTACATCCAAGCCAATGACAACGAAAATTGGCTCCTAAATGATTTTTTTTAAATAGCTTATTTTATGGATTAATTTTGACTTAAAATTTTAAATTTTCTATTTTAGTAAGCTATAGATTTTTTCTATTTTTAGGGTATTTTAAGATTTGAAGAGTTTTGGAATAGCATAAAGTCCTCATTTGAGTCACAGAAGAGTTTGAGTGAGTTTAGAAATCATTTACTATTTTCGATAAATTTATTATTTTGAAAAAGTTACGAGTTTGGGATTTAAGACTCATATAAATCATATGAAAAAATTTATAAATAGACTTTTATCAATAATATCATAAGCGACCCAATGACCACCCCTTAATTACTAGACATTTTTATTTCTCATTTTTTGAAAAAATTAAAATCCTTATGGATTAAACCGCTACGGTTGAGAAGAAGATTGCGATCTCTTCTCTTTTTCCATGCACTTGCTTCATGTGGTATCAAAGCGAAGTCTTTTCTTAGGTTGATGGCTTCTAATAGCTGGGCGATGATGATCCTAAGGGTGGTATTCCGTAAAACCAACCAATGACTAGGACAAAGTTATGGCCTTGCAGTAATCAATCCAAGAGTGGTAAGAAACTATTATTTTGTTTATTAATTAAGACCATGGATTGCAAATATAATTGTGGCAATGAATGGCCCACAATCATTGAGTGGCTTATGATCATCTAGTTCGGGGTCTAACAGATACAACACCCATATAGGTCACAACCCTACAGAGGCAAGGCTAACATAGGGAGTCAACTATTTTTCAGCTAATAAGAAGATAAACAAAAATAGTGAACCTATAATGAAGGAGTGCCTCTTAAAGATGAAGAAAAAAAAAAAGTGAACCTATTCAAATGAAGGAGTGCCTCTTAAGGAATCAATCGTTGGGTTGCTTAATGGATTCATAAATGAATTAATTACTTCAGACATGCTGTCACACCAAGAAGAATCCACCCTTGGATTGCTTGATGGATCCATAGATGGATCAATGGTCGGTTTAGGAAAAATTCTGATTGATTCAAAATATTAGTTTTTTTTTTTTTTTAAAGTAGAATCCCAGCCCATTCAGTCCCTTGTTGCAGTCGTTGAAATCCCAGTGATTCTTTTTTTTTTTTTTTTAATCTGCATATATAACCAGATAAGGCTAATCGCGCCCTACACAAAATTCGGGCCCCCCGATCGCAAAGATAAAAGGAAGGGCCTATCGTAAGGAGTCACAGACGACTACCTGTACATTCAAGGGAAAAGAAAAAACAAAAGCATGACCAGAGCCTCTAACTGACTGTTCTGAGAGACCCTATCCTGACCCTATCTAAAAAGATTAGCCCTCGGATATGACGCTTTGCTGGGAATGAATTCTCGTCTCTGAAGAAAACTCCTTCCCGGGCCAAATCGTCTGCCGGGATCACAACGTGTGATTGAAGGAAAAATCCCAAATGACGCAGCTGGTTTATACGGTTAACCCAAGGTCTCCACTTCCAAGGGGATTTAGACAGATCTGAGAGGGAGGAGATCACCAAATTCGAATCGGACTCCACCAAGACATTGTGTAAACCATTCTCCAAACAGAGAAGCATCCCATCATGGATGGCTCGGAGTTCCGCCATGTTGTTAGAACCCACCCCATAACCCGCTGAGAAACTGAAAATAAACATACCATTTTCATCTCTACAGATTCCTCCCCCTCCTAAGGGGCCAGGATTACCAATCGCCAAACCGTCAACGTTTAATTTCACCCAGCCTGGCGATGGTCTTCTCCATTTTACCAGTTGACAAATGGCTCAAAAGAAGGAATTGATGGATCAATAAAGGACAACTCAACGGCCAAGGAGAAGAAAACTTTCACTTTCATATAACACCCTTTTACCTTCTCAACAAACATTGAAGTACAAAGGGATGCAGAGGATTACAAAGAAATAAGATGTGAGATTCATTTTATAAAGTTTATTTTATAACAAAATCCCGGTCCGACTCATAGGCCTTCACCATCAATTGCTAATAGAGCATATGATAATATGCTACAAATGTAGGTCATCACAATGTGCCATTATCATTTTAAACTAGAGGACAAGTTTAATTTTTCAAATGGAGGAGTCTACTGTAGGACAAGGTTAAATCACCTAGATGGTTAGGATAGTAGGAAATCAGGTTATAAAGTTCAATCAATGGTCTAACATACATTATAATTTCTGACAGCCATAACTTTGTGAGGGTAGCTTAAAAAAAAAAAAAAAAAAGGGAAACTCGCTGTAGATTTATTCATTCTATGGGAGAAAACTTTACAAAAGTTCTTTGGGCGGACCTAACATCAAAAAGGGGGAATAGGTCCGCCTACCGAGAGAAAACTAAAAAGAAAAGCCAGAGACAAATTAACCCTCCCTCATATTTTTTAGCCCCACCTTATCTAGAAATAAAAGTCCTCTCGTGATCTGGGGGAGATCCACCGTGGAGTGGAAAATTAAATGAGACTGGTTGTCGCTGCCCCTTCGAGCTAGGTTGTCTGCCACCAAGTTTGCTTCTCTAGGGGAATGAGTGATGGAAACCTCCAAATGAACCATCAGTCTCTTGATCCTGGCCCACCAGTAGTACATGGTCCATGAGGGAGAGGAGTTCCTTATGAGGATTCCTACGACTGCCTTCGAATCACTCTCCATCTCCACCTTAGAGAAGCCCAGCTCCACTAATGGAACAGGCCCTCCCAGATTGCCCTGATTTCTGCTCGAGAGTTAGAGCCAAATCCATAACCGGATGAGAATGCAAAAAGGAAATCACCCGCACAATTTTAAGCACCTCCCCCCCCCCCCCCCCCCCAAGCTTAGGTTTAGTCCATCTGATCACCTGGACCAACCTTCTTGATATTGCTGCACCATCAATTCCTAACTTGGCTAAGGTTGTAACAGATACGCACTTGACAACTTTGTGAGGGTAGCTTTCATGAACGTTGAAGACCTATTAAAGAACCTCTAAATCTCCTTTGCTAGATTTCCTTTACTAAAGAGATGATTAATGGACTTCTCTCCTAGTGTGAGGTGGGTTCTAAGAATTTCTTAGATTCGATGATCTTTCTAGTTGATCAATGGCTAACATAATGGAAGGTCTAGATCATTTATTAGAAGAAAGGCTTGATCAACGATGTGCACCATCCATAAGTTGCCCCATCTCTTACTTTGCATGCCCCTAAATAATCACTTTGATCTAATAATGCTAGTTATGGATTAAAGGCTGATATTTAGTCATTTGATCAATAGCCAATAAAATGAATCGCCTAGATCATTTATGAAATAAATAAATAATATATTTCATTGATCTAGATTGTTCCTCTTGTCAGTTCCACCTTTGATTCCCTTATTCCTTGCAAGTGTCATTTTGACCTGATGAACACAATCCATGGCCAAACAAAAAAGATGTTCTCATTCATTTATTGAAGTCTTTGATCATGATTTTGTGGAATTGATCACATGGGCCCCACACTAGATTTTCCCTTTCTCTTAAGAATCATTTTAATTTGAAAATCATAATTATCCAATCAGTGGCCAACAAAATAAATGATTCCAATCTTTATGTCAAATGGTTTTATTCACCGATTAGACAAACCATGTTCTAGGCCATATATGATTATGTTCAAATTTGGGGCCTATATGGCTTTGACTATACATCATGTGAGGCCAACTAACTATTATAATCCAAGGTGGGGCCCACATGGACTTGACTATCCATCATGGGGACCAACAATTGACTATCCATCATGCCGCGCAGATCTCCTGAGAATGATCAAAGGAACTCTAGTGTTAGACAATGCCGGATTAGGGACTATCAGGTGAACCTGAATCAGGGGATCATGAAACATCGCTTCCAATCGTGTGTCAGTTGCAGCAGCCTTTGCTGCTGGACTCTCCCATCACAATGTTGTTTTCTTCCCTCTCCACGTCCCTTGTTTTTTGGTGAGCTACCACTTCCTGGAGCTTCCCCTGGCTGTCGGTTCTAGCCAAGTAGAACGTTGATCCTTCAGCTGTTCTGGGATCAGCCCAATATGCGTAAGAGTGGAGATATGCCTTGTATGCTGAATTGGTTGTGCTCTGCGACCCTTCTTCAGTTGTTACATCAGATGATGCTGCTACGTCTCTAGGAAATTCCATTTGGTTTTGTCCTGATGTAAAGCCTAGTTTATGATTTGGATTATATGATAGGCATGGTCCGGAATCTTTTTGTTGGGAGCCGCCCAAATGGTTGTACAAAAAAAAATGACGTGTTGTTTCAAACAAGAGAGAGAGAGAGAGAGAGAGAGAGAGAGAGAGAGAGGGGGGGGGGGGGGTTCCATAATTTTTAGACAATAATTCCAATCTATTTAAGAATCCTGACATTAATAATTCTCATGAGAATATGCCCCCGAACATAGGCTATCAGCGGGCTGGGTTTGGATCAAGCTAAGGTCAGTCCAAGCTGGCACGCATAGTAGGCCTTAAGCCTAATTCCAGCTTGGCCCGTGACCAGCCAAAATGGACAGGTCTAAGCCCGGGCTTATTAGTTAATAATCAGCTTAGCACAAGTCTGATTATATTTACTATCTATAGATTTGAAATAGTTATCTACAAAAATATTAATAACTATTAATAATTATATAGAAAAAATATTAATTATTATTGTAATTGAAATTGAAATGACCATAGAAAAAATGTTAAGTACTATTAATAAGTTTTTTAATTTATATTAGCTATCAAATGTTTTAAAAAATATATTGAAAAATAAAAAGTTGAAACTTGTGAATATTCACGCTATCCATTCTTTATTCCAACTCATTTTAGGGCATGAGCCTAAACACGAGGTGGACCCAAAGCTCAAGTGGACCACACCACAAGAAACAACACTTACTATCGAAAACTTCTTGCGGGCCATTGCAATGTTTATTTGCCATCAAACATGTTCATGAAGTCACATAACCTTGGATGAAGGGAAAATACAAAATTAGCTTTATCCAAGCAATGTTTATGCCATTAAACATATTCTCACATAATCATGTAACCCTAGATGAAGGGAAAACACAAAAATAAGCTTATCCAAAACTTTTATAGCCCTCAAGAAGCTTTTGATGGTAAGTGTTCAATCCCCATTGTTTCCTGTAGTGTGGTCCACTTGAGATTTGCATCTTCTTCATTTTGGAGCTCATGCCCTAAAATGAGTTGGAAAAATGGGGAGATGGTGTGGATAAAACACATATTTTGGTGGGCCCACAGAGCTTTTCCACAAGTTAGCTAGTTGGTTAGGGGTAAGGGTGTAAACGAGTTGTGTTGTGTTGTATCAGACCTAAACAATTCAGACCCAACTGTGCCTCGTGACATGCCGAATGACATGTCATGTCGTGCCATGAAGTGCTTTTCTTCTTCTTCTTTTTTTTTGAAAAGTTATGTCCAACCCAGCACAGCCCGTGTGCCTAACGTGCTAGCGTGACCACCATGTCGTGTCGGACCGTACCTAATGGCTCGTGCTTATCCATCTGTCCATTTAAGATGAAGGCAAACACACTGATATACTAAAAAATTACCCTTATTTAATATGTGAATCAAATGTTGAAATGAGGGCCACCAAATTCATCATTAGTTGAGTACATCCCAACTAGGATGGCACCCACTCACTTATGACGATTGACATGAAGAAAATAAAGACTTCTTGATAATAATACAATTTTTTTATAAGAAATTTTTAAAAACTATAACTAAGAAGAAAATATTATATATAACATTGAATTAAACAAATTGCTAAACTTTCACTTCATTAATTTCATCTTTGAGAGCATCTTCATCAATCAAGCTTTGCTCTCTACTCTCTGCTTTAAATCAATTCCTCAAGCATACATAATACTCTACTGTCTCTTTCGATAATATGTTCCTGTAGTCATCTAACACATGATTACCTGCACTAAACGCCGATTCGGATGCAACTGTAAAAACTAAAATGGTTAGTAGAACTCCGGTCATGGTGAAAAGAACAGGAAAGTTAGCTCTATATCCCCTCCACTAGGCCAAAACATCAAAATGAGCGGTTTCATCTAAAATATAAAAAATGAACCATCCATTTTCAAGATAAATAGCTAATTCAGATGATAAATTACTAAATGATCTATATATTCTTCTGTTAAGAATAAACCAAGATGAATCAGATCCAGTTAATGGTGGAATATGTTGGGATTTTGACCTGCGAAATCACACAGATCTAGATCTAGGATAGAAATTCAATGGCACCAAGCACATACAAGAGAACATACAGATATAACATGGAAAACCCTTGCGGAAAAAATCATGGCACAAAGCGACAGAATTCCACTACGAAAGCATCAATTACAAAGAGAGAGGACTTACCCAATTCGAACAACCTCGAATCTCACCCTTACTACACTCTTTTATAACCCTAAAACCCTTTAGAATACCTTTAGGAAGCCTTAGAATACCTTAGAATAGCCCTAGGAACCCCTATTTATAGTTTAAGAAACTCTATTTACATACCTAGTCCGGAAAAGTCTGAAAACCGTCTCAAATTTACGCAGTCCACGCAGGATCTACGTAACCTCGACTAGTCGAGCTAAGGCCTTGACTGGTTGAGGGACCCCCTTGACCGGTCGAGCCGTCCCCTCGACTGGTTGAGCGGCCCGGACACCAAAAATAATAACACACTGGACTTTGAGTCGAGCGGCTAACTCGACTGGTCAAGAGACCTAAAAAAGATATGTCAAATTGACGACATACTTCTGACAACAATATCCACCATGTCTTCAATCTTCAACCGTGTAGCTTCTTGACCTCTTCTCTTATCTCTGTATCGCATCATAGCTTTAATCAACGCTTCTCGTGCACACTCCGTTCTTCTTTTACATCATCGTCAATCACAGAGAAGTTGCACAGAACTTGAACTTTTCTATAGGAGCGACCTTGGTGAGCATGTCTGATGGATTCACACTGGTATAAATCTTCTCCAGTGTTACGCCTCCTTCCTCAAGCACTTGTCGGATAAAGTTGTGACGAATATTAATATGTTTAATACATGAGTGATAAACATAATTTTTAGCCAAATTGATAGCGCTCTCGCTATCACAGTTAACCAGCACGGCCTCCTGTTAAAGTCCCAACTGATTTATCATGCCTCTGAGCTAAACACCTTCTTTAAACGCTTCCATCACTGTCATATATTCTGCTTTGGTCGTGGAAAGAGCCACCACGGATTGAAGCTTCAACATCCAACTAATTGCTCCACCCGCTAGTACAAACAAGTATCCTAAAGTAGACTTCCTGGAATCTATACTGCCTGCGTAGTCAGAATCCATATACCTACTAACTTTGTCCTTATCTTTTCAAAAGTTAAGACGTAGTCTTTCGTACCTCGAATGTATCGAAGTAGCTATTTCACCTCTTCTCAATGTTGCTTGCTAGGGTTTGACATATATCTGCTCACAACACCGACTGCCTGTGAAATATCTGGTCTGATACAGACCATGACATACATTAAACTATCAACCGCATTCGAATAAGGCACATGAGACATAACTTGCTTTTTCTCATTTGATTTAGGACATTGTTCTGAGGAAAGCTTGAAGTGAGCCGCGAGGGGAACGCTCACTGGCTTTGCTTGGTCCATCCCATACTTAATCAACACCTTTTCAAGGTATTCTGCCTGTGATAACCAAAGCTTACTCTTCTTCCTGTCTCTATGAATATCTATGCCAAGAACCCTCTTTGCAGCCCCCAGATCTTTCATCTCGAATGTCCCTGATAACTGAGTATTCAGTACGTTAATTTCAGACATATCATGACAGGCGATCAACATATCATTAACATACAGTACTAGGATGATGAATTTTCTATCACTCAGTGTCTTGTAATAGACATAGTGATTATATTCACTCCGAGTAAATTTTTAATTCACCAAGAAAAAAATAAATTTTTTATACCACTGCCTAGGCGACTGTTTCAGGCCTTACAACCACCTCATTAACCTGTAAACCTTTTTCTCTTCCCCTTTAACTTCGTAGCCCTCTGGTTGATTCATGTAGATCTACTCTTCCAATTCCCCGTGCAGGAATGCAGTCTTCACATCCATTTGTTCTAGCTCGAGATCATATTGGGCAACCAGCACCAACACGAATCTGATAGATACCTGCTTAACTACTAGCGTGAATATCTCTGTGAAGTCGATTCCTTCTCTCTGAGCATAACCCTTCGCTACCAACCTTGCTTTGTGTTTATCTTGTTTCCTTTTGAATAACCACTTGCATCTGTATTAATTTGGACGTCTACGATCACCATTTCTGGTTCCTCTTGCTCCTCTTGATCATTCTTAAGAAATAGGGAGCTTTCATCGAATCTGACATAACGGTTTGTGATAACCTTGCATGTGACCTTGTTGAATAACCTGTAACCTTTCACACCAATGTCATAGCCAACAAAGATATACTTTTTGGCTCTATGGTCTAGCTTAGCTCTCTCAACTGACAGTACATGAGAGTAAGCCTCACGACCAAATATGTGTAGATCTGAGTAGTCGATTTTCTGACCACTTCATACTTCCTCTAAAATTTTATATTCAATTGTCGTTGAAGGAGATCGGTTCACCAAATAACAATCCGTGTTAACGGCCTCTGTCCATAGGTCCTTGTCCAACGCAACATTACTTAACATGCATCTAGCCCTCTCCAGGAGAGTCCGATTTATTCACTCAGCCACACCGTTTTGCTCCGGCGTGTGGCGCATTGTGTTATGCCTGATGATCCCTTCATCCTTACAATACTCATTAAACTCAGTGGAAGTAAATTCTCCACCATTGTCAGTCCTTAAAACCTTTATTTTCCGCCCTGACTGTTTTTCCACCATTGTTTTCCATTGTTTGAATATACTGAAAACTTTAGATTTACGTTTCATGAAGTAAACCCAAACTTTCCTGGAGTAATCGTCAATGAATGAAACAAACCATGACAACCCTCCAATGGAAACTTCTGGCGATGGCCCCCATACGTCAGAGTGCACATAATCAAGCACTCTCTTACAAACATGTTTCCAGATTTAAAAGATAATATAGATTGTTTACCATATATACAATGCTCGCATATGTCTAAATCAGAATTTTTAAAAGCTGGAATCAAACATCGATCAGAAAATACCTTCATGCCCCGCTCGCTCATGTGGCCCAGACGAGCATGCCACATGCGTAGAGACGTGGAGTCTGCAATAGTTGTTGCTGCTCCACCTGCTGAAGTGCTCCCAATTAACCTGTAAAGGTTTTCGTGCCTCTGCGCTCTCATAACCACGAGTGCTCCTTTTGAAACTTTAAGGACACCTTCTATACCGATGAACTTGCACCCTATAGCATCGAGTGCACCGAGAGAAATCAGACTTTTGTTCATATCAGAAACGTACCTGACGTCAGTCAAGGTACACTCCATCCTATTAAACATCTTGATGCTCACCGTGCCAATAGCCACAACATTACAGGCATTGTCATTGTACATAAAAACCTGTCCACCATCGCATTCCTTATAACTGGTAAATTATCTCTGATGAGGAGTCATGTGATAAGATACTCCTGTGTCAAGTATCTACTCGTCTTTATGATTGTCGTACAAGTGGTCAATCATGGAAACAGACAGAACATCACCACCACTTGGTTCTTCATCAGACGTGACCACATTGGCCTCATTGGAAGAAGCTGCTTAATTTTCTTTCTTCGTTTTAGGATTTCTACAATCCTTCTTCATGTGTCCAGACAACTCACAACTTCGATACTTTAATTTTCCTTTGCCTTTGCCATTGGATTTAGATCTAGGTCTTGAATACCCTGTACCTCGCTCAGAATCTCTGCCCCTCATAATTAGTGTATCAGAAGATGCCCCCATGTCGTTGTTTAGCTTTCTCATTGCCTTCCCTTAAAGGGTTGAGATAACAGTGTCAACATGTAACACCCTGTACTTTAAGTACTCGGGTGTTACCATTAAATCGTAGGAAGTATTTAGGCATGTGGGAATACAGGATATCATCATCAAATGATTCATAAAGAGACCATCTTTGTGAATCACGAACAACCTTAGAAAATAATTCATAGGTTACAACTCTCATCAAGTCAGGTCTAAGATCACTCTAAGAGTCCATTGAAACTCAAGACAAATCCTACTCACCAACCACTTTATAAAATAAGAAAAATATAAAACAAACCAGCAATCTGATATCTACACCGTAGTGAGCACATTTACCTAGCAAGGTCACAATCCAACCATTTAACTTGACCAATGCATTTCACATTTGTATCAGAACGTGTCAAGAAGTTATATGGACAATCAAATCATATTCAAAACAAATCTAAAATTGTAACAACCCATACCCTAATCTTAACTTAAAACCTAATAACTAATCTCTTAAAACATTAAACAATTAGATCAGCCCACCTAAAAACATAAATCCACTGCTAAAAGTGTTTAACCGGACCCTTTAAGAGAATCAATGGTTCATATTTCTCAAGGGATCATGTGGGTCCCATTTTTGAGCCACCGCATGTGCATAGACCCATGTACACATGATGTACATAGATCCAAACTCTTGGTCAAATGTAGTCTGACCTGATAAAACTCATGAAAACAGGGATTCTTCCCGTTTTTTCCACTGCTTTTGAATTCAAACGAACTCACTATTCGTCATCGAGAAATGGCCCACCAATAGGGACCGTGGGAGCTCGTCTTACCAAATCCAAACCGTTCATCAACCTCAGTCAGGCCAACCGACCAAACCCATAGTGGGAATCAACAGCGAGGATCACGCCTTCACCTACGAGCTAGGGCCCAGCGCGGTGTGGCACATGGGATTTCTGACCAGGAGGGGAAAAACCACGTCATCCTGCTCTGTTGGCATTTTCATTCACCTTAGTCGCAGTCAAAGCCACTTCCGCATGCCCTATAGAAGTCGAGTCACCCGTTTTTCCAAAAATATCTACTCCCAGCCAACAGGCAGAGAGAATATTTCCGTTTTTGGGCAAGAGAAATCTCCACCATTACACGCCATCCAGAAGGTTCTCTTCGACGATCCTGGACGTCGAAATTAGGGCTGCTGAGAGCCTAACAGCAAGGCGAGAAGCTGAGAAGATTCTGACGCGAAATCAAAACGGCGCGAGATGACTCTTCGTCTCGGCTATCAACACCCTTTCACCAAAGAGTGGACCCCACATGCATCCCAAGGGTCATCCGAACCATCCGAATGGCCCAGATCGTTGGATCATCCGACCAGTGTGAAACCGCCATAGCCAATGGGTCATCTTCCTAAATCTGACCGTTTGTAACGCATCTCAAAAAGGGAGTCTTTTTCTCAATCTGAGACGTCCATCGTGCAGCCCACTTAGCCAGAAATTCATCTGAGGTGACCATATGGACCTATGCAAACATCCAACCGAGCAAAAGAACTCTGTTAATGGGATTTTATATCCTCCTTCTCTAATATTCTAACTAATCCCATAATTTACAATAGAAACCTATCAAAACGGTAGGAAATCTATTTAAAGCCCGGAAGTTAGGGCAACTTTCGATACAAAGCAACGAAAAAGGGAAGAGATAGAGAGAGAAAGAGAGAGAAAGAGAAGCAACCGTTCGAGTGAGTTGCGGACGGCTGTCGCAACTCGACTCAGTCCCTGTAGATGACAAGTAAGAATCAAGTTCTAACCTATTCAATTACAGAAGAGAGGAGAATTTAGGGGAGGAGGAAGTCTAGAGGTGAAGGAAGCTTAAAGAATAGGTGCTACTGGAGCATACCCAACTCGGTCCGCACCAGCCGAGCCACCTCTGTGTTGACTCACCACTCCAGCCTCACCCTATTCTCACCAACAGGTAAGTTCGCTGTTGCTGCGCCTTCATCTTCAGTAGACTTTCAAATACCACTCCCTAATCGACTTGCTGATAAACACCCCGACCTCTACATAGATCCATCGACCGTCATCGCCAACGGCAACAGCAACGTATCGTGCTCGAGTCGGGTCGACTTAACCACCCTGCGTCCTCACTCTAATCAGATCCAGCACCACCCAACCCACCAGTTTCGATCGGATTCAACTCGATCCGAGTAATAGAAGTTGACGCGATCGATTGACAAGTCACGGAGAAATCCCTAACTCAGTCAGCTGTTAGAGGAGGGTGTACTCGGGTTTTTATCTTAGAAGATATCTTCTACTCAGATATGAAACCAAAACCCCTACTACCTTTTGTGACATTACTCCCAACCCAAGGGTGAGTCGACTCGTTCGGTCATCCAACTGAGTCAAATCTAACCTATCCATAAACCACTACCAGGGATCATCTAAGGAGGACTTGGGAAGCCTCATTAGAACCAAGAAACTAGAGATTTTTATGCTACAACAAGTAATTTCCTAAACTCTACTCATTCAGCCTATTGTTTGGAAATTCAAGCTGAGTCAACTTAGTAGTGACTCACTGAGGCTTGTAACAACTCATGCAGGTACTACCTAGAATTTCTTACCTTAAGGAATAATCTCCCTTCAACCAAATCCAAAAACAAGACTCTTGAACTCACCTTGTAAGAAAATCTAGATAAGGAACAACACCCAACCAAGGTGAGGGATATCCCACTTGGCTTCCTCATTCATAGAATTCTAAGATAGTTTGAACTTAAATTTATAATAATATTGTGATTGTGTGGATAGTAATTATGTCTCTTCTAAATTTCAATAGATGATCATGCCCCTAATTCATCTTATAAGAATTGTGTTACACACATTATGCTACACTTAGAAATGCTTATATCCATGTACACTCCCACTAGTTACATCATGAGGTAAGAGATCTTGTTTTCATTTGAAAAATGAATTGCTACATTACTCTTATCCATGTTAGAATGGTCTTAGAATATCAAACATATTAAGTTAGTCCTTAGTTTCTTATTTGGATGAAATATATATGAACTACTATATTAACTTCTATAATTCATGCCATACAATTGTCCTACAAATAACAACAATATGTTTAGGAGTAGCCTTACATTCTCTATGTTTTTCCTAAGTAATGGTTTAATCTGTACCTAGCTTTATTAGAGGAGAAAAGTGACATGATGCTTCCATTACTTGTATCTCATAAGTTGTACAAAGAATGCCAAGGGTGGACTACCACCTCACTTAAGGAGGAGAGTGGACTTGTTTAGAATGCTTGAAATGTCACACTTGTGGGCCCTCACTTGGGCCTAAAGAAAGCAATCGGATTTATATTGAGCTCATATTTAAATGCTAGATATTCTATTAAAAGACCACAAGTCTTGATTATGCTTATGAGAGTAATCTGGTGAATCCTATGGAATATGCATGGGCATCATGGTACATGACATTCACGCATGACATGTGAGCTTTTCCGAGTGCTCAATGTAAACTACACTTTATTCGATTTACTGAAAGTTTTTAACACTTCAGTTAAACTCACAGAGCATGTGCATTTATGCCACTTTGGGTGCTCTTTCTTTACATGAGACTTTTCTGAGATTAGACACTCCTCGGGCATACCCCGTGTATTTTTTCAGGAGATATCCTTGGGTGCACTCACTTACATGGCTTTTTTCATGTAGATGATCTACCGTGGGCAATCTGCATGGTCTTTTCCGGGCGACTAGTTCTCTCCTTGGGCGTACCTTTGAGTATTTTTTCGGGTGACTAGTTCTCCTGTGGCGACCCTTTATTTTGACAGCTGGATGTGCATCCCTAGATTGCGACTTGAGCATGCATTCATACACTCATACATTCATTTATAATCTCATGATTAGTCTCCTTGTAATTTAAATATGTTGAATTAAACTATGTTGGAATATCTTGATATGCACGAATCCTTGCGAAAAATTTCCACTGAGTTTTCACTCACCCAATCGTGTGGTTGCACCAAATAGACACAGGTATGATGAACAGGTGAAGACCTATACAACGGGATTCTAAGGATGACTGAGGTGGAGTTTGGCAAGGAAGTACTCTATGCGAACGTAGTCGAGCCGTTGGAGCTCCAGGATTTACTTACTTTTGTACTTCAGATTTTGTATTTCATTTAAATTGTAATTTTCTACTGTGAGATTTCATTTTGGCTTTCATTTACATGTATTAAACTTCCTTTTGTTACTCCTGATATCCCTGGCTTATGTAGTAATTGCTTATGTAGTGTTACCTTACTCCATGTCATGAAATTTGTCGTTATTTAGATGTATGTTAGTCCACTTCATCACGTAATACTCGGGTCCTCAATGAGTGTGACTATCATCGGGTTTTGATAATCAGGGTGTTACACAATACTTAGGGTTTTATTTGCGGTGCACATTGTGTCCCTGAAAGACTCATATGATGCAGGAAGAGAATTCAACAATATACATGCCTGTTCTTCATCTTTGACCACTTCCTCCATATCCAGTAATTTGCACATCAATTTATTAAAGTTGCTGATATAGGCTTCTAGATCCCCACCCTTTGTCATCTTGAAGATATAACATTGTAGCTTCAAGTGTATGCAATTTTCAGAGAACTTCTTTGCATAGATGCTCTCTAACTTCGTCCACAAACTAGCCGTAGTTTTCTCCCTCAAAATATTATAGAGAACCTCATCCGTAAGACATAAACGGATAGAGGCTAAAGCATTACTATTAAGGTTTTCCCATTCATAATCTTTCATGGTAGATTTTTGCTCCTCAAGAGCCTTAATCTCGCTTTACTTGGTTAACAAGCTAATCATCTTAACCTTCCATAACTTAAAATTATTTTTGCCTGAGTATTTCTCAATATCAAACTTGTCGTTTTCCATTATTACTGATCCTTCATATTCAGATCTGTGCCCCAACGATTGCTTTAATACCACTTGTTGAGATTTTAGCCTGCAGAATAACACAGATCTAGATCTAGGATAGCAATTCAATGGCACCAAGCACATATAAGAGAACACACAGATGTAACATGGAAAACCCTTGTGGGAAAAAACCACGGCACAAAGCGACATAATTCCACTATAAAAAACATCAATTACAAAGAGAGAGGACTTACCCGATTCGAACAACCTCGAATCTCACCCTTGCTACACCCTTTTATAACCCAAAAACCATTTAGAATATCTTTAGAAAGTCTTAGAATACCTTAAAATAGCCCTAGGGACCCCTATTTATAGTTTAGGAAACTCCACTTACGCACCTAGTCCGGAAAAGTCTGGAAACCGCCTCAAATTTACACAGTATGCGCAGGATCTGCGTAACCTCGATTGGTTGAGCTGAGGCCTCGACTGGTCGAGGGACCCCCTCGACCGGTCGAGCCATCCCCTCGACTGATCGAGTGGCTCGGACACCAAAAATAATAGCACGCTGGACTTTAAGTCGAGTAGCTCTAGCTCGACTAGTCGAGAGACCCAAAAAAGATATGTCAGATTAAGGACATATTTCTGATAATAGAATAGGGGTAGAACTTGTTCCCACCCTAGCACCTAACTAGTTATGATATTCTTCTAAAGTACATGTCCTTTTCGAACTAGATGATAATTCTGAAACTTCTTGATTTAAATTAGGGTTGGAGAGGGGCGAGGAATCCGTGGATCTGTAATCAATGATTGTTTGGTTATTATATTCCAATTCTTTAGTATTAAAGAATCTAGTGTACATATCAAATATATATATATATATATAGACAGCTTATCTTAATTATAGTAAGAAAGGCAATAGAGAATGAGAATTAATTATATACTATTATAATTAAAAGATAAAAGAAATAAAATTAAATAAGAAAGTTACCAAACTTTAATAACTTTAAGTATTGGAGAAATTGAAATCTTGAGAACTAGTAAACTTGAGATTTTTTGAGCCTTTAATCTGAAAAGCTTAAGAACTACATGAATTTGAGACCAGCAGATTTGATCACTTGAGAACCTAAGAGCTTAAGAGCTTAAGTCTTTAAAGAACTTGAGAGAATTGAGAGAGAGAGAGAGAGAGAGAGAGAGAGAGAGGGATAGAGTTTGATAACTTTGAAGAATGTGATAATTACCTTTTATGGTTTTTCTAAACCCAAATGATTGTCTTTACACCTAAACTATCATTTTTATGCCGGTTGGGAGGGACGGCTAAATGATCAATTATACAAAAATAGCCCTTTAAAGGCCATGTCACAGGTCGTGCCTAGCTGTCCTAACAGGCCGTGCTTCATACCATTCCACGGGCCAAGATATTGAAGCTTGCATAGCCGGCTAGTTTAGAGTGCCCTGCCATGCCGAGTGGGACAGTCGTGCAGAGCCATGCCGCAGATTGGTTTTACCGTGCCATCCCTAGTTAAGGGTGACCGGTCATATGATTTTATGACGCTGGTGGGGCATTAGAGATACACAACCGATGTTCTCCGCGATGCCTGTAATTACGAAGTACTAATCCACATAAAGGTAAGGTACTATAGCGTGTGGTGCCGTACCATCCTCCCTTGTCACTTGTGTAAGACATCAGTACCATGAAATTGTAAGGCCCCACCCATCGGACATAAATCAGGCCTGTTGGAATCAATTGCACAAACGGCGGTTGGACTCAACATACAGATGGGGCACATATCGGCCTAACTTTCGAGAAGGATGATCTTCCTCTATGTCCCTCCCACGCAATGGTATCTTGGCGGGCAAATGTACACCACGCATACACGATGTTTTTTCTAGTTGTGGACCCCACTGGATATGGAGCAAAGTCCGGAAATTTGACTGCATAACTTAAACCCTAGCTCCATTGAAAAGCGAGTAATTGGATGGATCAGATTGTTCAAACAATGCTACTTGTATGCAGTTTCAGAGGTGGGGCCCAGGGGATTGATATTAAGGGACCCAGTGTAAGTGGGGGATAGCCCTTTCAAAATTGTTACATCTTAGCCATTGAATATGCTAGGAATCGGACTCGTGGAATGGAAGCGAGTGAGCGGGAAAAAGAATTTGAATCCCAGCCTTCGTGGGAGACGGTTCTACCTCGAAGATCTCGTGGATCTCGGAACTCTTCCTCGTTTTCCATATTCGTGGCAAATCTTACCTTCGACACCTCTGTTGATGACTTACAGCGAATCTTTGGGTGATTTGGTAAACTTACTGAGGCATTCCTCCCCTGGAATCGGGATCTTAATCGTCCCCGCGGCTATGCGTTCGTACGCTTCCGATACAAACAGGATGCGCTCAATGCCATTCGATGTTTACATGGAAGAAGGATTGATGGAAGGGTTGTTCACATTGCCTAGGCAAAAAGTCAATCTAGTCACCACGATACAATGCTACCTCAATCCGTCATTCAACCTCCTGAGAAACGCGCCCCCTCAGTTCGATCTTACAAGGAAGTGTTATTTGTACCGACGAAGCGTCCAACACCTAAACTGGCTAACCGCCCTGCAGAAACAACCACTGCAGACTCTCAAGCAGTTGGGAACCAGTTGCGGATGTTGTCCCTAGCCATGGTAGGAACTGCTTCAGATGCAGAAGTAAGGATTGTACAGCTGATAGATGCAGTCAGAAATTCAAGCTTCAAATCAGCAGGGGTCGAGATCGTTCGGATCTCGGCATCGAAATTTCTGCTCACATTCAAATCCAAATCGGATGTGGAGGCATTCAAATGTGATGCGAATCTGCACAAGGAAATGGGGATTCAATCGGTAGAGATGTGGACCCCTGACGAGGTAATGGGGAGCGATGGAGTCTGGATCCGTCTCTTTGGCATCCCTGCTCAGGCATGGATTGAATCGGTCATATTGGATTTGGCCAGCTACTTCGGTAAAATTGTTCAGATCGACTCCAACTCACGATTCGGTTTTTTCCAGGCGTTCGCTAGAATCAAAATCATCCCCAGGCCGGGTGTGAACTTCTATCAAGTTTTGAGACCGAAGGTGTTGGAGAAGCTCTACCCCATTATTACAGAGCTGGAACCTCTATTCAGGTATGGTTGTTTCCCATCCATCCATCAGTCAACAAAAGAGAGCACGAAGGAATGGGTAATTCGTAGATTTCATGGCCCTCCAAGTTACGAAACAGATGTTTGTGGAAAAGCCCAGTCAGGAATGAATGGTAAACAACTTGAGATCTTGGAAGGCCAACGACCTGTTTGTCAAAATGCCGCAATGAATGACATGAATAGTGTTGGCTCAGAGGAAATTTCAGATGCTACCAGGAAGGTCCCTGAATCGGAAAGGGAACAAGGAGAGAATCACCCCACGCTAAATATCGGTCGAAGAAACCTTCAAACCTCTGAAAAGCTACTGCCAACAGCTCCACCTGCCCCCTATCTCCAGACATCTGCTGTAATCGACAGGCCTAATCCGTCTAGTGCTCCTCATGTGAATCGCCAACCGGACACACTTCAGGCTGCCAGCCCTCTCAGCCCTCTTCCTCAGAGAGCTATGCAACTGCTGTCAATATCTCAGGGAGAAGCTGAATTGTTGAATGGAATGCTACATTTTCAACCAGAGGCCCACCATGGGGAAGGGATTACAAATCATAGCCCATCCACAAGTCGTCAGGTTGAACCTATGACAGGAATGCGAGACATGGAGACATCCTTAGGTGGGGGGTCTTCTGATATTCACTCATATGGCTCCCTCAGGAATAACGTCACCCAGATAGGGGATCCCCAAACCTTGGACATGCGACAGCGAACTTCCTATACTGCTTCCACAGAAAATCAAGATTTTCGAGCTGGGGAACAACAACCTTTACCAGGTTGGATACTCGCAACTCAACGTCTATCAGGTGCCACCCAGATAAATAGATCCCAGCAGCAAGGCACATATGAAACCCTCCCTATTCAGCCGACAGAACACTCGACTAGAGAAGGCAGGATAAACCTCCAAACTTCAATTCAAAGTTCAGGAATTGACAACTAGGACCACGAGTTCACCTTCAACCAGACTATAGGGCTTCCTACTATCTCCATCACCCCTCCTCAATGGTCACGACCATCGCCAGAAACGATTGTAGATTGGGAAGGGTGGCTTACTGGCATTAAGGAAATGCCCACTAACACTCCGGTGCTAATCAACAGTCAAGAGGAAATGCCCATTAACACTCCGGTGCTAATCAACAGTCAAGAGGAAATTCAAACAATGTTGTCAGCCCGTCTCCAATCTCTCACTTCTCCATCTGCGGGTACCATCAACATAGCACATCACCCCACGTACCTTCCTGAACCTAATGTCAGGGAGTTGCAAACAGATGCGGAGAATCTGATGCAGTATGATGTAGAACCAGAGACAGAGACCAGCAGCTCAATGGAACAGAAATGGGAGATGAAACAGTAATTCAACATCAAACAGGAAGGCCTCCAGATCCAAGGATAGTGCAGGACCCAGAAACCAGCAGATCATTGATACAGAAAAGTGATACGTGCAGAGACCGGACCCAAGGTATGTGCACAGACCAGCAGATCTTTGACACAGCTACGGGGGATGAATCAGATTTTCAGCATCAATCAGGACGGCCTCCAGACCCAAGGAATATGCAGGACCCATCTACCCCAACAGATCAACAGCTTAGTGATCTACAGAACAGGGGTATTAGACCAGTCCAGAGGCAATTACTCTATGGGTGGAGTTAGGAGGTGAAACCATTGGCTCAGAAGCAGACAATTCGATTGCTCAACCACCTCCCATGATGAAGATGCATTTAAGATAAAGGGAAGCAAGCTAAGGAAAACAAACAGAAAAAGAAATTCAGCAAACAGAAAAGCCAGAGACTCCAACGATTGCAGCAAAGGGTCGGGCTAAGAGGATGGTTTACAGATGATTAGTCTACTATCATGCAATGTTCGGGGAACAGGTAACTCTCAAACGATACGTTTTTTGAAACGGCTTATCAGGAAGCACAACATCGGGATCTTAGTCTTGCAGGAACCGATGATCAGCGAATCGAAGTGCCCAGTTGTGGCTGCCAAGCTGGGTTTTGACAATCAGATATTCGAGGAAGCGGTGGAGCGCAAAATTTGGGTTTTAGCTAAGGGGCACATTCAAATTCAAACAATCTGGGCTGATAGGCAATTTCTAACTCTCAGGGCAGCTGAGGAGAGTCTCTCTCATCCTATTCTCATCACGGTAGTGTATGCTAGCTGTTTCCAAATTCAACGCATGGTTCTCTGGGACGAGCTTCGAAGTACTTCTCGCACCTCGGTGGGCCCGTGGGTGGTGTGTGGGGACTTCAACACGACCATCAGCCCAGATGAGAGGTTAGGAGGCTCACGGCGCATGACATCAGCTATGACTGATTTCCAGGAAGCAATTAGTGACTCGGGGCTATTGGATGCAGGTTTTTTGGGCTCCCCTTTCATGTGGTGTAACAACGGAGCAAGGAGTGGTAGGAGATGGGCGAGACTCGACAGGGTTCTCTTCAATCCGGATTGGTTGCGTACCTTTCCCAGCTGTAAAGTTGAGCACATTATGCAATCTCACTCAGATCATTCCCCTATCCTTCTCTCCTTTCAACTTCAACCTTCGTCATTTCCTCGGCCCTTCAAATTCCAGTGAATGTGGACCACCCATGATGACTTCTTCTCAATTGTCAAAGATTCCTGGAATGACGAAATATCCGCTACTCCAATGTTCAAGTTCTTTCTTAAGTTGAAAAAGCTGAAATCAGTGTTGAAATCCTGGAACAAATCGACATTCGGCGACATCACTAAAATTGTCCTGGAATAGGAAAAGGAAGTTCTCAAGGCTGAATTAGCCCTAATCAATTCCCAATCAAAAGTGGATTCCATCAATCTCAACCAGGCCCAAGCGAAGCTGAAAAAGGCTTATCTCCAGGAGGAGATTTTCTGGAAGCAGAAGTCAAGGATCAAATGGCTTTCAGAGGGAGATAGGAACACCCGCTTTCTTCCACGATTCAAACGATTCAATGTTAGATGCGCAAAGTCAAAACTAGGATGCGCAAGACCTTTCGCAAATTGTGAAGCTTAAAACTATAAAAGGGGTCCCTTTTTTCTAGTGAGCTATTAGAGAGAGAGGGAGAAAGAGAGAGAGGGAAGCTTATATGAAGGCTGAGGTTCGTCGGGAGGTTTTTCTTTTTATCTCAAGGATGTCCTCATAATCGTTCTCTTCCAACGCTCCATCAATCGTGGATTGGGGATATCATCAACTCTTGTCATCCCATAATCGTCTAGACCTAGGTTTTGTGCATGAATGTTGATCTTAAGAAGCCTATATACGGGTGATGAGGTCAAAGGATCTGTTCTCTTCCAACGCCGTCAATCGATTGGGGATATCATCCTTCATCCCCCGATCGACTAGCCGGATGAATGTTGATCTTAAGAAGCTATTACTGATGAGGTCAAGGCGTTTGCGTTCTCCATTCCGATCGAGATTTGGTCCCGGAGCGTTTTACTCTTCCTGTTGGGATATTATAGGGTAGGACCTCATCGAAGCAGCCACCGACTTCTATCAGGGAGGGCCGATCCCCAGAGCATTTCAAAGCACTCTAATATGCCTCACCCCCAAAAAAATGAATCCAGACCTCATCACAGACTTCAGACCCATCAGCTTGTGCAACTGTATTATGAAGATTTTCTCTAAAATCATGGCTAACAGGCTAGCAAATTGCCTCCCCGATCTGATTTCAGAAGAGCAGGGAGCTTTTGTAAAAGGAAGGTCCATTGTAGAGAATATTTCTATCGCTAGGGAGATGACCTTCGAGATTGACCGAAAGGTTTTCAGCAGCAACATGATTATCAAAGTCGATATGGAAAAGGCTTATGATCGTCTCGAATGGGGATTCATCACGCAGGTCCTTAAAAAATTTGGCTTTGATCTTCAGTGGATCTCAAGAGTCCGACGTTGCTGGGAAGACATGTGGTTCTCTGTTCTTATCAATGGAAGAAGTTTTGGTTTTTTCAGCTCATCCAGGGGGTTAAGACAGGGAGATCCTCTGTCTCCGTCGATTTTTATCCTTGCTGCCGAAGTGTTGAGCAGGGGCTTATCCAAGCTTTTCTCTTCGGGATGTTGCCAACCATACAAACTGCCCCAAAATTGCCCAACTATCTCCCACCTCTTTTTCGTTGACGATGCTATTTTATTCCTCAATGGCAGGTTGTCTAATGTCAGAGCTCTTCTTAAGTTTATCAACCAATACAAGAACGTCTCTGGTCAAAAAGTTAATGCTTCGAAGACCTGTTTTATAACTCCGTCGAAAACAGCCAGAAATAAGATCCAAAAGCTCCAGAACTTGACGGGTTTCAAGCAGGCGTCGCTTCCTACGATGTACCTTGGCGTCCCTCTCACAAAAGGAAGATGTCCGACCCCTCTATTGCAACAGGTAGCCCAGAAAATACTCAGCAAAATTGAGGGGTGGAAGGCCAAGCTTCTCAACCAGGCGGCAAAGTTGGTCTTGATCAAACATGTCCTCACTTCCATCCCCATCCATATTCTTTCAGCCATTAGCATTCCCAGATCCGTCTCCAATATGATCAAAAGGGCGATTACAAACTTCTTCTGGGGGTCTTCTGAGAAAGGTAACAAACTGCATTGGGTCAGATGGCCAACCTTGTGTACCCCCACTCAAGAAGGTGGTCTGGGCATCAGAGCTTTCGGTGAAGCAACGCAGGCGCTCAGGATCAAGATGGCTTGGGGGCTTCTTCAGGGTAAAACTCAATGGGCCAACTTTTTTATTGCGAAATATTATAAGAAGATTGTTGCAGCAAAAGGGAAAAATTGCTCCATCAGTTCATCCCAGTGGAAAGAGGTGTTTAGAAACCTGCAGTTCGCCATTCTTCATTCAAGATGGTTGATAGGGAAGGGAAGATAAACATTTGGAACCGTAATCGGACGGGCGGTGGTCTTCTGTCGAGCAAGAATGTGCCAATCCCCCTCACCTCACAGAAGTGTCAGTTAGAGACATTTTTTCTCACCCTCCTTCCTGATATTTGATCGAAATTCAGCCATACATTTCCTCCACAGCTATACGAAAAATCTTAGCTCTCCCAATTGCAAATATTGACAGTTCGATAGGCTTATCTCGGGACCTCTCAAAGATCGTGCAACTTCTCGCTAAATCACCGAATGGCATCAGGTACAATCGTCCAATCCTGCATTGGACCAAATGGATCTGGAACAAATCCCTTCCCCCAAAAATGAGCATCCTCGTTTGGAAAGTTATGCATGAAGCCGTCCCGGTGGACCAAGCAACGCAGAGACGAGGCATTGCGTTAGCTTCAAGGCTTATGCAGTGCTTTGCGCGGTCCGTCTTCTCCCCGATCCCAGTCCCCAGCTGATCAGTTGTCCCTCGGTCCCCAAACAGCTCACAATAGAACTTCTAGCATTCAAGGAGCGTTGCAGTTAGCAGAGCAGATGCATGGTACATCCATTCTCAACGCTCTTCAGCATCAACATCCCAGCCCAAACGCTCATTTCGCATTGCCATCCAATGCTCAAGCAGATAGCCACACCTTTTCGGCCACCGCATCATCCCGGCCCGAATGAGAGGTCGGTGTCATTTACTTCTCTCCAATGCTCAACAGGACCACCACCCTGCTTCAAACCAGTCAGAACAAAGGTCAGCGTGCCACATCCTCCTCAGTAGTTGGAGATGTGGAAAATCAGGATCATCTCTTCAGCAAGGGTGTAATTGCAACCCAGATCTGGAGCCACTTCAGTCGTCTATTTGGTGTCGCCATCTATCCTAATCAGTCTATTTCTCAGCGTATTCACCTCTGGACATCCAAAGCTAGCAAGAAAACTAGAACATCTTACCTCATTGGTCTTGTCCCTAGCATCATAATTTGGGAAGTTTGGGTCAGTAGAAATCAGGCTCGATTCGAAGGCCATGCGATGTCCTCGCATACCATCCTCTTCAAAGTGTACCGATGGCTGCATGAGCTCGGCTCAACAATCTCGGCCCCGGACAGGAATTCCATGTCCGACCTTATCACTCTACAAGCCCTTAGGATCAACAAAGTCCAGCCTTCTCCTCCTACAAAATTCATCAAAGTTAACTGGTCACGACCTCCTCATGGCTGGCTTAAATTGAACGTAGATGGTTCCTCGAGGGGTAATCCGAGCCCGAGTGGAGGAGGAGGAATCTGCAGGGATCACCAAGGCAAGATCATCTTTGCTTTTCACAAAATCTATGGCCATTCTTCAAACACAATGGCAGAGGCCCGAGCCATGTTGGATGGCATTAAGATTTGCTCTAACTTGGGTCTTTCTAACATAATGGTGGAGTCAGATTCTAAGACCATTGCAGATTCGGTTAAAGATCCTCGATGTCCATCCTCGTGGAACATCTGGTATTTTCTCGGTGAAATTCAGATTTATAGCCAACCCCTTAACCTCAGTTTCAGCCACATTTTTAGGGAGGGGAATTCAGTAGCGGATGCTTTAGCCAGGATGGCTAGTGAAGGATGGCCAAACAGATTGTATACTGCTCGTCCCAACCTCCCCAGACTAGTGCGCGGTTTACTTGCCATTGATAATATCGGCATTGGGACTGTTAGGCGGCAATAGCTAGGGCCCCAGATTATTCCTTCTGCTTTTCCCTTTTTGAGGCTAGTTTCTCTTTGTGCAGTGTTAGTTATATGATGGGAGTGGCCCGATCCTTTTTGTTGGGGCCCTCCTGAATGGTTGTAAATTTTCATATGGAATGAATTGCTCGTTTTTTTTTTTTTTTTTTTTTTTTTTTTAAAAAAACATTCAACCCAGAGAAGGGCAAAGATTCAACGGTAAAATCTTTCAATCTGATGAATTAGTGTGGGACCGAGCACATCAGTGGTCTAAATGGCTGCATTGGGACCCTAAAACCAAAACCCTCTAAATGGTGGTCAACCCAGATGAGAAAATCCTGACATTTAACTTTTGGGAAGCGAATAGACGATCAAGAAAGAAACAGGAAAAAGTCCGCATACATCCAAAGAAGGCCAAGAACTCAACAAACAAGATCTTTCAATGTGGGAAATTATTATAGGCCCAAGCATCAACGGTCCTTATCATCCATGTTATCATAAGCCATTGATTGGATGGCTTGAATTGCCAGGGTCGGCATTCTTTTTGCGAGGTGGTCCATGAAATGTGTGCTGGACTAATGGGACAACCTTAATAAATTAAATAGTTAACTAGGGATTCTATAATTATAGTACTTTGAAAGGACTGGATCATTTCAGCAGAGCTTTTAAAGGACACGTGCCACTCATCATCAACCTGGACAATTCATTCTTTCATGCCCATAGGGCTTGATCTATTGAACCTAATCATTTCCGTGGATAACTTGTGAAAAATGAACTGATGATATCAGCAGATAAATAAAATAAGTCCCACTGTCATGTAGAAACATCTATTTAATAGCCTTTATCATTCATTACTTATTATTCTTTAGAAGAATCTTGGTCTAATGATGACAACCATCCCATGGCTCATAAGCATGGATGGCTGTCCTGGTTGTACAGCCTTGTGCTTTTGTCAATGAATAGATCTCTCTTCTTAAATTTATAAAATAAAATTTTATTTAAAAAAAAAAAAAAAAAAAAGCATGGATGGCTGTCGCAAAATGACTAATATTTAAATTATTAGGTTACCCCAACTGCATGAATTTTTGCACCATGACTTGCTCTTAAGGTTACAGATGAATGGATAGTTACCTAAGGGCTTGTTTGGTTTTTTTTCAATTTCTTATCAAATATAAAGTAAATGAGTCATCATTATTATTTTCATATGTTTGTTTAAAGGATAATTATACCCTATAAATCGAGAGTCAAATATAACTGTAAAGGAAGTAAAATAAATTATAATCATTACATTTTCACACTATAAAAATACCCTTTTTTATTGTGAAACAAATAATGTAACAAAACTATCCTTGTAGTCAAATGCAAGTGATGTCACAACAAAATTATAAGAGTAAATAATCATTGTCCATTTATAACCATTTATCGTTGTAATTGAAAAATCAAATAGCCCCTAAGGGTAAAAATGAATGATCGGTTAACATTATTACGAGGCTGTTTGGGAGCATATAATCAAGGTGAATCGATATAAATAGATGGTAACTCATGCGTTTGGGAGAGTATATTCGATGTGAATTAGAAACCAATTGACATCAAATATACTTGTTGTAATGCCCCGGATTTTGTAACCCGAGTTTAGTAGTCATTTTCCGAAATCCCGAGTGTGTAACTTTGAAGGATAGCCCATATTTCACAGTAATAAAAAAAAAAAAAAAAAAAAAAAAAAAATCTTTTATAAGTATAAGTGAGCAATCTCAACGGAAGCAAAACAAACCACATATGGAGGAAGTGTCCAAAATATGTCATAACTTATACAACTGGTTGCCCATAGGGCTTTTACAAACTAATGACTCAAACTCAAATGAAATAACTAAAAATAAAATAAAAACTTTAGAATAAAAAGTCGCGAGAGCATCCAGATCTTCGTGCTCCACATTAAAGTTAACCTGTACGTCATTTACATAACTTGCGCCAACTGAATATGGTTTGATAGCGTCAATGGCTATCCCAATGAGGTGTACCCTCCAAGATTACCAAGCATCACAATAGTCAAGAATGGAATTCAAATAATTCAGGAGAATATAATATCCAATGTAATGTTCATAAGTAAAATATAAAAATATACAATTTTTGTTTCCTAAGTGACATATAGGATGATACCACATGTACATAAGAAGAAATACAATTTATAAGTACAATCCAAGGATCTATATAATCTAAGTTACATTTCATAATTCACAAGGATAACACCAACTACATATCCACCCGAAGTTCAAAGTATAATATGTAGAGATACAGTCCATTCCCCACAAATATAACATAAATAGTTATAGCATCCAAACTATAATTTAATGTATGATATAAGAAGATATAATCTATTTCATAAATAAATTCGGTCACCGACTTAATCTTGATTAATGAATGAATGCATGAATGCAATCAGCGTGGGGATGCACATCCAGCTGAACAAATGAATGGACCTTTCAAATAGTTGGCTCATTCATACAAGATATCGGGTCTTTCAAACAGTCGACCCATTCGAAATGCAAAAAGGGTCGTTCGAACAGTACACTGGTCTTTCAAACTGTCGACCAGGCACCCGATAACACCCACGTGTCATGTATGCATGATTAACCCAACCGTTATTAGTCCAATTTACAAACAAAATATCAGAGAAGCTCAAAGGTCACTATGGGGGGGGGGCGCGCAACCCAGCATAAGCCGACAGCTCGAGCATAGTGTCTCATTCTACCATCCCCGGCTCATGAGACTTAAACAAGTAAGATTCTAAAACACACAGATGATTATAAATAATATTTGTAAAATGAAGAATCCAAGACATTTCATTTATAAGAATCTCTACAACTAGTGGCCACTCATGATTCGACACGTAGACATTACCATCACAAGTTCAGATATACTTCCAACAATAAGAGTCCTTTCAATAAGCCACATTGATCTCAAGCCCTTTAAGGACACCACCAAATGTTACAATCCACAAACTACATGAGCACAAATAATCCATGAGATGGTAAGTCTATGACCACATAACATTTAATTTATTCACGACCGGCCACTAGCTCGAGAACACTCCAATATACATATTCACCAATATATAATATTAAATTTCAACTACAACTTAACACAATCAAGTGTTAAACCAAATTACAATCAATTCAATATATGTTATCAAACAAATACACATATAAGTACACATCCAAACTAAACTAGAGAAAATAATTTCACATTCAAATAAATCATAACCCTATAGGATTTAGATCATTAATTTCTACAAATCAATAGATGTACTTACATGCACATGCTAAACTAATTAAGGAATGTGCACATATAAAGGTGAGTCATCCTAAAATGGAGATCAACGATTCATAACTCGATCATACATGTAAAATAGTCATTAACATGATTAGGTAATTAATTCAAAAAAGAATTAAATTAACTATTATAAAGAAGGTAAGCTTGAAAGGTGAATCCTCACCTTTAAGAATCAGATCATTTTCCAGACACATTATAATACTGGTATGGGCTTTAGGATTAAACCTTCAAATGTCAGCTTGATTTGACTTGAATCAAATCCATAAGGTTCCAATTCGATCTAATTCCTACATTGAATAAAGTTTAACATCAATTGAACACAATTCAAATAGCATTAGGATTTTAAGATTATGAAAATCTAATCTCATGTTTGGTGGGTTAACTCGGCTCGACTCAATACAGATTTAAACTGAGTTAACTCGACTAAGTTGACATGCTTGGATTCAACTAGACTTTTATGCGGTCTAAACAAGGGAAAAAATAGAATTTCCTAAATTCATTTGGTTATGATTCGAGTCGACGCAAACCCGCTAACGATGCTAAAAATGAACTTAAGCTAAAATAGGCCCAGCTTAGCGAGTTGAGTCAACTCGATGAGCCACCAAGTTTATTAAAGGAATAGCCAAAATTTCAATTTCCTCAAAATCACCATTACATGAAATAATGTACATGGGAAAAGCAGCTAACCTGACTGAACTCCACTCGATTTGCCGCAAACCAGTGGATTGACTTAGTGAGTCGACTCGTTGGATGGATCATCTCCTCCTTCTCTCCTCTTCTTCTTCCTTTATTGCCCTTTTCTTTTCTTCTTTTCTTCTTCATTTATGGAGTTCTAGCAAGATCTGGACCCGATTAGACAATAAATCAGAGACCCGGTTCGATTTTGAGTCGAGTCGACTTGATGACTCGCCTCACTTCCTCTTCTTCTCTTTTGAATTTCTTCCTTCTTTATTTGTTTTTCATCTACGTCCATCAAAGATGCCAAACACAACAAGACTTGACTCGGTTCAGGTGGGTTGAGTCGACTCGACAGTAGGCTTTGCACACAACTCGCTTTCAAATCCGTTTACTGTCTTGGATCGGAAAACATTGGTTATCCTTGCGATCTGTTTTGGGGCTGCCATTTATTGATGATCGAACGTAGCATACATGGGCTACCTGATGGATGAAATGGATCCGCAATCGGTGGTCGAAAGGAGATCAGCGGCTAGTGTTGTTTGATGAGGAAGATAATGGAGCTTTAATGGCGGCTTCCAGACAGTGATGTTTTCTTCAATCCGGTTTTAATAGACAGTCCAAATGGACTCTATGAAGCTTCTGAATGCGTTGAAACAAAGATCAGAAAAGCTTTGGGTGGTGAGTTCGGATCTTGAAAGTTGCATCTCGGTTTCTCTTCTCTGGTGCTAGAAAACTGAAAACCCTAATGCAACGATTGCTTTATATGCTTAGAAGAACAACTGGGATGATCCCATTTGGATGGCGCAGATGAAGTTTCTTTTTAAAATGGCATATAATAGAAAAGATTCCTCCTTTTGGTTTTTGCACAGCCAGCGATCCGCTCCTTTGAAATGGAGGGTTGGGATCTCCCTTACCACGACTGAGATGAGAGAAAACTCTCTCACTCGGATTGCCAACGTGGAACTGAAACGGATTTTCGTTTTTCGAAACAACCATATACACACCTTGTTTACACCGAGAATCATGTGTATATACACACGTTTCAGTGCAACGGAACGAGTTAGGTTTTGGACAGAATTGACCGTTCTACAAGATAGACAGTTTAGATCATTGAAATGATCACAGGTGGTGGTCTGCAATTCAAACGAACCGACTACGTCCGTCAATGGCGGGAAACTGGAAAGGAAAGAAGAAAGCTTCCTTTTTGAAAATATTTCAGGTCAGTGCCCATTCTAACCGAGTTCATGATCCAGTGCACAATGAGTGTGCACACTCTCGGTGTACACACACCACAAATGTGGAGTCCATAGTGATGATCTTGATAATCCAGTCCATCCATGTGATTTCACTTGTCCTATTAGGACATCTTTCTAGAGATGGGGCAAATCCAAAGCTTAGGTGGGCCACACCATTGAATTTCACATCAGATCTAAAATACGGGGTATTACACTTGTAGAGGATGTTTTAAAAATTACAACAAAAGCATGTGAATTCATTTCACATGAATTCTAATTAGCATCGATCACCACCCAGTCCTCTCTCTCACTCTCTCTTTACTAATGCATTTCAAATACAGTCTCTCGAATATATTTTGGTGGATTTCGATTATACATCCAACAACTTCTGATTAGAAGCTACCGAAAATTCGCATGGATTCCACAATAATTACCAATGTATATCAAACACCGCCTCCCAAACGACCCTAAGGTACTCATGAACCTAAGGGGCAAAAGTGACCATAGTGAGTTATTTGATAACTTAAACACATCATTGTGGTAAAGGTGTACACGAGTCGAACTGAGTCGAGCTTGGCACAACTCGACTCAGCTAGACCACTAGCTGACCCCAGCTTGAACTCGGCTTGGTTCAGTCCTCGAACCTAACTAGCCAGCTCGGCTCAGTTTGGTTAATAGCTCAAGCCAGTTCAAGTCGAGATCGAGCCTATGCGACATTTTCACAAACACATGGAGTGCACTTTCAATTTCTTATTGTATCTAAAACAGCAGCAGTCGTTTATAAGTATTTCATCAAACACCTTGTAGGCAACATCAAAATCAAGAAAAAAGGGTATTTGTTTCATATACAGACCTTCCTTGCCACCAGCTAACACTTCGTTCAATCATTTCATCAAACACTCGGTGAGCAACATCAATATCAAAGTAACCGAGTCACCGAACTGGTTCGATTCGAGTTGGGGTTCGATCTGAGTCGAGTCGAACTTGGGCAAGCTCGAACTCAGTTCGAAATTTTTTCGAGCTCAAAAAATCAGCTTAACTTGGCTCGAACTCAATTTCGAACCAAGCCGAATCAAGCTTTTTCGAGTCGAGTCTTGTACAACCCTACATAGTGGGCCTACACAAAATGTTTTCATCATAATTTCAGTGAAAATTAACATTTGCATTGAATTATTTCCCGTGTGTGTGTGTGTGGTTGGGGGGGGGGGGGGGGGGGGGGAGAGAACGGTTTTATGCTGTCGATCTCATGGGAACTTCTCATCAGGTCGAGCTGTGTGTGCCCATAATGATGTGTGTCGAATATCTACCCCATTAGTTAGATACATCATTCCATGGTGGACTTCGGGCTTAAAAATCAAGTCAATACATGACTTGTGTGGACCACACCACATACAAAAGTTGAGAGGGGTTACCCTCCCATTAAAACAATCATAATCATTTGTTGGGCCCACCAAGATGTGGTTCACAAATCCAGCCCATCCATTATGTGTGTCTCACTTGGATGAGGGGTCAGACCAAGTTCTAGACGCATCCAAGTTTGAGGTAGGCTCCACCAAGTGCTTTTGTATGTTTTAGGCATGTCTTCACATGATTTTAGATGGTATGGCCCACCTGATTTCCATATAGGGCTGATTTTTAAGATATCCCATAATTTAAAGGGGACCCATCAAATGCACGGTATTGATGTTCGACACACATCACGGTGGGGCCCACACAGGTCAACCTCATGGGAAGTTCCCATGAGATTGACCGCATAGAACCATTTCCATATATATATATGGGAAAAGGTACTATGCGCTCGAGCGTAAAGCGGTCGTCCGTGAGGTCGAGCTGTGCGGGCCCCACCGTGATGCCTTTCGAAGATCCACACCGTCCACCAGATGCACGAGCCCAGGGTGGGCCCACACGGCCCAAAATCGGCCCGTCCATGTAACTCGGTGGGCCATACCATCGAAAACATAAGTATACACGCAAAAACATGTAAAAGCACTTGGTGGGCCCCACCTGAGTTGTGGATACCACCTGAAACTTGGTCTAAAATTACATCCAAGTGGGACACACATGATGGACGGTGTTGATCATCAAAACATGTCTCGAAAGGTCCCCACAAATGGTTTTGAATGTTTCAATGGTGCACGGCCCCTCCCAACTTCTATACATGGTGTGGCCCACAAAAGTCACGGATTGACTTGATTTTCAGCCGTGTGGGCCCACTCTGGAATGGTGCATCTGACTGAGGGGGTAGATTTTTGAACGGCATCACGGTGGGGCCCACGTCAGCTCGACCTCACGGACGACCGCTTTACGCTCGAGTGCATAGTACCTTTTCCCTATATATATATATATATATATATATATATATATATATATATATATATATATATATAGAGAGAGAGAGAGAGAGAGAGAGAGAGAGAGAGAGAGAGATCTTTATGCATTTGTCCCATGGTTAAACAAGAAAGATACTCAATGGCCTTATTTTCAAAAAGAAAAGAATATAAAAGAATAAAAATAAAATAAAAATAAAAATAAAAAAACTAAGTCTAGAGGTTAAGATTATTCATCAAACCTGATTTTATACTACAACACAATAATAGTGGGTAGGCAATGCACTTAGTTTAATTTGAGTTAGGGTTTGTTAATGTGAAAATATTATCATTATGATTTTACAATGCCAAACCAAACATAAAAAATTGTCGGTTAAATACATATGTAATATAAGACAAGTAAATTGTATTAATTGTACTTTTTCATAGCATTATTGAAAAAATCAAAATTACAAACCGTAACAATAATACATTTTTATTGATTATTTAACATAAACTAACGTAAAAAAGTCTTGAATATGATTTTACCCTGTAAACAAAACATGAAAAGTAGTGGTCCGAAAAAAAAAAAAAAAACATACCCTTAATATATTCCCTTGTGGTAAACCATTCATGATTCTCACAAAAGTGAAGAGAGAGAGACAAATAAATCACATCTCTCTGCCTGCATCCTCCCGCTCCCACTGGAGTCTGCCAATCCATGGTTCCACGGTGTTCCGATGGCTATTTGAGATTTGCTTGGCCACGGGCACTTTCTACGTGCAAAAATGCCAAAATGTCCCCTGTGTGAGAAATCCAGACCATCCATCAGGTGGACCCCATCATAAAGATGGGCTAGCCTAAAAATAAGAACAATCCATTCATCATTACGCAAATATCATAACTGTTCGGGCCACGTTCTACTCTACTGGTCCTATTTATGTCATCTGGAATGTCTAGCCCAACTGATGCACTGCCTGGATGTCCTACACGTGACAGGCGAAGTGCATGCGTGTTTGCTTCTGGAGATGTACGGACGATGCGCGAGTCTCGAGCCACTCGAGAAAGGTACAAGACACTTCCTAAGACAAAAGTCGGCTCCTCCTGAATCTTCGAGCTTTCAGAGTTACGCGGCGCAGTCTTGCTACAGTACATCCCGACGTATGCTACAGGATATACTGCGACTTTAGTCTTTGGATCTGAGGCCATCTTTCAGTCATCCAACCCGTTTATACGACAGATCCCACCTTCAAGTGAGTCTACTCATCAGGATTACCACAGTGCATACCAATATGGACGGTTAAAATATGCTTGAGTAATGATTCCAGATCCTCAGTCGATTACAAGCGTAGCCCACGTGATGAGCTCACCATACTGATTCTTGGGTTAGAGTAGATAGATACATTGATGTTGCGGTTCTCCCGTGAGTGTTGTCATGGGTGAAAATGAGTTGTTCCGGGGTATGAGGTTAGATCGACATCAGTGCATGTCAGTCATGACTAAGGAGATAGCAAGAGCCAAAAAGCACTAATTCACTGTGGTAGAAATAACTTATTTCTCGGCTATCAGAAGATGAAGTATCTCCACTTCTATCAAACGCCGAGTCCTTCAAAGGTACCATTCATTTTCGAGTTGCTACTCGGAACATCTCTTAGCATAGACTCTCGAGTCATGACCCCGCCGAGGTAAGATTCTGAGCTGCTACACTCGAGAAAACCATGCCCCATAGGATAAAATGAAAATGATGGTCATCCCCAATTTCATCTATATTCTACTAAGGAAATGAGGTCGATCCCAGTGCTCGGACACGACCTCTAAGGGTAAGCTGGCAGGTCGGTGATCTGTTCAATGCTGAGGGAAAACTCGATCACGTACGACTCACTAAAGAATCTGGGTCGGCAAACTATCCTTCGGAATGGCCATATAGGCCCCGTCGGATGCTTGGCCTCGGCCTTCTACTGCATGCTTCTCCTAATTTCGACCATAATTCAAATCTTATTGAAGAGATTTATCCGAGATCTCGGCCGAAGATGTCGGAAGATAATCACGACACTCTTGGGATCTGATTCCTTCTATAATACGCACCTACTAAATAGGAAAATTGTCATCTAAGCTACCGTTTCTTTCAACTATAAATAAGAGCATCTCAAATGCTGAAAGGTACACAACTCTACGCACAAAAACCCTACGCTCTACTAGACCCAGATTCCCTGTCTGACTTAGGCATTGGAGGGTCCCCTGCTGCAGTCAAGGTCTCCTTTGTCTTCTCCGTGTGCAGGTACTTGAAGATTTCTGCATCAACACATGTCATACCTGCATATGTGCTAGAGTAGAACTATAATCCTACTCGTACAATAGTCTTCACATTTAACATGCTATAAAATAGGTGTGGGTGTGTGTGGTGTTCTAGAGTTCGGCATAGAGTCTAGTCAGACCGAGTTAGGGGTGACCCAATTCAATCCGGTTTTGAAATAGGCATGACCCCAATTTGACTGGTTTCAGTACTGAGTCTAGCATGTTTAACCAGATCTAAGTTCAGGTGTAGCCTGGAGTAATTTGGACTAAGTCAAACCTGGTCAAAGGTATGGATTCAGACTGAGTCGGCATTGAGTCAGGTTAAATATAGTGGGTATCGACAAGTTGAAATCACGACTCAAAACCTAAGTGCACCCATCAAAATTGTAGCCTAAAACATCAAATTTAAGGTTATATATATATATATATATATATATATATATATATATATATATATATATATATATATATATATATAAGTCATGCTCACCTGTGCACTTATGCACATGCACACCTTTACACACGTGTCATGGGCGTTTAATCCAAATGGTCCATGTGATGCGGAATCCCATGAAACTTCAAGGGCCAAATTTTCACCATGATCTAAAATTTCGGTGGGCCATAGTAAAGAAAAATGCAAATTAACGAAGGAAACTGTTTTCATTTTTCATGGCCCACCAAAGTTTTGGATCAAAGTAAAAAATTGGGCCCGGGGGGTTTCATGAGGTGCTACTTCACGTGGATCGTTCAGATTTTGGAGTCACAACACGTATGATGAGTTCTTAAAAAAGTTCACACGAGTTCCATGCTTCTTTTTTTTTTTCTTGCCTTAAGCCTTTTTTTTTAAGACAAATTTTCATTAAACAACGACCGGGACCGGCTTTATAATTTGGGAGGGCCAATAACAAAAAGGGAATGACCCTCCTATCATATGGGCAAAGAACAAGAAAGGAGGGGGAGGAGCGCTAGGATTGACGTAGGGCGCCAAGTCCTACTTTGTCCAAGAACAAGAGGCCCTTGATGTGGCCAGGAAGATCAACTCAGCTCGTGAAAATTTTGTTGGACTGGGCCACGCTTCCCCGACGAGCCAGACCGTCTGCCACAAAGTTAGCTTCCCTTGGCGTATGGATAATTCTGAGATGAAGGGCGTGGGCGAGATGGAAGACTCTAGTCTTCCAGTACCAGATCGGCCAGGAGAAAGTAGCAGAATCCGCGAGGGCTTTCACCATGATCAAGGAGTCGCTAGCCAGAATAATGTTGGAGTACCCCAACTGATGCGTCAACATGAGGGCGTCCACAGCCGCTCTCGATTCCGCCCTAATGTTAGTGTCAGTCCCATAGCAATGGGAAAAACCAAAGATGAAATTACCAACCTCATCTCTCCTAACACCCCCACCACCCGTGGGGCCCGGGTTGCCCTGAGCAGACCCATCCACATTCAGCTTGATCCATCCTAAAAGTGGCCTTGCACCACTTGACGATGGATATCTTCGGATGACGCAATTGAGGAGTCAAAATGTTCCAGCCATTGGTCATGGAAACCACCGATCTGAGGATCTTTTTAGGAGCAGGCAATAAAAGGCTGAGACGATGCGCCCAATGGAAGATATGAGAGACAATGGTGGCAATCTCGATGGGAGTGTTCTCGAAGCAATTGGAGTTTCTGGCTTGTCACAATTCCCAGAAGATCAAGTTAGGGATCATACCTTCGAGGGGAGAGGTCGACGTCGTGAAAGCGTTCCACCAATGGATCGCACGGGTAGAAGGCAAGTGAGATAAAGGTTGGGGGATCCCACAATCCAGGCGAAAGCGGTCCCACACCTGGCAGGCGAGATACCCAGTGGCAAAAGGGTGGGTCATAAATTCACAGTCCGGGCGGACGGGCGGGGAGCAGCGGGAGCACATAGAAGCCAAGCTAACCCCTTTGGCTTAAATTTTTCCATCCACTGGAACTGCATCAGGGAGGATCTTCCAAGTAAAGAGGGAAAGTTTGGGAGGGAGTTTGGGAAACCATACCCAGGTAGCCCAACTGGTCTTAGGAGCGATGGGTCTGATGCATTTCCAAGCCGAGGCAGCCATAAGTTCACCATTCCCCGCTGCAAGCCATATACGCCTATCATCGGTATCAGACGCGTAAAAACCTTCGGATGAGACATGTTCAACCACTGCCTGAGGGAGGGCACGCAAAGCTTTGGGATGGTCAAGCCAGCCCGAGGGACCAATCCAATCCCGGATGGAGGTAGAGATAGGTTCCAAGGGACCAATCTAATCCCAGATGGAGGTAGAGATAGGTTCCAGCCGGTGCGGCGCAGATCCCACAAAGGGCCGAGGCCCGACCAATCTTCCGTCCAGAAATTAATCGAGCCAAGCACGATCAGCCATCTGGATTTACTCCTCAGCCGGGGAAATAGAGCCCTGATTTTTTTCCATATCGGCACTATGTTAGAAGCCACAGACACGCTAGCTGGCGGATTGATCTGCACTTCCTGAAAATCAAGAGCATATTTTGCTCTAACCAACTTACACCAGTAGCTTTTATCTCCTCGAAATAGAACCGTCCAAGCCATCTTTAGACGGAACGCGTGCATCACAGATTTTAGTGACCTCAGACCCAGGCCACCTTCCAATTTGGGCAGAAGGAGGCTTTTCCAGCTTTGCCAATGGCATTTCTTTTTTGGCCTAGCCGAGCCCCAGAAGAAGTCAGCAAACAAAAAAAAGGTAGCTGGGGGTTTATCCTTGCTTCCTGTTTTTCTTTCTTTCTTCCTTTCTTAGGTAGTTCTTGTGCAGTTTGGGGTATATGGTGGGAGTGATCCACCCTTTTTTGTTGGGACACTACTGTTTGGCTGTAAAAAAATTTTGGTGGAATGAAATTTTTTGGTCCCTAAAATAAAAAAATAAAGTCAGCAAACAAATTTTCTAGCTGAGCTAGGACACCAGAAGGGACCTCTGTAGCCGCCAACGTATGAATTGGGATGTTGTTAAGAACGTGGGTGATGAGGGTGAGTTTTTTAGCCTGGGATAGAATACGATTTTGCCACAGATGAATCCTGGCCTGGATCTTCTCAATTAACCCCTGGAAGTAGCTTCTCTTCGGCTTCCCTTGGAATATGGGGACACCCAAATTAGTTCCATGCATATGTGTATGGTTTGAGTTCGGATTGAATGAAGTCTAGTCAATTTAAAATGACTCACCCACTCGGTTCTCGAGTCGAGTCTTAAACCAGTCGGACAAATACTCGTTCCGTGACCAACTCTAAGTGTAGGTGTGAAAAGAAATATAAAACATGTTGCAAATTAAAGGTCTTCTAGAATACATACCCATGCATCGCTGTTGGAAACGTAAGGAATTTTTAGCCTTGGATTTGATTTCATCTTCAAGCAATCCATGTCACTTACACGATCATCCTTTCCCTGATAAAACTCTTTTTCTTTAAACATGGACGTTCTCTTTAACTGTTGCCTTGGGCATCACCCATCCACATGGAGGCCCATTGTAGACACGGTTCAAATCATTTAAAATAAATATCCCAGATCAAACTGGAACTGGTGAAGTCCCAATGTAACCAATAGATAATACGTTGGGATGTATTCCAGCAAACCTCTGCTGAATATACCAAGAGAAGTTATTTCCTACTCTGCCATATGTCAGCCAAGCATTCAGATAATACATATTAGTTCAAGCACTGTCAACCTTGGATTAATGATTTATTTTTTTAACTTGAACCCATGACGTGTTGTAACTCCTGTGAGTCTACCACTGAGTAGAGACCTAATGTACAGGTGCTAATTTTATGTAAAGGGGTGCCCGAATGTACAGGTGTTAATTTGATAAATGATATAGAAAGCATCCCCCCCCCCCCCAAAAAAAAAAAAAAAAAAAAAGAGAGAGAGAGTAGAGACCTAAGATTTCATTGCGAGAAAGTTATTCCAAGAACATATATACGTAGAATGCAACTCATGTCATTACAACACATATGCAAGATGTGCATGCTACCGTGCATCAAGGATGAGAAATCCTCATTTGAGTAAACACTTTTATACCATATGATGTAGATTGTGGAGTAAGCACATGACTATCACAAATGGATTAGAAAAAGATCGAAGAAAAATAAACAAAATTTTAACATAGTTAGATCAATCGAAGTTGATTGAGTTGATCGATCGGTCAATGGAAATTTGGATTTAGGTGAAAGCTTTGGACAATTTTTGCTCAATTCAATTGATTAACAAATCAGGTTGATCGATCGAAACAAATACAAATTTATGGGTTTTAGTCTCTGAACATTTTTACGTCATTTCGATTGATCAACGGAATGCAGAAATTTGCGTGTTTTTCAGTTTTTATTTACTTATTTGTTTAGATTTTTTCTAATTACATCTTAGGGTTTATTTAAGAGTATTTAAGCATACAAACTTATTTATTTTAGGTAGCTTTTAATAAAATTTCTCAAATTTTCTTTATTTCTCTCATGGATTCAAGAAACTTCTCTTGTAAATTCAAGAGAGCCTTGTGGAGTGCAAGTGTTTATTGTTCGAGGAAGACGGTGATCGTCCTCATCACGCCCTTCCTTGTGTCAGATTGGTATCAGAGCGAGGCTTTTTCTCAAATCAATAGCTTCTAATAATGGATCGAGTAATAATCTTATGGACAGTGCTCCAAGAAATTATCTTGTAATAGCAACAACTTTCGAGGTAGCAAAACAGGAGAATCTGTAAGTCATGTAAGGGCTCCAGGCTGCTCTCAACCGCTTGAAGGATGCCTTAGGGTGACTCCATGTTCATGGCAATCATCCACCTCTGATAAGTGCTGGAATTCGCAATCGCGTTAATTGCGGGGCGATGTCCGCAGTGAATCACAAAATCACACTTCAGGATGTTGGATCCAACAACGAGGAGATCGAAGACATGATCCTCCAACACCTCAGACGAGTCGACGGTCGGGTAGATCGGACGGATCAAGAATTCAGGATGAAAGTTGATCTTCCTAACTTCGATGGCCAACTCCACATTTAAGACTTCCTCAATTGACTTATTGAAGTTGAGTGCCTATTCGACTACATAGACATCCTTGAAGAGAAGAAAGTTAAACTAGTGGCTTACAAGTTGAAGAGCAGAGTTTTGGCTTGATGGGAACAACTTCAGCTCGCGCAGATTAAATAGATGAAGGCACCAATCCAAACATGGTAGCAACTGAAACAACTGATGCACGTGATTCCTCTACAGAGATTATAATCAGTTATTATTCCAACAATACTAAAATTATCGGCAAGGTAGTCGATCGATAAGGGATTACGTAGAGGAATTCTATTATTTAGCGGCACATAACAATTTAGTTGAGATTAAATCTCAGCAAGTCATTCTTCAATTCAACAGTGGTTTACATATTGCGATTAAGGATCGAGTTCAGATGCAACCCATATGGATGATGAACAAAGTGATCAAGCTGGTCAGCCAAGTGAAAGCGCAGCTTGAGCGATCCAACACACTGGCATATCCTACTAATAGGGTAGTCACTATGGGTCCTTCATAGGGAGCACCACAGACTAAGGGGAAAGAACACGTAAAGGGCGTCATCAACCTCCTACACTCGAAAACCAAGAGTCAGGGAGAACAAGCGACACCCCAAAGAGCAGCGATCACTGCTATCGGTCTAAGCAGGATCTTAAATCCTTACGATTGGCCAAGGCCAGACCATTGTTACCAATGTGGGCAGCGGTGTCACCTATCAAACGTATGTCCTCAGCGACAAATGACTAACATTGCTATTAATGATGAAAATGCTGAAAATACAGAGGAACCCAGAGATTAATGAAGCAGAACCCAGCGTGAATGATGAAGCAAATGAAACAGATTAGGTTTCACAAGATCACGGTGAATCTCTAATGGTGAGGCGGTTATTATATACATGAAACAATGAGGTACACCCACAACGATATAACATCTTTTGAATAAGGTGTACTGTGAATTGAAAAGTCTATGATATGGTCATAGATAGTAGGAGCAGCGAGAATATCATCTTCAAAGTCATTGTGGAGAAGTTGTGACTAAAAATGGAAAGACATCCATCCCCATACACAATTAGCTGGATTAAGAATGTCAATGAGACGAAGGTAAATGAATAATACACTATCACTTTCTAAATTGATAGACATTATAAGGACCAAATAGTATGTGAAGTAGTTGACATGGAGGCATGTCATATATTACTCGGTCGGCCATGGCAATCAGATCGTGACACCATTCATACAGGACGAGATAATGTATACATCTTTGTCAAGGATGGCCAAAAAACCATACTCACCCCTGTTGACCCGGATGAGTGACTCGAAGCTTCTAAAGTGAATGGGCGTTCTCTCCAAGCAATACGAGACTTTGTGGAGGAATTCAAGGAAACGGGATAAGTTTATGCATTACTCGTGAAAGGTGAAGAGGTAAAGCCCACGATTATTTCTGAAAAACTGAAACAATTGCTGCAAGAATTTAAGGCAATTTGGCTCAATAACCTTCCCGATGGGTTGCCTCTCATATGGGATATACAACACCATATCGACCTTGTCCCAGGGGCTAGCTTACCCAATCACCCTCATAATCGGATGAGTTCAAAAGAGTGTGATATTCTGTAAGAACAAGTGGAGGAATTGATATGTAAGGGTCTAGTGTGAGAGAATATAAGCCCATATATTGTACCAACTCTAGTAATACCTAAGAAGAATGGGAGTTAGTGCACGTGTATCGATAACTAAGCAATAAACAAAATAACTGTAAAGTACAAATTTCTTATAACACGGTTGGCCAATACATTGGACATCCTAAAGGGGGCGAAACTATTTTCCAAATTGGATTTGAGGAGCGGCTACCATAAGGTCTGTATTTAGCCGAGTGATGAGTGGAAGACAGCATTTAAGACCAAGGATAATCTATATAAACGGTTAGTCATGCCCTTTGGATTCTTGAATGTGCTTAGTACGTTTATAAGTTGATGAACCAAATCTTGAAACCATTCATTAGGCGATTTATGGTGGTTTATTTTGATAATATATTGATATACAGTCAGAGGGAGGTAGACCACTTATTTTTTGGCTTTGTCGTGACATCCACAGGTATTCGTGTGGATGAAGAGAAGGTGAAAGCCATCAGAGAATGACCAGTTCCGAGAAACATGCATGAAGTACAAAGTTTTCATAGGTTGGAGATGTTTTATCGATTTTATAGATTCGTGCAATAGGTATCAATACTCTGACCTTACACTCCACCGAGAGTGCTTATACCCACATGTTGGGTGTTTATTTATTAATTATAAAATTAAATTCTTAATTATATTAATACGGGATCTTATGTGGCTAAAAAATTCAAGGATGTTACAACTTGGCTAGAGGATTTTGTATCAAGTTTATGGCCATCTTCAAGTAGTTAGAAGCATTTATTGGTACTGATTATGCTGGTTCCATCCCAGAAACATGATCTACTTCAGGATGATGTACTTTTGTTGGGGGGGATTTGATCTTCTAAAAAAGTAAGAAGCAAAATGTTGTAACCCATTTTGGCGCAAAGGCCGAGTATAGAGCGATTAATATGTCATATCATTTGTGAGTTATTATTATTCAAGTCCTTATGGGGGGGAGGAGGGGGGATTTGATCATCTAAAAAAGTAAGAAGCAAAATGTTGTAACCCATTTCGGCGTAAAGGCCGAGTATAGAGTAATTAATGTGTCATATCGTTTGTGAGTTATTATTATTCAAGTCCTTATTTTAGGTGCTCAAGTTGTTTCCTGGTGATCCTATAATGCTTTATTGTAGAATTCTAAGTTGCCTCCCAGAAATTTCATGTTGACATAGAAGGTGTTGCAGAACGTCGTCCCAGTCGATGGGGCAATCCAGTCTCGTGGCATTCGCCTGGCGTCTGCTTGTGTTTGTCGCGGGAATACTGCAGATTAGTCCAAATCAGTGGAAACCGTCTTCCACCTTTTCTTGGATAGCAAGTTGGCGCAGGCAGTTTGGGATCAGATCACGGCCATTTTTGGCATCAATGTCATGCCTGCTATGTCTCTTAATTCTAGGCTAGCGCAGTGGTGGAGCTCATTTTCACCAGGTGTGTAAAAGACTGTAGCGCAGAAGCTGGCCCCTTTCATCATTTGTTGGGAGCTGTGGAAATCCATAAATGCAGCGATTTTTTATGACATGTCGGTCTCAATTCCTACGCTGGTTTTAAAGGTGAAGTGGTGGATTGCTTATATCGACAAGCCCATCAGAGAGCCTGCTACTCCAACGCCTTTCCTGTTCAGTTCTAGAGGGCCTACGGGTTCTGCAGCCTCATCGAATCTTCCCTCTCAACCTTCAGTGGTTGTGTGGGCCAAGCCGAGTTCGGAGTGGGTGAAGATCAATGTTGATGGATCCTCTAGAGGGAATCCAGGCTTTTCAGGCGATGGAGAAGTTTGTAGGGGTGAAAGTGGGGATTTTATTTTTGCGTTCTCGATCGGTTATGGCCATGGTACAAACACATGTGCAGAGCTTCGAGCCATCCATGACGGCCTCTCCTTTTGTCTTCGCAAGGAATTCTCTACGGTGATGGTTGAATCAGATTCTCAGCTGGTGTTAATATTTTTAATGGGGCTGCCCGCCCGAGTTGGAAATGGAGCTTTTGGCTCAGAAGAATTGAGAATCTCAAGCTTATGGGGCAAGCTAATGTTAGGCATATCTTTAAAGAGGCTAACTATCCGGCCGACGCATTGGCCCGTTTAGGCAACAATACCCAATCCCTCGCTTATTTTTCCTCGCTTGTTGAGCTTCCTTCTCAGGTCAGAGGGCTGATTTTCCTTGATAAAGTGGGGCTGGGCGTGATTAGAGAGAGTTAATTCTTCCCCACAGTTTCTTGTACTTAGTTTTTTTTTTTTTACTCTTTTCAAGTAGCCATGATAGGTTTGCCCAGAAATTTATTACTGGGCAATCCCGAATGTAAATCTTGTTGAAGTTTGAATGGAATCAGGGCCTCCGGATGCCCTTTTCTTAATAATAATTTTAATTTTAAAAAAAATATATAGAAGTTGACTGTCATTTCATCCAAGAAAAGATTGCTTCCAAGGAGAGTACCACAATCTATGTTTAATCTAAATCACATAATGCAGATATCCTCACTAATTAAGGCCTTACAATTAGCTTAACTTTCTTTACTATATTCTAAGCAAGGCATGACAAATATTTATGCTCCAACTTAAGGGGGAGTATTGAAGTGGGAGGTATTGTACTTTAGGCGGTCCTATGGACTATCATATTATTTATCTTATAAGTCTATTAATATAAATTAGAGAGTGTTGTGGGTAGTAGCCCTAATCTCAATTAGCCCTACATTATAAGGGCCTTGTTAGATGGCCTAAAGTTATGCAAAATCTGACTCAAAAATCATTGTTGACAAAATATTAAAAGCAGTCATGCTACCCTGGCCTGAAAGATGAACTAACAAAATAAAAAAACAAAAACAAAAACAAATAAAAAAAACACTCGGTATCTTCACATTTTCAGAGAAGGGCGCAGCAAATGGATTGGCTCAGATTGGAAGCAGGATCATTTGTGCGTTTTTTTTTTCTTAACTCTTGTTAATTAGAGCATTATTTCTTGTCTGCATAGATGATCCATATGATAGGGTGGTGGTTGTCTTTTTGTTGGCACCCTCCCGATTGTTTATACAAGAGGCTTTTCAAATCAATAAAATTATAAGTGGCATACTCCCACCTTTCCTTTTTAAAAAAGGAATGACCATCCTCCTATCAATATTTCCTCCTTCGAGACATCTACCTTTTATAAGTAGAGAAAGAAGAGGAATGAGATAGAAGTACAAATTACAAATATAAACAAGCATAGGTAATGAAGAGGTACTTTTTTTAAAAAAGAAGATAGTGTATATATTCAATAAGAACAAAGATACAGCGATTCGGGCTATCCGGGGGTCGAAAAATTAAACCCTAGGACCGCCTATCATGTCGAAAGGATATGTCTAGCCAACGAACTTTACAAAGAGCTTCTAATGGTCTCCCTAATGGAACCTAGACCTATCTTGTCTAACCTGTAGAAGCCTCTAATGTAGGTCGGGAGGGCACTCACATTGTCATACACCAACTCGTTCTGACTCAAATGAAGAGGTACTTAAGCATCATAATCTTCTCAGTATTGGTAATAGATTTATAAAGTGGCTTAGGGATTTCTTCCACGCCAAAAGCTCTAGCTAACAACCATTTCATTAAGGACACCCTCACCATTCGTGAGATCCATGCCCCGTGATTGAATTGTATGAACCACCCATCAAGCCATCCAATGGGCCATGAACAAGCTAAAAGTACACAAATCACTATGCATATTAATGAATGTTGTGCAGAAGAATAAAAGCTTTTAATTAATTTGACATGTATTCTCTGTTGGGGATTTGTGCTGCGGAATCACATAGATCTAGATCTAGGATAGCAATCCAATGGCACCAAGCAAACACAAGATAACCCAAAGTTTTAACGTAGAAAACCCTTGCGGGAAAAAACCACGGCACACAGTGACAAAATTCCACTATGAAAGCATAAATTACAAAGAGAAAGGACTTACCTGATTCGAACAACCTCGAATATCACCCTTACTACACCATTTAGAAACCCTAAAACCCTTTTACGAACCCTTGGAATAACTTTAGAAAGCCTTAGCATGCCCTAAAATAGCCCCAGGGACCCCTTTTTTTTAATTTTGAATTTCATAAAAACCAGGGACCCCTATTTATAGTTTAGGAAACTCCACTTACGCACCTAGTTTGGGAAATTTCGTAAACCGCATCAAATTTACGCAATCCGCGCCTAGGCTGCGTAACCCTTGACTGGTCGAGCCTAACCCTCGACTGGTTGAGTGTCCTGGATACCCAAAAACTATGCTCGCTGGACTTTGAGTCGAGTGGGCCTGACTAGTCAAGAAACCCCCTCGACAGGTCGAGCAGCGCGGTGAATACAAGATTTAAGACATCCTTTTGCAACAATTTCCTCCATATCTTAAATATTTAACTGTGTAGCTTTTTAACCTCTTCTCTTATCTCTACATCACATCATAGCTTCTCATGTACACTCCGTCCTTCTTTTCCACCATCGCCAAGCCTAGAGAAGTTGCACAGAACTTGAACTTCTCTACAGGAACGAACTTGGTGATCATGTCTTCTAGATTCCCGCTGGTGTGAATATTCTTTAGAGTTACACCTCCTTCCTCAAGCACCTGTCAGATAACATGGACATCCAACTAATTGTTCCACCTGCTAATATAAATGAGTAACCTGAAGTTGACTTCCTAGAATCCACACTGCCTCTATAATCTGAATCCACATACCCTTCCAACTTTGCTCCTGTCTTCTCAAAAGGATAGATGCAGTCTTCTTACCATCTCACCTACCCAATATTGCTTGGCGGGGTACTCGCTCATAACGTTGATAGCCTGTGAAATAATCAGTCTAATACAGACCATGGCATGCACTGCCAACCACATTCGAATATGGCTCATGAGATATATCCTTCTTTTCCTCATCTGTTTGGGACATGTCCTGAGGAAAACTTGAGGAGAGATATGTAAGGAACGTTATCCAGCTTTGCCTGGTCCATCACATCCTAGATCAATACTAACCCAAGGTATTCTGCCTGAGATAACCAAAGCCTACTCCTCTTTCAGTCTCAATGCCGAGAACCATCTTTGCAGCCCCCTGATCCTTCATCCTGAATGTCCCACTTAACCAAGTCATTAGTACATTGATTTCAGACATGTCATAATTGACGGTCTACATGTCATCAACATACAATTCTTGACTCACCATGAAGGAATCAAACCACTGCATAGGCGACAGGTCATATAACGACCTCCTGTAAACTTTTTTCTCAGCCCCTTTAAACTTTGAACCGCTCTAGTTGCTTCATGTAGATCTGCTCTTCCAATTTCTCATACAGAAGTGCAGACTTCACATCAATCCTTCCAGCTCAAGATCACATTAGCCAACCACCGTCAATCACGGATCTAATAGACACCTGTTATACCGTCAGCGCAAATATCTCTGAGAAGCCGATCTCTTAGCATAACCCTTTGCTACCAACCTTACTCTGTTCTATATTGTATCCTCCTGAAGATCCACCTGTATCCAACCACTTCCTGGCCCACTGGAAGCTCCATCAGCTCCCATGTGTTTATCTGGTATAACGAGTTCATCGCATTGCCTATAGTCACCTTCCACTTCTCAGACTAGGCTCATGTAAAGCCATCTGAATAGAAGACAGATCTCTTGCGATATTGGAGTCGTCGATATCCTGCAATTATGCTATGTGCATTCTTCTCACAGGTGGCTGCTCCACCCGCTCTGTATCCCTGTCCATGCGTCTCAGCTTTCCTGCCTTACCCGCTCATGTGGTCATGCCCAACATGCTATACACGTGCAGAGGTGGAATCTGCTACATCCACTGCAGCTCCACCTTTTGAAGTTCTCCCGATCAACCTATACATGTTACCGAGTAATTGTGCTTTCATGATTACCCGTGCCCCCTTAAATACCTTAAGAGCACCATCAATACCTGTGAACTTGTAGCCCATTGCCTCAAGTACACCAAGAGAAATCAAATTCTTCTTCAAATCAGGAACGTGCCTGACATCAGTCAAGGTACGCTCCTCCCCATCAACCATCTTGATGCACACCGAACCAATAGCCACAACATTACAGGCAAAGTCATTGCTCATAAACACATGTCCACCATCTCACTCCCTATAACTGGTGAACCAACTCCGATGAGGAGTCATGTGAAAAGATGCCCCTGTATCTAGAAACCACTTGTCCTTACGATCATCGTATGGGCGTCTGATTGTAGATACAGACAAAACATCACTATCACATCCACTCGATCTATCTGACATGGCAGCATTGGCCTCCCTGTACGAAGCCTTAGAATCTTCTCTCTTAGATTTAGGATTTGTACAATCTTTCATTACATGTCCTTCCATCCCACAAATATAGCACTTTACCTTTCCTTTGCCCTTGCCCTTGGATTTGGACCTAGAACCTGAAGAACATGTACCTTGTTCAGAATTCCTACCCCTTGTAAGCAGCGCATCAGAAGATATCCTCATATCGCCGTTAAGCTTTCTCATAGTCTTCCCTTGAAGGGCTGAGATAACGGTGTCGACACTCGGGTTTTATTCGTGGTGCACATTGTGTCCTTGAATGACTCATAAGACGCCGAAAGAGAATTCAACAACATACATGCTTGTTCTTCATCTTTCATCACTTCCTCCATATCCAGCAATTTGCAAACTAATTTATATATTAAAGTTGCTGATGTGAGCCTCCAGATCTCCACCCTCTGCCATCTTGAAGTTATACCACTGCCGCTTCAAGTGTAGGCGATTTTCAGAGAATTTTTTCGTATAGACATCCTCTAACTTTGCCCATAAAGCCTTCTTTTCAAGAGTATGTCATTCATCATCAGTCATAGTAGACTTTCGCTCTTCAAGAGCACCATTTTATCCTTGCTTAAATAAGGAATTGATCATCTTGATCTTCCATAAGTCAAAATTATTTTTCCCTGAGTACTTCTCAATGTCATACCTAGTGCTTGCCATTATTACTAATCCCTTAGATTCAAATATGTACCCCAACGATTTCTCTAATACCACTTGTTGGGGATTTGTGCTACAGAATCACACGGATCTAGATCTAGGATAGCAATCCAATGGCACCAAGCAAACACAAGAGAACACAAAGTTTTTATGTGGAAAACCCTTGCAGAAAAAAAAAGCACAGCACACAGCGACAGAATTCCACTATAAAAGCATAAATTACAAAGAGAAAGGACTTACCCGATTCGAACAACCTCGAATCTCACCCTTATTACACCTTTAGAAACTCTAAAACCCTTTTAGGAACCCTTAGAATAACTTTAGAAAGCCTTAGCATGCCCTAGAATAGCCCTAGAGACTCCTATTTATAGTTTAGGAAACTCCACTTATGTACCTAGTTTGGAAAATTCCAGAAACAGCATCAAATTTACACAATCTACGCGTGGGTTTTTTTAAAAAATTAAAATGACAATCATACAATAGTAGGCCTTAGATGATGAATGTATTTTATGAGATAATGCTACATAAGAACCTAAAACCTCATTGCATCGAGTCATATACTAACATAGCAATCTGAAAGGAGATAAAGAGAAAAAACAACCTCCCCAGATAGTAGAGACCCATTTCTATCCGCTCGCTAATCTCTGAGATTACACTAGTTACTCTTTTGAAGAAAGAGACTCTGCCTCTACCTCTGCCACTGCCATAGGATCGTCCTTTGCCATGGTTTCTTCTTCTTTCTCCCCTTCTCGTTCCTGAGCCAATTTCTTTCTATGCAATTCCTTAGCAGCTTCCATAACCACCCGATGCTTGGACTGAAGATGTTGCATTTCCTCTTCTTGCTGCTGCCGTTCAAACCATGTATTTGCGTCTGCCCAAATGGGCTAAGCGGCCCACCCTTGTTCCCCACCCTTGATTCGCTCCGGGAGTGCATAATTGACGGTTAGCACCCTCCCATAGAGCTCCGCATTGTCCATGTTGTCCATGGCAGCTGCGGCGTCTTCCTTCTCAAGAAATGTGACGAATCTGAATGAGCGGTGCTTTTGTGTGGCCTGGTCAAGAGGAGTCTTAACATCTTTGATATCGCCAAAGGGGATGAATGCAGCATGGAGGATCGACTCATTCACCTCCTCTACAAGACCACGTAAAGCGTGTTCTTCTGCACTTGTAGATTCATCCTTCAATCTTCTCTTTTCCTCTTCTCTTCCCCATCCGCGCGTGGGTTGCGTAACCCTCGACTAGTCGAGGCTAACCCTCGACTGGTCGAGCAACCCCTCGACCGATCGAGCAGCGCGGTGAATACAAGGTATAAGACATTCTTTTGCAACATTCTTTTGCAAAAGAATGTTGCAACATTCTTTTGCAACATTCTCTTCATAAGTAAATATCAGTAAATCGATGCAAAGATCCAATAATATGTTTGGATGCACAAGTGAATTAAATCTCAAACTCTCAGTTAATAAGGAGCAAATGCAAAAGACAGATGATTTTTCCTCAAAATCGAAATGAGGAAGCAGCATTTTTTTCAAGTACAACCTGAAAGTCACCCAATTGCGATTTGGGCTGAACCCTCAATGTCGATTCTAATGAAGTAGAAATTGGATTTTCAGTTTATTAGACTAATAATTGCAGTTGATATCAATCTTAGGTTTGAGACCAGCTCACCTACCTTTAAAATTTTCGAATCATTTCAATCAAGCATCCAAATGCAACCTAAGCTTCAAACCCACAGTCCATCGGATAGAACTGTTAGGGGCTCGACAAAAAATGCGGGGATGTGTTTATTTCTTTTCTCATCTTTGGCCAGCTATACTTTGATTTTTTATCCTACACCACCACTTCACAAGAAATCAATGTCCAATACAGTTCAATTTCTACAGATGAGATCAAGAGGACTTCGAAACATTAGAAGAGCGTTGATTTACTAGATGTATGAAACTGATTAAGTGCCGCCTTTTGGCCGAAATGCAGTTATGACAAAATGGCTATTTAGAAGAGTTGAAGTACATAGAATTCCCCACTTCTAGACAAAGATGGTAAACCTACAAAATAATGATGATCATAAACCTACAAAATAATGATGATCAAGATTGAGGCAACATGAGAACTCTTAGTTAAGAAAGCAAGAAAATGTGCCCAGAGAGTGCACGCCTTGATAATCTATTGGTAAATGCTACTCGAAAGGCACCGTATGATTCATCTACCATTTGTCACCCCAGAATCAAGTCCCCTTAAGAAACCATAATGGAATTGAGAATAACTTGAAATTTTCAAATGACTAGTTGACCAGTAGAGAATCAAATGGCCATTTCAATGTTGAAATAGAAAAGGAATTGGAACCAATCCAATAAAACTAGGGTCACTTCTCAAAGATTCAGACCCAGTTGGACCCATAGACACATGATCGATGGACCCAAATAAAAAATCAATGCTATACAAGGTTCAACGCTATTCAATACTTGCATCAAAATAGCTTGGTTATTGTTCTGCAGAATGAGGTATAGAAGAAATTATTGCAGAAGTTCCCCACTGGTTGACTCATGACTTCCCTCCATCTGTAAAAGCGAAAGTAAACTGCTTGTGGGGAGGACAATGGAATGGCTAGGCACAAAAATGGTTCCTTATGAGATTTACTAGAGACAGTGAGGTAAACTTAGCAAATGGCGAGGTGGATTCTGAATTCTCAGAATGGAAATGGACCAGCCCTGAAGAAATCATCGAGCAGGCCGTTGATTACAAGAGGCCCGCTTACAAGGAAGTTATAAGAACCTCCATGCCTTACATGAACATCAAAGCACCATCTATCAAAACGTAAGTCGGAAATCCAAGTGATTGGAGCAAAAAAAGAAAAAAAACCGTAAGTCGGAAATCCAAGTGCACGATGAGCCTAAGTTCACATCTCTAGTCATGCTCCTAATTAACATGACTGGCTCGACGTGAGCACTTTAGGTTCATTTTGCTTCTAGCTTTCTTATGTAAAATATCTGATTTACAAACTTGAAATACATATTATCTAATACTACTAATAAATAAATAAATAAAAGGGAAAAAAAAAAAAAAAAAAAAAAATGAGGTATGGAAGAGAGGTTCTTCCTTATCCCTTGAAACCGGCATCCAAACAACCTAACATCATTGTCCTTTGAAATGCAAGGGAAGACTTAATAGGTATGGGATTGAGAGAAGAAGCAAAAATAGTAGATAAGAAATTGCTTGTGCCGAAGATGAATGACTCATGATCATTCTATGCCAATATTATGCAGGTTAATACAGGAACAAAGATGACGACCGCAATGATGATGATGATATATAATGATAATGAGAAAGAGGAAATAAAGAGTCAGATAGATCTGGAGCCAGGACATTTAAGGGAATGAGAATTACATTGATGAATGATGGAAGAGAGAAAAGCAGAAGGAAATGGCACCATTGATGGGAAGATTTTGGTCATATGGCATGCCGTGAGACATTCAGATTGAAGTTAGGCACTCTTTTGGTGATCCCAATGGATCCAACGGAAAACAGCCACAACCTTCTTGGCATTTCAGGCGTTGACCGGAGTCCTATCTTAGACATCCACAGTGAAGAAAAATTCACAAGCCGATGAATTGTAAACTATGGAGCTGTAATGATTTAGAATTTTTCTCCCTTTGAATTTCTTTTTTATTCTTCAAACAAAAAAAAAAAAAAAAAAAAGGAACTCCCAGTTAAAAGGAAAATAAGAAATGGAAAGAAATGGAGAGAACCGGTAATATGGGGAAAAACAAAGAAGGTAAGAAAATGAACCATTATAAATGCAAGATTTTATTTGAATACACCTATTCTCAGTTTTTAGGAATTGACATATTAATAGAAGTGCACCATTTCAATTCCCAAAATAGAAGAATTAGGTGTGTGCAAATCAACAAATGTGGATATAAAATGTGGTTCTCTTTCTTTTGGAGAAAAGGAAGATAGTAACGAGACATTTAGTGGGGCATCAGATGGGGCACAAAACTAGGTGTCTGGAAGCACTTCTAGGGGTCACAATCAATGAGCCTTTGTTTCTCTTTCTACCCAAAAACCTGAAAACTAATGAAATGGATTGAAAGTTGAAACCAAAGAACCACCACTACCATTCTCTTATCCGTTGCTCCTATTGTGCTAGCATGGCTTGAACAATGCCTCCTACAAGATAAAAGGTGCCCATTTTGGAGAGAGAGAGAGAGAGAGAGAGAGAGAGATGATAACGACCCATATAAGTGGCAAAGATGAGTAGGGTTTACTTATACTTGAGTCCAAGCTCTACAAAAGACAACAAAAAATAAAAACACTGCTCAAGCAAACAGAAAAGCCAAAAGGACTTTTTCATGCAAACCGTAGTACTTTAAAATGTAAGAAAAGAGGTTGCAAGCCTTTCAGTTGAAATCAAACTCCTTGTTCATCTCTACTCTCCCTTTCCACCCACCTTGGTACAAAACACATAACCCTCTTCAAGGCACCTCCATGCCAAAGTAGCTGGTGTATGTATGAGCTCAAAAAGCTGTCTACCCATCTGGCCTTAACTACTAAAAAAATAACAAAAAGGGCTTCTCCTTCCTTTGTTTTTTTTTTTTTTTTCACTGAGAATGGCTGATCAGAATGATTTACAACTTACAATTTCAATCCATGCTTAGTACTCACTGCGGAACCGATCCATTGGAGAAACATCCAATTCTGGCCCATCTGCATTGCCACAATTCCAGTTCAGTCCATCTCCTTGATTGCACCGAAGGCCATCCATCGGAGGTGGGGGCCGAATGCCTTCAGCAGGGAAGCCATGGGTGGTGACGGGAGCTCCAATGCAAGTGTAATTCGACTCACGGGTGTAGCTTGGATTCGTGGGGTGGTGCGGGTTGAGGACATGGCCGATGTAGTAGTCATTCATGGGGGTCGGTGGGTATGGAGAGGGGAAGGAGAGAAGGCGTGGAGAGGATGATGTGTATAGGTATGGTTGAAGAGGTGGTTGTGATAACATGGAGGGTGAAGATGGTGAGGGTAGTCTGGTGTAGACGGGCCGGAAAGGAAGAGATGGATCTCCCATGGCACCTCTCTGGTTGAAGTTCACGGTGGGGATTGAAGGAATGTTGCACCTGTTGGTTGAGACAACAAGAATAAGCAGTAGTAGAAGATGATGATGATGAGGGGAATGGATTCAAAGAAAATAAATAAATAAAAATATCTTGTCGTGTTCAAAAATTGACATAGAATCTTTAAGTTTTCTGCAATTTCAATGTGGCAATGAAAAAATATTGAAAATAAAAAAATTTAAAAAAAAAGTGCTATTGAGAAGCACGATTTTGTTGTGTTAAAGACCTATTTTCACATCTTTGAGCAACTTCCTTTTTTCATTCAAAAAAAAAAAAAAAGAGAATTTCTCGAGCTACGCACTAAACGTAAAGAAAAAAACTAAAAATATATTTATTAAAAAAATAGGTATCAATTTTGCAAGTAAATTGATATTTACACCCATTCATTTTTATGTACACAGCCTCTTAATTTCTACTTTTGATAATACGATAGTGCAACTTTGCACTATTGCATTGCCAAAAGTATGAAAGGAGTGGGTACAAAGACTGCTCCCTATCTTGAACCCTACAGAAAATTCACTTTACTTGAAATAAAGGGGATGAAAAGGAATGAAATGAGAAGAAAGAAGAGTAGAGAGGCTTTTTCACTTCCATTGCGTACCCTAAAAGAGGCCCTTGCCCTCCTAGGTTTTCATTATTGAACACCAGCTGCCGAGCACGGTTTAGAGTCTCTGTCTCCCTCTCTGCTCCAAGAAATCAAAATCCATGTAAGGTTATATAAAATAGAAAAAATCCTTGCTTAAAATGGAAAAAGAAATGCTATATAACTACTTTCTTACTTTTCATGGTAAAACCACTCTACCAAGAACATATGTATCTAGTATAGAATCATCGAATGCTATATAACTACTTTCTTACTTTCCTTTTCGATATTCCGGGCATGCCGGAATGGCTGTATATTTTGTTCATCTAATATATTGATGGTGGAATTCCCACCATTTCCCTTTTTATAAATTTTTTTTTAAAAAAATGCTTATAGCGATAAAAAGAGAGAGATAGGGAACTGATATCTACACCCATCCTAATTTATTTGCATACACCCATTTTTCAATTTTGGAATTGAAGATAGTACATACAAATCCAAGAAATGGGTGTATGCAAATCAGTCAGTCTGGTTCTGATTATTACTGGTATTGGAATTGATTAGGTGCATCTCTTATTGCAATTTTTCCATATGATTTAGTTAGCAAAAAGCAAAAAAGAAAAAGAAGAGAAAGGAAAGGACTATTAGCATTGGTTTTAACATGGATTGAGCTTGCCTTGGCGATGGCGATTCATGTGTCCCCCAAGAGCTTGAGATTTGCAGAACTTGAGAGAGCAAAACCTACACTCATAAATCTTCCCACACTCTTTTCCCCCCTTCCCACTTCTCTTTTTCCTACACCCTTCAATAAACCAAGTGATTTGAATGAGAGAGAGAGAGAGAGAGAGAGAGAGAGAGAGGGGACCCACATTATTAAAATCAAATATAAGATAAGGCAATTGATACCCACCCAATTGAAAGATACACCCTTTCTTTCTTCTCTTGTTAGTAAAATAGTAGTAGTTGTATTGATAAAAGTAGAAAGAATGGGTGTAATTATCAAACAGTGTGGTGTGTAATAGAACCACCACCATCTTTCTTGTTCATGTCCTTGGTTTTATAATAGCATAGCATTTCAAGCTTTAATTTTTTTATTTTTATTTTTTTTTTAAATGAAAAGGAGAAGGAGAGGATGGGGGGGGGGGGGAGAGAGAGAGAGAGAGAGAGAAATTGCAAGCACTTGCAAAGTACAAGCACAAGGAAGATTTTTCACTGCTTGGTTACGCTACAATCGTTCTTAGTATTCTCTAGATCATCTTATTACTTGCATCTGTCGGTTCGGCAGTAGCAGTCGTCGAACTCTCCTCCGAAACCTCTTTCCCTTCTCGATACCGATCGCCGCCATACTCTTCCGGCAAGTTGTTGAGGTCTAATGGGGTCCCCTCCGGCCTCCTGCAATCAAAGAACACATGAGAGAGAGAGAGAGAGAGAGAGAGAGAGAGAGAGAGAGAGAGAGAGAGGATAAGGTCAGTGAAATAGGAGGTTACATGGTACTTGGGCAAAGGAGCTACAAAATGAGATGTATTTTTTGATGGTTTTTTGCAAGGAAAGCTTGGAAATTGCAAGACTGCAGTTTGAGACTGCAGCCAAGGAAGAAAAGAAAAATTTGAGAGGGGAGCTAGTTGAAGTGGAGGGTGAGGATGAGAGCTCGAAAGTTCTCTATCAGTTCCTCTGCCCTGGCCATCATGGAACATTTCTCTCTCCTCTCCCTCTCTCTCTCTCTTTATGTGAAGGAAGACATTGGGTGTCGTGACATGGACGGGGAGATGGGCTGAGGCAAGGAGTCATGTTGTTTAGTGTTAGGTTGAGAGGGGAATGAGAGGGACGTTACCTTTCTTTTCCCCTAGGCGCCCTACTAACCTCCACCTACCACTACTAGTAGTCCTAGTATTACTATCATGTGCAATGATCAACTAGTTCTCATAAATATGAGCCTCCCTGTCTTGTGCTTTTGCCACAGTCTAGTATCCAGTCCATCCCCATCGTCCAAATTGCGGGCCCCATTATGGACGGACATAAGAAGATGCCCAAACTTGCTGCACTTTCTTGAACAAGTTTTAAACTCATCACTTGGCTTGTCAAATTTTGGTAGGGGACCATTGTTTTCTTTATTTTTCTTTGTAATTGTCCAATTTCATGGTGGCAATGTATGTGATCGGAGCATCCTGAAATCATATTGATTGGAAGATCTCAACCATCTAGTTCTGCCTGTGCATTGATTCATTTGATGGCCATTGATTGGATGGTTAGGATCACCTGATCAGTATAATCTTTGGGTAATGCTTCATCCATTAAATGAATAGGGTCACATTGTCTGCCAATCTAAATGGTGACAAACACACATTCCACTCATGTCCAAAGCAAATAATGATGAGATTTTACAACAAGACAGAGGCCAAATGCAAGAGATGCCAATCAAATCCGTCGTGTCCTTTTTGCTCCTTCTAGCATACCTGAAAAACTTCCTATCAATGTGATTGGATCATATCCCAAAATCACATTGGTTGGAAAATCTCAGCCATCTGACCTTGCCTGTTGGATTATTACCATGGACCATTTTCTTGCATCCATGATCCATTTTATCTCCTTTAATTGGATGGTTAGAATTATCTAATATAATCTTCAGTAACGCTTCATCCACAACTGAATGGGCCTGTGACACCCTAGTTCAAGTGGTGGCAAACACACACCTTACTCAATCCAAATAAAATAAAAAAAAATAAAAAAAAAAAAGGAGAGAGAGAGAGAGAGAAGATCTTGCAAAAAAAGCCAAAGGCAAGAGATGACAATCGAGTGGGCCATGTCCTTTTGCTCCTTGCATTAAAGCATGTCTCAATAATGTAAAACACTTGTATCCCATATAGGCAATAAAGAGAAGCCATCTCTCTCCAATACACTGTCTGATTTTCTAACTTGAGAAGGGCATTCTAGGGCTTGCGCTACAAGTCTATATGTTAAAGGGCTAGAGCGTACCCTGTGCTTACGGTGCATGGAAGTGTTACTTTCATAGTACTTGCCCATGCTCTTTTTTTTTACATCTTTTAATGGGATGGTAACATACATGAATGCGTGGGAAAACATGGGTGAGACCCAACGGTCAAAGGGGTAGTAGGTATAAAACAAAACCAAACAAGGCTGAGAAGATTATCAGATCTCCACTCCAGCCTTTCAAGGAGTGCAAAATAATTAAAAGAAGAAAAATGGAAATGGGTGGACCCATTTCATTTGTAAATGGCACATGGGTGTGCAAGATCATCACCGTTGATGCTATTTCCCAAAAGGCAAGCAGATATGATGGTCAGGTGGGCCACGTGTAAAAGAAATGAACGATGAATAGAAATTGACAAATGGTCTCAATTCTATGTATGTTTGTGCCCCACCTGACAATCAGATAGACTGATTTTTGACATGGTCTTCTCACTCTAGTGGACACATGGTTTTGTTTCTTCTTGCTTTTCTGTTTCTTGGAAAACATATATTAATAATAATAAGAAGAAGAAGAAGTAAGAATGAAAATATTATCATAGAAGTTAGAAGTAAAAAATTTCCGGCTGCATTGACGTCACGGGAACTTATAACTAATTGCAATCAAAACAGTTTTCTTGTTTGACTGATGGGAACATGGATCATTGATTATTTTTCTTCTAAAATGTGTGGGACACCTCTCTCTCTCTATTAATTATTAACCTTTCAACATTTTCATCAAAATCAACCAGTAAAATAAATAATGTTTATTATCCATGCATTACCTTCATTATTTTCTACATTGATCAATTTCTTCTAGGGGTTTTCCACATCAATGTTGAGGATTCTTCCAACATAAATACTCCTAAGCATAGAAAATAATTTGGGCTGTGTTTGGTTGCACCAAATATCGTGAAATTGCATGGCATCGTGCAAATTTTCATGATATTTTGTACAACCAAACGCATTGTAAAAAATTTTATGCTTTGAAAAATATGACATTCCATGATTTTGAAAATTTCAGCGTAGGAATCTCAATTTTTGAAAATTATTTTTTTCTCACAGCCTAAGCCTAGTGATCACATGGTGTCCATTGGGAATTAATCTAACAATCCCCATTGGAGATGGAGGCTTGCTCTTCTGCAACATATCTATCCTATTCATGGCACATCTTGTGCACTTTTGGAACTTTAATCTGGTGGGCCACCAAGTATACAGCCCATAGCGGAAAGTCAATGTGATAGAATGAAACTTTTTGCTACTAATTTTTTGCACATTTTTCTTGACCATCAATTTCTAGGCTACATGTCAGATGTCATAGTTGGATGGCTAATATTTCTTATCTATATAGGCCATTCTCGCTGTGGCCCTCCAGATCAACATCAAAGATCTTTTTTTTTTTTTTTTTGATCAACATCAAAGATCTGATTGCTCTCAAAGATTTCCAAATGTAAGGTGGAGATGAGGCTCTCCCCATCGACATCATATTGTTCTAGTTAGAATGCAAACATGCACTCACCCACCCACATTTTGGGACGTGGAGTTGTTTGGGCGTCCCTGAAAATGAAAATTGCAAGGTGTGGTAAACACTCCAATCCACAAAACCAAAATGCAAATGAACGTGTTGTTAGGTATATATCTCTGAACGGACCTTAGGGAACTGGAAGTACCCAAGTTCAGTGGTAAAAAAGACTATGAAAAGAGAATATGATTGTACTCAGTTCAACCTATAAATTTCAAAATTACAATGTAAATTAAAAGCCCAAGTATATAATACGATGGTAAAAAAAAAAAAAAAAAGCATATAATACGATGTGAGCCCACGAATTGAGTATCAAGTGGCTATTTATATCAAGTATATGATAGACCGAAAGAGAAGACTCCAGTGCATGTTTTGCACCACATATGAATGGGCTCAAGTGATACACGTTAAGATTTTGATTTCACACTGGGCAACCAATTAATGACATCATCCAAACTGATATTGTTAGCACTTGCATCCACTTTTATGGGGAGCAAATTAAGTGAGGTCCCAACCTCACCGAACAGACATGCAAGATTTGATTGAGTTATGTGCCGCTGTAAAAAAATAATAATAATAAATAAAAAAAATAAAAAAAAAATAAAAAAAAATGAGACCATACAAAGCATGTTTGAAAGTAGTTTAGCTGAGTATGTAGTCGACTTACATCACACGGCCATGGCCAATCAAACATCACCATGTCAGGGCCTTACTAGTCACCAAATCTGCTCTCATTTTTATGGGATGCATTAGAGTATGGTCTGCTATGACTCTCTAGAAAAATAAACCCAATAGATAATGATAAAAATATTCGTTAAATTTTTTAAGCCATGAGAAATGATCGATACTTGAACTCAATGTGTTTGAAATCTCAATCAAATTACCATTATATAGCGGGAAAAAGTCTTCTTGCCACCAAAAACTCACCAAATCAACTCTAAGGTATGGGGGGGAACGTGGTTCCCTCCTTCATCAATGATCGTCCGGATCCCACAACGCTTCGGGGTTTCCTGTTTTCCTAGGTAATCTTCCTTTTGATTGCTCTCACACTGACATAGAAATTATCTTTGGAAGGTATGGCAAAGTGCAGAGCATCTCCATTCTGACATTCCCAGGATCAGTTAAACCCAGGGGATTTGGATTCGTTTACTTCCTTTATGAAGATGAAGCTAGGGCAACCATTGCGGTCCTGAATGGGAAACGGATTGATGGTAGGGTAGTGACAGTCCAAGCTGTTAGATCCAATCCGAGAAGACAACCAAATCCCACCCACCATCAGAGCCCAACCAAGATCCCCCAAAATCCTAAAGCGTACAGTTCCGTGCTTAAAAGATCCCCTCCATCCCGACCCCCACAACAGGCAGATAGCGAAGTTTGTATGGTCATAGCAGATGATGTAGCTATTGCTATCCGGTGATGAAGGTTAGAAAAAGCCCTAGTGGGTTTCTCCGCAGACTCAAATACCCATATCATCCAACTCATTAGGGCCATCAGAAAGTCTAGATTTGTTGCCTCGGCGATCGATGTCACTAGGTTATCCCCCAATTCCTTCCTGATGCAGTTTAAATCGTTCAAGGAGTTGGAGGACTTCTCTTCTGATAAAGCTCTTCACTCATCAATGGGGCTAGAGAGTCTCATGGCCTGGGATCCTACCTCAGTGATGGGATACGAAGGTACTTGGGTTAGAATATATGGAATACCAGCGCATGCCTGGTTTGAAGCAACTATTGTGGACATCGCTCAGCACTTCAAGAAAGTTCTCCAGGTGGATTCGACAACCAGACACGGCATTTTCCAAGTATTCGCGAGGGTCAAGATCACCTTGAGGCCAAGAAGTGAGAGTTGTAAAGTGGTGCATTTGAAAGTGGGACAAGATTCCTATCCAGTTTTTGCCAGATTGGAAGCCCCAGGAGGTGTGTTCACCTCTTCCTCCCACTCCCAACCTGCTCCTTAGGAACATCCACGCCCTGATCTTCATACTAAAGAGTGGGTCCTTACGTCCTTCCACCAAAACAGGGGAGGAGATCCTGACTGCACCCCTCCTGTCCAAACTGCTCGACAAAATGTCCCACAAACATTTCCTGCATCTCCTCTCTCGGCTAATAGAGAAACTTACACGCGGTCAAAAGGGTCTACCCAGGGCTCAGTCATTCCAGCCACGCCATCCTCGGCTCAACCTTTGCCTATTGAATTCCCTTCCAGGCCAATGGACCACCTCAAACAACCAATCGACCAGCAGCATCCCACACATGTTAGGCAATTAGAGGACAATGGGAGCCCACCACAGCAGGTCTGCACCCCACTGCAGACTCCCACGCCTCACTTGGCAGAGGCACCTATCCAGAATCATATAGCCCAACTTCCAAAAACTGCCATACTGAGTCCCTCGCAGGTTTAAATTAGGCAGCCTATCCAGCAGGTGTCCAATGTTAAACATCAATTACTCCTTGTTGAAGACCGCCATCAGCACTCACGCCTTCCCATCCACTCTGCAGTTAGAGTAACCTCCTCTCAGAACATAAGTCTCCATAGGCCAGAGGGAGCTGGGCCATCTGACCCTTTGCCTCACTTCATTTCGCCGGGGGTCTCTGGGGATAGATTACATTCCCCGCAAAGATCTACAATCGTCCCTACAGACACGGGCCAAATCCACGTCGATCTATCTCCTTACTTCAACAACAGATTCAATCCTAACCCGTTCCAATCGGCAAAAAACAGTCCTCCAAATGAAAATGACTACCAGGTAGACTCAGATTCTGGATCTGATGGTCCTCGGAGTGCCCAAGCAGCTTCTGAGGATCACACAGACTCTGAGGTGGGCAGGGAAGTAGATAAACAGATAGTAAACGTCTTAGACAACAGGCTGCTAAACAGCTCTCTAAAATCATGGCGAGGCAAGAAGAGAAGCAAGAATTACAGGGCCATCAACTCCAGAAACATTTTTGATGGATAGTGTCCTCCTTTGGAATGTGAGGGGAATAGGCAATTACCCCTCGATCAGGCACGCGAAGGTCCAAATCTCCATGCATAAACCAGCTATCCTTACTCTCCTAGAACCCATGTTATCTGATACAAGGAGGGTTTCCATCGGCCTCAAGTTTGGATACCACTGCTCCTTCTCAAATGCTGCGACAGGAGGCAAATTTTGGATCTTCCACCACATGGCAATCTCGGTAGATTCTCCTTTCTCCACAGACCAATGCCTCTCATTTAAGGCCAGGGTGCCCCACCTACCTCAGCCCTTACTGTTCACTTGTGTTTACGCTAAATGCGCGTATTTGCGAAGGAGAGAGTTATGGGCTAATCTTGTCAATCAATCTATAAATCTCGCTGATCTGTGGATGGTCTGTGGGGATTTTAATGCGGTCACTGCTCAGTCAGAAAGGATTGGTGGGAATTATCTAGTGGGATTTTAATGCGGTCACTCCTCAGATTTTATAGAGGCTATCAATCAAGCGAACCTAATCGATGCGGGGTTCTCGAGGAGCGCTTTCACTTGGTGTAACAATTGTGTTGGGTCGGCCAGGCTGGACCGCGTTCTCTGCTCCCACAGTTGGCTGCAAATTTTCCCTACTTTCTACATGCAACACCTGTCCAGAGTCAACTCCGACCACTCCCCGATCCTCCTATCCTCCCCGTTAACCCCCCAATCAGCCCCGAAGCCATTCCATTTTAAGAGAATGTGGACGCAACATGAAGGGTTCCTTCAAGTAGTAGCAAAAGCTTGGAAATCCGATATTTTCATCAATCCTATTATTCATCTCCTCAGCAAGATGAGAAACACCAAAGAAGCGTTGAAAAAGTGGAATAAGGAATCTTTTGGTAACATCTTTGAGCAGATCAATTCCTCCTCTAAACGATTGGACATCTTTGAACAGTCGGCTATCTCCTCGTCCTCCCTTCCTATCTTGTCGAACCTCGAGAAGGAAAGAGCCAACCTGTCTCGCCTCGAGCTCCTAGAAGAGACGTTTTGGAAGCAAAAATCCAGAAATAGGTGGCTTAAAGAGGGGGACAGAAACACAAAGTTCTTCCACGCCTCAACTTCGGATCGTCTGAGAAGAGCTCAAATCAAGCAGATTGTGTTACAAGATGGTACTTCCATTTCTGATCACTCCCAGATGAAAGCAGCAGCGGCTGACTTCTTCCAGGCCCTCTTCAAGGCTGAACCGATCGATCAGGATGAGGACTTCATCAACACCATCCCTTCACTGGTTTCCCAAGCTAATAACGCTTCCCTCCTCACCCCAGCCACCTTGGAGGAAGTTAAGAAGGCAGTTTCTGCGTTGCCGTTGGATGGGGCGCCTGGCCTAGATGGTATATCAGGTGCGTTCTTCAAGTCATGCTGGACCATCGTCCCTCTGGATCTATTCAGAGCAGTAAACTTTCTCTTCCAGGGAGGTACGCTTCCTCATGCTTTCTCAACCTCTCTCTTGTGTTTAATCCCCAAATGTATAGCCCCAAAATCCTTTTCAGATTTTCATCCTATAAGCCTCTATAATTGTGTATATAAGATCTTTTCTAAGGTGATTATCACTAGGCTCAGCTCCATCCTGCCTAAGCTCATTTCCGAAGAGTAAATGGCCTTTGTTAAAGGCAGATCAATTGCAGACAGTGTCGCCTTGGCTCAAGAGCTCCTTCGAGACATTGATAAGAAGATTAGGGGCTCCAACATTATTCTCAAAATCGACCTAGAAAAGGCGTACGACTAGGTCAGTTGGCCTTTTCTTAAAGTTGTTCTTCGCAGGTTCGGATTTGACCAGTCCTGGATTGCGCTGGTAGAAAAGTGTTGGGCGGGTCCCTAGTTCTCGGTCCTTTTCAACGAGGAGTCGGCGGGCTTCTTTAAATCAGAGCGAGGCCTCCGCCAGGGAGACCCTATTTCTCCAAGTCTCTTTATCTTAGTCATGGAGGTGCTACCTCTCTCTTCTCCTAAACGAGAGCGCAGCATGAAAAGTTCTTTTCAACATCTTTGATCACCGGGGCATCAAAAACCTGATTGCATCCAACTTATGTCAAGCTTTTCCAAAAGAGGAGCCCAGATCATCTCGCACGTTCTGTTCGCAGACGACACCACAATCTTCATCAAGGGTAGCCGCTCCTCGATCGGAAATCTGATGACGTTTTTGCACAAATTCAATAGCATCTCGGGGCTGAAGATTAATTGTGCAAAAAGCAGTTTCATTGCGCCTTCCAACATGTCCATGAGCAGGGTCCGTGCAACGGAAAGGATCACAGGGTTTGTAAGATCACCTTCTTCCTTCTCATTCCTTGGTGTGCCACTGTCCAAAGGCAACATTAGAGCTTCCCTGTTTCAGCCCCTCATTGAGAAAATCCTGACCCGTATCTCGGGGTGGAAGGCACGGTTCCTTAACCAAGCCGCGAGATCAATCCTCATCAAGCATGTCCTTTCGAGCATCCCAATCCATACTTTAGCGGCGATTGAAGTCCCAAAGAGAACCCTGACGGCTCTTGAATTTGCATTTGCCGACTTCTTCTGGGGGTGGTCAGAAGGCAAGAAAAACCTACATTGGATCAGTTGGAGGAAAATCTCTTCTCCTTCCAAAGAGGGAGGGCTGGGAATCATTTCCTTAAGGGAGATAGCGACTGCCTTGAGGCTAAAGAGGGCATGGTCTATTTTCTTTGGCCATGAGAGCAACATCTAGGGGTCGTTTATGTGATCCAAGTATGGAATTAATGACGTCTGTCAGGTCTCCAATCAGCAATACTCAGATTCCCCAGCATGGAAGAAGATGACAGCGTTGCAAGACATGCTCCTTACAAACTCTCGCTTGCTTTTGGGGAATGGAAACAGTAGCTTTTAGGAAGATAACTGGATGAGGTTGGGGCCCCTAAAAAATCAGATTCAAGGTAGCATTCCTTCCATTCGCCGGAGTGTGAAGATAAACGAAGTGATTGGGCCAGAGGGTTTGTCGGCTCCCTTGCCTCAGCTCCTTCCAGACTCCGTGCGGCTTCATGTATTGTCGGAAGGTCTGGCGCTTACCTAGGGGCGTGATAGGATGATCTAGACCAAGGAGGCGTTTTGTCATTTCTCCATAAAATCTGCGAGGGAGTTCACTTGGATCCATGGCCAGATTCGTTCGTGGGCAAAATGGACGAGCCTCCCCCAGCTTCCTCCAAAAATCGCCATTTTTATCTGAAAAATTATGAACAATACGATCCCTGTCGACTTGAATGTTAAATCCAAAGGTGTCCAGATGGCTTCTTCCTGCGTCTGCTTCAAGCTGCCACATCATCGTGAGGAATCCCTTCATCACCTTTTTGCGGATGGAGGCCTCACTGCAGCCATATGGGGTCACTTTTCCTCCATTCTCTCAGTCTCCTTCTTTCCTAACCAATCCACCAGGGGTCGTCTTTCTCAGTGGTGGGCCTTGGCCAGCGGAGCCTCACTGTTGGGCGTCATCAGAGGGACTCTCCCAGCCCTAATCCTTTGGGAGATCTGGAAGGCGAGGAATTCCCAGCGATTTGACGAAGTCCCCATTAACGTTCAGCAGACCCTGGTCCACATCAGATCTTGGTTGTCTCCCCTCTTCGAAGCCTTCCCTCTTCCCCCTTGTAAAAATCAGGCGGGCAGAGATTCCATCCGGGACCTCCACCTTCCTGGGAGCCCCACCCTCCCCCGCTCCCTGTCTTTTGTGAAGTGGTCTTCGCCTGCCCAAGGGAGAGTGAAGCTCAACGTCGACGGGTCCTCAAGAGGAAATCCAGGCCCAGCTGGTGGTGGTGGGGTTTGTCGCGGTGCAAAGGGAAACTTCCTTTTCACTTTCTTTAAGGCGTACGGGCAGGGCTCCAGCTTCCTTGCCAAAGTTAGAGCCATCATTGATGGGTTACTAATATGTTCTAGGAAGGGCCTTACTTCTGTTGATGTGGAGAGTGACTCGCACTCAGTGGTGGACATCCGTTCAAGTGCGGTCGACGGCCCCTGGACCGTCCACTACTGGAAAAACCTCTTCCGATCTCTTCGTTCTTCGGGTTCTATTTCTATTTCCCATTGCCCAAGAGAGGTTAACAAGATAGCCGACTGCCTTGCTCGTTGGGCAAGTGCCAACCAGCGATCCACAGTTTTTAAAGCTGCTTCGGCCCTTCCTCTACGTGCTCATGGAGAGTTGGTTCTAGATAGGTCTGGCCTAGGCTCAATGTGGATTTCTTAGGTGGTCTGTGAGCCTGCTTTCGAGTTTTCCGTTTAGCCGTCTTGGTTCTATTTGTGCAGTTTATGATAGGTGGAGCCTGCCTTTTGTAAGGACCCACCCGAATGGTTGTAATTGGTCTTCTTGAATGAAAAAAGATAGTTATGGTATTTTAAAAAAAAAAAAAAAATCAGATGAGTATTTTCACCAACTTAGATGGCCCAAAAAGTAAATAAATAAGTGTAGATACCAATATGACTAGCTCCCACGCATCTCATCATCAAACCTCAATTTCCCTACTCCCCATGGATAAAACATGTTGAAATCTTGGTTTAAGGCCAAATTAAGGAAAACTTAATCAACCATTTAGTCAATCTTCAATCAGGACCCTCCATTTTGATCAAGTCCAATAATGAAGATGGTTGGGATACACAAGCAAACCTAGCTACCTGCCAACATTCATTTTAACCAATAACATAACATTTTTTATTTTATTTTATTTTTTGTTAGCTTGTTAGTACACCCACTGTCAGATCACACTTCACTGTTAGCCACAGGGCCGGCTCAACAACTTTTGGGGCCTAAGGCAAAAACTTTAAGTGGGGCCTTTTTTTTAATATTAAATATTAATTAAATTATATTTATTTTATTTTTTATTTAAAATTTATTTTTCTTGCTTTTTGAGATGCAAAATTACTGATTAAGTTTTTGTATTCAAGTTCCTCTAACATTTTTTTTTTCGATTGATAATATAGCTAATCCACTTAATCTTTCTTGTGACATAGTTGACCTTAAATAAGATTTTATTAATTTTAATTTTGAAAAACTTCTTTCTGCGGATGCAACTGTAACAGGTATTGTTAGTAATATTCTATAAGCGATATATGTATTTGGAAAAGAATTTAACCTCTTAATAAAATTTAATACATTAATTGGAGTATTTTCATTTATTTGTAAAACTTCTTTTAAAACTTTTAGTTCGGAAAATAAATCTAAGCCATCAATATCAGAATAAATATCATGTTTGAGAAAACATTCGAGATTAAGACAATACGTTTTCAAACTATCATCTTCTAGTGCTTTTAGTTTATCAAAATTAAATAAAAAACTAAAAATATTTTCATATATTTGAAATTGTTCAAACCTGGTTTCAATTGAAGAAATAGCTTGATCTACTATATATAAAAAATAATTAATTTTAAATGATTCTTCAGCAGATTGTGTTGTCTCATCATTGCCATTCTCATCAAATTATTTCTTTCTACGAATTATTCATTTTTCACGAAATAAATGGTCTATTTCCATTTTGGTTGCAATCTCTTTAGATGAAATCATAGCAGATGTAAATCCATCTTCTCTATATTTCTTTAAAAAAGAGATGAGACCCTTTAATTGATCTATACCAACATCAATATGCATGTCTTTCGATTGTAAATTTTTGCTAACAGAGTTAACAGCAAATAATATATCATACCAAATAGTCATGCCTAACAATAACTCAAAACTTTCAATCTCATATGTTGCTAAACAATCAGCTTCACTCTTTATTTTAAGATCTTCACTTGTTTTTGCTAATTGTAACAAAGCATCTCTTACTTCTAGAGCTTGAAATTTTATTGCTTTTACACTTTCAATTCGACTTTCCCAACATGTTTGTGACAATGGCTTAAGAGTTAAACTTGGCACATTATCTTGTAAAAATTTTCATCGCTTTGTGGAAGAAGAAAACAATGTATATATACATTGTACTACTCCAAAAAAAGATATAGCTTTAGGACAAGAATTGGCCATATCACATAGCACAAGGTTAAGATTATGACAACCACATGGTGTGTAAAATGCTTTAGGGTTTATCTCAAGAATTCTTTTTTGTACCCCTTGTTTTTTCCCTTTCATATTAGACCCATTGTCATATCCTTGCCCACGTATATCATTAATATCAAGTTCAAGACTCTTTATTGTACTTATAATTTCATTAAAAAGACATTTTCTAGAAGTATCATCTACTTTTAAAAATTCTACAAAATGTTCATCTATTTTTATTGGACTTGTTGAAATATCCACACATCGTATTACAAGAGTCATTTGTTCTTGACGACTTACATCGGGAGTACAATCAAGTATAATTGAAAAATATTTTGCTTCTTTAATCTTTTTAATAATTTTACTTTTAATTTCATTTGCTAATAACTGAATCAATTCATTTTGTATATTATGCCCAAGATAACGCCTATAGATTTCTCCATTTTGAATACGTCGAACATGTTCTTGCATTACTGGATCAGATTCTGCAATCATTTCAATTAGACTTAAAAATTTTCCATTATTTTCTTGAAAAATCCTTTCATTTTTTCCATGGAATGCCAAATTATTTTTTCCAAGATTTTTAACTACAGAAATAATTCTTAATAACACTTTTTTCCAATAATCTTTCTCTTTGTTAATTTGTTCTTGGACAGTTTTATTAATTGTTTTATTTTTCAATAATCTTATTTCTAAATCAATCCAAGAATTCATGTTAGTAATATGCTCGTTGGTTGTTTCATGATTTTTAAGCTTAACGTTAAGATTTTTTCAATCCTTAGTTCTTTCATTAGCAAGTTGAGTAGTACTATGTTGTAAATTAAATACCTTGCAATAAAAACAAAATATTTTATCCAAATCTTTTGAATACACTAGCCATTTTCTATCAAATTTCTCCCCATTTGGTAATTTCTTAGAATAATATGCAGTAGAAAAATGTCTAGAGTTTTCATCTTTAGGAAAATTTAGATCATTGTCTCTAATTGGACCCTTTTTCTACTAATAGATCTCTTAATTTTGTATCAATATTTTTTCATTGACTTGGATCATAGATATTATCTGGTGGTGGTAGATTAGTAATATTTTCATTTTCTTCTAAATTATTTTGTTGTTCATTATCAAGAATTGTTACATTAGATATTTGAACATTATTATGACTATTTTCATTATTATCTTTTTGTTGTATAATTTCATTATCTTCTAATTCATTTTGATGAATTTGTTGTTTATTTGTAACATTTTCACCCAAATTTTCTGTTGTATTTTGTTTAATACTAGTAACAAATTTTTTCATAGATCTTTTTTGAGATTTAATTTGTTTTTCAAATTTTTTCTTTTTTTTTAGTTTTTCATAGCCAGATGGATATTTTCTAGTAGACATTTATAATGACAAAATATTTATAGATAACTAAAATAAGATTTATAATAGAAAATTATAATTTAACTATAAGAAAAATTAAAGTATAGAACAATAGAACCTGATTAATCAAAAGCAATATTGCAACTTTATAGTTTACTGAATGATGTGATCACTTTATACTTTAAACCTGCACAAATAAAAAAATTTATTTATTACATAATTCAATAAATTAGTATTAATACAAAAATGAAATTTTCTAAAAGAATGACTAATGGAAATATAACTAAAATATACTAATTAAATAAAAGGCGGGAATATTTAAAAAAATAAAAACAAAAACAAAGCATCCGTACAAAAAGGCTGAAATATTTAAAAAAAAAAAAAAAAAAAAAACAAAGCATCCGTACAAACTACTAAACTACAAAAGTCAAACTAATAATAAAATAAAAAAACTTACTCCATAAAATTATTATCCCATGTGATAAGTGATAAAGCTACTCTAATATATAAGATAAATATTAAAGTAATAGGATAAACTCTAATGTGAAAGATAAACATTCATTAAAGTAATAGGATAAATGTTGGAATTATATTGGAAAGTATAAAATTTATCAGAGATTCACACTACCACAAATAATAAGAGAAAGTGAGTAGTTAGAATTAGAACTTACAAACAACCGGAGGCTTTCCAACACAACAGCAGCCCACACTACATAGCCACTCCACACAATTTACAAAGAAAGCGTAAAAAGAAAAAGATCAAGATGGAGAACAATAAGGTGAGTAGTAGAAAAAAAATTGGGATTTCTTCAATAATTAAGATGGAGAAATAGAGATAGAGAGATGAGAAAATATTTTTGTTTTCTATGTTTTGTTCTTAGATATTTATAATCACTCTTTTGGTATATTTCAAGAAATAAACGTTAAGTTTATTTATGAATTTGTCTGCTATTTATTTAGATTTTAGCTATTCAAGAGATGAGTTAATGATTTTGTCTCCTATCAATTTAGATTTGAATTTTGTCTCTTCACCTTCCTAATCTTCAGTATTTTGGACTACGTGATATTTTTAATACACAATACATTTTATTAGCCAATTCAAAAGCCTTAAATATTTTTTTTCTAAGTAAAAACGTTCATTTTAAATATATATATATATATATATATATATTATTATATTATATTATATTATATTCCTTAAAATATGGGGCCTTCTTAAATGTGGGGCCTTAGGCCATTGCCTTGGCTGCCTTGATAGTAGAGCCGGCCCTACTTAGCCACCCCCACTAGGGAATCGATGCCAAGACTTCAGTGTTGAAATGAGGTATCTTTCACTTAGTCTACAGCTATGGATCTAAGTGTATCAATAACATAACATGAAGCCATGACCATCAACGTGCACACATATGGTCAAACTATCAGAAAAGTAAATTGTCATTTGATTCAATAGTGCATCCAAACGCACCCTTGAAGTAATGAATGAAGACAAATAAGAACTGAAAGGCCAGGCATAATACAATTGGCATTACATGAAGATAGAGCCATGGTCTCTTGTTTGAGAGAGGGACCACAAGATAACAACAATACCAGTGGACATCCTCGAAAGTACTCCTCACTATCATCAATTGTACTTGCCCAATCACACGTAGGCATTCCAACATCGGGTCCACGTCACCCTTTTTTTCGAAGTTGATATCTACACCCATTGTATTGATTTGATTGCACCCATTTCTGTTTCAGGACTGATCGCCTACATGAGAGAGCACCATAGCTTTTCATGCAGCCATGCTTTTTCCTTGTAATATGCTACTTGTGTATGAGATCTATACTATCCAAACGGTAGGCCACATTATGATGGTTACCTGCACTAAAAACAGGCTTGTCTGATCGTTAGGTGGGTCACGATTTTGGAATCAATGGACAACCAATATTCTGATTAAATGTAAAGTGTGGCCCATCTAATGAGTGGATCAGCCTGATGTTTTATTAGATTGATATTTATGATGGGGCCGAACTTTCGTATGGTACAGATGCCATACATGCGTGGCATTTTGGCGGGAAAGATATGCCTGCATGACAATTTGTTGTGACGTCGGTCACTTCTTTTGGTGATCTAAACGTTGCAAAAGTGTGTTATTTCAATTCCCAAGATGCGAGCAAGTCATTGAGTTGGGTTTTGATTAAATATGGAAGGTTTTGATAAGCTCAGACAAGTTGGACAATGGAACAGGGTGCCAACCTGGCATGTGCACTGGCATATTATCCGTGCACCAGGTGGGTCACTTGATGCAGATGACCTGACCCAAAAATCAGGTCCGTCCAATTGTCAGTTGAACAACAAGTGTACGTTGAACATCGGCCATTGGCATTTTCTTTAGAGTCGTCCATTTGTTTTCGTACAAGTTTCTCACCTGCTGAGCCAAAGGGTCTGATTTTGGGACAGTGTTTAAATATTTTGGAGCAATAGATGTGCAGATACGATATTTGGGACGTGGATTGCGTGCTGTGAGTTACTTAGTACGTGGACGCGGTTTGGCTAGTTACCCCAACACCAGTCAGCTAGGTGCTGTCAAAGCTCTGTGGGCCCACCATGATGTATGTGTTTTATCCACACTGTCCATCAATTTTCCAGCTCATTTTAGGATATAAACCCAAAAATAGGCAGATCCAAATTTAAGGTGGACCACACCACAGGATAAAATTGTTGATTGAACGTCCACCGTTAAAAAGTTCCTAGGGCCCACTGTAAAGTTTATTTGCCATCCAACCTCCTGATAAGGTTACACAGACCTGGATGAAGGGAAAACAAAAATATCAGCTTGATCCAAAACTTGTTGTTGCCACCAAAATGTTTTCAACGGTAAGCGTTCAATTCCCACTTTTCCTGCGGTGTGGTCCACCTGAGATTTAGATCTAACTCATTTTTGGGTTCATGCTCTAAAACGAGCTGGAAAAATGGATGGACTGTGTGGATAAAACACATACATCATTGTGGGTCCACAGAGTTTTGACACAGCTAACTGGTTGGTGTTGGTGTCACTCCCACTCAGCTTTGACACCAGCTAGCTGGCTGGTGTTGCTGTTTCTAACCAAACCGGTCCGCTCTGTATAGCGTACTGAGTAAACTCTAGGGGGCCTACCGTGATGTATGCGTCTTATCCACACCGTCCATCTGTTTTACCAGCTCATTTTAGGGCAGCAGACCAAAATTGAAGCATATCCAAAGCCTGCGTATGGTCACATTTGATGTGATCCAAATGGTCCATCCAATGTGCCCACTGTGGATGGGCCATGGTTCAATAACCACTAATGGTCCTACCAACGGTTTTAGTCGATGGCGAAAGTGCAGACATCAGCATGAACAACTGGACCATTAATCCAGCAGGATCTGCAGTTGGCAATTGACCTAAAAAAAAAAAAAAAGCACTGATCAGACAGTCCTAACCGAACGATTAGAGAACTTTTGCTCATATAAAGTGGACCACCGCTCTATAATTCATTGGTAATCCATTTGCATACCATCGATTGGATAAAATAGGATGGTTCGGTTGTCATAATTTTTGGGCTGTTGCAGATTCACATTAGGCCTCTGTATGAACGGCCCAGAACATGGTGGCATCATGTGGGTGGGCCTAATTAAGGTGCTTCAAACAAGCTTTCACAGTCTTTTCCAACCATATCATCCCTTGATTTGCAAGTGTATCGCACAAGTTGATCCACACATCTCTTGCAACCGTTGAAATGCCTTACTGATGACATGACCTACAGGCAAGCGAACCACCATGCCAACTGTATTCGAAACCCGCACCATTGAAACAGTACGTCCCACGGTGAAGATCTTCTTCCGTGAAAACCAGTCCAATCCGCTCACCAGATGGGCCACACATTGGAACCGGTGGAGAACCAACGGTCCAACTCAACATACTGCCGTTAGCCACACTTAGTGAGTGGATCTGTTTTTCTGAGTAAGGTGATCTCCACGGTGGGTCCTACTGTTTTCATCTTACAGGACATCGTGATGCCCAAGGTTGTAGGCAATCTGTTCTACTCTATTTTATTTTTGAGGAACCACAGAGCAGGTCTTCCTCTTGAGAAATGATGAGAAAAAGCAGTTGTATTTAATACAACCTTTTTTTTTTTCCGTGTCACATTAGTAAAATATCTTATCCATACACATCCACCCATTACGTGTCCACAGGCACCAGTACACTTATTCATTACGTTGGCTGGCTAGATTTTAAAATTGTGGCCGTCCCAAATAGGTGGATGGGCTTGATATTTCATCCCAGGGGATCATCATGGTTTGTACCACAAACCTTTTTACATGGATCGGATGTTCACGAGTCCTACAAGTCACACGTTGGCAGGAAAGACTGGATGTATGAGAGAGGCTGTATGCCTGTATCTGATCATTTCTCTTTCCTCTTTACTGTAATGATTTATTGCAATTCAATTCAATTGGTCGCCCAAACACAACACCTTCTCCAGCTGTCAATAAGATTTGATATCCAACACAACAAGGAGTACACATTGAAGCAGACGTCTGAAAACTAATCCCGAAAAATATTAATTACAATATAAATTACATAATTTGTTTATTTGAAACAATAATTAAAGTCGATAAAATATCCAAATTGTCTGAAAATAAATGACAAGATCTGATGAAGAAAAAAGAAAAGTAACATATAAAATTCAAAAAAAAAAAAAAAAAAAAAAATCAGAGGCAAAGAGCAGCTAATCAAGGAGCATTTCTGGTGCTATGCTCGTCCAGCCAAGAGATGATATCATTGAGAACTTTAAATATCATCTCATCAGATTCGCCTTCTAGAAGAGAATGGTACGAGTCTTTATAAAGAAGGAACTTCTTGTTGGAACTGCTCGCTTTCTCATACAAAGCCTTACTCACAGATGGGTCGGTTACAGTATCTGCCTCTCCATGTAGGATCAATAGTGGCAGAGAAATCTGAAAAGAAACACAAATGTTCTGAACAGGCCAATACTAAGGCAAGGATTTAAATAACTAAAAGTTATTTACATGGAAGTGAACCTACAAAAATTTGCCATGCCCACACAGACCTCCATCTGGCACATGGACTGGACATCCAAGTAGTCAGTCCATCAGGTGAGCGCCACCATGTGAATGATGTGGTCCAAAAAAATCAAGCTAACCCACTAACCAGGTGGGCTGCAAAATACACGTGCAACAAAACACCGACATTTTTTAGAAGTTGCCATCAGTCCACATTGAATATAAGTGCACATTTCACCAAATGAGGGGACCGATTTTTAGGTGGACGTTTACATGTAGGGACCACCTGCATGGCTCAATTGTCCATTGATGCCAGGTTTGTGCGTGTCTAAACAGAGGGCATGTGGGGGCTTAGGAAAACTAAAGATGTCCATAACCGTAGATGCATGAGCTTTCATAATATGCAAGTGAAGTGGGCGACAGCTTACAAAGAAAGAAATTGATGGGATTTTGTGCTGATTGGCTGCAAACTAAATGATTGGGAGCTCTGAAACACTACTCACAGATTGATTGAGGCATTGAGAATCTGCTGTCCTTGTTATTCAGATAGGCACAAGGATTTCTTTCTTTGCTGTGTGTGTGTGTGCGCATGCGCACATCTACATGCTTATATGCATGCATATCCATGATGCCATCTCAAAGAGAAAATTGTTCTTCACAAACATGTAGCAACAAAATCATGGGGCAAAACAAGCACAAGCCAATGACAGCTCAACAGCCTAAGGGTTTACCTCGCATATGCAATACAAAGCCGCTAGTACTATGAGATATAGGCTCCATTTGCATGTTGCTAGATTCTCAATTGTTGGAAATAGCCATTGTTCCCATTCTTCTATTATAAGAAATGAGCTCATTTGCCATCTTGGGCCAGTATGGCAGACAATGGAATGCCTTTCTACATTTTTCAAATGGCACACACATCTGAAAGGCGTATACGACGCATACCATCAGATGGAGTTATGCCTTGCATGTACACACTGAGAGCAAGCATTTCGCTATTATAAAAAATAAAAAAAATAAAATAAAATAAGGTGTAAATGCATTAGCATACTTTTACATGGACTGAGAGTGCACTCTTTTTATTGATAGGCAGGGCCCATGTGCTTCAGCATCTGGACTTAAAACTTATGGTCCAGACAGCTACTTCTTCACCTATTTTTAACCAAGCAAAGCATGATTCCTGAAAGCTAACTTATTTCCCTGCAATTTGTTTGATGGTGAATTGGTTATCTCTATTATAATTAATATAGATCATCCATTCCCCTAGCCATTGATTGGACGGTTAGGATCATCCAAACAAACTTTTTTTTTTTTTGAGAAGGATGGGCAAACAAAGCCAGGACCCACGTGATGGATCATCTAGATCAATGGTCGGTCTGTTTATAGTATAATCAATATGGAATGTCCATTTACCAAATAATCAAAGTGGTTTTGGGGAGATTATATATCAAAGATGGAAACCACATGATGAATGGTCTAGGGCAAAGCTTAGATCTTTTCTAGTATAATCAACAAGGATCACCCATTTCCCTACCCAACAAACAAAGTGATTTTTAAGAGACAGAAATCAAAGGTGAGACCCGCATGATGGATGGTTTAGATCAATGATCTGACTTTTTCCAGTATATGCAATATTGGCCAATGACCATCAGGTTACCTAGCCAATGAATTGATGATTAGGATCACATAATCGAAGTGATTTTAAGAGAGATGAGAAATCAAGCTGGGACATGCATGATCAATGGTCCAGACCAATGATTCAGAGCTTTCTTGTATAATTAATAAGATCATGTGGCTCAATTGATGGAAACTTTTGATTTTTTTTCACATGCCTAACATACAGGAATGCCTGTGAATGGTACGGCTCCACATGCTCGTGGACTAACATCATTGACGAGTTCTAGTTTCATGAATGTCTATCTAGCTATATAATAATTTTCAAATGAATGCATGCAGTTTGATTCAGTTCTCAGAATGGAGTTCCTAACAGAAAACTGTGATTCCAGGAACAGAGTTCTAAGTCAGCCAAACAGAAAAACTGTGATTACAGGAAGAAGAATTTCTAGTCATAGTTCCAAGATTTCAACCAAATTCAGGGACTTCAGATTCTATATCCAAATGGCACACAAAAAATCCATGTAGTCTATGATGCACTCAAATAAATGATGCTAGATATGTACTCGTATTTGATTAGACATAGAATTAATTTATTTACTGATTACTTGTAGAGGTTCAGTAGCCCCGCACAACACGTGCCATCATAGCGGGTGTGTGGGACATCTGAGTGGTGCATTAGGTGGCTCTCACATTGAAGATACACAAGAGTCATGCTAGTCAACTACTTAGGTGGCCTACCTCATGCAAAAGAATGAATAGTTTAAAATTTTGCCAAGTTTCACATTCAACAGGCACCTGTGGCCTGCCTGACAAATGAATGAGCCTGGTTTATGCACATAGTCATCATCACAGTCGGGGCCACTATATTCACTATTCAAATATCCCGTACACTTCCTAGGTTTGCATGTATGTTGTGTCTAAAATTGCATCTCGAGACAAGTGCCCTGGGGCTAAGCAAAGCTCTTCTATAGACAGAATATCTGGATTAATAAATAAATAAAAATAAAAATTAACTGCAAAAAGTTCAGAACAACTTGCATTAAAGGTATTCTTGACAGAATCAAGGTTGCTCTAATGGCAAGCAGTGGTAGGAGAAAGAGGAAGTTCAGAAGACGAAGCAACCTTCCAAAGTGGAAGTGGCACCTTTGTAGTAGCTTCCTGCTACTAATTATTGTTTAAATGAGATTGGGGATTTTCAAGTGTGAAGAGTGACTAAAGGGAGGAATAAACCCTCTTAACCAGCTTCTGACACTAGACTAAGCTCAACTGAATGTGAAAATCAGTTAAGGTGGTTACTCCTGACTTTGATCAGGAAAAAAATAATGAAAAGATATACTATTTTCTACTGTCACTGATTCCTACAACAACAGGCAAACAATACAAAGTACAAGTAAAGAATAAAAAGAGCAGGCATTTATCATACTTCTTCCAAATGGCTTTCTATCTCTTCAGTGGTTCTGAGCAACTCTACAGCAGTCCTCAGACGCGGTTTGCCCTTGTAAGCAATAACATTATATGGTGTCTGCACTCAGGAAAAAAAAAAAATCCACATTAAGGAAAAGTCATGGGAACGGCTATTTTCACTCTGACTAATAAATACACCCATCCCTTCCAAGAATAGTACAACTTTGTACCATTCCACCACAAAAACTAGAAAGGGTTGTATTTATCAGTTGGGGTGCATGCCGATGATGATTCCCAAAATTGTAAGTACATGAAACTCAAAAGCAAGGCAGTCACAAAATTTTGGGCTAGCATGCAGTGTTGCAAGTGCAGCATGAGGGCACACTTGCAAAGCCAGCAGGGAATGCACGATGCAGAAACACGTGCTGATAGTACTTGATATGAAGCCATCCTATAGAAGGGATTCCATGCAGCAACGTAATGCTGCAAATTTAATTATTGAATTTTCTAACAAGTACAGAGGCCGACCAGCTTTCGCTTTTTTGGGTCTTTGAATGCCATCTCCGCCAAATCCTTTTGTGGAACTAACTTCCCTTTGGGAAGAACTTTAGCTATACAAATGAGAAACTGCTTCAACGCCCAAGGTGGAACCATATCCTCTGCAATCTACTAACAAATATTTCAGTTAATTGATAGAAGTGCAGATCGCAAACTGATGATAACACATCTAATAACACTCAGCAGATTAAGAAGATTACTTTGCACATGGGCGCAACAAGAATTGCACCATCCCATGCATGAGGTTGTCTTAGATGCACCTTCAAAGCAACTGCTCCACCCATAGACTCTCCAAACAGGAAGCTTGGGAGGCTTCTGTATTCTGGATTCTCTGCCCTCCAAGAAAAGTCAGATATCAAGTGCATGGCTGCTTTGCTTACAGTTAGCAACTACCTCACTATTAGAAGTACGGTGTGCTGATTATCTTGATTCTTGGTAGCCAAATGCACGGTGTATGTATAGATGCATGGTAGTTAATTCTTCAATAGCCTAAATGGATACTCTTCATGATGAGATCATGGAAATTACTTAAGCAGTGACAGGACATGCATATCAACTTTCTACATCCAGCCATGAATAGAGCAGTAATGGTTTTCCAGGATTCTTCAGGTCATTGTATATTGTCATCATGTTGGAGAGCAAAAAGAATAATGAATATTTGGTATTCCTCTGTATTACAACTCACAAATACTTTTTCCCTCATAAGTAAAACATGAGCAAGTAGCTGGAAATGTAGTATCCCCAACAACTAGCAGTCACGGTGGTCATCATGGTCCCAAACATGAGCGAGTAGCTGGAAATAGTGGCCCCAACAAGTAGCAGTCATGGTGGTCATTAAGGTCCTAAACATGGAGCACTAGGGCTCCCCACAAGATTCGTTACTGGCCATCCATCAGTAAGCCACTAGGGGGCTGTTTGTATACAGGAATAGCAAGGTCAGAGCAAAGTTATTCCATTTGAAGGAGTTAAAAAACTTCCGTTTGCAAATGAATTTGCATTGGAACGATATTTCAGCAGAAGCTTTTATCCCAAAAAGGCCTCATATGGGTGAAATTATATACCAAACAAAATAGGAGTGCTTTTTTTTTTTTACTGGGTTTATGTTGCCCTTCTCTTCCTCTATGGTCTTCTTCTGTTCCATCTCTCCTGTCTTCACAACAACACCATCCATCAACCACCAGCGACCATGATCAAGTATCGTAAGGACAATGACAAGAATACAGGGTTGAGGAGTCGCTGACTGGTGCTCCAGTAACTATTGGCAGGTGGTCGATAACCGTTGGGCACACACCGGCACCCCATTGGTTACAGGAAAAACATCCCACATCCATCTTCTCTTTTTTTATGTTTTTAGTTTTGAACGAAATATATAAATAAAGAAGATGAAGATGAAGATGAGGAAGATGTTGCCGGGTGATTGTTGTTGAAGTTGGTTCTCACCAATTCCTGCCAAATCTTGCCTGATACACCGGAGCCACTTCAGAGACTGCTGCAAAGGATATGTGCGCACACATGGCAAACATTGTTGAAATGTATGCCCTTTTAGTCTAATGAGTTACATTTCTTTTCATTAATGCTTTGTTCACGTATTGGAATGATTGCCCTTCTCTTCCTCTATGGTCTTCTTCTGTTCCATCTCTCCTATCTCCACAACAACACCATCCATCAACCACCAGTGACCATGATCAAGTATCATAAGGACAATGACAAGAATATAGGGTTGAGTCGTCGCTGACTGGTGCTCCAGCAACTATTGACAGGTGGTCGATAACCATTGGGCACACACCGGCACCCCATTGGTTACAGGAAAAACATCCCACATCCATCTTCCCTTTTTTTATGTTTTTAGTTTTGAACGAAATATGTAAATAAAGAAGAAGAAGATGATGAGGAGGAAGATGTTGCCGGTTGATTGTTGTTGAAGTTGGTTCTCACCAATTCCTGCCAGATCTTGCCTGATACACCGGAGCCACTTCAGAGACTGCTGGAAAGGATATGCATGCACACATGGCAAACATTGTTGAAATGTATGCCCTTTTAGTCTAATGAGTTACATTTTTTTTCATTAATGCTTTGTTCACATATTGGAATGATTGATCAACATGGCTCGCCAAACCAATTTAACTATCTGGTATCAGCTTGCACTTCCTATGCTTGTTACACTTATCTTTAGACTTGAGAGGACCTTGGGTCCTAGTGGGGTTTGATCGATTGGTTTGATTCACCAATATGTAAGCCTCTAAGGCGGATCATGGTAAGTTGAGTGGTCGATCATGTTCTCATGGGGATTAATCTATGGCCATTTTAGGCTTGTTTCTAGGCTTGTAGGCTTTTTAGCCTTTTCTGCTACCTCAGCAGATCCTTTTTTCCCTCTTCTTGTTTTATTTTAATATAATCCCATTATCTTTGAAAAAAAAAAAATCTATGGCCATTTTGGATTTAGCCTTTATATCAATAATTGGAACGATTGATCAACATGACTGGCTAAACTAGTTTTGTAAAGCGTTTTTTAAACAATTAAAAATCATCATATGCATTGTTTTGTAAAATCCACAATTCAGATTTATTTTTGAATGATCAATCATGGCCATGGGATATGGTGGGCCAAGGACGATGGGCCACAAGACCATACGTAGAATGATATGTGTATAAAATCATGTACATCCATTTGGTGTACACGTGAAACTTCCAAACTTGGACAGGTTTGAATCAGTCAAAGTTCTTGTGTGGTTAGGAAAGTATATTGCGGGTGTTGCTTACAGTTTAACCTACAGCAATTACCCTATAGAGATCACTCTACGATAAGAAAAGTTTGGTGGCAATACATGACATTAGCCTAGAAAGCCCCACAGAGTTTTAGGCCCCAGGAAAGCTTCCTTGGCACATAGAGTAGAAATCCCGATTCGAGAGAATGAGAGAGAGTGTGAGTGCCAGTCGTCTTCCGTTCTTCATAAAAGGTACGGTTGGTGTTAATTCATGCATGCCTAAAAAAGTATATCCAAGTTGATTTATTTCACTTCCGCCATGCGCAAACGCTTTTCAAGATGTAACTGAAATTACCGACCAAATTCTGGACCCCACTTTAGATGGATCATAAGCCAATAAATACAGTGAAATTGTCTGAACTAGCCAACCAGAGGGCATGCGATGGATAGTTAAAATGAAAAATAGTCAATTATTTGACTTCTAAGTTCAGGATCAAACGCCCATTGGCCATAGCTTAATAGCTTAGGATTGTACAATCAATTGGCTTTTAGTACACTGCTATGTGTACAATTTTGAAGTGCATGCGCATGAACCATGACATGTCTAAGTGGCAATATCTCCATAAATCGTTGCTACACCTAAGGCTATGACTAGTGACAGTTCAACACCATTTAATGTAGTTTCTCATCTGCAATACAAGTTACATATATACATTATACACACCTCCAGACTGTCAAAGTTGTAGGACACAGTCTTATGATCAATAGTGTTGCATGTTAATGAATAAGATCGAATGTTAATTTGAACTAGACAGTGCAATAGACATTATGCTAGATAAACACCCCTGAAAGGTGCAATTTATATAGATTGTTTTTTTATATTTAATTTTAATTCTAGGATATAAACCTTATAGAACTATCACATGATAATAGATCGTATTTACCAAACAGTGAATAAACTATTCTAAAACAAAATTTTTCAGGAATTCTTGTTCTAATCTCTTCTTATCTAGCTCCAAAATCATTCACGTATGATGCATCCAAGGGGACCTTGATGAATGCAAATTGTCTTTGCATGTGCATGCATTTGTCTAATCAGTACTTTCTATGACTCAGAAGTATCTTTCTAGGTCAACACTGATAGCCGTTTGGTGTGAATGGTATTTGTGCAGATGTTAGGTTAGATTTATGGCTTCTATAAGGGACCCTGCCATGCAGAGTTTCAGGCTTTCAGTAAAAGAGATTGACAGCCTTCACAGCCCATTTGTGCATGATTTCCTCTTCTTCAATTTCTAACTGCAATACTACATAGAACAACTGCAGTGAGTACATTCCAGAGATTATGCCATTAGGATTTAGGAAGGACTTCATAAATAAATGGAACAACAATGAACCTTATTTTTAGCTTGGATACCAGCCTCCCTCACTTTTCTCCCTTTTTTTTCATTTCTTTGGACTTTTGATGTGGCATATACGTGTTGTATGTGCATTTCTAAGTTCATGTTTTTGTTCACACTTCATTGTCCTTGCTGTTTGGACAGAAATTCATGTACTATTTATCATAGATGGTACCCGTCAAAAGTAATATTTATTATAGTTGGACTTAGCATTGAATGTTTGCCTGGAGTGTTTTAAGTTCGAAAATTTCTGACCCTGTTAGTTTTTCTTCTAAACTACAATCAAGGTATTCAAAATCGGTTACGTAATGGCCATTACATAACGGTAACGGTCATAACCATTACGCGTTAAACGGTCGAAACGGCCGTTACAGAAAAACGACCTTGTAACGGCCCGTAATGGTCCCATAATGGTCCAGTAACAGTTTTTTTGTTAAATAAAAAATGGCCGTAATGGCCGTTACGGCCCGTATCATAACGGTAATGGTGGTGGCCATTACCGTTTTGGAACACCTTGACTACAATTGATACTTCCCAAAATAGGGAACGTTCTGTTGCAGCCAAAGTCCTTTCTTTAAGGAAAGGCCTCACAAATAAGGTAATCCATGGAGGGACCAACTCCTAAATACATAGCTACATCTTCTACTAACCAAACTATCAACCAAGTTGCCACTCAATCGAATTTGGTAATCTTACTAAAAAAAACATGGCAGTAGAAACTTACAGAAAAAAAAAAAAAAATTGTTCTCTAGAGACCAAGACTCACAAGCTCCATTGAATGACTTGCAACCACTTCAACCAAGTCAAACTTTTTTCGCTCAAATGCTTAACTTGCAAGGTTGGCAAGTAATTCATGATAGCTGGATAACACCGAGCCAATTGACATAAGCATGATATAAATGAGGTGGTTTCTTGAAGGAATATAACTCTAATCCTCTGTATCAGCACTTCAACCTCTATGCGTGTAGCTATAGAAACTTCCTGTATTGGTTTGATTTATGATGATAAGACAGTTTCTCACTCTGAAATAGATCCCAAACAAATATGTGAATGAAAAGAAAACACTCGAGATTTTTGGAGTGCCTTACAAAACCATCTATGAGAAAGTTGGATTGAATGGTGTGGGCCCCATCCACCACCCCCAAGTGACGGCATTTGTCTTGCTAGTGGGTAGAAACAGAATCCTCAATATCGATAACCTTCAGGAAAGCTCTTTAGAAATCCCCAATTGTTGCATGTTGTGCTTGAGGGACATAGAAACATTGGATCACTTATTTATTCATTGCCCCTGCATTTTTTCAAATGCCTTGGGTGATGCCGGGTCTATGTTCCTGGCTTGGAACAGGAAAGTGGGGAAAAAGAGAAGATGGTGTGGAAGCTTGTGTTAATGGCATTTATTTGGGCCTCTTGGAGGGGGAGAAATGAGCAGTGCTTTCAGAACAAGAGCGGATCAGAGGGGGGTGTATATAAGAGAGCTAAATTGGATGTTTTGGATGTTGTAGGACGGGTTTCTTGTTTCAAGGATTTCCCCAATCTGAGTGGTCTTTCCTTTCTAGGATGTAAATGTTTGTTGTAAATTTGAGCCTTTTGTGCTCGCTTTCAATAAAACCTTCATCACCTTTCAAAAAAAAACACTCACTCATTGTTATAACAAATTAGCAGGCAACATTTTATTCATCTAAAGTTTGACACAGCAATGCATGGAATTCTAGTACCATTGCAGCAACCTTAGAAAGCCACCACGAACTGTTTTCTTGCTGATGATAACCAAGGAACAAAATAATTCAAGCATAAGCAGCAGTTAAAAGAACCATTTATAACCAGGTGCACACAAATTTCCATTATTATTGTTATTTGTTTGTCAATGGTGCACTCTCATTTCCACTACAAAAGAGAAAAGACCGTACCTTTTACTTTGGAGAAATGCTCAATGACATCATCAACAAGGCTATCAAAGTTGGGAATATATCCATGAAGGCCATCGGAAAGACCAAATCCAGGGTAGTCCATTGCAAAAACTCCATAACCAGATGATGCTAACTTCCTGGCTATTCCTGCAGATCAAAATGCATCAATTCAATGGGCTGCACTCTCCAAAATATCTCAAGATACAGGTTGTCCATTAACTCATTATAGAAGAGCATGCATGCCTTCGAAGAAAAATGTGCAAGTGTCTCCATAACCATGACAAAAGCAAACTGTTGCTTTTACTGGAGATGTCTCTGGAAGCCAACTTTTAGTGAAAATCTCTAATCCTCTAGAATTAACTTCATACATCTGCACAATGTAAACTAAAGGCATTATCTTTGTTCGTGAAATGCATGGAAAGTATACTGCAAGCACATAACAAGGATTCCATGGCATTTATCAACTGCTAGCACCAAGCAAAATGAACAGAACTCATATGAATCTACTTTTCATGATGAAGTTGACAGAACTGTGCTAAAAGGGGGGGAAAATAGAGATCCAAACAAACAATGGAGGCAGATAGGTCTTTCCAATTGCATGTGCATTTTATTTTAGAATTAGAAGCATTTGGGCTCAAGACTGGTGCAGACTAGTAACTCCTCCATTTGTATTATGGTTTCTGTTCCCCTTATCTCATCTTAATATACCTTAGTTATCTTCTTAAAAGCATGAAGAAATTAGGGAAATTTGTAGTGCGCACGTGTGCGTGCGTGTGTGGCCTCAGAAAAAAGCAGCATAAACTGAAATGGCCTCAGAAGTCATTTACCTCCTTCATTTTCACCCCAGTATATGATGGAAGAAGAAGAAGCTACTTGAAAGCGTGAAGGAATTAAGGAAAATTCAAATGTGTGTGAGTTTGCATCTGTGTGAAAGAAGCGGCAAAAACTGAAATGCCCTCAGAAGTCATTTTACCTCCTTCATTTTCACCCCAGTATATGATGCCTGCAACAAGCCGAAAACAAAATATCAATTACCATCCAGTCACAATTCCAAGAATAAACAAGGACTGTTTTAAAAATAAAATGTGCTTAAAATAACATTCACAAAAAAAAAAAAAAAAACAAAAAAACAATTTTTTTTTTTTTTTTTTTGAAGTCACTCACTAAATCCTAGAAGGTATCAGGATGGATCTTCTTTCAGATGTCAAATAATAGTAGCACAAAGAAAAGAAGAAGATCACATTTTAATATAGGAAAGATGTTACACTAAAACACCTATTTTCCAAAAGCAGCACATCACAAGTAACAATTATCATAGACATCTTCATCATCTTAACCTTCTCCCAGCAATTTGGGATTAAATTCTAAATGGTAGAATGGCAAGAGTTCTAAAATCGACTATCAACCAGGCAACCTTCCTTTTTTACTTGGGTATGGCTCTTATTTGCTAGCAGGAAACCTCATATTATGGCTACCAAAATCATATGATTTACAATTTGAATCTTAAATCTTATGGGAAATGACTAGAAGCTTATGTTTGAATCCCATTCTCTAGAATTATGATTCGTGCTTTCAGTCTTCCAGTTTAACTAAGATCTAACAATTCAACTGAAAACAGGGATCATGGATGTGCACTGAACTGTGAACTATAACAATTGGTATTTGCTTTCCTTTTTTTTCTTCTTTTGAAAGTTATTTGGAGCCTTTTGAACCCAAATAACATATCGCCCTTATATTAACCAATTGTGGGATGCATTTTGAGTTTTATATCTTTTAAAAATATATTGGACAAGTCCAACAATGATGCTTACAAATTTAAAATGGAGATGAAGATGTTGACACAATGGAGATCAATTGACAATTCAACATAGATTGAGATTTGAGTGTTCCCTTTCATTTGTTTGGGGCTTTTAGCTTTAGAACTAAGAATCCGGAAGTTGACTTGTTTAGTTTGTTTAAACAATGCATTGCACTGTTATTTTGATGTTTTGCACAGATCTTAATGTGATATATAGAAGATTTGATCATATCTAAGTTTTTATATTTCTATAATTTTATTTTAGATTTTCTTTATTGTCTGAGAAATCCTAAAAATCTTACGATCTGATGATTTATGATTTACAACTTAAAATCTCAGCCTGCTACAGTTTTATGACCCTATATGACTTTCAAACATTGCCCCGTGCCACCCTCAATATGGTAAAGGGAACAAAATAAGAATAGGTAGATAATGAAAAAGGGTTAATCTTTTATGAAGCAAAAGGGAAAAGTGTTTGTTGGCATTGTTCATGCAAAACCAAAATCACAAAGCCTAATGATGGAGTCAGCAAAAAAATATATCATAATCATCATCATCATCATAGTAGCCTTTCTCCCAGCAATTTGGGCTGGCTTTTGTTGAGTATGCGTGTGCCACATACTCCAACAGAGCACTATATGTCAAAGTGTTGTACGCATTTCAGTGCTCTTGCTGTTCACCATAAAGGGTCTTATATATCCCTATCTTGTATCTTATAATATTAGCTAGCCTTTTTGTATCCCTATTTCTCAGTCAAGTCTTTTTATGGCTTTGTCTGCTAATCTCCCCCGCCCTCCTGATATTCAGCGGTATCATGGCTGGTATTACTCGGTCCCTCCCAAAATTGCGGCTTTCGGCTGGGTTGTTGGCAAACAAAAAGTCCTTACTGTTGATAATCTGTGAAAAAGGGGCATGTCTCTCACTAATATTTGCGTCTGTTGCATGGCCAATGAAGAAACAGTTAATCACCTTTTCATTCACTGTCCCTTTATTCACAACATATGGTCTATTTTTCTCTTAAGGTTCAACGTCACTTGCTGCTTTCCAAGTTCGACTGCCAGTCTTCTCTCTCTTTGGCATGGGATCAACTGTGGGAAACATCGGACTCCTCTTTGGCGTATGGCCCTCCTCGCGGTTTGGTGGGCTGTTTGGACTGAAAGGAATGATCGGTGCTTTAACAACAATGCCAATTCTGCGGACCGTGTAGCATTCAGGGCCATTCTTTCTTTGGTGGAATGGGCAACCTACTCTTCAAAGACTTTTGATTGTAATTTTGACTTTTTAGTGGGTTAGCGGCTCTGCTATCTCAGCAGTTCTGGACTGCCCCTTTCTTTGTTGTTTTTCTGCTTTCGTTTAATAGATCTTTCTGCGTTACCTCTCAAAAAAAATATTAGCTAGCTTACTCTTATCTATTTTAGTTGTTTAATCATAAAATAAGTGTGTTAAGAGAAAGGGTCAATCACTTTCTCATTCTCATTCTCTTCAATGAAAAAAAAAAAAAAAAATCTGCTCTAACAATACCAAGAAGAGAGATGACCAAAGGATATTGATTTAAGTACAATGGGATAAATAAAAGGCGGAGAAGCCATTTCCAAATTTTGTTAAATGACAACTACCCTAAGAGCTCAGGACAAAAGGAATCAAAAACTCAAATAAGGCTGAAGGTCATGGATATGTTCATAATATTAGGATATATAAAGTGAAATAAGCATTGAGAAAGATGAAGACAAGAAAGGCCCTACAACTAATAGAGCTTTGGAAGTGTGCGTAAGATACTGGTTTATTTTGAAGATTGTAGAAGAAAATGCCAAATGAATGGATGATGATTACCATGCAAGAATAAAGAAGATACAGAGAGTTGCACTTACTATTGTGGGATTAAACTTATGGATCATGCTATGAAACTTCGAGAGAGAGTGATCGAGCAAAGATTAATGCATGAAACAAATGTATCAGAACATCACTTTGGATTTATGCTAGGAACGTCATGAATTGAGGCTTTTTTCCTACTTTAGATAGTTGATGGAAAAATAAAGGGTCAAAAGAGAAAGGATCTCCACATGGTCTTTATTGACGTAGAGAAAGCATAGTATAGGGTTCATAGAGAGTTAATTTGGTAGGTGTTGGGACAAAAAGAGTCTCAAGAGGATAGATTGACATAATTAAGGATATGTATGAGGGAGTGATAACAAATGTGAGGGACTACTTGAGGAGAGAGAAGTGAGTTTCAAATTACTGTAGGCTTACACTAGGGGTCAACATTAAGAAAGTATTTTTTTTGCATTGGGTATGGACGAGTTAGAGAGACATAGCAGGAAGATATCTTGTGGTGAATGTTGTTAGCAAAAGACAAGTTTGATTGACAATATGAGGAAAGGGGCAAACACAAAGCTAGAACTATGGAGGGATGCTTTTTTTTTTTTTTTCTTTTTTGAAGGATGAACCCTTTATTAAGGCACAAAGCCAAAAAGAAGAAGGAAAACAAACAAACAAACAAACAAAATACAACCCCGCCCACAAGCCCTACCTAACAAACCTCAAGACACCCAATCAGAAAGAAACCAAGTAACCCAGCTAAAAACAACCAGTGCAAAACTACTCAGATTCCAAAAGGCCAGGTTATTCCTCTCAAGCCAGACAAACCACACAAAAGCCAATAAAGCAATCTCCATCTGCAAACCCCAAAAGAGCCCCCTCCCTCATGCCAAGCCCTAAGCAAGACATCAATCGAGCCAAGTATCACCTAGGAGACATTCGCACCCACAAATGCTAGTCCAAACAAGCCTTAAAAAAGAGCGGTTGATGAATAGGTGGTCCACCGACTCCTCTGCTCCCAAATAGAGCAAACAAACATTAAGAAGCACCATATTTCTTTTTGCGGAGATTGTTGATAGTCAAGATCTTATGGAGGGATGCTTTAGAATCTAGAATTTTAATATTATTGGATAAGCGATGTGACATTAGGAACAATGGATGTGGAAACAAGGAATTTGTTATGATTGATGACCAAGAAGTAACCGAAAATGACTATTTTTTATATATTGGGTCTATAATTCATGAGAGCAAAGAGAGGGAGAAGGATGTTACTCATAGAATTGGAGCTAGGTAGATGAAGTGAAGATGTGTAATACAGGGGCATTTTCACACCAGGCTCGAGTGGGGTAACTTGTGGGATGCAAGGACACACTCGGGGTAAAGCGAAACCCATGTAAAGTGGGGCCCACGAAGGGGTTCAGCCGAGGTCCTAGCCCATGCGATGTGGGGCCTACGCTATGAGATAAGGGATTGATTCGCCACTCTCTATCAGTACAAGCTTTTAGAGCAAGTGGTTAATTGTCTTGCATCAAAGTGGTATCAGAGCGGGAGGTCTCATGTTCGAGACTCCTCACCGGGGTTGATTGATGCAGGGGCATTTTCACACCGGCCTCGAGTGGAGTAGCATATGGGATGCAGGTAAACACTCGGGGTGGGTGGCCCGTGTGAAGCAAAACCTATGTGAAGTGGGCCCCGCGAGGGGGTTCAGCCAAGGTCCAGTTCGTTGTTTATCAGCACTCCTTTGTGGTTGCAAAAATTTCTAGTTCTAACAAGTTTATTTCTTGCAACATTTTTGGAACTTATAATTAATGATTGATTTTTATAATTTTTCTAGTAATCCATCATCTAGTCTATTTTCATCCTACAAAATTTAATTATATTCTTATATATATTAAAATTCTTGAAGGTACCAGCTGCCTGAAAATAACGATTTTCTAGGCAATTTGCAAACGTCCTGAAATCAGCCTTAGTAATGCATTGGGAGTCTGGGACTAATACTTGTTGCAACCAATTTGTGGGAAATTATTAAATGTTATTATGAGGGGTAATTGGTCTTTATAAGGACCTATTTTGCGACAAGAAGAGCATCCCATTTTGAATTCTAAATAAAAAACAAAAAAATTTATTTTCTTCAAATTTCAACAAAAGAAAGGGTTGAGTGATTCCTCTTTTAGTTATGAGCCAATGATTCGTGGTTTATCAACACTCCTTTGTGGTTGCAAAAATTTCTAGTTCTGACAAGTTTGTTGCTTGCAACATTTTTGGTACCTATAATTAATGATTGATTTTTATAATTTTTCTAGTAATCCATCATCTAGTCTATTTTCATCCTACAAAATTTCATTATATTCTTATATACATTAAACTTCTTGAAAGTACCAGCTGCCTAAAAATAACGATTTTCTGGACAGTTTCCAAACGTCCTAAAATCAGCCTCATTTGTGTGTGGGTTTTATTATGTCTTTATTTTTTCAGAAACCAAACTCATCAAAATTCATTTGGGCTTTCAAATCAGCTCAATTGTATTCAAGAATATATACTATTTTGAGATCATTGTATTTAAGTTGTCCATGGCAATCCATTGCGACCACATCAAGCAGCATCATAACTTTTTCTTCCTCTTCTTCTCTAATACCAAAACTATAGCTAGCAATCAGCTGCCCCCAACCATGCACAAAATTTTTACAAAGAAATAGCTAAAGTCTGACTCCCTCAGTAAAACTAAAATGCCATTTCCATGAATTTCAACATTGCAAGAGGAATAAGAGCCATCTCACACTAAAAATCGCATGATCAATGCAAACAATGGAGTGCCTACTCACAGCACAAGTGCAAACATCATGGCATACATGTACAAGAACTAGGCCTCTCATTAGGCAGGCCACAGCACCTTGCCCAAAAAATCAGCAATTTCAGATTACCCCAGCCACTTATTCAAGCACTGAAAGTGGATATTTAGTCCATTACTCGTCATCCACTTTTCCCTCAAATACAATTTGGATCGTCCATCCCACCTGATTTTCAGCCCAGTGCTCATCCATGGTGGGACCTGCCTGATGAGCGGTCTAGATCCCATACAAGTTTTCCCATGAGTGTCAATGAGCAACTACACATCACAACAACTAAAACTTAGAACAGTGAATTAGCAACCCAAAGCAAGAATTCTCGCATAGATTGACCAATCCATCATTCAAACTGTAACAAGAACCGAAATTCAGAACACTAAACTCAACATCAAGAGCGCAAAGCAAACATCTCAAATTCCCTATCCGACGAAACAAGAATACAAAATCAGAAGATGGTTCGAACTTAGAGAATACCTTCAGTAAGCAATGATCGATGCTGAGCTGCATTTCCTTGTAGGAATCTCGGACGCCGCGCCTCCCAGGAGCCTGATCAAGATCAGCATCGGGGATCTTTGGCAGATCTCGGACGACACCTTCCGAACCCATTGAAGTCGTTCCTCTTCTCCTCGTCCTCTTGGGAAATAAAACCCTAACCCTAGAATCTAGAGAAGTCAACCTCTTTACAAAATCTCTGAAATTCGAGTTCCTTTTGTAGATAATGAGAAGAGAAATGCAAAAACATCATGATGGTGGTGGTGTTGGTGGAAAGAATGCATGATGTATGATGGACGGTGGGGATTTGTATATACCGTGTGTCGGAGATGACCAGAAGATCTTGGATAGAGTTGGAGTTTTTGACGCCATTTTGCGAGCGAGGGAGAGCGACTTAAAATATTCGGGACTTCCGTTGGAAGGGAGAGAAGGCGATGTACCAAACCTCTAGGCGGGATCGACTCTGGTTCGTCGCGCAATTGACAAGGCTGTGTTTGTTGCCAGTTTATTATACACGTGGATCGTTGTTTGTGTATCTGGATCGTCCATCTGGTGCGTCCCACCGTGGATGTTGCATGGAATGAAGATACACGTAGATAAATGATAATGGATGGTTGATACATGGCATTTGAGTGGACGCTAAATATAAGAGATTGAGGCGTGAATAGGCCAACACCGCACGTGTGGGCGATGTGGGTGGGGCAGTGATTAGGTGTGGGAGGGACGGCTGGAACATGACTTGGCCCACTAGTCAGGTGAACCTACTCAGCAGGTGGGCTCCACTTGTATGAGGAATAGAAGGAAATCACATCGGGCCTATTATTCAACGCACATGTGTGGACCACCTGACGAGTGGAGCGGCCTGGCTTTTGGGAGACAGCATTTTCACGTTGAGACTCAACTAGTACATGGCCCGGATCACGCACTTCTGTACCGTGAGTCCAGGAAAATAGAAGGCTACTCAATGGTATGGACGTGAATTTTCTACACAACTTGCTGTAGCAAGGAACCCCGTGCATCACCGTGGGGCTGACCGTGATGTCCGTGTGATATCCAATCCGTCCATCAGTTGTGTCTGGTCACGTGAGGAGGTGAGCCCAACAATCAGACAGTTCCAAACTCCGGTGGACCACACCTAAGTGGGGATGGGGATGGGCACAAGAGAAACCTTCTGAGGCCTACCCAAGTTTGTAACAGGTAATATTTGAGTTTTCACTTCATCCTTGTGGGAATCACCTTCTGAACGGGTTGGATAGAGTATAAAAGTCACACTAGGCCACAGGAAGATTTCGATGTTGAGTGTCCTCATCCCTAGTGTTTACTCTGGTGCGGTCCACTTGAGCCTTTGATATCCATCATTTTAGTCTCATGAACTAACATCCACTTAGCACAACTGATGAACGGAATGGATATCCACGTAGAGTTTTGTGGCATGGGCTCTATGATCCTAACCATTTTATACCCAGTAAAAGGGAAAGATCCATCAGCGAGAGGGGAGGGAGAACATCATCAATCAATCTAGGAAGCTGATTGCTTAGTATAGGGCCTACTGTTGAAGTATGTGTCTTATCCACACCGTCCATCCGCTTTTCAGTATCATTTTAGGAGCATAAGCTTAAAATTAAACCATATCAAAAGTTAAAGTGAACCACACCATAGGAAAAGTGGGGATAATAATCTCCACCGTTGAAACCTTCATAAGGGCCATGGCGGTGATTATCGTAAGGTCATACATACATAGATGAAAGGAAAAATAAATATCAGCTTAATTCAAAAGCATCGCAGCCTTCAAAAAAATTTCAACGGTAAACATTTAATTCAGACTCTTTCTCATGTCGTGGTCCACTTGAGTTTTGATTATGTGCGGTTGAAAAGGATGGACGCGGTGGACAGGACACATACACCTACTTTACTCAATAGGCTATGCGCAATCCGCTTCCATCAATCTAATCCTATAACAGCTCCATCGGTGTGGTTTCGTCGAGGGGCCATCCGTCCATCATGATGGGCCGCACATGTGGATTGTCCTGACCCAAGATGTACGGCGATAAACCACGGGGAACGGATTGGCTACTCCCCCTGACACCAGCCCCGGGGCTGGTGGTCGGTGCTCTGTGGGCCCCACCACGATGTATGTGTTTCATCCATTTTTTAAGATCATTTTTGGGATGGCTTAATTCCAAAAATGAAAGGTTTATAAATCTAAGGTGGACCACATCACATGAAAACAATAGTGATTGGATATCCACCGTTAAAATCCTCCCAAGGCCCACTGTACTGTTTATTTCACATCCAATATGTTTATTAGGTAATACATGCCCGGATGAAGGGAAAAAACAAAAATCAGCTTGATCCCAAACTTTCATGGCCCCAAAATGTTTTTAATGGTCGATGCTCATTCAACACTGTTTCCTGTAATGTGGTCCAATTGAGATTGGGATATACTTCTTTGGTCTCATACTGTAAAATAATATGTAAAAATGGATGGACGGCGTGGATGAAACACATAAGTCATAGTGGCCCCCACAGAGCACCGACCACCAGCCATTGGCTGGTGTCAAGGGGAGTAGCCAATCCGTTTCCTAAACCACGGTTCGCCCACGCGCGAACGAGAAAGCTTCACTTTCTTTTTCGTTTGGTACAAGTAAAGTTCGCTTTCAGTCCAGGCACTAGACATTGGACAAAGAAGATTTGACTTGTTAGGACATGAGCCAGGTGAGGTGACTGGGCCCGAAAGAATCCGAATACGTCAGCTATATCTGGCGTGAGGTGCAGCCAATCCTCTTCCCGCAAAATGAACCGAGTATCACTCTCTATCGTCTATATCATACACGTGGCAATCCTCCATCACCATCGTGACCGTCAATTTAGCAACCCCACATGTGGTCTACGGAAAAATATCACCATGATCAGGTGATCTAATCCGTTGGTGAGGACCACATATGGTGTCCCATTATGTTTGGTGAAATTTGAACATATCAGACAAAGGTAATAGCGAAATCTGAAAAGTAAAATATATTTCATACTAATATACATGGTTGTCAACCACATGAACGGTTCTGATCATTCCTCCCATTCGTACAGTGGAGATAATAGGTATAGATGGACAGACAGCTATGTGTTAACGTTTACAATTTTTGGCCTTTTTTTATAAAATCTAACAGAATCTTAAAAACATGTAAATGCAAATGGAATCTAAACGCGTGTAAGCTAACTACAAAATACTCCGAAATGGTGCGTTCGTGAATCGTGACCCAACAATGGAAAAAGAGATTGACCAAGATGTGTAACAGACTGGTTCATCGCTGCTCACTGCCGTACACATGGACGAACTGTTGATAAATCAGGACCGTCCGTCTAATAAATCCTAACGGATATGGCATGCCTTAACAAAATGGACAAAAACGTTAGTTGCCATCCAGGCTTTTTATTTTTACCGGATATTTGAGGGCCACAGATAAGATAGTTAGGGTTGCCTGATCAATATAGCTTTGTATTGTTTATCATGGATTAGTAGGCCCACCTGATGGAGGATCTCGATTTCGCCAACGCTGCATATATATGGACAGTGCAATGGCAGGAAACAAGGCTGGTTCGTGTTGTGGTGAACCAT